>OVBL01000284.1:0-1200000 GCA_900406555.1 Pseudoturritis turrita | reverse complement strand
AAGATTGGAAGAAGAATCAGAGGGATTTAGGGAAGAAGAAGAAGAACATATAATAGGCTCAAACGTAAATAACAAAGACAAGAGATTACGATGGCCCAAGGCCCAACTTGGATGCTTACCCGATTTGCATGATCAAATCCATAGAGATGCTCGGCGAAATCACGATAGGTATCGCTCCCAAACACGCATAGTGTGCAAAGCCAGCGAGGTAGAGTGCACTTGTCCTCGAGCATCTGGTTGAGAACAGGAGTCTCTATGGAAAAAAGAAACTAACTTCTTGTTAAGAGATGAGAAAAGAAACTAACTTCTTGTTAAGAAATGAGAATTGCCACCTTTCAGTAAGGTTTTCCAGCGCCACTCTGAAGAAGAATATGAGGTCAGAACAGTGTATTCCCCTTCCCCTTCCAAGAGCCCAAGCGAAAGAGAATGACTAAAACGCGGCTCAGCACTGGGGTTCTCGGTTATGAACACGATAGTAGCCGGAGGTGAATTGTAACATTTCCAGCTAAGTAATTCAGCAAAAAAATCTTGTAAACCTGGAAAATACGAAGATTAACCTCTAATTTTTTTATATTTTTTTGAATTAGGTAGAAAGAGATAAGAAGATTAACCGAAGTGGGCGTGTCTCATTAAAATTCCATAGGAAGAGATGGCTTCGTTGTGGAGAGGTGGAACGCGTATTAGGTTGCCGATGGCAAAGATGGTGACTTCTTGAAGGCCAAAAGCAAAACCAGAAGTCTTCTTCAAAGCCGATTCTATACTCTGACGGACACAACGAGGGTCATAACCATCGGGAACCGGACAGCTGTCGATGTCCCACCACACCACCGTCTTGTTTGGCACCGTGGGCCTCTTCGAGACTCTCTTACGACCTAAAAGAAAACAAATCGAATCGGAGTTAGGTCTTTAATCGATCTTCTTTTCCAAACAAACATCGCATTAACATATTGACACGGCTATATCCAAATGACCGACCGACCTCCTCCCATACCGAATCTGCAATCTCTCGGCCGACGGAGAGAAAGGAGATCTATAGACTATTAGTTTAGGGTTTCAACTTTAAACTTTGAGAATATATATACACACACGAAACTTATAGGCCTCTCTAATGGGCTGAATTTTATGGTGAAAAAACTGGGCCTTTAGATGCCCAAACAACTCTAAATACAAGAAGCTCTTGTTGTTCATCAAGTTGTCCAATGTGTGTTTGGCTTACTTCTCAACTAGTATTGTAACTAGTGGAAAAAAATATTGTTATTATTCGGCTTGAATAAACTTGTTAATGTTACATTTGATATTTTTAAGAACTATTTGATTTAATTACAATATAAACTTAAATGTGATTTTATAAATTTAATCATTTGTAACATGTGATCTAACTTAGGGGTGTATTCAAACTGGAATTTAGAATGATTTGTATTAAAAATCATATGCTATTCAAACATAAATTTAAAAAAATATTTTAAAATCTAGTGTTATTGAACTAGTTTTATATATAACAAGGGCCCATCACACTCATTCACCTGACAGGATGAACACCATATCCCTCCAAATCCAATCTTTGATACAACATAAGCGAATCATAATGAGTCTTGTATGTATCGTTCTTCAGAAGCCTGACTCTAACGCAGACAGGAATGGAGTTCTTCAATCTATATCAACAAGACACACATGAACATAATCGGACAGAAGCGTGTGGGTTATCTCTTTTGTATCTATAGCAGTTGCATTGTCTATAGTTACAGAATCCCAAAAATTAGTCCCGGAATACAGATCAAACTCGGGTGCTTTCCAAAGATTGTCGTAGTTACCGTACATGAAACGGGCTCTGGTCAAATACTCGAAGCCTTTCCCTCGTGGAGGCTTCACCTCGTAACAGTTTCTCTTCCCTTCAGGGAAATTCCGAACATTGTAGAACTAATTCTCAAGAGAATTTATCTGAAACTCAGGATTTATGCTATGATTTGTTCTGGACTCGACAAACGCAGCATCTGAAATGTACTTTATGTTTGTTGTCTCGTCATTGTAGCTTGAATCTTCCAGTATACCACAATCTATACTGACAAAACCTGTAAACAAAAAACACATGAAAGGCATATACAAAGCACAAACATATTCAACATCTTAAGGAACATAACCATTGCCTACCTGATTGGTCTTGAGCACAAACAAGAAAAATGACAACAACAAAGCTCGCGAATGAAACTAATGGAAGAAATTTGAAATGCCCCGTTAGTCCCGATTCTCAACCAGTTTCTCATAGATTCAAATGTATCCTTATATATGCAAAGCTTGTTCTTCAGCAGTGATTTGCAGTCATTCGATGGACATGTTGCCTACAGGTGAACCACCTTCTCTTAAAGCATATACTAGGTATGTTATAAGTCAAAAGTGAGGTTTGTGATTTAATGAGAGTTTCCATTAATATCATCATGTCAACTACTTACTCGTAACATACCGGAAATAGTAATGCCAGAAAATGTCTTCACAGCATTTGTCAAATGGGATAATCCTGAAAATCAAAGTATACGTTTTTCATTACTTATTTTATTTCCAATTGGCAAACAAAGTCACCAGCTTGGTTTATGGATATACATTAATTTAAAAAAAAGAAGCAGTGACATAAAAATGGGTATATACATACATGCCTTAGAAGATTAGAGAAACAACTGAAAGATTATTGAACTATTTGAACCTATTGATCGGTGGATAATCTCGAAAGAGCATCATGGATGGATTATAAGCATCTGAATCAAGATTCTAATTCTTGAAATTTGTTCCCTAGTAAAAAAAGAAAAAAATGTTACCATTTGGGTTTACGGATTTGCAATCTCTCCCAATCAACATCGGCCTCGTCATCTGCAACATCAGAGCTACGAAAGGTCTGAAAATGGAGCTTTGATGTTGCAATTGAGTAATTGCATCACAGAAGAAGCTAAACCTGAGGGCATAGAGCTGCCGTGTTCATCATCTTCTTCACGCGCTTCTATGGAAATCACCTTTCATAAATTTGTTATATGCTTAGCTTCAATAACACGTCTCGCCAATTGCATGATAATTAGTTTGGTGTCATTACACAAACCACATTTCGAATCAATATTTTTAAGTAACATAATAGGAACACAAACCACATTCGTTACTAGACATCCATTAACAAAAATCATAATTATTTTGGAATTTGAAATCTTTAGTTTGTTTGTATTTACATATTGTGAGTATCTCGCCATAAAAATAACTGATAGATTTTGGAGGAAACCTTAGAAGTATAATAGTTTCTCTCAGATTATAACTTGTCTAACAAGTTTTTTACATATATGGAATAGGAAATCTACCTTATATACAAATATTAACTTTCCTAATAACTATAAAGAAATATATTTAAGACGATCTCGTAATCCCCGAGATCTCCTAACACCCTCCTGCAAGCTCATACGTGGAAACACGTATGAGATTGGACAATCATCAGGTCATTTTCACGGTCTTCATATCCACTGTAGGGTCATCATGATGTTTATACCTCGCCATAAGATCATTGATTTGATGGAGGATATTATAGTAGTTGTGTATCTCCATCGTCTCATATCACCATATAAACTGAACGAACTCATCAATTGGTTCATGTTCATAATTCACAGCAACATCATCATGTCATCACCCCATCGAATACTTATATACCCATTGGAGTCATCATCTTCGTGGCTACATCGAATTTGTAGTTGATAGATAGTCACATGAAGACTTTTTTTTTATAAAAAAACCTGTATTTTGAAAAAACAAAACACCACAATCGAAAGAAGAAACATATGCAATCACGTCTATTTTCTCCTTCTTTTTTTTTTTTTCTTTTTTTTCTTTCAAAGTCAATACGTAATTAGAAGAAAGAAAAGAAGAAAATAGGAAAAAAAAACATAAGTAGAAGAAGTTGGTGGTAGAAGAAGTCAAAGCAATACCCTAATTATAAACAAAAAGCAAAACATTAATATATGACATTCCCTTTATGTATTTTGCGTGTTCTTTGATATTTCGTTAAAAATGAGGAAGATATCTTCATAAATGAAATAATAGAATATAAATGAAATTCCATTATTTCATTTATGAAGATATCTTCCTCATTTTTTTGTTTTTGGCTGCCTTTGTTAAAATTAGAGAGCAGGTTGTCTTGTTTATATTCTTGGTGCGTTATCTTTTAGATAAAACAATCGTAGAAACAAGACAAATGAAACAAGCTATTAAACAAACTTGGTGAATGAAACCAAATAAAAGAAAGAAAAAAAAAACAAAAACAAAAGATGCAGCTCTTGTAAAGAATTCTGCTATAAATTCAACTCTGCCCAAATTCTGGAAAGATTAAAAATAGTGGAGAAATTTACCTGTACTTCAATTGTTGAGTGTCCATACATTTTTCCAAGTATCTGAACACAATCATCATAAAGCCCTTGTTTCATGTTAAAGGTTTGAGTTGTGTTTGTAAAGTCAGTGTAACCTTACCTTCTAAGGCATGTACTTCTTAATCTGGTCTTTGGAACCTAATTTGATTGTTATCCAGAAAGCCTTTGACCATTAATAGCTACTTGAATTGGTACAGAACCGTGTAGTCGTCGTTAAAGACATATTTAGCAGGAATTTTTTTCCATTAACCTAATCCAGCAAGGCCTATCAACTCAATAATCAAATATGAGTCTTAGGACATATCCAAAACTCACTATAAAACACTAACCATCCATGTATCCAAGAATCAGTTTTCTCAGTAACTGCTGTGCTACAAACTTAAGCAAATTAATAAAATGAAAACAAATTAATCAAAGGGTGATACAACTCAGAAACTTATATGAATTGGGGACTGTGAGCACAGCATTCGACCGTTCAATCTCCCCCCAAATCTCTAATCCAGAAAAGCCAATGCGCTTCTCCAACTTAACCACCGCACACCAAAATCTCTTGTTTTTACAGAGATGTTTTTGAGTCTTCCCAGCCACTGGAAACTCGAGTGACCGTGGCTCGTCCCACAGAAGTACGATTTTGCCACCATGGTTAGCTAAGTGAATTGTTGTATGGTAGCAAATAGTATGCTTGATAGACAGGTCTTCCAAACCCTCAACAATGAACCAGTTACTACGCCCTGAGTCAAACCACATGAGCTTACGCCGTAAAACAATAAACTTTACATTTTCTATAACGCACCAAGGTACACTCTTATGTTCTGGACGCAAACCCAACTCTAGAAGTTCCTTCCATGTTCCTTGTTTGGAATCATATGCATACCTTTTAAAGCTCAACCTTAGCGTCATCACTAAGGCGAGGCAATGGCTTCCAAGTCTGAGACTTTAGGTCGAAAACCTCAGGCCAATTCTTCATGGATTCCTCTGTTCCTCCAATTACATATATCTTGCCGTCTATAAAAGCAGACTCGGTGCGTTTCCTTGCTACGGTCATATCAGGAGCATCACGCCAAGTGTGAGTCCGACAATCAAGCACACGAACGGCCGAGGAGGGCCGCTTGTCGTTGTTGATGGTTCCGCCCATTTGGTAGATCTCGAAACCGACGGCTAAAGTGGTTGACTTTGATGGAAAATCAGAGGAAGAGGGTGTTATGATGGGTGATAAGCTAAACTCATCCTTGATATAGCCATTGGTAATCAGGGTATGATCAAGAGTGTACCACCGATCATAAGTGGGTAACTCTTGGCATAGGTAGAGGCAAGGCTCTGTGTTTCCGATACGAGAGCGAACCTTGTAGAGCTCTTGAGAAGAGAGGAGAGATCGGATGGACTTGGAGACTAATGAGAGTGAACGGTAGTGAGATTTGGAGGTTCGAGCTAAACAATGCAAAAATATTTCATCTGGAAGTAATGAGAACGACGGAGAAGTAATATTCTTCTTCTTCTTCTTCCTTTTCTGCGGCGGTGGCCGCTCTACCACGGTGGCTACTAGGGTTCTTCTTTTAGGTCTCGCATAAAGGCGCTTAAGGAGAGCCATGGGTGTTTGTTTACGGTGGATGGCCAGTTTTTCATTGGTACAACCTCAACCTAATCTAAATCGACTGGGCTTAAAATGAAATGGGCTGATTCATTAGTAATGGGTTCCAATAATGTATGAGTCGGACATTTCATTTCTTTTAAGTCCATAGGTTAAAAACTCATAAGACCCAACACGTGATTACAGATAATACAGCAAAAATAATACACATGTAAGCCTGTAAATTAGCTTCAACGACGTGGCATCTTGTGCATTAAGGAGCAAACGTACAATCTCCATCGCCATTGACCGATCTCGGCAACAACCGCCGGCGAAGCTTAATCTCGTCCATCACCACCGAGAAGCCTCATACAGATTACGTAGATCTTGTACCTACCGTTTCATTTTGAAGCACCTTCCACCTTTAGCCGTGGCCAATTGATCGGAAAAGCCATAGACCACATAACCATAGAAAGATCCTTTGTCGGACCGTCCTCCGACGCTGCTGAATCTACTCCAAGTTGGCCGAAGAAATCCATCAGCACCATCCTTCTTTCGATCAGAAGAACAAAATCCAGACTCGCCGGAGAGAGAATCCAAATATAATCGGAACCGAAATCTAAAACAAAACTAAAAAACAGTCGCTGGAGATGTCGAGCGAACAAAACGAAGAAGAAGACACCTTTTCTCTCTGTAAATGAGAGACCTAAACCATGCATTGGGTCATAAGACACTTTGTATTTGTATTTGTATTTTCTTTTTCTTTTTCGTTTTTATAGATAAACCATACCCCTTGTAGTCAGTGGGGGATCATAGATTCATAAGTAGGAAAATCAGAGAAATATATATATAGAGAAGCAAGATACCAATCGTAGTTGAAGTAATATTTAGTAGAAGACGACAAATTTTCAGAAAATGAAGCCTCACCGTCAAACATACACAACCGAAATTCCCTTAAACCCTAACAGTGAAGCCTATTTTGTTAGAGATGAACACAAACATCAACACCTACACGTAAACGCTGTTAGAATGGCTTCCATCCATGTAAACAATGTTAATATGTAGAGTGAGTCAAAACAACACAATCCTATAGCTATTTAACACAAATCAGAAATCAAATTATATGTAGACTAGTTAAACACTTCACAAATCAACTCTTTAAACCACACAAATCAAATACATACCAGTGTGTCTATACACTAACCTCAAGCACATACAAGGAAGAGACTCATAGAATGGCAGAGGCAACGGTCCATAGTTTCTTGTGGCCCTAAGCAGAATTTTGAAATTATAGGCGCTTTTGAAAAAAAAATATTGTATTTAAAAAAAATACATTATATTATTGTTTAATTTGAAAATGTTTGAAGTCGAAATTATAAAACAGATCAACGAATTATTAATTTTTTTTATAAAAAAAATACTTAACAAGTGACATAATAAACATGGTAGTTTTCAAAGAAAAATAGTTTTTATAAAGAAAAACCTTATTTTTTTAATGCTTGAAAGAAAAACGATGGAGAAAAATGAAAAAAACACATGTGGCAAAGACAGGCTAAAAACTCACACAAATAAGAGAAGTTATAAACAAAAGTTAAAAGTAAAAATATTGGTGTTCCATGGTGTAAACAAAAAGTCAAATTAAGCTTGTAAATTGTCTATATACTCCGTGGCTCGCTTGTGTCAAAGACCGGGCCTGAGCACATACCTTCATCCAAAGGCCGTCAATCTTTGAAGAGCTCACATTATCACTTAAAAACTGGTTCTTCACTCGGTGGCGATTTATTTTAGTATCGATAAACTCAAGGCTGATCGGAGTCTCTGCAGGAAAATTCATCGTCAGTTTCAAGTGACACTATAGAATCGGTTCCAATCCATGGAATCCGTAGCTAGCGTCTCATAGACTTCCCATTCTCGGGTGTGCAAATTCAAATAATATTTTGTGTGATTGCTCATCCGGACGGAAATGGTGTTTTGGGAAGGGGAGACGCTCTCCACTCCTTGAATATCAACATCATACTCACCGTCAACAACGAGAGTGATTAGGGTGACATTCCAATCAACATCTCACAATATCTAAATACAAACAAACTAAGGATTTAAAATTCCAAAATAATTATGATTTTTGTTAATGGATGTCTGGTAACAAAAATATAAAATATGGAGATAAATATTATAACTCAGATAAGAACTTACTTGTCTAAAAATTCAGCAATACACAAAAGTGTATCACTCAGATAAGAACTTACTTGGCTAATATCCGATCCAGAAGAAATTCACCACACTCGCATAACCTGAAGAACAATATAGTCAATGGAGAAACTAATTAACTAGAAATGTCTATTTCAGATATCGAAATTAGATGACTAAATAGTATTATTCGAAGTATTTCCAATCAAATACCAAACGGAAATTTCGCTTAAAAGTTTGCAAAGTAATATCATTTTTATTAAATACAAGTTTATTTATTTATTTTAGTTATCTTCTCTGGATGATATTTCAAGGCTTTTCTCTGTTTCTTGTCTCTTAATCTTTCTTCTTCGATGACTATATAATGACGAGAATTATATTTTGATCACTTCTTGTAATCCTTCTTTGATATCAATAAAGCTTGATTTGTTGGTGTTCTGTTTCTATCAACTGACAGGAAAAATAATCTCCTAAGGTTCCATTAGCCATAAATTCGTAGATAAGTGCCATCTTCAAGTAGTTAATGGTAAAGGTGTCAAAGACAGATTTTACAAACATTAGAAGGTTACATAAACACCACGGATATAAACTTCAATCTTTAAAATAGGGATGAAACTTCAACTCGTCTTTGGTCTTGATAAAGGGGGAAAACATCATGTGGACGCAAGTGCAACTCCACAAACAATTGTCTTTATCTCGGACAATCCATAAATCGGACTAAAAATGACATAAAGAACATGAGCGTTCCAACTAAAACTCTCTAAAACCACAGTGAACTCCCCCATAGTAATAGAAACCAAAATCAAACTCAGTGTCGTCACACACTGATTCGTCTGCGTCACACAGTGCCAAAATACACACAAAAAATTATAAATCCGTGAAAACCCATAACCCCTTAAACTTAATAACTCCTCTATGATCTGACGACAATAGTTATGCTAAATCAAACGATAAATAAAGACTAAAACAAAAACTCTTAACTTAGAATAAGAATCATTTATCCAAAACAAAACGAAAGCCCATTAACTCTTTAATTAAAAACCAGACGTGGACACATATGATAGTTATGTCATCTTCATCATCATCGTCACCGTCTTCACCATCTCCGATGTCGAAAGTCTCGTTTCCATGATCTCTTATCACAAAAATTTTACTGCGGAAGCTTTAATTAATTTAGATTCCCTAGAATCGCCTGCTCTAATACCATAATAAATATTATAGAATATAATATATTATTGAGTTGTCTTGATGCAAGATCATAAGATAAATATATATATTGTTTAGTATTAATTAACATATTGCTAACACCACATAATGTAAACTTTTCTAATTCCAATATAATACATGAAATATGCTAATTAATAATATACCTAGAGAATTCTTTATTTAGGATTTCATGGACTTCACTTCATAGACAGGTTTTGATAGTCCACAATACTTGGTCTACAAGCTACACGTCCTCTCCAAATTATCTTCAATATATTGTGGATTATCAAAATCTGTCTATGAAGTGAAGTCCATGAAATCCTAAATAAAGAATTCTCTAGGTATATTATTTTGTCTTATTAAAAAAAAGACAAAATACATTTTCTATAACGCACTATATAATGTAAGATCTGAAGCCTGTTATTTGCTACAATACAGTTCAGTTAGCAACTATGGTGGGAAACTCGTAATTCTATGGCACAAGTTACAGACACTCGAGTTTCCACTTTCCAGTGTCGAGGAAGACGCGAAAATATCTCCGCAAAAACAAGAGAATTTGGTGTGCGGTGATTAGGTTGGAGAAGCGTATCGGCCCTCCTGGATTAGAGATTTTCTGGGAGATTGAACGTTTGAATGCTGTGCTTACAGTCCCTAGTTCATATAAGATATTGAGTTGTATCACCCTTTGATTAATTTTTTGCTTTTATTTATTTATTTTTTATCAGAGGAGTAACTAAAGCTGATTCTTTGATTAATGTCATATTGTCATGAACCAAAACATTCTCTCAAGTCTGTTTGCTTTTAAAAGCGAATCATAGGGTCACAGGTAAACAAAGTCCATGAAATCCTTATTCATGCCATTAATCTTCCTGTAATTTTTTTTTATTCAATTATCGTGGTGATTAGGATTAGGCGTTTCTCTTCGGTTACTCTCCCTTACAAAGATTTGTATGCGGGATCCTTTTTGAAATGGTTTTGATCTAAATGGGGATTGAGTCATTTCTGCACTTCTTATATTTATCTGTCCGGGATTTCTATACAAACAAGAGGATTGTAATTGTTAAATAAGAAAAATCGAAGAATCATTACCGGAGGTTGAAGCCTCTTGCACTGCACAATTAATGTCTAGCAAAAACGAGGAGATATTGTATCTATAATACGAATATGAATATACTATATGAAAGCATTTCTTGATGCTCACGCTAATTTAACGTTTGACATGCTCTAATTAGTGGCTCACTATTGTAGGTGGACGTAGGCTTTGAGCTTGACATCTGATACTATTGTAGTCTGATTATTTTTTAAAAATAAATTCCAGTAAATAGTCTCAGAAGAGACAACAAACTCACTCTTTTATATTTATAAGGGAGTTACAATCTGGATATTATGAACTCACAACAATATTTATTTTGAATCAATTGTAATATATCTAGTTTGGGAAAAACATCTGTCAATTTGACGCCAAAAACTATCGATAACTTATCTCTTATTTAGTAGAATAGTAGTAAATATATTTTGGTTATGGAGTATCTATTAATTTATATTACATGACACATATGCTGCATACGCGCACCTTTAATCAAACCTGGACGGTCCGCACATGTGCAAGCTATATCACAATTTTTTGGCATGATGGTTTTCATCTCGTCTGCGCATTGTTTTTGTGGAAAACTTCCACATTTTCCAGGGAAAATACATTGCCTCAGGCACTCTGCAAGTTTTCATTGGCAGCTTCCACCTCTATAATATGTTATATCGACAGCAAAAAAAAAACAATTGTTAGAAATATTTTAATAAAATATGTATATATATTGATAATGCAAAAATTAATATTACCTTTTAACATGACTTAGAACTAGGAACATGAGAACAAAAGAAACCATAAACAAAACACGATATTTCATGACTCAAAAAAATAATAAACTAATCGTCTCTTTTAGTTGCAAAAAAAAAAATTGTTGTTTTGTCTTGCTCTCAGATGAAATATTATTTTTTTCCTTTGCAAACAACTGTCATAATATATACACTAAAAAAAAGGTAAAAAATTGTCTGTGGCTATTATATAGGAAAAGAATAGTAAAAGAGAAAGGTGGAGCCAAAGTCAACGAGATCGATCTTTTAATTTTAGAAAAAGTCTCTCAAGTAAAATTAGGTTTGATTTCTATTTTGTCATATTTGGTTTTACTAAGTTTGGATATTTAAAAACATGAACTAAATATGTTAATGTAAGTATGAACAAAACTAAATAACAACAAAAATATGTGGCTCCAGAATATATACTACAAGAAAATAAGGGATGAACGATTCCAAAAGCTGTCGCAAAATAATCGCAAAACCTCAATATGCGACTATTTAGAGACTAAAAGAAATAGTCGCTAAATTTTGGTCGCAAAATAAAACAGTCACAAAATTGTCGTGTATTACTGACTAAATTGTGACTGATTTATGTCGTCGTATATGTATGACCACTTTGAGACTAACAGAGGAGGTCTTATATTAAAGACTAATTAGTCACTACCTGAATTTTGCGACTACTTTATGACCGGTTATTGTGGTCGTAACTTGAAGACTAATTTGCTACTAAGACTTTAGTCGTATAAGAGCGACTATTTGTATCGTCGTATATTTACAACCACTTTGAAACTACAGCGGTGGTCCTATAATAAAGACTAATTAGTCGCTACCTAAAGTTTGCGACTATTTTATGACCGATAGCGGTAGTCGTAATTTAAAGACATTTGTGACGAATTGTTTAGTCATATAAGAGCGACGGTTGACAGACTAATATTTTAGAGGCTAATAAGCGTGATAGTCACAAAATTGTCACGTAATAACAACTAAAATGCGTCTAATTTGGTGTTTTTGTCAACGATATGGTCGCAAATCAGTAACAAATTAGCAACCTATTTGCAACATTCTTTAAAAAAATATATATATATATATATATATATATCTATATAAATATTTCATATAATTTTTTTGATTTAAAATGGTAAAAGTGAAAAAGAAAGAAACAATCTGTTACGGATAAAGAAAAAAATTAAAAATTAAGTGTTGAAAACATAACAAAAGGTACCAAAACATAACAAAATAGAAACAAGTTGATTATAAAATTCTAACAGTTTTAGCAAAAGGGAAGATGAAATTGTTGAGTCTATAGCTAAGGATGGGAGGATGGTGAGATGCCATCTGCTGGGGCTGGTGAGCTGCCTGGTGCTGTGGCTTCTGCGGTTGGTGGTTGAGTCATGAAAGCTGCGACTGCGGGATCATTCTGTTTCAGGTAGGAGACAAGCATCTCCAAGCTTTGGAGCCGATCCTGAGATTGTCGTTGCTCCTCATCACGTCGAGCATTCTCCAAATCATGTTCTAATATCTTCTAACGGGCTGCTTGTAGTTGTTCCTACATCTCTGTAAGTGATGACGAAGAAGAGCTTGCATAGCTTTCTTTTCTTTTCCTTTGGTTGACCATCTCTCGAAGTTGGCCAAGTCCAAAAGGGTTCCCTTTGGGATCTTTATCAGTGCACTAAAACAAAAAAACCAGAATGGCAGTTGACATGAAGATAAACATATAGGTTCAGAAGAAGCTAAACATAAAAGTTTATATGTCAGAATGATTGAAAACAAAAAACAGAATGATTCACTACTTACATTTATCAGAATGCATGATTTCAGAATGATTCTTCAACAACAACAGAATGATTCACACCAAAAAGATGAAAGAACAATCTATTCAGAAGACAGATTGATCCAGTTACAGTCCAGTAAGTTGGAATCATCACTAAATGCACATAAAGTATACTTCAATGTCAGAAAGGCCAAGTTGTTGAGATACAGAAACACAAGATTAAACATAATTCATACCAAAAGATAAGCATATCCAGACAGCAAAAGAAAGAAAGACAATCCTATGGTAACAAAGCAGAAGAGGAAAGAAATTACCTTAAGAAAGATCTCATTTTTTTCTTCAATTGTGAGGGTCCGATGAGTAGAATTTTGAGACGAATTCTCTGAATTATCTGGACTATCGGCAAGCATTTGAGACGTTACTTCTGCTAGGTTCTTCTCATAAGCCTCGGCTACTTGTTCGGCTTTGTGATCAACAAAAGTCCCATCCGCCCTTGTATGTGTCCTCATAAACACTTCTCCAAAAAAAACAGAACGACCTAATTTCTCCTCCTGTAGTGATACAAAACACTTAGTAAATAGATGAAAATGATTCTATTTAGAAAGGAAGGATTAACGTTGACCATTTCTTGTTGAATATGCAGGTATGATTTTTGCCCGGATACGTGCTTGTGGACTCCTAGACCGTCACGATCAGAGTTACGGGACTGTGACGCAGTTGAGCTCCTCTCCATTGCATCCGGAGTGTTCCAATGCACCCACATTTGTTCCCAAAGCGTAGAGCCAATCCAATGTGGCCTTTCACCACTGTGCTTAGCTTGACTAACGATTCCTTTCATCCGATTTTTGGCAATCTTCAAGAAATGTTTCTTCACAAGCTCTGTAATGCCGGTATCCCAATTGTACTTCCACTACACATGTGTATATTAGTAAGTAATGATGATTTTTAAATTATAAAATAAATTTAAAACAAGGAAAACCAGAAAACCTTACCGCAAAAGTCCTGAAATAGCGTTCTTGGATGTGTATAGGCGTAACCTTCCAGCTAAAGTACGGCCCATCAAACTTCCGAAAAAAGATTCAAGCAATAACACGAGTCAATTTTCCTTTGTCCCGGGTGAACCTGTTACATGAATATAAACATAGGTTAAGTTACAGTCATTTAGTCTTTAACCTTCCACCTAAAATGTATACATACCCTAAGACTTTAGAAGAAGGAGTATATAAAAGACTAAACTGACCCGTATGGTAGCACAATGATGGAAACAGATGCAATGATGTCCCTTGATGCAAATAGATGCATTGAAGTTTAAAAGATGCATACATGTACAATGCCTAGTTCTTTGTCTATATATCATTTCTTGTTTCACTACTTACAACAGACCATGATGCAAACATATAAACTGATGCATTAGCAGAACATGATGCAAATAGAATACCCAGTGAAATGTGTTATGACTTTCATAGTTTGCAAATGAAAATCGTAATGGGCACAACATATACAATACAAAGCAAGCTAAAAGACTAAAGCCTAAACCGTATGTAAAACTTAATACCTTTAGAAGAATCATTATATAAGAATCAACTAAAATGGATAGAATGATGGAAACAGATGCAATGATGTTTACCGTGAATGCAAACATGATGCAAATAGAATACCGAATGACATGTGTTATGACTTTCACCAATGTAAATCAAATCCTAAGTAGCACTACATATACAATACAAAGAAAAATAAAAGTAAAATGGTAAGCAAACTTACCATGTGGTTTTCACGTTGGGGATCGGATGCTCACTGAGGAGGGGTAAATGTTCTCGACCAGGAAAAGCCAACAGATCATCTAATAGCTGGTGGTGGTCTTGCTGTTCTGGATCGGAAGCAGGAAACAGTAGGTCATCCTCAACAGATTGCTCATTGTCTGGAATCTGACCTTGATAAGTATGGAGCTGGGGATTAAGAACAGGAGGCGCATGTTCCTGGGTATATGCCCGTGGGTGTGGCTGAGGATTTACTAGAGGAGGCGGTTGTGTGTGATGTATATGATACTGTACCTGATGACAAGCTGGTGGTTGGGTCGATGGTGGATATTGTGCCGGAAGAGATGTCCTCGAAACCGACACAGTAGCCTGAGAAGAGGGGTTAGAGGAGTGAGAAGACACTCCACGAACTCCGCTTGTCCCATGACCGCCTCTGGGCATACCATCTCCACCGTTGGATCTCATACCTGAGGTTGCACCGTTGGCTCCATCTGCACCGTCGGATCTTGGACCTCCGCCTGAGTGTGGAAGATCTTTGGTGGTTGCTCGAACGGGTGTGTTGGTTAATCTAACCCCATCGGCAGATCTGCCTCCTCGTCCTCGCATGGCTTTAGGTTTTCCAGCCATTTCTCGATTCGGTGATGGGTTTCGAGAACTGAATAGTAGAAGAAACCAGAGAAGTGAAGATGAAGAGATTAAGAAGTTTTTTTGTGGAGAGGAATCTGGGTTTGATTCGGTGAAGGAATTCGTGAGAGAGAGAGTTGAAGAGATGACGACACTGAATGAAATCGACAGTGATCGAGAATTGGATTACGGGTCAGAATTGAAACATGAAGGTTAGGTGGATTTAGGGTTGAAACGCGATGAGGGTCGAGAGAGAAAGTGAAGAGGCTAGGGTTTGCAAATGAGATTTGGGAATTGGATCTCGATTACTTGTTTTCAGTTAGAGTCCCTTAGGAGTCGGAAAGTAGTCGCAAAATATATTTAGGTGGGATAAATACCCGCCCAAAAGCCCAAATTCTTTGAGTATTTGGCCCAAATTTTTCAAATGTTTAAAATGAATACAGATATTCGGTCGCAAAATAGTCGGAAAATGTAACTGTTTTGTGACGTTCTGGTATGAGTCACAAATCTAAACCCTAAACCCTAAACTTTTGGAGCACAAAAAATGATAAAAATGCTTAACCAATCACTCTTTTAATATTTCTTAACTGTTTTCCTTCATTATATAGTAGTAAATAAGCCTAACTAAGAAAATTACAAACACATATAAATTTAACTAACATTAGATTAAAAACACAAGTATAATACCTTAAAACATGTTATGGAAAATACAAACAGAAGTTCATCAAATTGAAAGTTACTGTTTTCAGTATTATATGAAGTGTATTTGGATAGTTAAAACCTATGAAGATACTATGACCGGTCTGTTGACAATTATCTTAGAGTATATTTCAAAAATCATACACTGCGTAGCTAAAACGTGGCAAATCAGTCACACTTTCCTAGTGTCGTCGCTAAATGGTCGCAAATTAGTCGGTTTATAGTGACGCTTTTGTGACTATCTGTTAAAAATAAATATTGTAAACCGTGATTCAAACTAGACACCTTCTAGTCATATCTGTAGTGTAAATCCAATAAGCTATTGTAACCTTTCGATTTTTTATGACACTAACTTATATATATATATAACGTCCTTTATTGAATCGGGAAAAAATGAAAACATGTTACTCGAACCTTAGACCTATCACTCATTAACAATACTGCAAATCCACTGAGCCACTGTAACCATTCGGTTATTTAACACTTTAACTTGTATATATAACGATACTTAGCATGAAGGTTCATAGTTATAAAATATATTTGGATACAAATGCCACAATTATATTACAAACATAAATGCCACAATTATATTACAAACATTTTTTCAAAATTACATACATATTATTCAAACTCCATCATCATCCTCTGAAGATGATAAATTTACTTGAAATTCATCTTCTGGTTCAGCGTCTTCAATTTCGAAATCAATTTCTTCAACTGGATGATTTCCGTCGACTAAACTATCGACAACAATTTTTTCAATCAATTCCATCATTCCATCATCATCTGTTTGTTGCAAAATGATCAGCTTTTTCTCGTTAAACTTTCCTTGAACAAGATTCCTCGGATTCACTTTCAGTACAGTTTGCCACAATTTCTGAGGGCGTTTCGTATATGGGTATGGAAGATAACAAACTTGATCAGCTTGAGACCCTGCGGTTAATAATTTTTTTTAATTAGAAGTTTATAAACATACAAACATATATATATACACTGAGTTAAATCATCAAATCATCCATAAAATAAAAGGTTCGTAGTTTTGATATCTCCGTGATGAGAGCACGTCAACAATGCCTCCCGGGCTTTTTCGAGTGCCTTTTCCAATCGTAGGGTCAAACCATTCACAGTAGAAAAGTATGATCTTTAAATTCACAAATCCGGGATATTAGAGCTCCATGATAGTTTCTACGGTCCCATAGAAATCATCCTCTTCGGTTGCTTCAGAATAATTTTGGCCTCGGACACATACCCCATAGTTCATTGTTTTTCGCGTCATTCCGTGACCACGAGTGTGAAACAAATACCCTCTTGTAAAATACATTGACCACGTTCTGACTTTATTTTCAGGACCTTCCACTATTTCATGCACCCAAGTAGGAAAACTTTCTGAATTTTTCATTGATCTGACCTATAAAGTAGAAAATATACTAATTAAAATAAGAAAGTACAATTTAATAATGCACTCGGTGGGAATACATACATATTGGCGGACCCAAATATGGAAATCTTCATCTCTTTTAGCCGTGAACTCATCATCAGATAGTTCTGGGTATTCAAATCGAATTTGCGCGTCCAAAAATCTATTTTGCAAACAATAAGATAATTATGCCTAAAGTATCTAAAAATAGATAAAATTAACTTAAAATACTGTCGAAATCAGAGTTACCTTTCAAGTGGCCGAAAATAGTCACAATTCCGCAAAACATATGAATGTGCACACTATATAATCTTTCTCGCTTAACCAAAATTCACTATTTTCCACTTGGACGACCTACTTCAGTAAATATATCCGGTACCGGTACAGTATATACGGGTACTTCACCTTCATCATACCGACTTGACCTGCAAAATTTACCTTTTATAATTAATTTGAGGCAAATCATGATAGTAATATTTACATATACATATTAAGTAAATTATTACCTTCTTCTGCTATCTGTAGAAATTTGCGATGCAAAGTAGTGTTCTGAGAAATAAGATATCTCATCATTTATGTACGATTGAACAATTGATCTCGCTGGATATCTTTTGTTCTTCGCTTTACCTTTCAAATGTTTAAAAACCCTTTCAAAGGGATACATCTACCTATATTGCACAGGACCACCAAGCTCTGCTTCGTATGGCAGGTGTATAGATAGGTGCTCCATCACATCAAAAAAAGAAGGTGGGAAGATTTTTTCCAAATTACACAAAATCATGACAATGTTCTCCTTTAGAAGTAATATCACTAATTAATATACATAAGTTCCAATAATAGAAACACTTAAATGATAATATACATATATACCTGATAATGCTTGGTGCACGTTATGGGGCAGAAGTTCTGCAAAGACAAACAGAAGCAACCGTTCCATAAATACATGGCAGTCGTGACTTTTCATTCCCGAAAACTTTCCACCATTGATGTCTGCACAACTGGCTAAATCTGCTACATAGCCATCTGGAAATTTAACCTCATTCTTGACCCATTGTAGTAAAGATTCTTTCGCTTTTGAAGTCAACCTCCAAATAGGAAATGGAGCTCTCCCTCGATCATCGACATGCAAATCTCTCCGAGCACAAAATCTTGCGATATCCAATCTTGACTTAACTGTGTCTTTTGATCTGTCTTTAACATTCATAACAGTATACATGATGTTATCGAAAACATTTTTCTCGATATGCATCACATCAAGATTGTGACGTAGATTGAGATCAGTCCAGTACGGTAGCTCCCAAAATATGCTTTCTTTATGCCAATTATGCTAGTCCCAGTTTTTTTGTATGTTCATTTCCACCACAATCAGATGTTTTAGGTGGTTCGACATGCCGTATACGCTCATATAACACTTGTTCACCAGTCAATGATTGAGGTGGATAGTCGTTCATTGCGTTCTTTCCCTTAAAAAAATTTACTTTATTCTTCCGTAACGGATGACTGGTGGGTAAAAATCTTCTGTAACAGTCAAACCAGCATGTCTTCCTACCAGCCGGCAATTGGAAAGCATTTGTCTCATCCATACAAATTGGACATGATAATCTTTCATGTGTCATCCATCCCGACAACATACCGTATGCCGGAAAATCACTTATCGTCCACAGCAGAACAACTTTAAGGTTGAAGATTTGATCTAATGACACATCATACGCCTCAACTCCGTTATTCCATAACTCTTTTAACTCATCGATCAGTGGTTGGAGGAAGACATCAAGACTGGCTCGTGGATGATTTGGTCCCGAATTCAAAACCGTAAGAAACAAATACTCGCTTTTCATGCACATATCCGGAGGTAAGTTGTAGGGTGTCATGATCACAGGCTACAACGAATGATTTTTTAACATACCAAAAGGATTAAAACCGTCTGTACATAATCCAAGATAAACGTTTCACTTTTCCTCTGCAAAACTCGGATGCATTTGATTGAAATTCTTCCACTCTGCCGCATCAGATGGATGACACATTACTCTGTCTTCTGACACATGCTCAGCATGCCATCTCATCGATGATGCAGTCTTCTCTGATTGGTACATCCTCTTCAATCTGTCAGTGATAGGTAAATACCACATACGACTAAATGGTATTTTTGTTCGTCCCTCACTAGCCTTATATCTTGGTTTTCCACAAAACCTACAATGCTCTAACTTCTCATCTTCTTTCTAGAAGTGCATACAATTATCTACACATACATCAAATGTATGGTACGGCAATCCTAGCTTTCGCATCAATGTTTCTGTCTCGTAGTATGAACCGGTTGCCTGATTACCCTCTAGTAAATACTCCGTAAATAATTCGGACCATGAATCCATGCATGTTTCAGACAAATTATGGTCTGCTTTAATGTTCATGAACCGAGAAGCTAATGATAACTTCGAATGACCATCATGACAACCATCATAAAGTGGAGTATTTGCAGCATCTAACATGGCGTAGAACCGTTTAGTCTCATGGGTAGGTTCTTCATGAACATGATCATTTCCACTTTGATCATGTTCATGATATTCATTAATCGGCGTAGAACCATGAAATGCATCATTTACCATCCCAACATATACATTTCCCCCATAATAATTTATTGGTTGATTACCACTACTAAAATCAGCATTAGCATAATGACTACTCGTGCCTGCCCCAATGACATCATAATCTTCACCATGTTCAGACCATACATAATATCCTGGCATAAATCCTCTACTATGCAAATGCTTCGAAACTGTCCTTGCTAGCATTAAACTGGAATTTTGACATTTAACACAAGGGCAGTAAAACTTACCTCCACTACTTAGAGCTATTGACTGGTTACTTGCAAATTTCATGAAGTGCTCGACCCCTTCCAAAAATTCCCTTGAAATATTATTTGTGTGTGGATCGATTCTGTTATACATTCACTCTCGGGATGAATTCCACATATATATATATATATATTTTTTTTTTTTTCCTTTTTGCTCTTTTTTTTTAAATTTTCACTCTTTTTTTTTGATGTTGTTGTAATCTCTGAATATTTGCTTCTGTCTGATGAAATGGGTGAGTACGTTGGTTATTTATAGCAAAAAAATTGTCACTCCTTTGTGACTACCCAAAAAGAGTCACAAAATTTAGGTATACCTACCTACCAAACATATTTTGCACGTTTCCACCCAATTTTGTTTGTTACCGTTTTGTGACTGAAATGTGACGCTCCTAACCAGTGGCTAAGTAGTCGCAAGTTGTGACCAATTTTGCGACTACATTTTGCGACTAATATATTCGTCTCTAGTTCGTCTCTTTTTGCGACTAATTTGCGAATAGTCTTACTTTAGTCACAAATTTACGACTACTTAACGACTATAAAAGTTCGTCGTAAATATGCGACTATATAGCCTCCAAATATGTGGTAGTCGCTTACTAGTCGTAAAATAGTCACAAAATTTTGCGACTAAAAAAGGAGTCGCAAAAAGTAGTCACTCTTCTACTGTTTTCTTGTAGTGATAAAACCATCGCATAAAGCGATGATTGTTTTTATTTTTCTTTTGAAAGCAAATTTGATTGTTTAAAGGGTATAAGGTCTTTATAGAGTATGCGATCTTCTATTCAATGAGCTGTTTCAGTACATATCGATTGTTTTTATTATTAGAATCAAATATAATCAAGTAAATTAGTATTATACTAACATATATTGCTTCGACTAGTAAGTAAATTAATAGGTATATTTATGTCAAATATCAAATGAGTGATTTGTTGTTACTAATGACAACTATCAATTGCTTTATGTCTCGTAACTGTACTACACTTATGGTTTGTTTTTTATAATCCTCAGATTTTAGCATACACAAGAAGTGATGATTTACTACTGTCTGAATCCATCTTTGTTTGGAAGGGAAAAGTAAAAGTTTAGAGATTTACGAATTTACGAATTTGTATATGATCTTATATCGGAAGAAACAAGTTTACAAAAGGAATCCACAAATTTGCATGAATCATGCGACTTATTAAAATGTGCAGCTGGTTTACTACTGGTTTAAGTTGGTTTACGGTTTCGATCACTGGTTAAGTTTTCTTTAGCTTAACCACGTGTATATATAAATATAGATTGTACATCATTTGTTAATTAATGAGAAATATTCAGTCAATCGCATCTCTCTCTTAATATGGTATCAGAGCTTGCGTAACTAATTTTCGCCATTGTTTCTCATACGAATTTTTTCAATTTTTCTTCTGTTCTTCATGAAACCGGCTTTGATTTCTCAGCTATGAGTCTCTCAATCACTCAGTTGACCTTCGATTTCATCTCCCGTGTGTTAATCGCAATTTTTGAAATTCTTTCGTTTCTCTCTCTTCTTTTCTTGTTTCCGATTTTTGCTCCTTTCTTGACCTAACTCATTGCTGATTCTCATTTATGTGCTCATCTCAGCGTGTTCTCTCTTTGTCGTTCCCAATTTCATCATCATAAATGGGATCGATTAATCAGTATGAGAATCCTTATTTTCTCCATATTTCTAATCATGCTGGACTGATTCTTGTTTCCGATCGCCTCACCTCTGGCTCCGACTTCCATTCTTGGCGTTGTTCGGTTAGGATGGCTCTCAATGTTTGGAACAAGCTTGGATTTATCGATGGTACTATCTCTAAACCTCTTAATGGTCATCGTGATACTGGTTCTTGGTCTAGATGCAATGACATGGTAGCCACATGGCTCATGAATTCTGTGTCCAAAAAGATAGGCCAGAGTTTGTTGTTTATGTCAACTGCTGAATCAATTTGGAACAATCTTCTATCTCATTTTAAGCAAAATGATGCTCCTTGTGTCTATGAAATTGAGCAGCGTTTGAGCTTGATTCAGCAAGGATCTATGGACGTTAGCACTTACTATACAGAGCTAGTCACTCTTTGGGAAGAATATTAACAACTATGTGGAGTTGCCTGTTTGTTCTTGTGATAAATGTGAGTGTAATGCTGCAGCTTTGTGGAAAAAAACTTCAGCAACGAAGTTCAGTAACTAAGTTTCTAATGGGGTTGAATGAGGTTTATGAACCTACTCGAAGGCATATACTGGTTTTGAAACATATTCCTTCTATTGAAGATGTGTTTAACATGGTTGCACAAGATAAACGTCAAAAGACTATCAAGCCATCTGCAAGATTGGAGAATGTAGCTTTTCAGAGCACTGGACCTGTTGCTCCTGTCAATACTGGTTATTATGATGCTTCTCCTGAAGGTTTTACTACTGGATATTACACTGGACCTGTTGAGAATGCAGCTTCTGCGGCTACTTATAACAAGTTTAGACCTCAGTAAAGACACGTTTGCACTTATTGTGGTCGTACTGGTCACACTCTTCATAAATGTTATAAAGTCAATGGATATCCTCCTGGTCATAAGCTCTCTCAACGACCTAATTCTCAGCAGAAATTTCCACCTCGTGGTAAAATGCAGACATGATTCAGGCCCCAGTTCACTCCTCAGTTTTCCCAATCTCCTTTTCTCAAGACCTGGTGCAGTGGCTAATGCCATTACAGGACCTGCTCATTACATGCCACCACCTGCCTTGAATGCTGTGAATCTTGGTTTAAGTCAGTTCAGCACAGACCAAATAAAATCTTTACTCACGCAACTCAATCCTCATGCTAATCTTCCAGAGCAGCTGTGTCCTTCTCCATCTGCATCGATCACATAAAATGGTTTCATGGCTGCAACTTCCACATCTGGTAATGTTTCAATTGTGTTTCCTTCTTCTAGTCTCCGTTATGATAATCATTCTCTCACTTTTCAACATCATGTTTTACTTCTTTTTGTTCTACCCTCCCTAATGGTTCTTGGATTATTGACAGTGGAGCTACCAGCCATGTTTGTTCTAACTTGGCAATGTTTAGTGAAAATTTTCCTGTAACAGGTGTTACAGTCTCATTTCCAGATGGCAATAGAGTACCCATTAGTCACACATGCACTGTGCTCTGATCAACTTGTTTTGCATAATGTTTTACATGTCTCAGTGTTTAAATTCAACCTGATTAGTGTCAGTTCTTTACTGCAACATCAACAGTGTTCTACTCACTTTTATCTTGATTGTTGTTTTCTTCAGGACCATATTCAGGGCTTGACGATTGGTAAAGGCATCATCATACACAATCTTTACATTTTGGATTCTGATGTCATTACTTCTTCTACACAATTTTGTGGATCCTTGGTAGATGGTCATCTTTGGCATCAACGCCTTGGACATCCTTCTTCTGCTAAGTTACAGAATATTCCTGGTATTTTACCACTATCTAAGTCTAGTATCACACATTATGAAGTCTGTCCTTTAGCTAAACAAAAAGGCTTACCTTTTGTTTCATATAATCACTTGTCTCCATCTTCATTTGATCTTGTTCACTTAGACATTTAGGGTCCCTTTCTGTTGAGTCTGTAGAAGGTTACAAATACTTTCTCACAATTGTTGATGATTGTACCCGTGTCACTTGGTTATACATGTTAAGACATAAAAGTGATGTTGCAACTATTTTTCCAGCCTTTCTTAAGCATATTCACACTCAATACAATTATGTTATGAAAGCCATTCGTAGTGATAATGCACCAGAACTTGCTTTCACAACATTGCTTAATGATCATGGCATGATTCATCAATTTTCATGTGCATATACACATCAACAAAATTTTGTAGTTGAGAGGAAACATCAACACTTGTTAAATGTGGCTCGTGCATTAATGTTTCAGTCTAATGTGCCTTTGATATATTGGAGTGATTGTCTTCTAACAGATGTGTTCTTAATCAATCGTACACCTTCTTTGCTTTTGAACAAATTATCTCCATATGAATTACTGTTTAAAAAGGTACCTGATTATTCATTCTTACGCTCCTTTGGTTGCTTATGCTATGTTTCTACTCATTTTAAGGATAGAACAAAGTTTACACCTAGAGCTGTGCCATGTGTCTTTCTAGGATGTTCATTTGGATATAAAGGCTATAAGGTTTTGAATCTGGACACTAATGTGATCTCTGTTTCTCGGAATGTCATTTTTCATGAGACCAATTTTCCTTTTAAGAAATATTCACCTATTTTTCCTATTGATGAGTTTTTTTGCAAATATATCTTACCTTTGTCTACTCCTGTGGCTCTTGATAATGTGGTTTTTGTGCCGCCTACACCACTTGTTATTCCTTCATCTGCATCTGTGTCTGAGACATCTACATCATTTGCATATGTTCCTGATGCATCTACATCATCTGCATCACACTCTAGTGCCTTACCTATATCACTAGAGACTGTTGCAGCTGGTACAGGACATGATGCACTTCCCATTGCTAGGCCAAAACGACAAAGTAAAGTTCCTAGTTACTTATCTGATTATCATTGTTCTCTTACACAAATTTCTACTCATATTTCTTTTTATATTCCTTTTCCTATTTCATCTATCCTCGATTACTCTAAACTCCACCCATCCTATCAGTCTTTTGTCTTTTCTATCACAATTGAAACAGAGCCTCACAATTTTCAAGAAGCCATGGCCAATCCATTTTGGAACAATGCTATGGATGTGGAGATTGTTGCTCTTAAAGGATTAAAAACATGGAGTGTTGTGACTTTGCCTCCTGGTAAGCATGTGATAGGTTACAAATGGGTGTTTACTATCAAATATAATCCTGATGGATCGATTGAAAGATACAAGGCACGGTTGATTGCTAAAGGTTACACACATCAAGAAGGGATTAATTATATTGAGACGTTCTCTCCCGTTGCTAAACTTGCTAGTGTTAAGCTTGTGTTAGGATTGGCTTCTTGTTTTGGCTGGACTTTGACACAGATGGATGTCACCAATGCCTTCCTCCATGGTGACTTGGATGAGAAATTTTCATGAGTTTACCATAGGGTTACACTCCTGCTAATGGTGTTCTTCCTCCTAATCCAGTTTGCCGACTTCACAAGTCCCTATATGGCTTGAAACAAGCTTCTCGCCAGTGGTACCATTGCTTCTCTACAGTTTTTCTTCAGGCTGGATTTACTCAATCTCCAGGCGACAGTACTCTTTTTGTGAAAGTAACTAGTACCTCTTTCATTGCCCTATTGGTTTATGTGGAGGACATCTTGATTGCTTCCAATAGTGACACTAAACTTCAAGCTCTCAAGGATGCTCTTCACAAAGCCTTAAAGATCAAGGATATGGGATCTCCTAAAATAATTTTGGGCACTGAGATTGCTAGGAATGCTTCAGGTATTTCTATTTGCCAAAGGAAGTATGCCTTGGACATACTTGCAGCCACAGGAATGCTTGCTTGCAAGCCATGTTCTGTTCCTATGGACCCTACTGTGAAACTCAGTAAAGATACAGGGATTCCTCTTGAGAATGCAACTTCCTATAGAGAGCTTATTGGCAGACTTCTCTATCTCACCATCACCAGACCGGATATCACTTTTGCAGTCTACAATTTGAGCAGTTTTTATCTTGTCCCATAAATATGCATCTTCAAGCTGCTCATCGTGTTCTGCGCTACATTAAATCTAATCTTGCTCAGGGTTTGTTCTATGATGTCACTTCTGAGATTTGTCTCAATGCTTTTACTGATGTTGATTGGGCTACATGTCCTGATTCTAGGCGATCAATTACTAGTTTTTGCCTCTATCTTGGCCAGTATTTGATCAACTGGAAATCCAAGAAGCAACAGACTATTAGTAGGAGCAGCATAAAAGCTGAATATCGCAGCATGGCTTTGGCAACTTGTGAGATTCTATGGCTAAGCCAACTTCTCAAAGATTTGAAGGTTACAGTACACACTCCTGCCAAACTGTTATGTGACAATAAATCTGCTATGCACATTACTACTAACCCCGTCTTTCATGAACGGACCAAACATATCGAAGTTGATTGCCATACGGTTCGAGATCAGGTTAAGAATGGTTTTATGAAGCTTTTTCATGTCTCCAGCTCTAATCAACATGCCGACATTTTGACAAAAGCACTTCATCCTAGTCTTTTTCATAATCTTCTTTAGAGAATGTCTATTTCAAGCCTCTTCCATCTTGCTACAGCTCCTGTTTTGGGTTTCCACATCTTCTGCAGAACCGGTTTTACTTTAAGAGGCTTGAGGGGGGTGTATTAGAATGTGCAGCTGGTTTACTACTGGTTTAAGTTGGTTTGTGGTTTATATCACTGGTTAAGTCTCCTTTAGCTTAGTCATGTGTATATATATGTAGATTGTACATCATTTGTTAATTAATGAGAAATATTCAGTCAATCGCATCTCTCTCTTAATACGACTGAGAAGTGATTTCCAAATAAAAACAATCCAAACTATTTTCCTGTATGCCACAAACTCTTGCAAAAACAACGAGAACTTAAGCTTCCCTAGAGCTAGGACCTGAAAACAAAGCAACGTGTCTTAAGTTCTTACCTTTTTTTAAGATTCCATGCTCTTGTCATGCCTCGTTCTCTCACTTTCTCTGTTTATGTTGTTAAAGAAACGACTCTAAATGAGGCAGAGTGTCTCTCACAAGCTGATAAAGACAAGATCCTGCAAAGTCAAAATGACAACACCTTAGGACTTGGGCTTAATTTTGAATCAAATGAAGAAACAAAACTAGGCCGAGAAACGGAAAAGCCCAATGAAGAAGCTGTCAAAGTCAAAGAGAAGACTCCGAATGAAGCATATTGTTTCTTAAAAACAAAACAAGAGCAACGATTATCTTCTTCAAAGGACAAAATCAAACTTGTTGCAGAGAAAATTTCGAGGAAGCTGGGTATGAGCTGTCGTACGGACAGTCAAATAAAGGTGTTCAACAAATTTGATCCTGACTACAAAGCTTGGACTCGGTTAGACCAAGTTGTTTGTGCCTGGTTGCTTGGCTAATTATCATAAGACATCCTCAGTCTTGTGCTTGGCTCAAACACGTCTCAAGAGGTATGGCTATCCCTTGCCAAACACTTTAATCGAGTCTCGTCTTCTAGGCTATTTAAGTTGCAAAGACGCTTACAAACTGTCTCTAAGAGTGATAAAACCATGAGTGAATACCTTAGAGAGGTTAAGAATTTTGAGATCAGCTGACTTCTATTGGGAGTCTTGCGAGTGAAAAGTTAAAAATTTCTATTAGAGCATTCTCAAGAAGCCCAATATTATGTCTTATATTAAACCCAAAGCTCATGTAATTAGGTTTCTTAGCAAGTAGAGATTCATAGAAATATCTTTGTAATGTCATTAAGAGAAGAGATTGTCTCAAAGCAACTCTCCTTTTCTCATCACTAGTGGGCCATGAAAGCATTGAAGAAGTGAGGTTGATGGCGAAGATTGCAAACAGATGTGTGCATAAGACACCAACAAAAATATCATCCATTGGAGAAGTCACACAGTTCATACTAAAAGATCAAACAAGGTCGGTCTCGAGGAAGAAGACAAGACACAATGTCTTCGTCATTTGGTGTTGGTGATGGGGAAGATCTATTAAGGGTTATAAGCAGGATTAAGGATCAGCATGTTGAGTTAGGGTTATTTGTTGGTCGATAATTGAGTTTATGTATGTTAAGTTTAGTTGTGTCAAGAGTCGTGACTTATTTACTAAGTTAAGGGTAGTTTTATTTCAAGAGTCACAAGTAGAAAGAAACACAACTCTCCACTTGTTGTGTCTGTTACATTTTTATTTAAGTAATTGTTGTCGTGATGTAAAACACAAATTTCAGATTCAATTATGATAAATAAAAGTTCTCGTATTTTCTCTCTTTGCACTTGAAAGATTAATCTCTTATACTCTGTTCTGGAAACTCAAGTTTCAAATAATTGGTTGGTGTTAAAGAAGAGGATCATCAAGAGAGAAACAATACAACAACATTGTAACTCGTTTAACTATTTAGGAAGAAGTCTTTTTGTACATAATTACCACATGAGTCTCAAAATCAAGATTTTTTGTCTACCTCTTCTGCAAAATGAAAAAAGGTTATGCATTCTCTTAGGGTTAGTTTTTTTGTGTGTGTGTAATCTTCAATCCGAAAAATCATTACAAAAGTTATATCATCATCATCATCATCATACTGAAGTCAGAGCAAGTGAATCAAAATTACACTAAGCGGAGAATCTTCAAGTTCAAAAGTATTCAAATAACACAAAATTGATCGAAATCTTTGATACAAACGATGCAACAAAGAAGGGACAAAGTAAACGAAATTTAAATCGAAAACACAAACTCTCTCTTTAGTTTCTACTACAACAACATAACACTTTCCATGTGATCCGCGAAACAAAGTGGTGCCCCATTTACTCTAACCCTGGTAGGGTTACCTTGAATCTCAATTTTTCTTTGACTATTTTTCTTGTGATCAAGATAGATAACATGTAAGCACCCATGCACATCATAAAGCGTCAAAATAATCTCACCAGTATGAGCAGTGCCAATTACGCGTACAGGACGTTTCCCAAGCATGTGGTCCCATGGATGAATAGATAAACATATCTTGGACCATTCATGTTTCTCGGCATCCTCCATAACCCACAAATCAAACTTATACCAACCAGTTTTCTTGGCTATGGCTACTTTCGCCATGTAAGGTACCAAATCAAGCCAATATCGATTTAAACCCGGTGGTATTGTAGTAGTGAGAATACTAAACTTTTCAGACCTCACTTCAAATATCACTAAGCTAAGCTGATCCATCACATCATTTCCCATGTAAGCAAAATAGTACAAGACTCCATCTATGCATAGACCATTAGATATAGGATGATGAGCATTGCTAAATTCGATATTTCGCCATTTCGATGATGATCCTAACGTCAACACATGATGTCCGCTAGCCGCTACTCGCGTACCACTACCATACATTGCTTTAACAATAGACAACGCTTTATACTGATCATCAACCGGATCATATCCCCAAAATCTTTTCACAACTTCTCTCCTTGAAGTGAGTCTAGGTAGAGTAATGGACTTACCAGTGCTAGGATTAGTTATGACTTGGTGTTGTCCGTATACGAAACTCATCAAGCCATGCACATACTGGTGAGCGTCGTAGTTGCGCCGGAGCTCCGAGACATGGAATGACGTACGGGATATGAGATCAGGAACGGTCTGGTTGATTCCTGAGGAGAAGAAAAACCAATTTTGACGTTCGTTTTGGTTATCGTTTTGGTTGTAAGCTAAGAGGAGACACGAAGAAGAGGATCGAAGAGGAAACGATCTGATGAAATCACGACTACGGATTATGGCTTCCCATGATTTTGACACAAGGAGAAGCTTAGCTACGAATTTTGCAGGCAATCTTTTGAGGATCTCGAACACAAGATCCGTAGGAAATGGATCTAGAGATTGTATCTTCCTCCGTTTGTGATGTCTTCTTCTTCTCATGGCTAATCTCTGAGGATTTTTCAAGACCCTAACTTTCTCTATTAAATACAAGTATGACTAAAAAGTAACTGTGATATCTCTACAAATCATATCCAAAACTTGGTTGGTAGATGTTTTTTGTTCAAATCTTTTGGATTAAATTTTGAAGATTACGATAAGATAGATAAAATAATATATAAAATCCGTAATTGTTTGTGGTGAAATTTTATCTAACGTGTATCTACCAAACATATCACAACACGTGGATTTCAAATCCACGTAGACGTTTAGAAAAAATGATCTTCAGTATCAATCTTTCTAAAAAACTATGAAAATAACAAAAGCAGGAGAAGCAAATGTAACTTATCGTCTAATAAGAAGCTGGTAGGTGACGGTCGATGGAGACGCATTACACACCTCTTGTGGTGGTATAAAAGTCATAATTGGTTGATCTTGTGTTTTATGAATGTTAATTGCGTTGTACGAACAAGTTATGTGGCTTATGCGAAAGATCGACAATCCAATAACCAAACCCATAAAAATAAATTCTATAAATTTGCATTCTATATTTAATCTAATAGAATAATACCTTCGGCTAAAAAAAAGAAGAATACTATATATAATTCACCTTAAACACATAAATAATCGCAAAATAACTCATTTGGTTGTCTTTTCTTTATGTTCAAAGAAAACTCGTTTTGATTCCGATTTAGGTGTGGCTCCGATGTTTTGACTCCAACTTTGGTGTGATTTTATGAAAGTGTGGAAACAATGCCGTTTAGGTACGATGTGATTGGCCAAATTTATGAATGCGATTCATTTATCATATGTTTTCGAATGACAAATGATTATGGTGTTGTTAGATGACAAATGAATATCATATGTGTTTTAATTTTATTTTCTAAAGATTTTTATTTTTTTATGTTTTAACCTTTAGTTTTTTTTTTAATTAAAATTTTAAACAAATAGAGTTCAATATTTTTAATTTCCAAACTTTCTATATTTTTAAAATATTCTATCTATAATAGTAAAAAAATCATGATATGAGACTGGTAAGAGAAGAACATGATCTATGTTGAAGAGTCTTATGGAATATTTATGTGGGACTCTCACTTAAAAAAATATATATATATATTCATTGATAAAAAAATTTAGTTGTCAGTATTTTTTTGATAAGAGAAAAATTGTCATAATAGTACTTAAAATAGTAAATTAAGATATGTGGTTTCCAACAATTAAAAATACTTAATGTTAGAGTTATAGCTTGATATATATTTTGATATGATTATAGGACCAAAGATTTTCTTTTTTAATTATTGAATGATATTGTGTCCAATTTCGCATATGGTTCTTTAGACAACAAATTTTAGAGTTGTTATTCGCCAAATATGAATATTTTAGGCAAAAAAAAATGCGATCTTACTCTTTTTTGGATACTCAGTATGCTTTAAATTTATACAATTTAGAAGCAGAGATATTAAAAATTTACACAATTATTTTTTAATATTTTAGAAAAATTTGTAGAGAGATTATTTGTATCCTTCAGTGAGTTATCCTCGCATGTTTTTCAAATATTCGGCATCTTCATTCTGAATTTTGTCACTCATTTCTAACGCTTCGATAATTTATTATAATTGTATCTATGTTTTTCTTATACTCTCTTAAATGGTTTATTCATATTTTTATTCATTTTTTATTCATTTCTCTTATCTCTGTGCTCGTTTTATATATTCGGGACTTTATGAAATCAAATATAAACACTAATATTTACCATAAATGCATAATATGTCTATAACTCTGAAATGATGTATTGTTGTGCTTATTCCTTATACATTAATGAAAATATGAAGTTAGGATATATTTAACCGTAAATTTTATTTTCTTTTAAATATTTTCAAGTTTTTGTTCAAATTTATGATATTGTATTAAATTTAAATAAGATGAATCTTGAATAAAATATTTAGTTGAGATCAAATTGTTTTTCTGTTTCCAAATTGTTTTAGTTCTACCAATAAAATACTTCATAGTCTTCGTGTATGTACTATTATTAATATATTATTATTTTTATTCAATTAACATTATAATTTTCTTTAATCCTTTAGATAATTTTGTTGGCCACGTTGATTTTTTAATGGTTGTAGATTTTAATTTGGTTTTTAAAATTTTTATAATGTTTTATTTCAATTTATTTTAATTAAAATAACAATAAATATTCATTGTTTTGAATTAAATGATCAATTTAAATACAATTTAATGATCAAACTTTGCATAGTTTGCTTATGTGAATACCTTAGATGGAGAGAAAACTCCCTAATTTATATATATATTATATGATTTATGAATCAATCGATAATATTTTGATCTTGATGACAATCTAAAACCTTTATTCTCTTTACTTTACTTTGCACAATAAAGCTCCATGAGCTATTTCAATTTCTATGTCTTTCGTACCTTTCACTAAGCTCATTTAAGCATAAATAAGCTTGCTTTGATTTTGCTTACAAATGTGACCGCTGATGAAAAATCCAAAAGGAAGAATTAAATTTCCTTTGTATATAAAGGCAAGTAAACAAAGTTAACTACAAGAGATTAATTGACCTCACAAGTAGTCACTCAAGGTACCATTGGCCATGTAAAGAGATCATGAGAACTTTGGTCATAAGATGTCCCACCAGGAGAAAAAGCTTTTGGATGGTTTTTTTTAATGTTTACCCATTTTGTTGTCTCTTCTTGAAATGCCAGAACAAAGTTATTGCAAACACTTGTTCACTTGGTCTACGAAAGCAACAAAACACTAAGTGTTAGTAGCAGATTATCATCATGTATCCATGGGAAGTAGCAAAAACCTAGATAACCATTCTTGGTTATGATGAAGTCAAAAATTAAGGTTGTGAGGTGGATCGACCCAAGCCATGCTGCGAGACCAAAATGTCCTACAAGGGGGACGAAAGAAGCTTTTGTCATTGGAGAAGGAGTAGTGCAAGCTAAGTCGCTCATATATTATGTTCATCTCCTTTGCCGAGAGACCAGCTCTTGTAAGAGAGGTAGGGTAACTTGCAAATACTGTCAAGCCACCAAGTTCTCTCTTCTCTTCCCATATTTTGGGTTCAAGGTTTAGTTTAAACACTGGCTGGTAGCTTCTGCCGGATGTATACATAACATAGATGTCTCCTTCATGTTCCGTCATCAACACTGGCCTAGCGAAATCTGCGGGACAGGGTTTCACCGGAAAAATATTCCAGGTTTCTCTAGGCGGATCGAAAACCCCGAGGTAACCGTAGACACTGAGCCAGTAGAACATACCATTGGAGAAGACACTTAGACACATAGTGTCCATTTGCACTCGGGTAACTGGTTCTCAAAGCGATGGGTGGTCCATACGGTTTCACCAGGCCGCCAAGTATCAATCACTATACTTGATTTGTAACATTGTTGGGTGAGTGAGATCACCAAACAACTACTTGACGTAGGAGCGGCTGAGAACGCTAAGTAATAGCCTAATCCCCTGGGTAGGTTTATGCGCTCCCGGGTAAACGGGTTAAGAAAGAATGCGGATGGGTAATAAAAGCTTCTAACAAGCAACCAACCATCCCTAGAATAGAAGATTCTATGGTCCTTTAACTCTGGAAACCTATCTTCATATATTTGACACCTTAATGGGTCAAAAAGAATGTAGGATGAGACAGTAGCAGAGCTTTCGTATACCGGATAGAAAAGCCAAGGAAGAGGAGGCTGTAACTTCCTGACAGAAACAGCTGCTTCACACCATGTCTTGCATACAGCGGAAGCTCGTATGTTGGCTTTTAATCCGAGCCGGGACAGTATCTCCTGGAGAAGCTCTGAGGGAATATATAGATCCCATGTAATACGCTTCTTCTTCGATCCACGATCTCCTCTAGCTTCACTGTGAGGGCTTAACAATGACGCCGTGAATGTTCGCCGACATGTCCTCATCGATAGATATAAAAGTCTTTTGCGATCTTTTCGTTTATAAGTTTGCAAAGTAATTTCCTTTTTTATATATCATTTGTACAAAATGGAAAGAGTAATGATAATAATGACTATAAAATGGCCTTTTTATATGAACATATTTGAAAAAGCCCAGTTTTGAGAGTTGACATTACCATTTCCTCTCATGTTTAGTTTATATATAAGCAATCCAAGTCTCCTTCCAATGATTTAGTCGATGTGGGACAGTGGATTTGGTTCACTAAATAAATGATAAATCACATCGGTCCGGTTTGCGAATTTTTGTCTTGTTTCTGATTCCGGTCTTACTTACGTAATTGCCGGTTATAAAAAACCGGAAAAACTGGTTTTTGTGATCGGATTGAAACCGGAAAAACTGTTTTCTGATTCCGGTCTTCATGTTAACATTGAGATTCTCTTTTACTTGAATGTGTTTTCCAATTTTTCGTCTGATTGATCAAACAGAGAAAATGACAAAAAAACCTTTAAACATGAAACTTCTTGTTCACTTCAATTATCTTACAAACCAAACACAACTCAACCTTGTTCTTCTTCTTAATCACACACCACAATACAAAGCACTTTTCAGTTTCTGGAAATTAAAAACTCAAATCATCTTACCTCGCCTGAGGAAACATTCCCGAGTCAAAAGTCGTCATCGCCGGCTCTGTCACGCTACTACTAGCGCCGGAACCACCACCGGCTCTTGCTCTGCTTACACTCTCCTTCAGCTCAGCCACTACGTGACTCATCGTCGGTCTATTCTTAGAGCTAGAAGAAGCACAAGCCATTGCTACTTCAGTGATCTTCCATGCAGAACCAGCATCAAACCTCTCTCCTAGCTTTGGATCCACAATGCCTCTGATATCTCCTGTGGACAGAAGCAACTCGACCCGGTCGGTTATGTGTATGTTCTCTGCTGTTGTTTTTGAACGTGCAATCACTGGTTGGCCCGTGACAACCTCTAAAAGAACCACCCCGAAGCTGTAAACATCACTCTTCTCGCTTAATTTTTGCTTCGAATGGTACCTTCATTTTGTAAAACAATGCCTCAGAAAACGTAACACCTAATACCAAAACACAATAGAAGAAGCTTTTTACTTACTCGGGGTCGAGATAACCGATAGTTCCAGCAACACCGGTTGTATCCTGGTTATTACCGTCCAGTGCGACGCTTCTCGATAGCCCAAAGTCAGCAATCTTGGCCTGGAGCTTCTCGTTGATTAGAATATTAGCCGGCTTCACATCTCTTTGTACAATGGGAGGCTTGCAGCCATTGTGAAGATACTCAAGCCCTGAGTTTCAGATAAACACAGAATAATTTCATCTTATTTTCTCATTCCTTATTGTGGTATGTGTTTTCGAGATCATTTTATCACAAACCTTGTGCCGCATCTAATGATATTTGTAACCTCTCCTCCCAGCTCAAGACATAAGATTTCTTCCCTTGATTAGGAAAGAAACCAAAAAGTAATTAAGTTTAGTTTCTTCTGGCTATGGCAGCAAAAGACCAGTTAAATAGAGACTGACCTGACAAATAATCTCCTAAGGTTCCATTAGCCATAAACTCATAGATAAGTGCCATCTTCTTGCCTTCGTGGCAATATCCGATAAGAGCGGTTAGGTTCTTGTGATGAACTCTCAGGAGAAGTTCGACCTGTTGATAAACAAGTGGATGCATATTCCCAGTTACTCCATAACTCATTTTATAAAGACTAAACCTTTAAAAGTAAATTAAGAAACTGACCTCTGCTCTAAACTCTCTGTAACCTTGAGCCGATGATTCAGACAGAATCTTGACAGCAACTTGGTCGTCATTTAAGACACCATGGTATACTTTTCCAAAACCTCCTTGTCCAAGAACTCTCTCAAAGTTTTTTGTAACTTTCACAACTTCTGAGTATTTATAGTATCGTTTTGTTGTGTCCAATGGCCCAGTCCTTACACTATTAGAGCCGCCTGTAAAGATATCATGAGAAGTTTTCTTACAAGTAATCCTAGAAATTAAAGAATAAGCAGTTTAGGGTCATTTCTTGACATCTTTACCGCTTTGATGTCTCTTCTTCTTGTACAGCAAGAACAAAGCTATTGCTATTACAAGACCAAGCACTCCCGCGACAGATGCTACTACTGGAATAATATATACACTCTTTTTTGCCTTCAAATCCGGAATTTGACATGAAGCAGACACGCAGAGGTCCGGATTCCCGCCAAATCTTACAATTAAAATGCAGACATTATGAAAACATGAACCTAATAGGCCAAAACTTAGATAGAATTGGTTCAAAAGCTACAAAGCATCTGCAATGCGTTTAAAAGCCAAAGATAACCATGAACCAACCTCAGCGAAAGCGATCCACTCCTTGATTTCTCTAGTAGTTTCACCGGAAGAGCACCCGTTAGCTTGTTTCCTTCCAAGTTTCTGCAGACATGTATGTGTGATCAATACCAATTCTCCAAGTAATGCATGTCATCGTTTGTGCAATCTACAATTCCAATTAGTATGACTTACAACTCTGTCAAGTTATGTAGATTTCCGAGGAAATTGGGTACTTTTCCTGTTAAACTGTTGTTTGATAAGTCCCTGAAATGAAATTTTGGTTGCATCACTTAAAGTCACAACTCTGTCTACTACTAAAGATTCCAGATCAAATCGAGAAATACGTACAGTTTCTGTATCGATGTAAGGTTGGAGAAGGCTGAATCAATCTCGCCAGTCAAGCCACTTAAGGATAAATTCCTGCAGATCAAACAATTCTTGTGTAAACAGGGAGAGAGAGCAAGAACATATATATGCACCTGACGAAAAGCTTACACGGAAACGATTTTCGGAGACTCATTAGCAGCATAGCTGCAGTTAATATTCTTCCAAGGGTAGTCTACTGGAGCACAAGGGTCTCCAAGCCAATTCTTCTTCACTCCATACTTGGACTTGATTCTCATAATTGCATCAACTAGAATTCAAATAAAACATGGATAAGTGCAAACTTAAAAGATGAAAAGACCGGCCAAGTTCTGTTTCTGAAAACATACCATCTTGTTGATCAGTAGGTGACTGAAGAAACTCGTTGACACGATACGTCTCTATGGCGTTAATGATTGGTGGGAGCGTAGATTTAGCAGTTCGTTTGAGAAGAAAGTCGTGCTTTGGTCCGGTGACAGGATTCTGAGTGTAAAGTGTGTCTGTATACAAGAAGCGAGGGCTAAATTTATCATACAGGTTAGTTTTATCATTCCAAATCACCGAAAATTCTCTCGTCTCGTTGCTTGGTATCGCTTGAACTTCAGCAAAATGCATGTACACATAGAACTTCCACGAAGGGATAACTGGTTCCCATACGAGGCTTATGTCTAAGCTTGCGTTCAAAGGTGTCGAAGCAGTGTTCATGACGGCACGAGCAGGCTGGAATCCATTGTTAATATTCGAATCTATCGTGAGGTTTGTACTGAAAACTCTATGGTTTGAGAACCTTAGAGGCATCCATATACGGTCATACACATCATCTTTGTACCTGAGAAAACGTAATTTAGAACAGAAGCGAGCCAAGAGATGGTATAGAATCTAACAGGACTCATAATAACCTGATAGGAAGATCTCCGAGGGCCCCGAGATCCCATCTTCGATACAGCATAATTGAATCGTAAGGAGTCTCGTATGTATCACTCTTCAGGAGCCTGAGTTCTAACGCAGACAGGAATGGAGTTCCTTTGTCTTTATGAACGAGACACACGTGAACATGGTCTGAACGAAGAGTGTGGATGATCTCTTTGGTAACTATCGTAGTTGTATTATCTATAATAACAGAATCCCAGAGATTGACCCCAAGATAAAGATCAAACTCGGGTGCTTTCCCTAGACTATCATAGTTACCGTACATGAAACGGGTTCTGATCAAATACTTGAAGCCTTTTCCCCGCGGAGGCTGCACATCGTAACAGTTTCTCTTGCCTTCAGGGAAGCTCCGAACGTTTTGGAACTGCTTCTCAAGAGAACTTGTCTGAAACTTGGGATCTATGCTATGAATTGTCCCGGACTCGACAAAAGCAGAATCTGAAATGTACTTTATGTCTGTTGTTACATCGTTATAGCTTGAATTGTCCGGAATACCGCAATCTATACTGACAAAACCTGTGATACAAAGACACACACAGAGAGAATTAACGCCTTAAAAGTGCAGCCATATTTATACAATTGCAAGACTTTGTGTACCTGATTGGTCTTGAGCACGAACAAGAAGAACAAGAACAGCGAAGAAGCTTGCGAATGAAATCTGCAGAAGAAAGTTGTAACGCGCCATTAGTGACAAAAGCTCTTGATCAGCACTTTCTCATAGAAAATCCAATATCATCCTCTTATGCAAATCTTGTTTCTTTCTCCAAAACTTTTGATTTACAAGATTATTCAATAGCCATGTTGGCTGACGGTGAACCACTATCTCTTGAAATGAAATACTATAAAATGTTTTCAAGTCAATTTGGATATTCCAAGATTTTCCATCTGTTGATATCATAACAACGAATTCCGGTGGTGTGTCAGTTGACAAATTTTCCAAGTGGGCTAATTGTTTAAAACCAAAGAATTAGTAGTTCTCATGATTAGTTGACAATGAAAGTTTCAAACTGAGTTTACGGATAACATAAACAAAGTTAAAAAATCAATCTTCCATCTATACTTTGAATCAGATGATTGGAGAAACAATAGCATTAGCTGGAAAATTCTTGAGACTATTTAAACTTGTTGATTTGGTAGATAACAAATGTAGATAAATATCGAGAGAGCGTAACAGGTTTGACATGTGTTTGAATCAAGATTGCAGAAAATTTAACAAGATAGCACATTATAAACCAGGGATTTGACCTCCTCTAGCAAGAGAAGACTCAAAAATGTTCTGTAAAAACCTTAACTGGAAGAGAAGCAGCAGTAAGAAGTGAAGACATGAAAAGGACAAAGATCATAAGAATTTTCGATCTTTTGACAATGCAGACTTCACTAAATCCCTCTCTAACAAAGGAAAGATCACATTTACCTAGATTTTTTTTGTTCTTTTTTTTTTTTTTTTAATAACTCAGGGTAAATCCCAGACCTATGGAAAGGTCCAGACTAATCTCTGGGGAAGGGCAACCCACGGATGGGCCTCCACCCGGGTTTTCAAATGGGTCGTAAGCATGGGCCCATATCTGTGTGATGTCCAAGGCAATGTGTTTTTGTTTTGCATAGCAGGTGGATCAAACTTGACCATCTTCGTCCAGCAATTCCTGGACTCTTATAATTGACATTTTCGGACAAACCCCAACCATCGAAATTGCGATTTCTTGAGCGGAGGAGACCAAATTCCAAACAATCTAATCAGAAATTTATATGTAAGGGACTCGGCGTTAGGGCTCTAAACCTCTTTGAGATATTTTTGGGGTTAATACAAAAAAATATAAATTTAGGTCTGTGACTGAGACCTTTAGAAAGATGAAGGGCTTATTGAGAAATAATCCAAAATTACTAAACCAGTTATTATGCCACGAGATTGGTGACATGTCGTTCTTCTATTGGATAGCTGACGCGAAAGCTGAAAATCCATCAAATGATCAAAATTCTCAGAACGAAGAAGAAGAAGAAGAAGAAGAAGATAGAGAGAGAGCTTGTACGTAAAGCTTGATCCTTTGAGAATGGCGGAGGAAGCCGAAAAGGTGTCTTCTTCAACATCACAGCAATCCATTGATCACAAGCAACCCGAGGATACCGGCCTTAAACCTCAGGTATGCCTCCTTCGATAAAACTTCCCAAAATTTCATTGATTGATTGATTGATTTGCCTCCGTGTTTAGAAACCTCACTGTTTTGATTTCTAAATTCTCCGACTTCTCTTGATGTTTTTCTGCCACCGATTTGAATGAGTAATGAAGGTTTGCTCTTACTTACCCTCTCGGTGATCTATGGCAGATTAGGGTTTTCGAATTAGGAATTGTAATGTCAGACGATTTCGTCCGGTATAAGCGTTTTTAATATTCCTGATTTTTTTTTTCGAATGTGTTTTTTCCAGGCTCAAGGTTCTTCCGAGTTTCGAGCTTATCCACATGGTGATTTTCCGATGAACCCTGTCTATTATCCGGCTCTTGTTCATGGATTGAATCCATTGCAGTACGAGGAACAGACGAATCGCGGAGCCGGCATCTATGCGGTTCCTTTCCATACATTTTCAGGACATGTCGCTGGTCTTGCGTCTAACAATCTTATCCCACTTACATACAATATTCCCACGTACGTAAAATCCCTTCTGATAGCTTTTATAGCTCAAAATGCTGCTTTCTTCAAGTGTGACCTTTTTATCCATGGTAGGGAACATTGTTTTCATCGAATCGTAGCTAAAGGAAATTAATTGGTTTTGTTGTCTATGGATGAAAAGCATAAAACTTTGTTCAATGTCTCTTGGCAGAACAAAAACTTAGTCACTTTGGTTTATGGGCAGTTTTTGGTCAATCCACCAGATGACAGAATGGAACTGTCTGCTCAGTACTCAAATATTTAGAGTAAAATTGGATTATGAAAAATCTTTCTTGTGTTACTCTTGTGAGATCTCAATAATTAGCCTATGAGTTGGTTACCTATGAGCTGACAGGTTAAAAGAAAGTTAGGCAGAATGAGTTGGGCATGCTAGACTTGGCTAGCGTTTTTTTGGGTCGAGAGTTCGAAAATTCTCTCGTTTATCAAAGTCTCTCTATGTGTAGTTTTTTGGGGGATTGAATGAAGAGCAATTTTACTGGTTTGAATTCTATCAGCCTAATGATTCTTTTCATTTAGCTCTGGGCCAAGTAATGAGGCGGAGACTAGTGGGGAAGGCCAAGGGCAAGACGGACAACAACAGCAGCAACAACAACAACAACAACCTGCTCATCAAAGACAAGTAGTTGAATGGAGATTTGAGATCGCGTTTCAGCTCGACTTGTTCCTGATACTCAAGCTCGCTGCTGTTGTCTATTTGTTCAACCAAGATGGATCAAGACAAAGGCTTGCTGTTCTGGTGTTTTTCGCGACAATGATTTACCTGTAAGTATATGGAAAATCTGGTGAATTTCACTTGGAACTTGAGTGTGACAACAGATCTATGTTTGAATATGTTAAAAGCCAAGTACATGAATCATGATTAATCTGACAGATACCAAACTGGAGCTCTTCGACCATTTGTTCAATGGCTTTCAAGAGTCATGCATAGAGCAGCAGCACCACCTCGGCCTCAAAGGAATGTTGTTAGAGCAGATAATGATCCAGCAGCAGCCGCTAGGCCACTAATTGACGGTGCTGTCCCTGGTATGCATAATCAAGACGGGTTTTAGTCTCTAGCTATGATATATCTCTAACCGTATCTCATGGTTTTGATGCTGTCATATTTAATATCTTATTCAGAAGCCATTGCTACAAGATAACTGACTCTTCTTTTTATATGATGTGCAGAAGGACAAGATAGGGAAGAAAACGAAGCAGAGAACCGAGCCAATGCAAACGAGAATGAGAACGTGGTTGGTCCTGAAGCAGGGAACCAATGGTGGGGAATAGTGAAGGAGATTCAGATGATTGTTTTTGGATTCATAACTTCACTATTTCCTGGCTTTCACAACATAGATTAGATGTATCAATACCTTATTCTGCGTAGTTAAAAATCTTTTACAACACAAGAACTTGAACAAGTGTTTGCTTCTAATCTAGGCTTCTATATGTGAAACAATGTACGGAAATAGTTGCCATTGAACTCAATTTTCATGAGTTTTCCACTAATTGTGTAGCTTATTACGACTCTAGTATGAAGCTATACAGCAATACCTTTAGAGAGAGAACACATGATGAAGTAGAAATTTTTACAAACCCTTAATTTCTCTCATATGATGCAAAACCATCATCTTATTATTCATCAAATTTCTGAAAAGATCATTTGCCAATGATGATACCTATGAAGATGTTAATCATTTGTCCCATATATATCACCAAAAGCATACCCCCAAGGTCAGTGAAACTAAAACTCTCACCATTAGAATTCTAACCACACTTCGATTGAAAAGAGAAACTTTCCTCTTTATTTATTTACTCTAAGAGACTATACAAAACAAAATGTATATACAGAGCTGACTAAAGAGATATGAGAGAACCCTCACTTCACATCTCCGACAACAAATTACTGATTTTCCGAAGCTCCTTGAGTGCTGTTGTAGCTGTGGCTTGTCCCTTTTCGATGAAATTTGTTTTAGCTAAGTTCCCTATCAATCCTCCCTGAATCAGGCCAGGTTCTTGTTGGGAAATCAACTCGATTACCTGAAAAAAACAGGGCTAAAATCATCAGGACATTTGAGCTTGCAAAGTGGAAAAGAGTTGTCAAGGAAATGGTGAAATATGTTTTGTTACAACAACAACCCCACTTATAAGCAAGAGATTACCATACTCGTTACTGGCACCTTCAAAACCTTACGTAAATTCTTTTACCAGTTCGATACTCGATTCTACTGTCTTTCTATTTATCTTTTTGAATATGATAACTGTTGAAACACATGAATAATATAACTGAAAAGTTACCTGAATGTGTTCGAGCATGGACTGGCCAAGGTTCTTCAGAGTCTTCATCAGATTCTGATTTGAGTCTCCATTGCTGTCAGAAGATAAAGCTTGGGGATGGGACTCAGAATAACAACTCAATTGGTTCTTGTTATTTTCGATACCGTTGGATTTTGTGGCATCAGAAGCGTTTCTATTAGAAGTCTCTTCACCGGATAAACTGCGTCCAAACTTCCTAAACCACTGGACTATTCCCGGTAAAAGCTTTTGCTCCTTAGGAATAATGCTCAGAGATTTATCTGTGGAATCGTCTTCATTAGATTGAGTTACTGGATACTCATTTCTCGAATGGGGAGATATAGGAAGAGGTGAATCTACACATGTTAGTTGACCTTTATAGTTCTCATCCGGAAACGAATTTGAACCAGTACTGCAATTTGAATCATTTCTAATGTAATTTGAATCTCTTTCAGGACTGGTTGGTTCTGAGGAGACAGATGAGTTCTCTTCACTGGGTAAATCTATGCTTTTCTCGTTTTCGTCAGGAAACAAATTTGACCCAGTACTGCTATCTGAATCGTTTTCAAGGTACTTTGAATCTCTGACAAGACTGGTTGGCTCTGAAGAGACGGACGAATTCTCCTCACTGGGTGCATTTCCACTTATTATACTCTCTTCATCTGCAGAATGGAAATCCATGATGTCTTCCTCAGTTTCTTGAGGAATGTTCTCCTTGTTCACAGTCACAGGACAATCAACATCTATCAAATTATTTCTCACACTAGCTTCCTCTGGGTCGGGACTGAGCTGCTGAGATAAATCTTCAAGCAAACTTCGTGTCACTGGTGTTGAGTTTGCTTCCCTTTTCCCATTTCCTGTCTTATGATGTGATAGATCAGTCACTGCTCGGAAAAGTTTTGTCACCTTCAACCACCTCTTTTTCTTCTGTGTAGGAGAACTTTGTTTCTCCACGCCAATTTGCCTTTCTTCTTCTTCGGCTTTGTGTGCTCTCCATTTCTCCTCCCAATAGCTTTCAGGTGCGATAATCAAAGGAGATTTAGGAGAAGTGGAGCCAGATGGAAAACTTTTAGCTCTTGCAGGTATAGAACTGCTCTGGTCGAAAACACCATTAAGTGACAGAGCTGATCGCGTATTAGCATCCAAAACCAAAGCTTGTAACGACTTTGCCTTCTGTATTATCTTGTTCAGGTCAATGTTCTCTGGGAAATTTAGTAGTCTCTGAAGACAACATGTTGCATTTTCAGTAGAAAGCAAGGAAGATCTTAAATATAATATCATTGACACAGCCATTCCCGCGATTATGGTTCCCCGAGGACAATCAAAGATCCTGAAGCTGTGGTTTGTGCTATCCTCATTATTTGTATCCGTTCTTACATTATTATCCGCTGAAAATATCTCGTCCCACACTAGCAAGAGATCCTGAAGCAAAAATTCTCTTCCAAACAATACCCTCAACCAACGAAGACCAAAGTACTGGGGTTCAACTCCAAGTTCAACTAGATGGCTGTACAAAGATGAATCAATGACAGCCAAAAGACGATAAAATGCGGTACACGCTTCAAGAACAGGAGGTAACCCGGTGTGGGATCCGCTGGCTGGAGAGTAACCAAAAAAGCCAGCCATGGCGACACAACCATGAATCCCACTCATTAGAGCATCAAACATACAATAAGCATCATGTTCCATGAATTTTTCAGACAAGACAATTCCAAGTTCACTTTCTGCCCCATAAGAATCACACAACATCACTATGGACTGGACTTCAGGATCAAGATCATCTAGATTTTTTATTTTCTTTGAATATCCCAGGGAACCAATCTCATCGTCCATGGAGTCCAGAAATTTATTGAAATCAAAGGTGTAAGTGATATCTCTTTCTTCAAAAGATAAACTATCAAATCTGTCGGTAAAATAATCTTCATAGTTTTTACGCACTTCAGAAAGACGCTTGACATCAACATGTAATACATAAAGGAGGGGTGCCAAAAGCTCGTGCATTCCTGCAAAGAAATGTGAACAATCAGATGATACATAAGCAATTGAACTCTTAGCATGAAGTATTTGCTAAGAGAATTAGCATATTTCAGCAAATTCGTTTCTATAGTCATTTTACTAATCGGATAGTTTTGATCCAGCGTATAGTTTCTTCTTTGTGTTTGCCTTCACTTCCGCAGTCGATTAAGCAAGAAACAAAAAGGATGACACAGACCAAGAAACTGCAGCTCACGGTAACAACAAAGGAAGGCGCGAAACATGTACCTTGCCTATACCCATACTCGGGATGTTTAAGGCACCACAACAGTAGAATGCGTCTTAGCATGCCTTGGCATCCAGGCGCTTGAAAATAACACCAATGTTCTGGATATAACCTCGATAAGTCTTGGTCAAGTGTTTTTTCCAACTCAGCGTTACGAAAGAATTGACCCCATGTGCTATCTGCATAGAAATGATTTTAAACAGGATTTACTCTAAACATAACCACAGAAGCACAATCTTTGATCTCACATTTACAGAAGTAAACATTGAAAATATAGATTCAATACTGCCCTTAAACCTAGGCAAAGAAGCTTTACACACATGTTCCCTTCTTGATGTGAACAATAAATTAAGACCTCTAATTAGCTAACTATACCGGCATATCTACTAAAACCAATGCATTGGTAGCCAAACTCTAAAGACAATGTATATGCTTTCCAGATGAGCTCGTTCAAACAAAACAGTCTATGACATTAGATGCTGTGAGCAAAGAATGAAACAGAAGCTTACCCGGATTTTGCGACAAGGGGTTGTCGATGGAAAGATTAGGGGAATTTCTATCATCTTTGAGTACATGTGGATCCATTAAAAGTCTTCTCCTGAGAAGAGCATATCTACATCATTGAGGACCATGATCGTTAACAATCATCATTCTCCGACAAGACCGGAAATCTAAAATCTTGTTGGATATGAGCTTAAGGGTTTATACAATCACTACAGAAATCCCCCAAAAAAAAAAGAAACAGAGATTCTCGGAAATAGATTAGTTACCTTCGGCGACAATCGGCTGTTGCTCTGCGAAACTCATCGATTGAAGAAGCCCAAGATGGAAGAACTCCGAGATTCACGCGCCACCGAACTCCCCTGAGATTGGCGAAACGACGATCCGACGATTCCGGCATAGCTGGCTCAATCTCCGACAGAGCCATAGAGCTTAGCCTTCTTTTTTTGCTTCTATATCGATTCCCTGGATGAGATAAATCTCCGAGAAGTTGAAGAAAGCACCAGAGAATCAATCACACAGCTCCTATGAGATCAGTAGGCAAACTATAACCAAACCATAAACAGTGTTAACTCTTCACACAGCTCCTGGGAAATTACGTGAAAGGTTCATCACAGGACCTCCATTTTCTCATCCTTCGACCTTTCGATGCGAGAGAGAAGCTGATGAAGATGAAGATTTTAAGGGAGAAGAAAATATGATTTTTGTCTGTTGCGTGAGATTCTGTGATGATGACGATGATCGATGATCGATGAAGAAGAAGAAGCCAGCTAAATGATTAATTAATTAAATTAATTTTTTTTGTTCTTTGTTAATTGTTTATATTTTGTACCTAAAGTCCCCTCAACCTAAAAATAGAAGATTGGTATTAATCAACTTTCATTGAAAATAAATTCCCATTTAATTAAATTACCCTATAATCAGCTTTTTCTCTAATAATTAATTGACCATTTGCTAATAATAAGCCTTTGAATTCATTGTTTATTTTCTTTCATAATAAATCCAAAGATCTTTTCTGTATGTAATGAACAAATGCAACTTAAATTTTCTTGTTCCATCGTAAATAGACATGACAACTTGAGTAGCTTTGTCCATCCAAAACACTGCAAAACCTGCATATTTTTTTAGTTCGGACCAGCCTAAACTTTTTTTTTTTTACCGTATAGTCTTTTTTTTTTGGTAAACATGTTAAGATATTACCGTTTTCGGTTTTTGACAGACGTTTACTGAGAACACAAAAAAACAAAAACAAAAAACCAAAAGCTAAACTATACAACAAATTACGATCCACTAACTCAAAGAGCCTTGCCACTGAAAAATTTGGATGAATCCCTCATGACAACTGCAACTTAAATTTTTTATAATAAACCTTTGAAATCATTGTTTATTTTTTTCATAATAATACCAAAGATCTTTTCCTATGTAATGAACAAATGCAACTTAAAACTTCCGGAGTATATCTATAGGCCCACGTAAGATGTAGTAATTAGGATGAAACGCATGCTTGATGATAAGAGTTGTTGCGGTTGCTCGGATTGTTGAAACAACCTATCTTCCATTACCAACATGATCCAAACGAATGAACGATTATCTCGGTTACTTTCCTATTATAACTCAAACAACAACAACTTTTTCACCATGTAAGTTTTCGATATAGATACAATTTGCCTATGGTAACCAGTCAATAACTAAACACCAGAGCCGGTCCAGAGCATAGGCAAGTGAAGCAACCGCTTATTAGAGACTCACATGTTTAGCCGCTAATTTGTGTGGGAAAAAAATTCATTAACAAAATCCTATATATATTAATAGAGGAGACATTAGAGAGAAAAATCCAATGTGTCACTCAATGAGCAATTTAAGAGACACGTCATTTAATTTTAACCAATCAGAATATTCTCATTAATTTTATAACATAAACTCATTAATACACGTTTTACAACTTTAAGCCCAATTAAATATAATATTTTTAATTTTTTATGATATATTAACAAGTTTTTTATTATTATGAAGATCAATTTAGACGGAAAAAATGAAGATCAATTTTACACTTAAAAGATATTGAAATAAATAATATTTACATATTTTTAATCAATTTTACACATAAAAATATTAAAACTAATGACATTAACATATGGTTGATCAAAAGTAATTTATTATATTTATGCACAATATATATCATTTTGTACGTTTATAAATATTAGAAATCATATATTTTGTTATACACGTTTAAATATTCGTCAACCTATTTAATCATTTAATCTCGTGTTTGGCGTGGGTCAAAATCTAGTAACATAAGAAAAGAACACGATTTTTTAATTTCGCGCGGAGTATCCAAAAACATTGGACCGACACTGCTAAACACATTTCAATTATGTAATAATTTTTCGATTTAGATATTCAACTCAAATAATAAAAAGTTTGTATATAAATCCTAAAGATATTTTTTGAATTTCTCATGGCCCAAATATTTATGATTCGGTTTTTAATATGTCTACAAACACAAATGATTGTATGTTGAATTGTTGCTTGATCATTTTAGTTTGCCACGTTTTTGAGGTTCGATAAAGTTAGGATATGCTTCTTCCCCATTGAAGTCGGAAGCTAAAGCATTGTTAATGGCCGCTCAAAACTATTTTCTTTATGGGAATAACATCAATCATCTTTGAAGGCGATTGCAAAGTCATAATTGATAGTATCAATGACAATTTCGAGTTTTCTTAGTGGAAAACCTTTGTAAGGACGTCACAACGTGGGCATCGAAATACATTGAATCATGTTTCACAGAACTTTAATGTGGTTGTTTATCTATTAGCTAAACATGGATCACTAAATCATTGTTTTTACTCTAGTTGTATTTATCCATCAAGTTGGTTAACTATTCTTTTGTATCATGACTATGTATCTTCTCGATTTATCTAAGATGTTTTATTTTGTTTGGGAAAAAACCAATTTTTGAAAAACAAAGATTCTTGGAGATGACAACCAAAAAAAAAAAAAAAAAAAATTTGGTAAGATTTTCTCTGGAGATTTTTTGGCACAAAATCAAGTAATCATGTATTAAAATAAAATACATGCCAATAATAAGTTATATTATTGTAAGTTGAGTATTTTTTTTCTATAAATATGACCAAAAATATACATACAAATACACAATTGTCAAAATATATATATACACATGTTATATTATAAATTTCTAGTTATATTATTTTAAGTTGAGATATAATTTATATTTTAGTTTATTATAATTAATTAAAATTGATATAAATAATCAAATATAAGTTGTATTTCATAGAAGGGAAAGAAAACAATAGACAAAAACAACAAGCAAAAGATAAAAAAAAAGATAATTTTATTCGAGGCTTTTATTTTTGGGAAAATCGCATAAAAAACTTTTAAGGTGGCACGCACTGGCATTTTAAACTTCCAAAGTTTATCACTAGCACTTTAAACCTCCAACCTGACATTATTTACAATATAAACCACCGACGTGGCACTTTTGTACGCGTCGCTAAAAATTTAAACGGAATAGTAAACGCTGTTAAAAGAAAAGTAACTTCGTTTAAAATCAGTTGACTCCGTTTTACTTTTAAAAAGGAAAAATTGCATTAAAAACTTTCAAAGTGGCGACTACTAGCATTTTAAACCACCAAAGTTTGACACTCACACTTTAAACCTCCAAGGTGACAACTTTAATTAAAATAACTTCCAAAATATGTTTTTTTATTTGCGCCGACATTTTACGGAACGGAATAGTTAACTCCGTCAACATAATTTTTAATTTATGATTATTTTATTATACACATGTTATTTTATCAATTAAAAAAGAATTTATATATTATAATTAATAAAAAAAAATCTAAAAAGCAATGTTCTTCTTCTTCTTCCTCCGCTATTCCTCTTTTCTCAGATCTCTTCAGATCTCCTTCAATCGGAAACCATTTATTGCTCCGATTCTTCAAAAATCATGGCTCGAATTATGGTGGGTGGAGAGGATCTAGGGTTGAGGAATCGGAGAATGAATTGGAGACGGCGGCGGCGGAAGATGACAGCGAGGGTTTATGAGAGAGGGAATCGATAAATTGAGTTTTTGAAATAATTAACTTCCAATTTAAGCCTCAATTCATCGGTTTCTTCAATCCCAAAACCTATCTCATCTGCTATATCCATTTTTTCGTCCACATCTTATGTGACATTTCACAACCCTAGATCATTTCACATCGTCTTCTTCCTCGCCACATATATTATTCCTAACAGAGTGTCTCTGTCATTGATTTCTCCTTAATCTTCATAATTTGTCATTCATCTTTGGAACAACGCAAAATAACTAACAACAAAACAAAAATCGAAAATTGAAGACAAAATTTCGATCATCAACATAATAAAATCTGAAATCGAAATCCATAGAAGAAGGACGAACAATGTTTATGTCAGATTGCTAGATAAGAGAAGAAAATTAAAGAAGAAGATGAAGATTAGAGGAAAAGCGGAGGAGGAAGAAGAACATAAATATTTTTATTTTTTTCTTCTTTTTCCTTTTTTTTTGTTTTTTTTTTGTTTTAATAACTTATTAATTATAATATTTAAAAATAATATATAAATTCTATTTTAATTGATAAAATGACACGTGTACAATTAAATAATCATAGATTAAATTATGTTGACGGAGTTAACTATTCCGTTCCGTAAAATGTCAACGCAAATAAAAAACGTAATTTAGAAGTTTATTTAGTTAAAGTTGTCACTTTGAAGGTTTAAAATGTGTATGTAAAACTTTGGAGGTTTAAAGTGCTAGTAGTGACCACTTTGAAGGTTTTTATGCAATTTTCCCTTTTTAAAGTAAAACGGAGTTAACTGGTTTTAAACGAAGTTATTTTTCTGTTAACAACGTTTACTATTCCCGTATTCCGTTTAATATTTTGGCGGTGCGTACAAAAATGTCACGTTTGTGGTTTATATTGTGAATAATGTCATGTTAGAGGTTTAAATTTTTAGTGATAAATTTTAGAGATTTAAAATGTCAGTGCATATCACCTTAAAGATTTTTTTATGCTATTTTTCCTTTTTATCTTCCCCAAACCTTAACAATTCTCTTTTTGTAGTATGGCGAATGTATTATAATTATTTATCAGGAATTTTAGTTAATTGTTGTGAGTGAATTATGAATGAAACCTTGCTTTCACCCAAAATTACAAAAAGAAATGAAAAATATTAAAACCAAATAGTGTTTCCGATAGTCTAATCATGTGACATCAGGCCAGCCAAAAACAATTATCTCCAACACAAAAATAAACTTATTTGTCTCAAATTTCTTGCAACATTTCAGACAAATTCGAAATAGGTTTAGAAATATAGGGACTACATTATTGATTAATAGCTACGAACTTTAAGGCAAACTGAAACTTTTGGGTTTGCATCAATATTGCTATTTTTATTCACCGGACCGGATTCTTGTAAAAATGCCAGCTTTTTTTCAGAAATATGTCATTTTGGAATGAAAATAATCAGAGACTAGGAGGGGGAGGGACGAGAATGGTGGTTCCAGCCTCAATCTGACCGCGACCGATTAAACGCCAATGTCGTTCGACACGGCGGCTTAGAGCCACTTTTTCTCCTATGGTGGTGCAGACAGGAACCGTCAATTGCACTTTCATCATATCTTTCTTCACTCCGACAACCTTAGCTCCTGTCGACATCGACCCAATGTTCACCATCAGTATCTCTCCTTTGCTTAGCTTTGACACTTTCATTTGCTTCTCTTTTTCCTTTGTCTTCACTCCAATGAGACGAGTCAGAAGCTGGAAACTCAACTCAAGCTCAACATAGACCTCAGGGAGAGAACCCATTTCACCAAGGACTTGACCAACCAACCTATCAGCACGAGTGAGCGTAGGGTCCATCGTTGTCCCAACTCCGATCAGACCTCCCGGGACAGCAAACTGAAGCTCGTTCTGTTCCGCGTACAACGAAGTGATACGGGAGTAAATGGGAGTGCATTTTGGGTTTCCAAGCTCATCTTTGCCAACGATACCAGGTCGGATCTCGATTAATTGGTTTACTTTCAAAACACCCTGCAAAGAAAGCAAACAAGATCAAATTGGACCATACCATACAAACAAAGGTATGACAAATATATTAAACTGTTTCAACCAAAGCTACTAAAGTATGTTAAAAGTCATTTTAGTTTGCTTTCCTAATGTTTGACCAATTGATAACAAATTAAATGGAGGATTGTGGAAATGAAACTAATGTACTTCCTCCGTTTCACAATAAATGTCGTTGTAGGATTATTTTTTCGTTTCAAAATAAGTCCAAGGAAGAGAGATCGAGAATCAATACCTGGAGGATACTTCCACCAGCCACTCCACCTTTGATATCATCAACCGCAAAGCCAGGTTTATTGACATCAAAAGAACGAATCACTATCATCTTTGGTGGTGACACAAAATCCCTCTTAGGGATTGGAATCTTCTTCACAATGTACTCGCACAGAGCATCGATGTTGTATTTCAGTTGTGCTGAGACAGGAACTATAGGGACACCCTCCGCATTAGTGTTCTACAAGAAGGTTTATATATATAGCTTAACTAACCAACTGATGAAGCAAAAAAATGCAACAACAGAGATGGAGAAAATCATCAAACCATTATAAATTTCTGAATGTCCTCGTGCTGTTTCACTGCGGCGCTTTCTTGAATGAGATCAACCTTGTTCTGAAGGATTATGATATGCTTAAGGTGCATCATATCAACAGAAGCAAGATGTTCAGCTGTTTGTGGTTGCGGACAGGTCTCATTCGCAGCAATTAGAAGTAGAGCACCATCCATGATAGCTGCTCCATTGAGCATAGTCGCCATGAGAATATCATGTCCCTAAACAAAAGACACCTCATTGACATAAGCAAAGGTTATAGGAGAAGTAAAAGTTTTGACAGAGAAGTGTAAAAACTCATTATACCGGGCAATCGACAAATGAGACATGCCTCAGTAGTTTCATCTTGCATTTCTCAAATCCAGGGACATCACAATCCGGTTTGTCTTCTTTCCCACTCCCGTAGGACCTAGAAATTAACAGATAAGTTGCTACCTAACCTCATGTATATCAAAAGAAGATCTAAAAAGAAAAAACTCACTTGTAGCACATTGGTCTAGGGCACTTTTCATCCTCACATTTGTAAATCTTTGCATTTGCATATCCAAGTTTAATGGTAATGTTACGCTCCAATTCATTCTTAAAACGAACAGTCTGCATGTGCATGTGTGATCAGTCGAATAAATTTAAACCTTCTAGTGAGAAGAGAAAATAACTTCATTAGATACAAAAAAAAACTGACCTGCACACCAGAAATAGCTTTCACAACAGTCGACTTTCCGTGTGCGACATGCCCAATGGTTCCTGAGATATTAACACAACAAGTTACCTTTAAGCTTTCACTGCAAGGTCGAAGCTTATATATAGACCCATGTGATCAGAAATTACCTATGTTTATTGTTGCCTGGCGAGAAATGACCTCGGGAGACAGAGGATGTAGCAAACTTACATCAAGTTTAGTTAGATCTTGTTCAGCTAAACCCTTGTTCCGACACATTATGACAAAAAAAAAAGAAACCGCCTTTATCCTGCTTAAAACCACGAATCGATCAAAATTTACAACCTTTATAGGATCAGAGTCGATACCGGTAATTAAGATCGAACGACACGAAACGTTTCTAAGGCTTCTATACAAACGATTCACTAAACACCACAATAGTTTCATACAACAAAAGATTTGCTTTGAGATCGACAAACCTGATCGATGGATGGTTAAAGGTAGATTAGCGAAATCCTTACAAGTTTTCTTTGGAGTTTGAAGGTTTTTATATATATGTAAATATTATTAGGGTTTTTGTGTGTTTTTTTAAATGGAAAACTTAGTCAATTACATGTATACCCAACCTAACTTTACATTTTTACTTAACATTGCCATTGCTCCTAATTTCTTTTCACCAATCCATTATTTTTAACTTCCTCTTCTTCGACTCGTGTCAGTCGTGTGATTCCGAAGTCGTGGTTGTGTCGCCGACGGTGACGAAGCACGATCAGAGTGAGTAAACCCATTTCAATTCTGTCATAATTTTTCGATTTAGATATTCAATTTCTTCACTTTAGCCTCAAATAGTAGAAAGCTTTGTATATAAAATTCTCAAAATTGAATTTTTTTTTTGGGGTTTTCATCATCAATTGCTCTTTATCACCAGTCCACTAATTCACCGGATTTCTTGTGAAAATGCCAGTTTTTTTTCCAGAAATATGTCATCTTGGAATGAAATTCAACTACAGTTTGATATGATTTAGGTCTATTTCTTAGTATTTATCAGTGAATGCCAATGTTAGTAATCAGTTTTACCGCAAAATGAAAGTCATACATTTTGGAAATAAGGTGAAAGCAGTAATGAAGAAATTGTATGCAGGCCAAGACAATGGAGAGCTTGTGGACTATAAAAAACAATCATACTATCTTTGGATTTTAATCCCTTTATTTGTTTAAGGAAGAAAATGTTGTGATTTGCCTCAAGAATGGAACAGAAGAAGAAATTATTTATCTGTTTCGAGAACGGAGTAGAAGAAGCCATTTTTGAGATTCGCCATAGGACGGTAGTTTTTCCGCATAAAGTAGTGTGACTGTGTGTTTGTTTATGTAGAAGTTTCTGATGGTATGAGGAACCATATGTTTTGTCTTCAATTTATTTGGCAAACCTCTGATAATGATAAGTTGTTTTACCTTTTCATGCTACTTATAAGATTTAATCACCTTCTCGTTATATCAAGGTTCCAATTCGTTGTTTTTTTGTTTGCAAAACACCATTGGTTGTGGAGGATAGTTTTGGTGGCTATGCATCACATCTTAATGGTCTTAAGATTTCCCTTTTTTCTCATGAAAATATTTGGAAAGGATGGTCTTTTGCATGAGGAGATGTGTGAAGACGTAGACTGAGATCCAAGTAACAGAAACACACTTGTAACTATGTGCATAAGTAGTTAGAGAGATCTGGATGGAGCAACACCAGAAGAGGAGGAGAAGAATCTCTGTGGAAAATGTAAATTGGTTCCTCTTTCTTAATCTTTTCTGTCGCTTTTCAAACGTATCCAATTGCTTTTTCTGCAATGTTCTAAATGCTGGCACCAGATGCTTCGTCAAGTTGGGTCTTGAACCAGAGAAGGTAGAATATGTTATGTGAGAAAAGCATCTGTTTGCAATTACTAAAGGAATCCATCATCAGAAGTTAGAATGTGTTAGATTTCAATGTCAATATAAAATCCTCATTCGAATAGCTGATAAACTTTGATTTGTCGGTTTTGGTTCTTCGTAAGCTCTATTGTATCATATGCTTAAATTCCGTTTTTCAGGGCAGCAAATGGTGCAAGAACATCTGACATTCAAAAGTAAGAAGGTGGGTTCTAATCTAGCTAAACACGGTTTCTCTAAAGGAAGTTGCTTCTCGAACAGAACATTTGTAACTAAGTTTCTAACACTGAAATTCCTATACTTTTCATTGACAGACAAAGAGCATGTAACACTGGGCACTTTCTGGAATTTCCGGCCTGTAGCAGTCAAAGAGAGCAACGGTAAGACTAATCAACTTCAAAAGTTAAAGATTACATGAACGAAGACTGCTTCACTGAGCAGGCAAGTCTCCTTTCTTCTTTCACCGGTAGATTAAAAAGACATTGTACCAGTTTCATTTATAGCACACCTAGTTTACTCGTTTAACACTTAGGTGTAAACCAAAAACACAAGTTAAAATCATGATATAGCACTGCTCTCGTCACTTCCACGTCTGACCATTGCCAGTAGTAGGCACATTCTTTTTGCAACTACTAAATTGTCAAATCTTTGTCATTGTCGAGTTTAGGCCCTTGACAAGCTTAAGCAACCATATGAGCTTGAAGCAAAATCTAGAAGACAAAGAGACAAAAGGAAGATGACTTTGAAGCGATAACAGAGAAGCTTTGTTTGGACCTGAAGCACTCATGCTACTGAGATTTAGAACTAAGAAAATCCATGAAAAACTTAGGCAAGTCTTCTTGTTTTACTCCAAGAGGACTCACTAGTTGTATGTTCCCATATAGCAGAGAATTTTGAGCTTCTTGGAGATATCTAACACATGGAATGTTGTTATGTTGCAGAATCAGATGTAGTTTTGTATTGTTTGATCCTCTTGGACACATGTAGCTTTCTACTTACTAAAACAGTTGAACACTATTTATATATGTATAAATAAATGCCTAAGAAACATAAATTTTGTGTATCTCCATTGTTATTTGCCTTTTAATTGGTTTTTAAATATTGAAATCTGTGAATTTTTCTTACTATTATAGTTCAGATTTCAGGGATTAGAATCCAAGAAATTAAAAAGTGAGACTCTTTTTACACAAGAAAAAAAAAATCAGAGCGGTTAAAGTATAAATCAGATTTTGAAGCTTAATATGCAGAAAGTCCACAGGAATATCAAAGAAAGTTGTTTTGCCAGAGAGAGAGAGAGAGAGCGAGAGAGAGAGAGAGAGAGAGAGAGAGAGAGAGCGAGAGAACGATAGAGAGAGAGAGAGAGAGAGAGAGCTTGCGTCAGTGGAGGAGTGTGGCAAAGTGCAGAAGAACGACACAACTCGGAGAAGCCCAAAAAGCGTTGCTCTTGATTCTTCGTAGTCATCTGGTAAATGCGATTGTTTTTGTGTTCTTCTTGCACGAAACTTGTTTGTGTGTAGCTCTCATTGTATTGTTGTTGTCGTGTAGTGGATTTGAGTGAGATATGTGAGGTTTATGAATGTATGTGCATTACTGTAATCGGATTTTTGTGCCCATTGATTGTGTTCTAGGGTTTTGTGCCCACCAGGTATGTTTTGTTGTGAATTTCTCAGGCTAGGGATGACTGAAAGATTAAAATTTTACTGAGATTGCTTTAGATTGAAACTGGAGTTTAAGCATAGAAGAGAAATTTGATTACTGGCATAATCGTTTTATCTACCTGGGTTTAAGATGTTATAGATATGCTTAGATTGAATCAAAAGTACACAATCCATGTGGTAGTGGTTAAAAGGTGCATGGGTTTCCAGATTTGAGATCTGAAATCTTTGTGGTTTTCTAAACTTGGACGCTGGGTTTGGATTTGAATAGCATCCAAGAACATCCTGGACTATTAGCTTATTGATTAAAGGATTCTCTGGGTGGAAATTTCGCATTTTATCACTTGAGGGACCAACTAGATTTCTCATGTGAGATTGGAGATTGATCAGAAAAATATGTTTAGAACGCAGTACCACAAAATTATTCAAATAAGAATCAGGAGAGCAACCCTTTGGGTTCCTGATAAGTGTGACTGGGGTGAGTATAAAACAATGTGTTGGGCTAAATTTTGTACAGTGAAATTGATCCAAATTAGTAATCAGAAGAGAACTTATTGTTTCACCGTTTTGGTAATCATGGATTCGGTTTTCTTGATTCTATTCCATGTTTTGTTTTTTTGACACTTAGGAGATCAGAAGGATATGAACTCTACCATAGCGTTCCGGAGGGACGACATGAAGAAGTTGACCAACAGATTCATCGGTACTTAGAGAAGGGATGTGCTTTCAGATACTTTTTGGGTTTCTCAGGCAAACATGTTGGTCGAAAGTTCGTTCAGCTCTTCCGTTGAAACTAGTCTACTGAACGCATCCGAGTATCAAGACCCATTAGCTGCATATGATTGGTTGTCGCTTGCTGAAACTTATCAGATGATCCACAAATTTCCCGAACAGTCTCAAGAAAGCTTTCTTGAAGTTGTTCCAGTCCCTGATGCAATGAATCTTGATGCATCAAAACATCCAAAACTTCAAGTAAGTTGTCCAGAGCAATCTGTTATGTGTAAGGGATCGGAAAAGGCCCTGACTTCTCTTGTGTATAGTCGAAGGAAGAGGAGCGTGAAACCTGGGGGAACTGCGGAAAATAACCCACTAAAAAACAAGAAACAGGATGATTCACTTGATGACTCTATTCTCTCAGTACATAACCCTGGAGAAAGCACAAAAAGGAAAAATCGCTTCATCAACTGTCTTGTCTATAGTCGAAAGAAAAGGAGAGGGAAATCCAGTTGTAATATTACTGGAGAAACTACAATAATGGGTGATGTGCTTGATAATGCTTTTGTCTCTGAGCATGACTGTGGGGAAAGCAAGAGAAGAGGCAATCGATTAGATAACTGTCTTGTCTATAGGAGAAAAAAAGGTAGAGTAACATCTAATAGCTGTAGTATTAGCGAACATGTCTCTGGAGGAACCAAGATAAGTGATGATCAAGCTGACTCTTCTGCATATAGCCAAAGGGAGCAGAGAGTTAAAGCTGATGGTGCTATTACTGGACTTAGCCGTGGGGAAATCAAGAATAGTGGTGATCACCCTGCTTACAGCCAATGCAAGCAGTTAGTGAAATTTAATGGCAGGTTAACTGAAAGTCATATTGGGGAAATCAAGAGAATTGGTGATAGATCTGACGTCTTGCTTATGTATAGCCGGAGGAAGCAGAGAGGGAAATCTATTGGTGCTCGGGTTAATGGCTTTCTAGTGTATAGCCGGAAGAAGCTCAAAGTGAAATCCAGAGGTACTTTTACTGGACATGACCCAAGAGAAACCAGGAAAAATGGTGATCAACTTTCTGTCGTCAGTTCTCATGTTCTTTCAGTGCCTCGGAAGTATGCAAATAGTGTTTCTCATGTTGAACAAGAGAGCAGTGCTCTAGAGCTTATAGACGATACCCAAGTTACTGAAGTGACATGTTCTTCTGATGGAACAAATGACAGCTCCTCTTCATTGAAATCCAGTTCTGAAATTGCTTCGGGTTCCAGTAAAACTGGGAAAGATGAAGCTACAGATTGCGATTCCTCTGGTGCCGGGGTGTCTGAGACAGATACAGACGGTAGTAGCAGCCCTTTCAGACAGTGCAAACATTGTGATAAGCCAGTTACTATCGAAAAGATGCTAATTTGTGATAGATGTGAAGAAGCATATCATACAAGCTGCTGTGGTGTTCGAATGAAAGAAGTTGCTGAGATTGATGACTGGCTCTGTCCATCCTGTTTGAAAAGGAAGTCGTCAAAGACCAAGATTAAGGGGAGAATTTCACGGAAACGGAAATGGAGAGCTACAGAACCATTTGTAATAGGAATTCGAATAGGAAACGAGTTTCAAGCTGATGTTCCAGACTGGTCAGGTCCAACCATGAGGTATGCACTTCAACAATCAACAGTGTTTCTGAGTCCTATTGTGATATCAATGATGTCTACTGGTAAATGGGTGCTGTTCCTTTCACCAAAAGGAGTGGCCTTTGTTTGATTTGGTTGACATACAAAATTATTTTGATCTCAATGCAGTGATACTTCTTTTGTTGGTGAACCCTTGGAAATTGATCAGTCAGAATATATGCATGTAAGCTCTTAGTTTAGTGGATAAGCATATGTTTTACGTTGCCATAGAGTTAACTGGATTTCAGAGAGTTGTAATTCTTCTCTCTTTTCAGGATCTCAAGAAGGCCAAGAATGGTAAAAAACCACAATCTACAGTGAATTGGCTCCAATGCAGAGAGGAGGATAACAATGGAGATATATGCGGAAAGTGGCGTAGGTAACATGAATAATTTAGCACGTTCCATTTCTTGGCTCATGTTCTCGTCTGGAATGTATCTTGCTATCTATCGCCTTTTCATTGAGCTTCTTACCAATATCTTCTTCCTTGTCGCATATCTATAGCTCAGCCATTGGTGTAAAATGAGTTACTCAATATGCTTAATTTGACTGGATATACACAGGGCCCCTCGTTCAGAGGTACAGACCAAAGACTGGGAATGCTTCTGCTGCGTCTTTTGGGATCCATCGCGTGCTGACTGTGCTGTCCCTCAGGTCAGAAACTCTCTTTACAACTATCTTCTTTTCCACAAGATGAATCCATTCGAGGGTGAAAAGTTAGTAGCCGTGAGTGTCTAGTACTCCGTAAAAGCAGAGTGAAAATTCCTGTGCAGCCTTGCTTCATCTTTCTCCATGAACATGTCATTTGGATTCTTAAGACAGATTTCGTACATACTCCAAACAAATTCATCTTGTGTTCTTTTTCTTCAGGAACTGGAGACAAGTGAGATCCTTAAACAACTCAAGTACATCAAGATGGTTCGTTATCTTTCTCATTGCTTGTTTGATCTTCCCCGACCAATACTTTCTTGTCGATATTTTCTATCTTCTAGATTCTCATCAAGGATCTAAAACTGAATGGTCGGTTTCCCCTGCAGCTTAGACCTCGTTCAGACGCCAAAAGGCAGAAGCTAGGACCAAAGGATCGCAGCAGATCTCATAACAAAGGATAATCTTCATAGACACAAGCTTAGCCACGTTAAATGCATATGCTTTTGGATCAGAGACCTTAGAATGTAGAAAGGTAATTCAGAAAATTTTGTTGAACACCAACGAGTTTTGTCCCACTTGTGAAACTTCAGAATATTGAGATGCTCTATAAGAGGTTTATTAGGTTCAGGTCTTTGTTAGCTCCCAAAACAGGAGTAGTGAATAGATCTTTTGTATTCAGGGACAGGTTCTGAGAGTAGATTCATTATCAGAAAATGAGTATCACATTCAAAGCTTGGATCTTGGAGGATAGTAAAAGCAAAAAAAAAAACAAGTTACTCAAACTTTGTGTGAGTTACAGAAAATCTGTTGCCAGTTTTACAAATTGGGAGAAACAAGAGCAAATCACCATCCATATTTAGCTTGTGTCTCGGCTTTTGTAAGCAATCCTCTTGAACGTCTCTCTGCCAACTCGGTCTCTTTGTGCTTCATGTCCATGAATAACGCAGTGATCTGATGCTTCCTCTTGTGAAGCTTTGACACTTTCCCCTTGGATGAAGATGTCGCCGGCTGCAAGACAAATCCGAACAAGTATACATTTAAAAGGCAATACAAAGAATTCAAGTTTAGTATGATATCAAGTAGCTATCCCCACAAAGAAGTTTTGCAGCAAGACAGAACAAACTTGACAATGGCAGTCACAAACAGGAGATAGATTCACAACTCCTACTCTATTTACTGTCAACGGTTAAATGTCGGGTCTAATGGAAATCTCCTACGAGCAAAGGTATTAAATTTACAGAACCAGACCAAACCACAAACAAATCCCAAGTTCTTGCAGCAAAAATAATCTCAAGGAAGAGTAAAGAGTTAAAAATTTCAGAGATGCTCATTATCGGAGATGCCTTACATTTCATATTCTATTTGCTTTTCACAGTTAAATTTCGGGCTTTCTCAAATATTCATCACTCTATAAGCAAATCTAATGGAAGAAAGCGGCTTTTGATTTACCAACTCAGAGCAATAACAGACCCTAGAGACAACTCCCAAGTTCTTGCAGCAAAACAAAATCTCAAGGACGAGTAAAGAGTTAAGAAGCTAAACAAACCTGATACGCAGGTCCAAAGGCGATTCCAGTAGCTTTAACCTGATCAACTCTTGGCCTATTCTTCATGAGCTCATCTTGCTTAACCTCAACTATCTCTGTTGGCATTTCCTTCCTCCCTCTCCTTCCTCTCCTCGCACCACTGTCCATCGCTATCATCGCCTCGGGCAATCCCGTTGTTGCCTCAAACCCACTACCGTTCCAAGTATTACCTCCATAGCTACTACTACTACCATTGTATCCCACACTACCACTAGGGTTTGTTTCGTATCCACCATAATAGTTATCTACTCCAGCAATTTGTTCCGTTTCGCTACTATGGCTACTAAACGATTCATCATAGCTCTGGTTTTGATCACTACCTGATTCCGTTTGAGCAATTGCAGGTGTTTCCGTCTCGAGATTCGATCTTCGACCTGATCCTGATCCCAATGAAGGAAGAGCACCGAGTGCTTGCGAGCTCTTAGGCGCAGGCATGGCGGATAAGAACGATTTCACAGACGAATCATGTGGTGCGGCAGATTCCATCTGCTTACGCTTCTTCCTCGCTTTCTCTTCTTCTTCATCGTCTTCATCATCATCAAGATTGCTCGGTCTAGGGTTTACCGGAAGCCTGATCTGAACGACACGTTTGTTTACCGCCGGAATTGACGACGGAGAAGGGTTTTGTTGTTGCCGAGAAATAGAGGATTTTGGAGGAGGGAGAGAGGAGAGGAAGGTAGAAGATTTTCCTCGTGTAGAAGATGAATCAAAATCCCCATCTTTGAAAGATCTAACTTCTTTAGGTTGAGGAATAACAGAGAACAAAGAAGCAGATGAGGAAGGTTGTGAGGATTTCACGGTGAAAGCTTCTTCTTCGTCTTCGTCGGACGAAGCGTAGCTTGCGACCAGAGAGTCCATTAGAGAGAGAGAGAGAGTTTTCCGTCGCCGAGATGCGTCGGAGTATTTGTTGTGTATATAATAAATAGGCTTTTTCTGAAATAAGACCCATATAAAAGCCCATTTATTAAGTCACAATTAATGAGTAATTATCATGTGTTTTTTTTTTTTTTTTTTTCCTCCATAAAATTAGTGTTATGCATCAAATCGATTTGATGGAGAACGTGAGCAAAAGATGTCGGAGAATTGGAGTATTCAAACAACTGAAAATAAAGAATTCGACCACTATTTTTTTGTTAAGTTTTTTTATTTTTATATACGAATCTCGTATATTAAATCAAGGACAAATGGTATAATGATTGCCTCGGATGCAAGCCATACCGGATCTATCTAACTTACATGGAAAAATATATAATTACGTGTTCATGTTCTTTTTGCAAAGGATTCGACACATACATTTTCACTCCGAAGAAAGTGAATCAACCTAAAAATCATCAAAGAATCTCTAAAGTTACAGAAACTGTTTTTTTATGAACTAAAAGCTGGCCAATCTAATGGATTCTCAGTCATTTTTATCATGCTTGCACAGTCCGACTCAATCTTCATTGAAGGAATCTGTATCTCTCTAAAACATGTCATCACCCAAAAAAACTCCAACTCCGCGTGTAGTGCCGAGATGCTCCTACGACATCCTTTCAAACTAATTGTGATTTGTCCCATATTATTCTTTAAGCTCTATTTTAATCCACTAACTTGTCCATGGTCGATCCAAAAGATTACATTCGAGTCTTATTATTTTTTTGCAGTGCATTGTTATCGGTAGACCGATCTTTATATTTTACTAGATTAGGACACGCGTGATACACCAATAAAAATACATAAAAACTTATTGTTGTTAATGTTTAGATTCTAGATGATAACACGTGTAATTAGATTTTAGATTATGACTCGTATTTCACACGGTTTTGAATTCAAAACCTAATTAAATATCATATCTTATTAATTATATATCTAATGATAAATCATATATTATCATTATCTCAATTTAAAATATTTATCATTTCATACTCGCCGAATTGTTTTTATATGTTTGATAATTCTTCTATAGTGATTCCAATGACGAAAATTTAAACGTACAAATTAGTCTTTTAATTTTTTATATTATGAATCTTATAAAGACCTACATATTATGGAAAATTTAGATGTATAAAGTAGTCTTAATTCGGTACATTAAAAATCATACATAGAATTTATAGTTTCTAGTTTCTATTTTTTCTATTACTTTACTTATTTTGTTTGAAAGTTTCTAACCATATTTTTTTTATGTTTTACTTATTTTGATTTTTTCAAAATTAAATATTTATAATTTAAATACTTCAAAAAATGGAAAAATAACAACATAAATTCTAAAACGGAGACGGAGAAATAGAATGAAAATGTTTTAGAAAACTCTAAAATAAGGTAGATTTTTTTTTTTGGGACTAACAAGTAACAATGCAAAATAAGGTAGATAGTTTTTGTTTTTTCTTATAATTGATTTTTTTAATTAAAAATGCAAGAGAAAGAAAAGGGTTACAGAAGCCCATAAAGCCCAACTTGCTAAGTAGCTTTTTGACAATTAGTGATAACACATTGAACCAAATCATGAAATCAGAGGATTACAAGAAAAAGAGGCAACAGTTGGGTCGGTCGCAAGGAATTACTGTGACGTGTGAAGCAAGTTTTCCAAAACCAGTTTGTTAGAGAAAAAGGAAAATATCTATGCTCTATTTGTTTATAAATAGTGTTGTATATTCCTTCTTCATTAATAAGAAAGAAGCGAGTTAACGTCTAGGTTTGAAGACCTCCACCGTCTTCTTCCAGCCACGTTTTCTTAGGGTTTGTTTGGCCACTTTCGCCGAATTGGAATCCTCACAATCTCTATCCGTATAGCGTTTCTCCAAAGTAAACACAGGTTGCTAGGAAGGATGATCCAAGGATGCGCCGTTTAGCTCAGACCAGACGCGCCGTTTAGCTCAGACCAGACTTGAAGAAGCAGCATGAAGAAGAAGAAGAAGAAGAAGAAGAAGAAGAAGGATGAAGAAGAAGAAGAAGAAGAAGGATGAAGAAGAAGAATAAGAAGAGGATGAAGAAGAAGAAGAAGAAGAAGAAGAAGAAGGATGAAGGATGAAGAAGAAGAAGAAGATGAAGGATGAAGGATGAAGAAGAAGATGAAGGATGAAGAAGAAGAAGAAGAAGAAGAAGGATGAAGGATGAAGAAGAAGAAGGACGGGGAGGACGGGACGGGGAGGACGGGGAAGAGGACGGGGAGGACGGGGAGGACGGGGAAGAGGACGGGGAGGACGGGGAGAGGACGGGAGGACGGGGAAGAGGACGGGAGGGACGGGGAAGAGGACGGGGAGGACGGGGAAGAGGACGGGGAGGACGGGAGGGGACGAGGACGGGGAGGACGGGGAAGAGGACGGGGAGGACGGGAGGGGACGAGGACGAGGACGAGGACGGGAGGAGGACGGGGAGGACGGGGAAGAGGAGGACGGGGAGGACGGGGAAGAGGAGGACGGGAGGACGAGGACGGGGAGGGGAAGACGGGGAGGACGAGGACGGGGAGGACGGGGAGGAGGACGACGGGAGGACGGGGAGGAGGGACGGGAGGACGGGAGGACGGGGAGGAGGAGGAGGAGGACGTGGAGGAGGACGAGGACGACGACGACGGGGAGGACGGGAGGACGACGAGGACGGGAGGAAGACGACGACGGGAGGGGGAGGAGGACGGGGAGGAGGACGAGGAGGAGGACGGTAGGAGGACGAGGAGGAGGACGGTAGAAGGACGAGGAGGAGGAGGACGGGAGGACGAGGAGGACGGGAGGACGAGGAGGACGGGACGGGGAGGAGGACGGTAGGAGGACGGGACGGGGAGGAGGACGGTAGGAGGACGGGAGGACGAGGAGGAGGAGGACGGGAGGACGAGGAGGAGGAGGACGGGAGGACGGGAGGACGGGAGGACGGGAGGACGGGAGGACGGGAGGACGGGAGGACGGGAGGACGAGGGAGGACGGGGGAGGAAGAAGATGATGATGATGAAGAAACATGAAGAAGATGATGAAGAAAGAAGAAAAATGAAGAATATGATGAAGAAAGAAGAAAAATGAAGATGATGAAGAATAAGAGTGAAAAAGAAGAAGAAGAAGAAGAAGAAGAAGAAGAAGAAGGATGAAGAAGAAGAAGAAGAAGAAGGATGAAGAAGAAGAATAAGAAGAGGATGAAGAAGAAGAAGAAGAAGAAGAAGAAGAAGGATGAAGGATGAAGAAGAAGAAGAAGATGAAGGATGAAGGATGAAGAAGAAGATGAAGGATGAAGAAGAAGAAGAAGAAGAAGAAGGATGAAGGATGAAGAAGAAGAAGGACGGGGAGGACGGGACGGGGAGGACGGGGAAGAGGACGGGGAGGACGAGGACGAGGACGAGGACGAGGACGAGGACGGGAGGAGGACGGGGAGGACGGGGAAGAGGAGGACGGGAGGACGAGGACGGGGAGGGGAAGACGGGGAGGACGAGGACGGGGAGGACGGGGAGGAGGACGACGGGAGGACGGGGAGGAGGAGGAGGACGACGGGAGGACGGGGATGACGACGACGGGAGGACGGGAGGACGGGGAGGAGGAGGAGGAGGACGTGGAGGAGGACGAGGACGACGACGACGGGGAGGACGGGGAGGAGGACGAGGACGGGGAGGACGGGAGGACGACGACGACGGGAGGGGGAGGAGGACGGGAGGGGGAGGAGGACGGGGAGGAGGACGAGGAGGAGGACGGTAGGAGGACGAGGAGGAGGACGGGAGGACGAGGACGACGACAAATTTCAAATTCCTCATTGTAGTGGACCTATTCTCCGATTCCTCTGGAAGTTATGAATGAAATTAAATACATATGTTAAAAAAAAAAAGGTTACAAAAGCTCATAAGACCCAGTTTCCTAAGTATCCCATTTATACACAATTTTTTTTTTTTTTTTTGTCAACCCAATTATACACAATTAGTGATCCAACATTGAATCAAATCATGATTACAGGGGAAAAAGGCATCAGTTGATCGCAAGGAGTTGCGGTGACGTGTAAAACAAGTTTTATATATAGGATCCTTTTTGTGACCTATACCTGAATTTGAAAATGACACGGAAAAGCCCTAAACCCATTTGTTAGAGAATAAGGAAAATATATATATCTTCTGTTGTGTATAAATAGTAGTATAATCCTTCATAACCAACTAAAGAAACGAGTTAACGTCTTCTTCCCACCACGATTTCTTAGGGTTTCTTCCGCACAGTTTCGCCTAATCAGAATCCTCTCATTCTCTCTATCCGTATACATAATTGAGTTTTGATTATACAAATCGCAAGAGCAAAGATGTCGGTCACAGTGGGAGTGAGTTATGCTGCAATTGCTACAAGGGAAAAGCTACGAGGTGGGATTGGACTGACTAAAGTGAGAAGATATTGGCCTGGAAAAGCTCCCGCGTGGGCCGAGGAAGCCGAAGAAGATCATGAGAATGTTAAGATGCAGGACAAGGTTCATGTTTTGGATTTGGGGTTTGCTAGGAATGATGATCCAAGGCTACGCCGTTTAGCTCAGACCAGAATCGAAAACCGTGAACAAGTTAGAGCCGATCATCGACGAGTTAGACAGGCGGCTGAGGTTATATCTACAAAAGAAGAAGAAGAAGAATTGAGGAATCAAGAAACAAGAGACGAGGGAGAAGATGAAGATGCTTTGGAAGAAAGAAGAAGAAGAATTAGAGAAAAAAATCTTAAGAGAGCTCGAGAGGAGGCTGATCTACTTCCTGTAGAAGAAGAGCTACAAGAAGAAGAAGAAGAGGAGTCCGAGTACGAGATTACTAGGATGAAGAGAGACAAATATGCAAAGGAAGCTATGTTGAGAGACAAGGAAGAAATAGAGAAGCTGAGGAACATGACAGAGGAGGAGAGGAGAGACTGGGAGAGGAAGAATCCGAAACATTCATCATCAGCTCAGCCGAAAAAGAAATGGAAATTTATGCAAAGATACTACCACAAGGGTGCCTTCTTCCAGGAAGCAGGATCTGATGGAACCGATGTTATATTTCAGCGCGACTTCTCTGCTCCAACTGGAGAAGATAGGTTCGACAAATCGAAGCTGCGCAAAATCCGGCAAGTCAAGAACTTTGGTCGCAGTGGAAGAACTAAATGGACTCACCTTGTCAATGAGGATACAACAAAAAAGTGGACTTCCAATGATCCTCTATGCAGAAAATACAAGAGAATGGCAGACATGGATGCTTCTTTTGCGAAACCAAAAGGGAGCAAGAAGATTAAAGTTTGGGAATATTGATGAACATTCACTTGTAACAAAAACTACTGTTACTTTGGATTTCATTTACTTCTTGTTGCCATCAATTTTCATTTTTGTTTTCATAATAGACGATTTACTTCATTCACAGATTCAAGCTGTGTTCAAAAACTACTGATCAATTGTATTACACAGCTCAGTTTGGGTTTTCAATTCAGATAACAAATTTGAAAGAGGGAAATAAATGTCTTTTCTTAAAGAGCAAAAAGGTTTCAAATTCTGAGCTAACATTTGCAAAATTCTTCAAACTTGTAACAAAGATACCAAAATCATTAATCAGATTTCTAATGGGAGACCCATAAATCTGAAGTTGAACAAGTCGTAGGATAATAACTTTAAAAAACATCAAGCAGTGCTCTCCTTCTTAAGCTTCGCAAGCTCTTGCCTCACCACACCCGCCCTCTGCAATCAACACAAGAAAAGCCATTCAATAGAGAGATTAAGACAAGAAAAGCCATTCAATAGAGGGATTAAGACAATTAAATGACTCGAGTTTAGCATTAACATTAACATCAGAAACATATAACTGATCTTGAGGTTTAAAATATTTAAAAGATATCACTCGTAAATCAACCTAACATCCATGGATTTCTTATTTCATGGGTCTATCTTTCGAGTATAAAATGGCAGGGTAGGAATCATTCATCATCAACGAAAGTGTAATTGCAGTAAAACAGACAACTATACTGACCTTGATTTTGGCCAACATGATCTTGAACCTGTCAAAGTCATTGAGGGCAGCTCTTCTCTTCTGCACTATCAGCTTCCTACCCCATGAACTCTTCTCCCACTTGTTCTTCACATCTGCAAAGGTTTTACAGGTTAAAGATTACCAGAGATGACAATTACAATGTCAGACATAAGTACGTATGTAAAACAAAGCTCACCAGCTTTCTCCATTGCCTCAACCAGATTCTTCTTCTTTGGCACTCTGTTGATATCAATAACGATATCGGTAAGAGACAGCCTCTTCAAATTCATCTGGATTCTCTCCATGTCAGGGGCATCGACAAGAGCCTAAAAGAAGACAGGCATAACAATAAAAAGACAATAAAAAGACAATCAAACACTAAAGACATACAAGAAACAGATTTCTCAGAAATGCAGCTTGTGAATGCATCTTGAGGTCTCATGATACTACTCAAACAACAAAGGCAATCCTTTTTCAGATACAACATACCAAAATCACTAATTTGAGCAAAGTATGAGAATGACAAGACAATCAGATGCCATCAACATATAAGAACATTAGATAACACAAACAAAATCAGGGAATCTTGATACAGTGAAAGCTTTAAACTTGCGGACAAACAAATTTATGAGCAAATGCAGCTGCAAATTGCAATTTCAGAAGCAAATGACTAATGATACAACCCAAACAATGACTGGCAAAAACTTATTCAGATCCACAAACTTCAACTGAAGCTTCTTTACTCTAGCAACGAATATAGCTAATGGATCGAACCAAAATCAAGACAAGTTACCCTGTTTTGGTCGACGACATCGACAATCACGACGAGCTTCCCATAGTCTTTTCCGAAGTTGACGAGAGCCACTCGTCCTATCTCGACGTATCTCTTGAAAACCTGCACGGACAAAGCACAATCTATGAACAAAACTGCCCAGAAATCGAAGGGATCTCTATGAATCTGAAGAAGGACGAGGTTTTACCATTTTTCTTCGGTTGAGCTAAAACGCTAGAAACGAAGAAGATACAAGAGGCGCAAAGAGGATGTCTAGGGTTTGTCTTAAGAGGAGAAGCAAGATATGCCTTACTCGCCAATTAGGGTTTTCATATTTGGGCTTTAAGATGAGGCCCATTTCTAATTATTGGACCAAGAATGGACCTAATTATTTCAGCTCGTTAATTAGGGTTTGTCTTGTTGTCCAAAACAAAATTAGGGTTTGTATTAAGAGAAGGAGATAGATATGATGATATGCATAACTCGATACCAGGATTTTAAAAAAAAAAATTAATGGTATTCCGGTTTACAGTATATTGTTGTTTGGTTTTTCGGTTTTATTAAATTTGGAACCGAATAAAACTATATAACAATTTGGTTTGGTTTAATACAATTTCGATTTGTTCCAATATACTTTTTTGGCTTGAATTATGAATTATGTTCGTTTTTAAGTACAAAATAAAATAAAAACTTGAATAATTTCATAATTTAATTCATATAATATGGTTAATTTTATGTTAAATATGTATATATAATTAAAAGTAATAAATTTTGGTTAATTCAGGGTTGATCAGTTATAATAAAACTGTTCCGGTTCAAATACGGTTTTAATATTTCGGTTTGCGGTTAGTGAAAGTGAAACCAATCGATTTGTAAGAAAATTTGGTTCGATTTTGATTTAACGTTTCAGTTTGGTTTTTTTTTGTTATTAATATATTACCCACCCTTACCAATAAGAATGGTTTCCAGAAAACCGGTTTGATTCCTTGAAGAGACAAAACCGGAATCACACATCAGAGTTTCGTCTCTACCGATCTCTCTCTGGAAAAATAGCATATTCCCCTCTAAAATAACCAGTTTCTTATTATTTATATACGAACTATTGACCAATACAAAAAACTACATGAACTAACGATATATTTGAATTTATTACATGACATTTTAAAAAATGATCAATTCCAACAAAACCGTAAACGGAGTGAATTTTCCATTAACAGTTGCTGACATGGATGACAGATGGAACACGGTTTTCGTCTGGTTTAAAATTTATTGAATATATATACATATATTTTTTAATAAATCTGACCAAAACAACGTCGTTTTGGTTTTAAATTATTTTTAAAATGTCTGAACATGGATCGAATCCTGGTGGGATGCACGTATGTGAGGATATACGACCATTAGGACAAGTTCAAATTATTGACAAATGTCAATTTTAGATGTATTTAACAATTGTTTTTTCACATCTTCTTCTTCTTTTTTCCTTATTCGTCTTCTTTTTCTTTCACCCAGAAAAATTATTTTTTAACCTTGATTAATATTAACAAATTTGTTGATTTTTAATTATTTTAAAAACAAAATTAAAATAAAATAGAAAATAAAACGTTAAACGAAAATTAAAAGAAGAAATAACTTATTTATGTTTCTATTTTTACATTTTAGAAAAACTCAATTTTAATCATGATTAATACTAACAAAAGGTTTTTTTATTGATTTTTTAAATATTTTAAAAACAAAATTAAAATAAAATAGAAAATAAAACGTTAAAACAAAATTAAAAGAAGAAATAACTTATTTATGGTTCTAGTTTTACATTTTAAAAAAAAAAACTCAATTTTAACCATGATTAATACTAACAAAAGGTTCTAGAATGAAAATGTTTTAGAAAACTTAAAATTTTGTACTTTTTATCATTTTTTCTTCTTAATTTATAATCCAAATAATTGATAAAATAAAAATTTATATTATTTTATATTAGTATATTGATATGTGTCAAAATCTAAATTAATAATAATACGTGTAACAATTTCATAAATTATAATTTTGTCTGTGTTATGTAACACATACATTTTTAATATAATAAGGTAACTCTAAAATAAGGTGGACTAACAAGTAACAATGCAAAATAAGGTAGATAGTTTTTGTTTTTTCTTATAATTGATTTTTTTAATTAAAAATGCAAGAGAAAGAAAAGGGTTACAGAAGCCCATAAAGCCCAACTTGCTAAGTAGCTTTTTGACAATTAGTGATAACACATTGAACCAAATCATGAAATCAGAGGATTACAAGAAAAAGAGGCAACAGTTGGGTCGGTCGCAAGGAATTACTGTGACGTGTGAAGCAAGTTTTCCAAAACCAGTTTGTTAGAGAAAAAGGAAAATATCTATGCTCTATTTGTTTATAAATAGTGTTGTATATTCCTTCTTCATTAATAAGAAAGAAGCGAGTTAACGTCTAGGTTTGAAGACCTCCACCGTCTTCTTCCAGCCACGTTTTCTTAGGGTTTGTTTGGCCACTTTCGCCGAATTGGAATCCTCACAATCTCTATCCGTATAGCGTTTCTCCAAAGTAAACACAGGTTGCTAGGAAGGATGATCCAAGGATGCGCCGTTTAGCTCAGACCAGACGCGCCGTTTAGCTCAGACCAGACTTGAAGAAGCAGCATGAAGAAGAAGAAGAAGAAGAAGAAGAAGAAGAAGGATGAAGAAGAAGAAGAAGAAGAAGGATGAAGAAGAAGAATAAGAAGAGGATGAAGAAGAAGAAGAAGAAGAAGAAGAAGAAGGATGAAGGATGAAGAAGAAGAAGAAGATGAAGGATGAAGGATGAAGAAGAAGATGAAGGATGAAGAAGAAGAAGAAGAAGAAGAAGGATGAAGGATGAAGAAGAAGAAGGACGGGGAGGACGGGACGGGGAGGACGGGGAAGAGGACGGGGAGGACGGGGAGGACGGGGAAGAGGACGGGGAGGACGGGGAAGAGGACGGGGAGGACGGGGAAGAGGACGGGAGGGGACGGGGAAGAGGACGGGGAGGACGGGGAAGAGGACGGGGAGGACGGGAGGGGACGAGGACGGGGAGGACGGGGAAGAGGACGGGGAGGACGGGAGGGGACGAGGACGAGGACGAGGACGGGAGGAGGACGGGGAGGACGGGGAAGAGGAGGACGGGGAGGACGGGGAAGAGGAGGACGGGAGGACGAGGACGGGGAGGGGAAGACGGGGAGGACGAGGACGGGGAGGACGGGGAGGAGGACGACGGGAGGACGGGGAGGAGGGACGGGAGGACGGGAGGACGGGGAGGAGGAGGAGGAGGACGTGGAGGAGGACGAGGACGACGAGGACGGGGAGGACGGGAGGACGACGAGGACGGGAGGAAGACGACGACGGGAGGGGGAGGAGGACGGGGAGGAGGACGAGGAGGAGGACGGTAGGAGGACGAGGAGGAGGACGGTAGAAGGACGAGGAGGAGGAGGACGGGAGGACGAGGAGGACGGGAGGACGAGGAGGACGGGACGGGGAGGAGGACGGTAGGAGGACGGGACGGGGAGGAGGACGGTAGGAGGACGGGAGGACGAGGAGGAGGAGGACGGGAGGACGAGGAGGAGGAGGACGGGAGGACGGGAGGACGGGAGGACGGGAGGACGGGAGGACGGGAGGACGGGAGGACGGGAGGACGAGGGAGGACGGGGGAGGAAGAAGATGATGATGATGAAGAAACATGAAGAAGATGATGAAGAAAGAAGAAAAATGAAGAATATGATGAAGAAAGAAGAAAAATGAAGATGATGAAGAATAAGAGTGAAAAAGAAGAATGATGATGAAGAAGAGTGAAGAGTGAAGAGTGAAGAAGATGAAGAATTACAAACGATCCATCTCAAGTCTAAACACATAAGGAATCGAAATAAAACATATCATTTACTTTTTTGTTGTCATCAGATAACAAATTTGAAAGAGGGCAGTAAATGTCTTTTATTGCCCTCTAATAAATGTCGTTGGGGAGGACGAGGAGGAGGATGGGGAGGATGGGGAGGATGGGGAGGACGGGGAGGACGGGGAGGACGAGGAGGAGGACGGTGGAGAAGAGAGATCATTGTGTTTAGTTTTGAATGATCTTTTCGAAACTCGTATTGATCGTCGGGTTTTAGAGACCGTGCTTTCCATCTTGATTGATTGCTGCGTTAAAGAGAAAAAGGTAGACATGGCTCTGAAACTAACTTACAAAATGGATCAGTTTGGCATCTTTCCTTCACGAGGGGTTTGTATTTCGTTGCTTAAGGAAATTCTACGAATTCACGGGTTGGAGTTAGCTCGGGAATTTGTTGAACACATGATTAGTCGAGGGAGGCATCTAAATGTTGCTGTGCTTAGCCTATTCATTAGCAAATACTGCTCTGATGGCTATTTGATAAAGGTTGGGAATTGCTTACGGGGATGAAACAGTATGGTATCAGACCCGATATTGTGGCATTTACAGTTTTCATTCATAAATTATGTAAGGCAGGCTTTCTAAAAGAAGCAACGTCGGTATTGTCACGGGGATGAAACAGTATGGTATCAGACCCGATATTGTGGCATTTACAGTTTTCATTCATAAATTATGTAAGGCAGGCTTTCTAAAAGAAGCAACGTCGGTATTGTCTAATCTCAAACTCTTTGGTCTCTCTCAGGATTCTGTATCCGTAAGTTCTGTTATTGATGGGTTCTGTAAGGTAGGAAAATCAGAGGAAGCCATTAAGCTCATTCATTCTTTTCGTCTTAGACCAAACATTTTTGTGTACAGTAGCTTTTTGTCAAAAATATGTACCACGGGAGTCATGCTAAAAGCTTCTACCGTATTTCAGGAGATCTTTGAGTTGGGGCTTCTTCCTGATATTGTGTCTGTTATACTACTATGATCGTTGGGTATTGTGAATTAGGAAAAATAGATAAAGCTTTCCAATATTTTGGAGCGTTGTTGAAAAGCGGAAACCCGCCATCGTTAACAACATATACACTGCTTATTGGTGCTTGCAGCAAGTTTGGAAATATTGGCGACGCAGAATCGTTGTTTCGGAATATGAAAAGCGAGGGTTTGGTGCCCGATGTTGTAACATATAACAATCTAATGCATGGGTATGGGAAGATGCATCAGCTGAATAAAGTTTTTGAGCTTATTGATGGAATGAAATCTGCTGGTATCTCTCCAGATGTTGCAACCTACAATATCTTGATACATAGCATGGTCGTTAGAGGATACGTCGATGAAGCAAACGGAATTATCAAAGAGCTTATCCGACGGGGATTTGTTCCTAGTGCATTAGCATTCACTGATGTGATTGGTGGGTTCTCGAAGAAGGGTGGTTTTCAGGAAGCATTTCTTTTGTGGTTCTACATGGCTGACCTTAGAGTGAAACCCGATGTTGTAACATGCAGTGCGTTACTACATGGCTATTGCAGAGCTCAGAGAATGAACGAAGCTATTGTTTTGTTTAATAAGTTGCTTGATGCGGGGCTAAAACCTGATGTGATCTTGTATAATACTCTCATCCATGGATATTGCGGTATAGGGAAAATTGAGAAAGCGTGCGAGTTGATTCGTATGATGGTTCAAAGAGGAATGCTTCCAAATGAGAGTACACATCAGGCACTTGTTGTGGGGCTTGAAGGTAAGAGGTTTATAAACTCAGAAAAGCATGCATCCATGTTACTTGAAGAAATTCTTGTTGCAAATGGTACTAACTAATATTATTAGTGTGTCGAAAAGAAGAGACAAACAATGTTCTTCACTTTTTTTTGTTTTTTCTTACACTCATCAGTCTTTAGTATTTGCTCTCTCATGTCCTTACACAAGTCTCATGGCAAAAGCTTTGCATCCATGTTAGACCATTATAACATGAAAACAGAAACGTAAATCGAAACTCACTAATGGTTATGGATCGTCTTTCAAATATACAATGATGTTACATTAAGACATTACAAAAAATTAATAAACAAAACAAAACAAACAAAAAATGCAGAGATAAAAGAACTTATAAAGGGAGGAGCTATAGTAGAGCTGCTTAATGAATGGGCATGAAACTTGCGAAACGAGGCACCTGAAAACTGGGTACGTTGAAAGAATCATGGAAGCTGCTCTAAGAGTGCATCTAAAATGCCTGTAGTTTCATATATTCAAGGATCAAGAACACGAAGAGATCAAATACCAAACTTCTTTTCGAATGCAATACAAAATGAGATCAACCCGACGAAGACGAAGTTGATGAAGAGAAGGCATCAGAAGTAATGTTTGATTGATCTTGATGGTTTCTTTCAAGGTCAAACAATGGCTTTAACCTTCTTTCTACCTCGCTGCATTGTAGATCGATCTCATGTACAACCATTGAGTAAGCAGAGTAACAAGATTCATCGTCCCTGAATGCTAATGTCCATCTCCCGTCTACTAAACCTTTGGACTTTCGCTTCTCATAGACTCCTCGCTTTGTTGGATCCAAGAACGGTAAAGTAGATGGTCGGATTCTCAAGTGTAGCCATCTTGGGTGCTTTTCATCTATTCGGGGCTGAAAAAACATACAAAAGATTATCTCTGTCCTTGTGTGTGATCTTTAAAAGCATTTTCGTTAAGAAGAAGACAATGAAGGTGTGTACGTACTTTGCAGCCAGCTAAAGGTGCGGTAACACGGACGATTCCGTAATCTGGCTTTGAAAGTGATTCTTCAGCAAGGACAATCCACCCAGACACACCAGATGATAATGCTAGAAACGAGAAATTGCGTTCCTTGCCTCTTTCGAAGGCAATCCTACAGGGTACAGCATCAGCTGCACCAGAAAATTTCAAAGATTAGATTAACTGAAATTATCATAACGACATGAGAGTCGATCATGGACATGGTGTGGGTTTGGTGGATGTTGTATTAAGGCAAGCATAAGAACATCATGTGCTAACCTAGCTTCACTTCGGTGCCTGGTTTGGGGACTGAAACATCCAAACCAGCAATTGTGGCGCGAGACGTTTCAGATCTGTCAGCAGGAGGATGGATAGGAGGCTGCTCTGGCAAGGGCCTACCGAGCGAGAAGATCTGGAGTTGATGAAGAAGCACAAAAACCTAAGGAGTAAAGGTTCAATTATCAGATAGCATATACATCAACAAGCAGCGCGGATAAGAATTTTCCACAAAAAATATAAAGGGAACACAATGGACGAACCTTTACCACCTCGCACAATCTTTCACCTGCTGTGAATGATGATTCACTAACAGCATTATCTGTAAAAGATTCAGTTGTTAATGGTTTGCATAAACAGAATTTAAACAATGGAATGTCCAAGGCGTTCACATTTATCAGCTAGACGCGCAAAATGTAAAACAAAAACAAAATTCTACCATTAGAAGAGGATCTATCCAGCTGCAGAAGAACAGATTTAGGTTCTTTTTGAGGCGATGGAGCTTCAATCACTGTCGGAAGAGATTTGGTATTAGATTCATTGAATATATTCTTACAATCAAAATCCAACATAACCAACATTTTCTTCTTTACTTGCCTCTTTTGCACTTTTTCCACTCATCAAGCAGTACCCTGATGAGTAGATCAGGCCAGGTACCTTTAATTTCCCGGATAAGTGCACTTGTGCATTTCTCATACGAAACCTGCCATCAGCAGGAAACTGGTAAATAGTGAGGACAGGGGAGAGAGAAACAGTGTCAAACCAAAGAAAAAAACAAAAAATCTTCAAAGAAACATACATTCAGCATCTTGAGATGTTTACGATTAAATTCTGCCTCGCTATAAGGAAGCAATTGGCGTAAGAGCCAACCTCCATCCCATAATGTTTCCGCAGACATGTTTTCTCGGCAGAGAAGACTGACCAATGCATCCACCACCTACACCGCATTTGTTATTAAATCAAGACAAGAACTTTTGCACTGTGATGGAAAAAGAAACTAGCTTTAGCAGATGGAATTTCAGAAGAAGCTAGGCTAATAACTTAGGTTTAGAAACATTCATAATTTACCTGATGTCTATGTACACGGGGGCACATTGCAACCCTAGGCAATGAACAGCATACTCCAAATTGCTCCTGTTAAAGGTTTGTGAACGAATAAGTCAATCACGGTATAAAACGACACTAAAAAGATGGAGGGGGAGAAGGTGATGAAATTTTTTAAGAGATGCAGTGAAGTACCTCCAACCTCCGTAGATACCAATCAAGTTCGCTACCTAAGCCATCTCTCATAGAACCATTCTGCGGTGAAAACAGTTGTTCTTCACCAGAGTCCTCCCCAACCAAAGATTGCTGTCAGAGATAACTGCCAAATTAAGTTTTGAAAAAGGAAAAAAGGGCTGTTGAAGAAGCAAAGCCTAATTTTTTGTCTATGCTACAGTAGATGATTCAGTAAAAGTTATTAGTAACAGGATCCATGCAGATGTGATTTGCCCTGGCAATCTGCCTTGGAATCTGCTGGAAAAGATATTAAGCACAAGAAAAAGGATAATGACAGAAACTCACCAGCAAAAGTTTTTTGTGCTGCTTACGCTGAGGAAGAATGCCAAAAGCATCTAGCATTGACTCTTCAAGTTCTATCAAAAAGTGAATGTAAGACATCAAAACCAGAATAGGCGAGAAGAATCTGCACAACGCTACTGCCAATACCTTTTGTCTGCAACAAAGTGGCTAGCACAAACAAGGAACCCTGAGCTTGCACATCATCTCCCTCAGAAATATACTGAAGTAAAGTCTCCCTAGTTACAAAAAGAACATCAGCTTAATAGATAGAGGAAAATATTAAGACAGCATCATACACGGCTTAAGGAGTGTAAAAAGCAACTATCTCAACTTCACTCAGGTTTTATTAGCTAACATGTTACCTAAACGTAATATTTGAACTATTGAAGATACTTTTCGTAGTATTTTCACTGCAAACGTGGGAATTTCCATCCTCACTCGAGACTGAAGTGCTTGGACACTGTTGATCTGCTTCCTCAGCAACACCATTGTCTGGATGGCCATTTCCATATGTAAGACGTTCAGGAGCCAGGCTACTATTAGGTTTCACTAGGGAACTTGAAATGAACGCTTTTACAGGGCAGAAAAGAGTAGCAGCAGTCATATTTGCCAAATCTTTGATTTTAACTATCCGCAGGATGCAGCAAAGCAGATAGAGAGAAGTGACAGGATCGATTGATATATCCTGAAATAACAACAAGACCAATATTTTACTGCAATTAGAAATTGGTACTCTTGCAAATGGTCAAAACTAACAAGGCTAACAAAATAGCACAAAGGAAACCATAAATCAACCCTGAAAAGGAAATTAAGAGGAAAAGGTGATATTTTTTTACATTTACAGCCTTGGAGCATAAAGACGGGAGAAGAAGTGGGAGAGTTAGATGCTGCAGAATGTGATCTGTTATCAGCCTCCCGATATCAGGTATGCCAGCAGAGATAACATCACTAAAGTAGTACAGGGTGTCCTCAATCCCATCAACGGCAGAGAACAGTTTTCCACCCGAGTCTGGGGATGGACTCCTTTAGCAAGGATAAAATGAAAAATCTTAACAATATAACTTATCCAGATCATACACAAACAAAATAGGAGATAGATGAAAAGGGGTTGTGATAAGTAATGATCAATTTTACGAGTTATTGCCCTGGGAAATGAAAATGCACTGAATCTTACTTTAGAGTGTTCAACACCATTGCACTTAGATCCATGCATTGCTTTTGGAAAAATGAAACTAATTTTGAAAAGTACTCGGTGTGCGGTGGACTAACTACATAATCATTCACAGATTCATCTCCAACTGCGAAAGAAAAAAACGAAAGGCATCAGAAACGTTGCTAAAAGCTCTGGTTTATTTTATCATACAAGTGACAAATCAAAATAACTCTTATAAATGACTTACCATGATATACATTAAGAGTCAGGGCACGAACTGCAGTGCGTATCATGTTCTCTTCATGAAATGCAAATTGTATGCCTTCGACATAAAGGGGAAAAGAAACTACTACATCCTAGACGCAGAAACGCAGAATTAAAACATGGCAGAAAAAATCCATAAAGGACTTACAAAAGTAAAAGGAACATGCAACTTAAAGAATACTCACGTTCTCGGTCTTCAAAAGCAATGATATTGTATGCTTGTTTAGTTTCCCACTAACAGCTCTACATAAAGCAAACAAAACAGCTATCAGACACAGTCAATAAGTACTTCATGAAGCCGAAAGAACAGCAGAAAAATGTACCTTAAGAAGGATATGTAGTAAGATAGAAGCTCTTCGTGTTGGAAGTCAAATGTATATGTTATCAAATAATTTACATATTCGTTACTGAACAAGTAGTCTGCAAGGAGTTTCAAAAGAAGATCATAAATAGACTATAATCATATGAGGAATTCTAAAAGAAAAATATACTGCATCTGATGAACTCACAGATGGCTTGTTCACTTTTAAGGTTTTGGATCATAATACTCATGGTTTGCAACAACTGAACAGAAACTGTTACCGTCTTGCTAACCCTCAAAATACGTACAAACTCTCCCATGATTTGTTTCTCCATAAAAAATCTGCAACAATCGCAAATATGAACATATGCCAAATGGAAACTAAGGGCGTTGACTGATTAATCAATGGCACAAAGACTCACTCAAAAAATAAGGGGTCATGCTGATCGCCATAAGTTAATATCTCCGCGATTGATCTCAGTGCCTCGACAACCAGATCCTTCAAAGTGACACCCGGTAAACAAAGATCAAAGTCTAACAAAAACAAAACAACAAAGCCAAGACAGTTGCTAAAATGCAAAGACTTATGCCACTTACCTTATTGGTGTCGTTCACTATCTGAATTTTTCTCAGCTGGTCAGTCAGATACCTTAAGAAAACCAAAGTTTCAACACTTATAATCAACACTCAGTATAATAATGTCATAATACCTAGATCTCAATGAACTTTCCAGAAAAAAGTCATACTCTTATGGTCAAGATAGTCCATTCAAACCATCAAACATTCCACTTCCCGGAAAACCCTAGCAACTAACTACAAACTACCAATTCTAATTCTAAAGAGATTACGACTCAAAACCTCTCAACCACCCTTAAAAAGACACAATTTTTAGACCAGAAATCACAAAATCGCAAAAGACTCGCACACCAAAGATCATCTCAGTCACAAATGAAACTAAATGAAACAGAGATCAATCGCAAATGCACTGTGTTGCGCGATCGAAGACAAGTACATAACCCAGAAAATCCAGTACGAACAAAAACCCATGAAAATCAACCCGATCAAACAAAAAAAAAATCAAACCTGAGTTCGCCCAAGGAGAATCGATCTCTGGGTCTTAAGAAGGAGAACCACATGATTGTCGGATCAATCCAGTCTTCTCTGGATCATCCTTCACTACCGAGAAAACCCCAATTCCATAATTGCTCCTCGATTAAAGGAAACTCCAGAAATCCTGACGAAATCCGATTCCAGTTCCGGTTCGGATTGCTTCACCGACAACAAAATCATACAAATTAGGAAAATCGTCGGGAAATATCGAAACGCCTTAGATGGTTCCGGTAGACAACAGAAAATGTTGACGGAAATACGAATAGAAGCATCGAAGTGGGCGTTGAGCTGGCGTTGGGTCAAATACCCAGATTCGGATCCGGGTCGGACGCAATCTCGCGAATATAAAGAAAGAATATTTTTATTTAAGATCCGTCTTCGGCATTTAATTTAGGGTTAGACATTAAATTTCACGGTTGACCCTCCGATTAAAGAAGAGGCTTCTCAATTTCCTCATATATATATATAAGCAAATTATACTAGACCGCCACGTCATGCCTTCAAAGACGACGACAATTAACATTTGGAAATTTGTAAAAAAAAAATTTCTTAATTTATATGTTGGACACAATTTTACACACTTCGAGCTACTGCAACTGCAACATAGGAATGTTAATTTTTTATATTTTTTTATCTAATACTTTAAAAATTCAAATGAACAATCAAAATATCGAAAATGTAACAATGCCGAAAACAGTGGCTTTGCCTTTGGCCTAACTTATCACTTATTTGTTGCTATAGCTTGCAATTTCTCTTAACAAAAACTATACTATTTGCGTACTTTTAATATTAAAAAAAACAACACAAGATTTTAGATATGAGAAAATTGATAAGATTCAATTTTTATTAATGTGTGATGTTGCATTTTTTATAAGAAAGACATGCAAACAATGTGTGTTGTGTTTTTTTTTTTTTTTTTTTTTTATTATAAAGGATTGTCTTTATGTTCAAGAGTGAAATATTACAAAGCCAATAAAGCCCAATGACTAATAAGCCGAACACATCCTATTGTTTTTGTTTTTTTTAGGTACCACTTGAGAATCAAGAAAAAAGGCCCAAGGCCAATGTGGGTTTTAATCCCCAATCAGGAGAGGAAGTCGTCGATGGTCAATGATAAGTTATTTTGTAACACAGACGCAGCTGATTTCAAGGTGAAGAAGACGAAGATTTTTTTAAAAAAATTTGATTGAAATCTGGTTTAAATTCGGTTTATTATTATATTAAATGGTTAAATTATAATTTAAAAATAGTAAATCGATATTATGGGTTGTGAAATTTCGAATTTTTATTTAATAGATATATAGATTTCAAATTTTTAATTCGAATAGATTTATTTAAAATTTTATTTTTGGGATTATATATACAGAAGCTATAGTTTGAATTACATTAATGATATCATACTGTCGTGGAGAAATAGATACCCTAAAGTTTATAGACATTTTTATCTGTACACTTATCAACATTCCAGAAGACGGAAATAGCAACAAATGGGACCCACACAGAAGACGTAAGCAATGACGTAAACAACAAATGGGACCCACACAGAAGACGTAAGCAATGACGTAAGCAAGCAATCAACACCAAGACGTCAGCAATGACGATAACAAGCACTAAAATATGTCGGCACCACAACTTGGCGACACGTATCAAGCACTATATCTGCACCACTAAGTGGCGACACCTGGCACCATACTCAACAGCCGACTTCCTCTATAAATACTCAACTCTGGCACATAAAGAAGCACAAGCGATTTCAGTGCATTTTCTCTCTCTAAAACTCTCAAACATCTCTCTAAAAACTCCCTTAAGTTTTAATATTTCCTTGTAATATTTTTAAACAAACTTTGTAACAAAATCTTTATTATCAATAAAATCAAGTTTTAAGAAAATCAGCGACTTTCGTCTTTTGACCTAAGCCTTTGCAACTCGAATCCTGTTTACAGGCAACTCTCGATCAAAGTTAATATCTTAAAAAGTTAATACTTTGATTTTTGTAATATCGAGGATTAAATAATTTTTAAATAAAATTTTTGGGATTATATATACAGAAACTATAGTTTGAATTACATTAATGATATTATACTGTCGTGGAGAAATAGATACCTAAAGTTTATAGACATTTTTGCAATTTTCACTATTACACACGAAACAGAATTTTATTTTTATTTATGATATTAATTACACATACGAGACGGTTGCACGATTAATTTGTTCATTACACAGATTTCTCAAGTTAAAACACTTAAATTATTCATCGTCGCCTGTGATATCCACGACTCTCACGTTACGATTCTCCGGCGGCGGCGGCGGCGAAGAAGAACCATCTTTCGCGACGAACACGACGAGAAATCCATTTTCCATCCACGCCGTGACCTGATCCGTCAAAGCGTTTTCGGGAAGCTTGAATCTGTTCATGAATTTGTTGTCTCCCGTACAGATCTGGAGGAATCCTTCATCGTCTACGAACACGATCGCTTCTTCCTGAGTCGTTCCCGGAAGATACGCCTTGAAAACGTGAGCCGTCGGTGTCTCTGTCCAATTAAGCTGCGTCTCAACTCTTGACGAGGAAGAGGATGGGAAAATTTCTCGGGAAAGTGAAGGAAAGTAGTGAGAAAGGAAAAGAGATGGTGATGGGAAGTCAAGGAAAGAGTTCATGAATTCAAATGGTTCCCAGATTTCACCGCCGGAAGATACCCTCCGGCGATTGTTGATCGGAATTATCGACATCTTCTTCTTCTTCTATTCCGGAGAGAGAAACAGAGAAGCTAAAGATATAAAATCTTTACCAAGAGAAGAAGTTCTAGAGTTTTCTTGAAGAAGTGGTTGGGCCTAAACATCCAAGTATAAAGCCCAATGGGCTTTAAAAATCCTTTTTTCTTTCCCTTCTTTCTATTCTTCTTATCGGAAATTTCAGACAATGTTGGTGTCTTGTTGTTTTTGTTTCTGATCGTTTCAAATGTAGAGTGAAGATTATTTACGGTTTATTTGTTTCGCCACTCGATTGATAGCAGAAAAATAAAACATTTGGAAGCAAAAAAAGTTAAAAAAAAAAAACAGAATACATAAAAACTACTCAAGCGACGAATCGATCTTGCGTACGGTTCTTGAGAAAGCAAGAATGTCCTCCGGCTTGTCTGTCTCTGTCGCCGTCGTTATCGCCGCCGTTACGTTATCGCCGTCGCCTCTGCCTTCAACTATAGATTCTCGAATGATCGTTCTCACCGTGTCATCGGCCTTTCCCGCCTCATTGGTGACGAGGGGAGATTCGTCTCTCTTCTTCTTGTTCTGTTCCTTCTCCATTCTCTCTTTCGTTGCTTCCATCTTTGTCTCTCTCTCTTGCAGGTCTCAAAGAGTTTTCTTGTAACACTTCTCGATTCGAGGGCACGTGGCTCGTTACAGATGATTACGTGGCGGTGTGAAGCTGTTTTTTCGAGAATTAAATGAAGAGGATTATGTTACAAGAAAGCCCCTCAAAACGATTCATGTATTACGACAAAAAAAAACGATTAATGTATTTTCGAGAATACCCTTGATCGATAGTTGAAATGAGTTTTCATCTAAACCAAAAACAAAAGTCAAATCGTTGCTTCAAAAGTTCTCTGTTGTGAAAGTTGATTGAAATTAACAAGTTAGTTCGTGTGGTATCTCTAATTTTCCATTATCCCAATAAATTTGAATAGAGAAATGTATACATTTGTATTGGTTCAGTTTCTCACTTATCTTCGTTGTCTAGATTCACTCACAAATCGTTCCATGTCACCAACTTAGGTTCCAAATTTATCCCAATGATAAAAGATCCGAGATATGACATAAACTCGTTTCTTTATGTCGAGACTTATGTTGAGACTCATAAATCGTTATTGTAAGTCTTTTCTTGGAGTAATGAAATTGATGTTGAGTTAAAAAAAAAAAACACAATCAAAGAGAAATAGAGTATATGAAAATAATCACAAACTAATTTACGATAGTGTAAACAAGAAAGCGTGTGAAAAAAAGAACATTTGTGGTTTTTTTTCTTTGTCTATTGCGAAATAATTATCCAAATAATGAGCTCAAAAGGTTTTTTTTTATTTTGAAAAACAGTTTGATTAAATAAAAGAATGGATACATTGTTACAAATAAGAGCCTTGCAGAAAGAAATCGGATGAACTTCAACAAAAACAAATTTGTGAGTAGTTGGAAGAAGTGATTTTTAGGGAAAAATCGAAACTAAGTACGAAGCATTCCTTGAGAATGAGGGTGAGAAGCCAAGAACTAGTTTTGAAGCAATGATGAAACCAAAGACGGATCTGAAGATCAGAAGGTTGATGCTCTATTCCTTATAGTCCTATCGATAAGTGTGTAAACCTGAGTGTTGGTGAGTCTTGCTGTTGTATGGATTCTACGATTCCTTTCCCTCGTTCATATATGGAAGATTGCCAAACAAGTAATAGTAAGTCTTTTTTAATTCTGTTAAATTCTTTGAGTGGTGCAAAACTTGTTTCTGCAATCCGTCATTCTCGGTCTCCATTAACAGTTCAGTTTCAGGTTATTTCAAAGGGAAAGTTGGATTAAGACAGGGAGATCCTCTTTCTCCTCCACTCTTTGTTATCGCAATGAATATTCTTTCTCTAATGTTGAACAAGGGTGCTTCAGAAGGCCTTTTTGGATATCATCAGAACTGCGAGCAATTAGGCTTGACACACCTATGCTTTGCTGACGATCTATTGGTTTTTCTTGACGGTTCGGAGTCCTCTCTTCCAGCTGTCCTTGGCATTCTTGAACAGTTCAAGTCCATCTCAGGTCTCTCCGTCAACCTAGAAAAGACATCTATATTCAAGGCAGGTCTCTCTAAAACTGAAATCTCTGCCATTACCTCCAGATTTGGGCTCAAAGAAGCAAACTTGCCGGTTAGATACTTGGGATTAACACTTTGCTCTAGGAAGCTAACTCATTTTGACTGTGACCCGTTGTTGGCTCGTATACAAGCCAAAATGAACTCTTGGACAGTTAAATCTCTCAGTTTTGCTGGAAGATTGCAGTTATTATCGTCAGTCATCTCGAGCATAATAACTTTCTGGTGTAGTGCTTTCTTCCTACCTCGAAGTGTTATCAAACTAATAAACTCTTATTGCAATAATTTCCTTTGGAAAGGGTCTCCTCTATGCTCCGGAGGTACAAGAGTTGCCTGGGAATCAGTTTGCAGACCAAAGGGAAAATGTGGACTTGGTATAAAGGACTTTCAATCTTGGAGTAACACTTGTGGATTCAAGCTGATCTGGATTCTTCATTTCAGAACAGGTTCACTTTGGGTTGCTTGGATGAAAGAGAAATATCTAAAGAACCGTTCATTTTGGGAAATCAAATCGCAACAATACTACTCTTGAAACTTTAAAAGACTACTAAAGCTAAGGAACCAGGCCCTTACTTTCATTAGTAAAATCCCCGGAAATGGAAAATCGATCTCCTTTTGGCATGATTCTTGGACATCATTGGAGCCTCTTATTCATGCATTTGGACCTTCAGGATGCTCCCAGCTTGGTGTCCCCCTAGTTGCAAAGGTATCTTCAGTCTTCAAGCGTAACAATTGGACTCTACCCTCTACTCTGCTCTTACCCTTATTACGTTGTCTGATGGGGAAGATAGGATAGTCTGGTCTTTAGATGGAACTGTTTATGATTCATTTGTTAGCTCCACAGTCTGGCACCTCATTAGACCTCGTTCTCCTGTGGTTCCATGTTAAAGACAGTTTGGCATCGACGAGGTGTTCCTAGACAAAAATTTATATCTTGGTTGTTTGCTCTGGATAAGAACCCGACTAGAGATAGGATGATCTCTTGGGGGTTAAACGTCAGTCTGGACTGCCTTCTGTGTGCTTCTTTCCCTGAATCAAGGAACCATTTGTTGTTCGAATGTGTTTTCTCAAATTCGGTGTGGTCTGCTGCTACAACAGGATTAACTTCCTCTAGAACGCATAGCCACTGGAATGACATACTAACCTTCCTCAATCGACCATCAAGAAACAGAATTAAAAAAAAGAGCTCAAAAGGTTTTCATTTTATAATTACTGATTAACGAGTATTAACTCTAAATAATTACCTGTTAACTATAGGTAGAAAGTTTGTTAGCTATACTTAAATTCTTACTCTGTATATAAACAGAGATAGATGTGTCAAGTACATTTTAATGGAAATATACGGAATTTTTACACAATTTCAATGTATTTTTCCCCCTAATAAAGTAATAATGAATGGGAAAATTCCTTTCGAATTAGTCAAAAGATGCCACCAAAATAATAAAGAATTTAAAGTTTACTTATGGAAAGATAGGAGTGATTTGCGGAGTATTTGACTTTTTAATCAGGTGGTGAGAAAACCTTGACCACTAATAAAAAAAACCCTATAGTTTATTTAATTACCTAATTAAGCTATTTTATTTATGGCTTTTAATATTTCGTTTAATTTAAATTGATTTACTTCCTTTTTAATCCCACCAAAACTTCTCCTCCGTACATTCCCTATAGTGTCTCTGTACCCACATACACACATTTGTTATCATATAAGCTTTAAACTCTCATTCTTGTATCATTTAATCATTCTCTTCTTCTTCTTCTTCTTCTTCTACAACCATATACATAAATACATAAACATATACACATACATATACATATATAAAGATGATATGCGAGGAGACATATCATCAACAACCACAAGGACAGATCAAAGAACAAATGATGACGATGATGATGATGGATCAACATAATAAACATCAAAGGAGGACATCACCTTTATCATCGCCGTCATCACCATCATCTCCATCATCACCTAGACCACCATCATTCAATAGCATTAATAATGATGAAGAGAGGTTAGAGGTTGTGAATTTGAGTGGGATGGCATTAGAGTCTCTCCCTAATCCTTCACTCAATTTAGCTCAAATTTGCAAGCTTGATCTCTCCAACAATCATCTCCAGGTTCATATCTAAGGACACACATATTTATACACATTATGAGACATTTATCTTGCCTGATTCAATACATATCATAAGCATGTACTAATGTTAATTTGTCTATTTGGATCATAATTGGGAAAATTACTTCATTTCTCTTGGATGCATCAATACAGATCATAAGCATCTTGCAATTAACTTTGGTTTTTTTATCGTACACTTATTATTTCCATTAACAAAATAATTTGATAGTTTTAATATTACAATTTACAATTTTATTTTCTCCAACAGAGATAATCCAAAATTATTAGTTTTTCACTTGATAAAATGTATTATAATGCTGGAAATATGTGAAATATGTTGTGTTTGATTATAATTTATACATTTTTCTTAATATTTGGGGATATTTTGGATGTGACACAGACCATACCAGAGTCACTTACAGCGAGACTACTCAACTTGATAGCATTAGATGTTCATTCGAATCAGATCAAAGCTCTTCCAAACTCCATTGGTTGTCTCTCAAAGCTCAAGATTCTCAATGTTTCCGGCAACTTTCTTGTTTCCCTCCCTAAATCTATCCAACATTGCAGGTTTCACCCCATAACTTTCACAAACTCTCACAACACCCCAACCAAACATGTATTTACATGATTCCATTTCTATGGTTTTTTCAGGTCTTTGGAAGAATTAAATGCAAACTTCAACAAACTCATCAAATTACCAGACTCAATTGGATTTGAACTCACCAATCTAAGGAAGCTCTCTGTCAACTCCAACAAGCTCATTAGCCTCCCAGTCTCCATTACTCATCTTACCTCTCTTCGTGTCCTCGACGCTCGTCTCAATTGCCTTATGATTCTCCCGGATGATCTTGAGAATCTCATCAACCTCGAGATCCTCAATGTCAGCCAGAACTTCCAATATCTTTCCGCTCTCCCGTCTTCTATTGGCCTTCTCATGAACCTCATTGAGCTCGATGTTAGCTACAACAAAATCACCTCCTTGCCTGAGTCAATTGGCTGCATGAGACGGTTGAGGAAGCTGAGTGTTGAAGGAAACCCGCTCGTTTCCCCTCCCATTGAGGTGATGGAACAGAGTTTGCAGGTAGTGAGAGAGTATCTGACCCAGAAGATGAATGGTGGCTCACCAAAGAGTCCAAGCAAGAAGAAATCATGGGGGTTCGGTAAATTGGTGAAGTATGGGACGTTCAATGGTGGATCAAGAAGCTGGAATAGGGAGGAGAGTGAAGGGTTCATCATGCCTGAATACCGCTCCATCGACAGTCTTGCTTCGCCTAGGTATTCTGGAATGTTCTCTCCCCGCCGTCTATTTTCTCCAAGAATCTACTTCAACAGATAAAAAGGAAGGTTCCACATTTCTACAAGCTATGCACAGCTGTAGCATCAAAGCTATCATTTTAATTTAAGCATCACTTTATGTACAAAAAGTATCTTAATATGTTCATCGGTACATCATTCCCTATAGTCTCTTTGTACCCACATACACATATTTGTTACCATATAAGCATCAAACTCTCTTTCTTGTATTATTTGACCATTCTCTTCTTCTTCTTCTTTTTCTTCTTCAACCATATATATATATACAGAAACCACACACACACACACACACATATATATATATATATATATATATATATATATATAAAGATGATATGCGAGAAGGCGTATTATCAGCAACCACAAGGACAAATCAAGGAACAAATGATGACGATGATGATCATGGATCAACATAATAAATATCAAAGGAGGAAATTACCATTATCATCGCCATCATCACCATCATCAACATCATTCAATAACATTAATACTGATGAAGAGAGGTTAGAGGTTGTGAATTTGAGTGGAATGGCATTAGAGTCTCTCCCTAATACTTCACTCAATTTAGCTCAAATTTGCAAGTTTGATATCTCCAACAATCATCTCCAGGTAATATCTAAACACACACATATATTTATACACATTATGAGATATTTCTCTTGCATGATTAAATACATATCATAGTCATATAATTGCACAAACTAATGTTAATTTTTCTATTTGGATCACAACTGGGAAAATATTACTTCATTTCATTTTTCTTCGATGAATCAATATAGATCATAATCATATTGCAATTAATATATTTTTCTTGATATTTTGGGGTTATTTTGTATATGACACAAACCATACAAAAATCACTTACAACGAGATCACTCAATTTGATAGCATTATATGTTCATTCAAATCAGATCAAAGCTCTTCCAAACTCCATTGGTTGTCTTCCAAACTGCTAACAAGTAAAGAAATTGATAATATTATACCACAGCTAAGTCCCATATCAATAGCTGGATGAGTGATGCTACCAGTCCCAGCCGCCAGAGAGAGGACAAGATCGTGCTCTGCTTCATAATCAACCGAGACACAAATGTCGTCGGAGGATCCTGTTGAAGAGGTGTCCACATCTATTTCTGAAGCAACAGTCCCAACTGCATTCGTTAGAGCAACGTTGTCTGACATCATTGTGTCGTTCCCCTATCCAGAACCCGGAAGTCCAGTACTTTCCTCAGGTTTGTACCCTTCGGTTAAGAGCCCCTCTCAGAAAACCATCGCATCGTCAATCCCACAGCTGGTTGTAGGTGGACGCAATGGATTATCATTGTCTAGGAGGTCCATACCAACATCACAAAAATCGTGAGCAGCTTGATTGAAGTGACAATGCGGATACAACTCTGCAGTTGGATTGGCAACTTCATTTTCTAAACAGTAAATAACATAGTTAGCGTCCCCTGATTATATTGGCAGACATGCCAAACTTTATAACGTCAAATACGTGGGAGCACATAAACAATAGAGTTAGGGCTAAGGACAGTTCCAAAAACATTTCTCCGACTATGTTCGGACTCACCATTAATCAAGCTGGTTTCATTATTGTATCCTCATCATCATTCACCACAACGATCTCATTTATGGGGAGAGAATCTTTACACACCCTGGTCGGCGTTACATCATTCACCAGTGGATCCTCACATTTGAGTACGTCATTTCTAGGTGCACCATGTGTATGAGGAGCATTTCCTCCTGAGTGAATATTTCTTCCAGGACACTTTGGGAAGCGTGAATAGTCCTCCCCGATTCAAGGTCTGAAATTTACAAAAAAGACTTATGAGTTGAGAACATTGCTCTCTCGAAACAGTTAATAGGCTAGTAAATCAAAGAGCAGTCGGTGGAAAAAAAATTAAAAAAATTGTTTACCTTGATATTCTGGCCTCTGCTCGGTCGCAGGCAGATTGTCACCAGCTAGGTAAGAGGTCCCACCAACAACAATGGTTGACCTGCACTGGAACTGGAAGGCGGCGACTGCTTCGGCTCCGATGGTTACATAAATTGTTATCTCGGGTACACTAAACGAACTCCCATGAACATAATCACATCCGAGTCAGGCAAGATATTCAGTGGAGGGGTCCATTTACCGTCCGGCACCAACATCCAGTCTGGATACTGGTAGGTTAAAACCAGTGGTGTTGTGTGTTCTAACAGGTACCGAGTCCTTACAATACCTAGCAGAGATTCGAAAGTTTCGTTTTCGCGGACCATCGTTCTAAACCCTATGTCAGATGGATCGCTTCTAAAATCTCAATCCTTGGTGCCGAATTTCATCCAAACTCCACAAAGCAGCCGGACAAGCTTCCCCATCTGCACAGGTTAAAGAAACATGGTTAGGGCAACAGAAGAAAAACTTCAAAGCAAAGAAGAGATCCTTGTCAAATATAAAGCGAACAGAGTTAACATCACCAAAGACTGCACTTATTGGGACATAGAAAAAGCGGATCATATAATTCCAAACAGAAAGAATAAAGGCGAGTGTGAAGGGATTCTTTTTGTGGGGACCAAACTTTCCGAGGTAGCTGGAATTACAAAGAAATTTAGTTTTTGTTTTTGGCTGTAAATTCTTTTGTTTCAGGTGAATTTAGTAGCAGAGAGAAGACAGTAGATGCGGATGGTGAAGACTGAAGATCATCTATCGCCGGTTAGGATGATATATAGAGGGTAACTTGCCTCTTGTATGTTTTTACATATATGTTTTGTAATGCTTGTATACATTATATCTATAGATCACTAAATCTTCGAGATATCAGCATTTAATGCTTGCCGCCTATGTTAGACTTTTTGCGTGGCTTTTGTTTCTCCAAAGAGACACTACTGCCTAACAGTGCCCTCACTACAAGAAAACAAACGATGAGCGACTACCCAAACAGTCTCAAATCAGTCGCAAATACGCGATTTACGACTATGTAGGAACTAAATAAAGTGGTCGCAAATATTTGGTCGCTAATTTCAGTGGTCGCAAAGTAGTCGCTTATTTAGGACTATTTTGTGACTACTAAACATAGTCGTAAATAAGCGACTACTTTGAGACAACATGTAGTAGTCGTATATTAGAGACTAAATAGTGACAGATGCTTGTAGTCGTATTTCTGAGACTAATTTGTAATTATCTTTGTAGTCTTGAATTGAGACTATTTCGAGACTGAAAAGTTTATAGGCTATATATATATATATATATATTTTTTTTTTTTTTTTTAATTTGAAAAACTAAAATTTAGATGAAAAACCGAATGTTGAAACATAAAATCCATAAGGTGTTTGCAAAATATACATCACATAAAAGATCATAAGTTATGTTGCATAGTACTACAAAACATGAAATAAAACATAAGATAAGTTCATGTTCAACACCAAAAGCATTTAAAAGAAGGGAGATGATGATGTCTACTAGGGTGTAATGGCAGCTGGTGTAGTGGTAGCTGGTCCACTGGCAGCTGGTGTAGTGGTAGTTGGTCTAGTGGCTAGTCCAGTTCCCATTGCTATTGGTTCAGTCATAAGAGCTGCAATCACGGGATCACTGTTCTTCAAGTATGAGACGAGCTTCTCCAAGTTTGAGATCCGAGTTTGAACTTCTTGATGCTCCTTATCACGTCGTACATTTTCCAATTCTTGTTCCTCTATCTTACGACGAGCACTTTGAAGTTGCTCACGGATCTCTAAGAGTGATGACGAAGAAGATCTTGCATAACTTTCTTTTCTTTTCCCTTTGGTGATCATCTCTCGAAGTTGTCCAAATTCAAAAGGGTTTCCCTTACCATCTGTTTTATACACTAAAACAACCAAAAAAAGAATGAATGACAACCAAAAATAGACAAAATCGTTTGAAAAAAATCAACATGATCCAGAAACAAACATGAAACACAAGGAAAATTATATCACTCAAAACCAGACATCCATGATCAAGTATTCATGGTACGCAAAAAAGACAATCCTATGCTAAGAACTGTACATCTTTTTGTTTCAGTCTTCACATGTAAAGCAAAGAAACTATACATAAAGTTGTACCAGAAACACTCTTGGATTTAAACCACAATGAATTTTAACCGTGACAAACAAAATCAAAATAGAAACAGAACATGATCCATTTAATGAGAAACAGAAACATGATCAAAACTGTACATGATCCATTTAATGAGAAATGGAAGACAAACATATATGCTAAGTTCAAAGAAGACAAAATCGTTTACTTAAACAAAATATGATCCAGAAACAAACAAAAAACACAAGAAATTTTAAATCACTCAAAACCAGACATGATTTTGATCAAGTATTCATGGTCAGCAATAACTCGACAATTCTATGCTAAGAAAACAGAAGATTACCTTAAGAAATATCTCATTCTTCTCTTCAATGGTGAGGTTCCGACGAGTTGAGTGTTCAGATGAATTGTCTGAAGTTTCTGGACCATCGGCATCATTTTCTTCCAATATATCTGCTATGTTCTTCTCATACGCCTCAGCTACTTGTTGGGCTTTATGATCAACAAAGCTCCCATCCGCCCTTGTATGTGTTCTCATAAAGACTTCTCCAAACGAAACAGGCCGTCCTAATTCTTCCTCCTATATTGAAATAAAAAACATATTAATTGGATGAAGTTTCTTGTTTAAAATAAATGACAGAAGACTACCATATCTTGTTGAATATGCAGGTATGATTTTTGACCAGATACGTGTTTGTGGGCTCCAAGACCACGACGGTCAGAGTTACGAGACTGTGAAGCAGTAGAGCTCCTCTCCATTGGGTCGGGAGTGTTCCAGTGAGTCCACATTTGTGCCCAAAGTGTTGAGCCAATCCAAGAAGGTCCTTCACCACTGTTATTAGCTTGGCTAACGATTCCTTTCATCCTTATTTGGCGATCTTCAAGAAATTCTCTTTCACAAGCTCGGTAATCCTGGTATCCCAATTGTACTTCCGCTACAAAATACAAACATTGATAAGTATAAGTGACACTGAATCATTACAATACAAGTATGAAACAATAAAAATTCTAACAACATTACCGCAAAAGTTCTGAAATATCTTTTTTTGGATGTGTATAGGCATAACCTTCCAACTAAAGTACGGACCGTCAAACTTTCGACGAAATATTTCAGCAATAACTCGAGGCAATTTTCCTTTGTCCCGAGTAAACCTATTACATGAAGATCAAGCAGAGGTTAAGTTATAGAGAATCAAATATGAAAAGCAGCTAGAATAATGATGTTAATTCACTGACCAGATTTGAAAATAAGCTATATCATAACAAAACCTATTACACAACATCCCTATATCTGTTTCTTTGTATCAGAACATGGTTACTTAAGAAGCATGGATAAACATATATGATACAATGGAAATTCAAATTCCATGATGCAAAAACATCATGCATCCTACATAATATCTCAAAGTTTCCATAGAGAAAGACAATTGATTGATAGCCTATTTAAATCAAGAGACATAGCTTTTAAAAGAATGGTAGAACGCTTTTCATAAGTTTAAAATCGTTGTCATTGCTCAATTTTCTAAGCAAAATAAGATTCATTACTGCAACCTCTTAACCCGTAAGTACATAAACAGAGAATATACAATGCAAAACCAAATCATACGGACACAAAATCAAACTCAAAAATTTAAGAAAACTTACCATATAGTCTTAATGTCGGGGACAGGTTCCTCAGACAATAATGGTAGATGTTCTCAGCCAGGAAGGGCCAACAAATCATCTAACATTTGTTGGAAGTCTTGATTTTGTGGCTCTTCAGGCTCGGGAGCATTAAGTTGCTCATCAACCTTGGGTTCATTAGGAATATTAAGCTCCTGTTGATGGGTAATATGCGGATGTGGCTGGGGAATATTATATGCCGGTTGTTGTGGATATGAAGGAGGTGGTGGTGTGGCTTGTCGTTGCTGGGGAAGAGCATGATGAGGTTGTGTCGTTGGTGGATATTGCTGGGGAAGAGAGGATCTAAAGCCTTGCGGTCTTGGCTGGGAAATTGAAACAGTCGCGTTCGAGGACGGATTTGAGGAGTGAGACAAATCTCCGCGAACGCTGCTCTTTCCATCGCCGTTTGTGCCTATACCATCTCTGCTTGTCCCACCGGTGTTCGTTCTAACAGCTCCGATTAATCCTCTACGGTTCTATCACCTCGACCTCTAGTAGATTTGGCTTTTCCAGCCATTGAAGGTGAAGTTGTCTGTAATATCCGTGATAGGAAATTACAATGGTTAGAGGAATGATCGTGCGAAAATCGGGTTATCGTGCAAAATCGGGGTAGAAAAAAAAAGACACGTGGTAGTATGGGAATCGTCAGTGACACGTGGCGGGTATGTGTCAGCTCGTGAAGAAGCAGAGACACGTGGCAGACACGTGTTAGTCGCAGATCATGGCACAGACATGTGGCAGCCACGTGTCGATTGCAGAATAGGATGTCACCACGTGTCAGGCACGTGTCAGATCTCAGAGCAGGATGCTGCCACGTGGCAGACAAGTGTCAACTCGCAGTGCATGCTACTGCCACGTGGCAGACACGTGTCAAGCGCAGTGACACGTGGCAGACACGTGTCAGACATGCAGACAGTCCAATTTTTCTATATAAACCCGCTAGATTTAGTATTTTTCCGATAGAAAACCTTCCCAAAACTCTGTCAAAGCTAAACCATAACCGTAAGAGAGAATTTTGAGTTTTCATGAACCGTTAGAGGCTAAATGCGGAAAAATTAAGCTCTAATAGAAGAATCCAAACTATAGGAGCAAGGTTGGTAAGCCTTTCTAGCCTTAGCTTAAATTCTGGATTAGATTTTCGTCTAAGCCTAGTTTATGTCTCGAGATTCAGGTAGTTCTGAGACAAGGTGCTAGGATCCGAGGAAATCTTTATCTAGCAAATCTTACAGCCGTAAAGAGTGAGTTCCGGTGGATTTTTTTTTAAACGGCTTAGTGCGGAAAGCACTAGTCGAGGTTATTTTTACATATGTTGCTTGGGCTTATTTATTTTTCTGCTTGTGTTGAGTGTGGTATAGATGTTGCGTAGGACCTTAAACGGCTGCGTAGTCATCTCATACTAACTCTTTGGTTGCAGGAAATGGTTTGTTTAGTTCAAGGAAACGTAGGGGACCGAAAGGCACTCATTTTCCTTGTTACTAACAACCATCAATCGGATGAAGTTAGCTATTTGTACAATACCCGGGATTTGCACGGTGTTGTTTTGGGTGCCCAGAATAGCCGTTGTGTTGCATGGTGTTGCAACATCGAAGTGGGGTTACCGCTGTCGCAGTCGGATCATCGGTTAAGTCTTTGTGACTTGGCCGGTGAGGTAAAAAAGACGAAGAGGGAATTGTCAAACTCGCATAGTGAAAGCCTTTGCATTGGTTAATGATTTTGTTATGGATTGATTGCTTGCTTCATATTATGCATGGTTGCTTATTTGTGAATGCTTATTATTGGGGTTCGGGTGGGAATCCTTATTGTATCTAGCGGGAGCTGGAACTCATTGAGTAATCTTAAATTACTCATTCCTCGTAATAAAAATTGTTTTGCAGGTAACCCTAGTGGGAGCAAGTAGCGGGGAGCTCCGAACGTTAGGAAAACATGAAGTAGGTTTTTGTTGCCTTTTGTAAAATTATACTTTGGTAGTATATTGTAAGACTCGATTTTGGCGATAGGCTTAGTGCCTCGTATAGGTTTGTATAGCGGTTTATCCGGATATGTTTATATATATGATATAAAAGCATGTTTAAAGTATTGTGTGAGCATCGAAATGATATTAGTCTAGTCCAGACTAACACAACTCAAGTTATGGTTCAAATTTGAAAAGCTGAGAATCATGAACTAGAGGTTAGGCATTACAATAGAACGGTTAGGGAAGCTAGATGTGTTCTAAGTAACCTCTACTGGTCTATTGTGATTGCCTTAAGTAGCGCTCCTGGGCCGCCTTGAGGCCCAAAACGGTCCGGGGTGTTACACTGTCTGAATCGGTAAGAGAAGAGGATGCAGAGATGAAGCTGCCTTAATCGGTAAAGGAAATCGAGAAAGATAGAGTTAAAGCGAATAAGAAACAAGATCGAGAGAGACATATGAAGAGTAGAAGATTAAAAGAGAGATAGAAATATGAAGAGAAACAGACCTGGGAAGAATTTCTCGGTTGTGTCGAGAGAGAAATAAGAAAATTAGGATTGGGAAATTGATTTGGGAATGAGATTTCGAGTACTTGTTATAACTAAGAGTCGCAAAGTAGTCCCAAACTAATCGCACATTAATTTTAGGGGAAAAACTACCCGCCCAAAAGCTCAAACAAATTGACCAAAAGCCCAAATATATTCGAACCTGAATCTGTTAGCAAATTAGAAAGAAATCCAGTTAGTAGCAAAATAGTCGCAAATAGATGATAAAAATAGCAAAGTAGTCACAAAATGTAACTTTTGTGACATTATTTTGTGAGTCACAAATCTATACCCTAAACCCTAAATATTTGGAGCAAAAAACTGATACATATGTCTTTGCAATCAATCTTTATTCTATTTTTAAGTATATGTTTTAATATATAGATTAAACAAATACTAATTAATTTTTTTTGAAAAATATTCATCTTGAACAAACATTAGATAGAGAACTTATGTAATATATTTAAAAATATGTTATGTAAGATGCAAAAATAGAAACTGAAAGTTCAAAGGTTGAAAAAAAAAATTGAAAGTTCAAAGTTTTTATTATTAAATAATATACTTAGTGTTAAAAATTGTTCAAATCAGTCTACATACTTAAAACTAATTTTTTTATAATTATATTTGTTGAATTTCCAAAAATCTTACTGATGAGTTGGTAAACGGTAGCAAAGTAGTCACTATTTCATACTGTCGTTGCTAATTAGACGCAAAATAGTCGGTATTTAAAGACATTTTTGTGACGTTTTTTAAAATAGGTGAAAATACAAAAACTTGGATTTTGAACCGAAGACCTTTAAATCATATATATATAGTGCATATCCAAAGAGTCACTGTAACCATTCAATAATCTATTACATTAACGTAGATATATACGATACTTGCAATAGGAAAAAAATTATTCTAGTATAATTTTTTTTTTTTCAAATAGGATAAGTATATTACAAAACTGCTACTGTCACCATTCAGTTATGACTTACATTAACTTGTATATATCTATATACGATATTATATGTTTTCAACAATTAATATATGTATTAAATTTCAAACTCATACGTTACTGACTAATTTGTGACTCAACTGGGACGATCATTACTAGTTGCTAAGTAGTCGCATTTTGTAACTACTTTTGCGACTGCATTTTCTGACTAACAAAACAGTCGCTAATTGGTCTCACTTTGCGACGAAACCTACCTAGTCGAATACTAGTCTCACTTCAGTCGCAAATATACGACTATTAAACGATGATATTATTGTGTCGCAAATTTGCAACTATATAGCCTCTAACTATGTTGTAGTCGCTTATTAGTCGCAAAATGGTCACAAAGTAGACACAAAATTTTGCGACTAAAAAAAGAGTCACAAAAGTAGTTACTCTTTCTCTGTTTTCTTGTAGTGCCTATAACTCTGCCTTAATCTTCCAAGATTTAGTTGCAGTATGTTATATATATGTTTATATATACAATATCAATGGAGAGAGAGACTTTGAGGGCTAAACCGTAATGGCACCTTACTTTTGCTACAGTCTTATTAGTTTCAAATTTTTTTTGCACACTCACCTAATTTACAGCTTCATTTGAATTTTTTATCTAGTTAACTCAAAAAAATTGGTTATACATGATATGGTGAAATGATATTATGAATTAGATTGGTGGTTTTTATAACCATTAGTTGCCAATTGCTAATTAGTAAACGGTTAGTTTTGTATCTTTAAAATCGGTTTAAGTTAGTAATAGACTAGTATTTGTCTCGTGCATCGCATGGCTATAATTTTGTTTTTTTAAGAAATATGCACGGCTATAATCTGTAACTTGTGCTTTATCATATAGTTCTCAAGTCATCAAAGTTGAATATGGGCATAAATTTCTAAACACTAAAAGTATAATAAAAATCACTACATTATCACAAAATTGAGGAACAACAAATATCCGTTAATGATGAAAAAAAAAAGATGAACAACAAATATATTAATTTTAATGACAAATTTCAGCCGAAAAAAAAAACTTAGTTTCATTAATTTTAATCACAAATATTCTTTTTTCCGTAGTGAACCCACATTTAAAATGACATGGAAAAATCAGAAACAAAGTTAATTACATTAAATATAATGGTGGATTAAAAATGCGTTAACACATACTTTTACAAAAAAACAAAAAAAAAAACACTAAGATTATGCTTTGTTCGTAATGTTCTTTGCCTATATAGTAACAACATAAATGGATAGATTTAAAGAAAATGAAATAGATAAAAGAAAATTTTGATCTCTTAATAAAGGTAAACAATTGATTTCACAATAACCTGAATTTTAATATTTTTGTGGGTGCTCATACGATTTTCACTTCCTGCTTCAGTGCTTCCTTTCCGTATTTTTTGTTTGTTAATTTCTTTCTCTCTTGTTCTTCATATTTTTATTTCCTCTATTGCTCCTTGAATCTTTTTCTGATTGGCATCCTCAGAATGTCACAAAAGTACACCTAAACAAAAGAAATTAAACTATAGAACTTTTTAGATTGTAGAGTTGGAGCGCATCCTAGATACTATTAGGTATGTGTTTTCTTGAATTGCATATAGTTTTAGCGTAATAGTTAGTAAACCAGAGAACAAAAGTGACATGCACTTATTCTAGTATGGTTAAGAACAATGCAGTTAAAGTTAACAAATATGGAAGTAGCAAAACCGTGTGTGGAATTTGATTTCAAAAATCAGATTTTAGTATCTTTTCATCCAGCAGAATAATTCCAATATCGAGAGTTATTCTAGATTCAACTTTGACATGAAATTCACAACTTCCATATCTTAAAACTCTTTGTCTTCCAATCTTTTTTTTTCTGAAAGATTCAGTTGCGAAACATGATTATAATCCGATGACATCTTCAATTTGTTTCCTGCAAATAGGATCACGTATATTTTAAGTAAAAAGATGTAGAGGCAATAGAATTGTGATAAAGAGAAGTGTCATCTACATCTATTTTCCAAGAATCGATGAAATCAATAAATAGAAGAAAAAAACGACGCAAGAGAAGTGATTATGGGCAAGAGAATAGGTGAGAAATAAATGATAAATTCTAGTTCATTGTGAGTTTTATGATAGAGGAAGATGGGAAACTGTTTCAGAAATCGTGGTAGTTTTTGGATGAGAAAAATTAGTGATTTCTAGAATGAGGGATATGTGTCACTATTTAGTTCTATTTCGTTTAATTTTTTTAATTTTTTTTAATTTTGTGCCTAACCTTTTTTTGTTGAACAGTTTTTTTTATTTTTAAATAAATTGCCACATGTCATCATTTAATTGCACAAATGACTTGTGTTTTAGTAGATTTTTAGTAGATAAAGGATAAGAACGATTAAAAATATTTTTTCGGACAATTAAAAATAAATTTAAAACATATAAATTTTGGCTGTTGGTTTTTTCTGTTTTTTGTCTTTAAGTTGCTTATGAATTTTTATTTAAAAAAAAAATATTATACTATTCTATTAGTTATCAATCAAATATATATTTTAAAACCATTATCTTTGATTATATGGGCCATGTTCTTTTGTCAGTCGTTGGCGATAGCGACCAGCGACACTACAATATACATGTCTACTTATCGGAATCTCCATTTTTCTAGTTCTTCTTCTCAGGCTTGTTGTCTGATCCTCCATTTTGCTTGTTCTTAAGTACAAAACAAGAAGAAATATACAAGTTCTCATCCATCTCAATATACATAATACAAGCACGTTATAAATGTTTTATATTAACTTATCATTTCGTCGCGTGAGGAGAAATGTTTTATATTAACTTGAAAAATGGATCGGACATTAGACAAAGAAAAATTAAGTGATGTTTTGAGGTCCAATGTTGACTTAGCAATAGATTTGGTCGTATCATTAAAATTATGTTGATATTACCGTTATTTATCTCATTAATTTAAAATGTTAATTTTACAAATAAGTTTTGTGGCCGATTCATATAAATATTTTTGTTAGTTTACACGACATCGATAACTCACTTTTTTGTGCCCTCCAATCGACACCTATAATGGATACTTTGTTGGTTATTAAAGGCTCTTGGATAGACTTTTGTGTTTTCTTCGCAGTGTATCCATTAGTCAAATAATCGTAGTGTTTCTCGATGGTTTTGTGTCAATTAGAAGAAGGTTGTTTCCATGAACATTATTGCCAAGATTTCTAGATCTCACATTATTGTCAAATAATCGTAGTGTTTCTCGATGGTGCATTGATGATATATTCAATATTGATATTTCTTGCATGTATCCATGCATGATGCGGTCTGATGGTTTTGAAAGTTTTTGCCGTCATCTAATTTGTGTTTTTATCCTTTTAATTTTAATATTATTTAAGAAATAATTTTTTAGTTTGCTTATATGTCACGCTCACATTTTTTCTTAGATAAAAAAAATTATGACGTGGCTTATGACTTAAAAAATGACATGACACCAAATTTAATATTTAAAAAGATTTAATTCTTTATTTGTAAAGTTAATTTCGATTCTAGTATAACAATCAAATTCTTATCTATTTTACAAAGCTTTTTATTTAAAATTCACATAGTTTTTCGAATATCATCAAATTTGCATTTCTCAACTTAAATACAGCTAATCACTAAAATATTTTTCATATTTTATTGATGAACGATTTTTGGTTTTTTGTTTTTTTTTAAAATAGATGGAAGTTCATAAAGTTTTAAGTTTATGAGTAATTAAATAACCATAGTATTTTTGTTTATTAGATTTTTATTAGATCCTTTGGTTTAGTTAGTTTTATTTTGTATTTTTATATTTAAGTCATATATATATATATCTTTGTTAGAAGACAATGGAGATGGCCATGGATTTGGTGATAGAGATGATGATGAATACGATGAGCATTCTTTTGGATTAAGATAAGAATATTATAAAGATGAGGAAGAGAAAAATGAATATCAAGACATCTTCCTCATCAAGATGTATTCTTCACATTCGTGCATGCCATATTTCTGGAGGATTCCAAGGCCGGTCAGGTGAGTCCGGAATATGGAAAGATAAGTCGTTCAGCGAATTAGCAGTAGCCTGAAATGGTTGATCATCCGTCATCACTAGAAGGATCCGACGACCCAAGCCTGGGCCAAAAGAATCCTCCAAATCAACCCGATCCGCGGGAGATAAAACTGGTAGATCGTTTCCATCTTCGACCTCAAAGGAGTTCTCTCGATCACCAGAGCCTCCAACCTCTCTAGAAGAATCAGAGACGTCCCGATCATCCAGCTTGAGAATATCAAAGCTAGGTCAGTGGGAGCAACTCACGAACGCGTCGTCCTGACAAGCAACGTCGAATCTACGTTCTATCTCATCGACAACGTCGAACGAACACGAGCCAGACAATTCGGAGTCTAGACGAGCCGGAGAACTAAGATCGCTAAAAGACATAATCCCAGAAGGAGATGAAGAGTCGTCAGAAAGATTCAAACGATCTTAGGCAGATCAAACGAAAGCGGGGAAACAACGACTAAATGGCGGAAAGCAAAACGGGGAAAGTAAAATAGAAAGGAAGAAAAAGAGATAAATCTACCTTCGAAAATCAGAGAGAGTGGGTGAAATGAAAGGAGAGCAGGCATCATATATAGATGCAGTGCGGAAGTTGAAGCGTCGTGCCTCGATAAACGTGCACCGACCCTTCGGCCAATGAGAGTTCAGAGGAACATATATGTGCCTGAAAACAACTCAAAGCCCAGCCCATTACAAAGCAACAAATCCGAAAGATGTATGGTGTTGATGGTCTCTTTGTTTCACCACAATCCTTCTTCTTCTTCTTTCCCTTCTTCTCTTCTTTAGTTTGTGCCAAATATTGACCACAATCCTTGCACCACAAGATGTATGGTGTTGATGGTCTTTTTGTTTCACCACAATCCTTCTTCTTCTTCTTCTTTCCCTTCTTCTCTTCTTCAGTTTGTGCCAAAGATTGACCGAAAGCAAAAGTTTGAGGAGCAACATAAATGTTCACAAATTAATCACCAAAATACCCCATTATCATGGCCATTGTAAATTACCGGATAAGCAGAGAAATGTAACAAGATCAACTCTATCTCAGACATTTTGTATCTTAAGAACAAGCATAGAAATCAATCTAATCTTGATGCAGGTTGATCAAATCATAAAGCTATATAACGAAAGATTCAAAGAACCAAATCATCCATCATCTGTGACTATAAGGAAAACTAGACTCAAATCTAAGCCGAAACTTCCATCAAGCAATTAGTACCAAGCGACTAAACCATCAACAAGCTCTCCATAAGGCATACGATTAATCGGATTTTGAAAATCATCTCGAATCATTTTCACAGAAACTGAAAACTGCTAAATAAGTGAACAACCAGAGCTAGAACTAGAAAACGTACCATGTTAGGCTTAAATTCCTTCATCTTCTGCAGTTTTTTAAGCTCCATCTTGAGTTTTTCCTCCTCCACATCCTTCGTTTAGAGTCCTTCATCTTTAGTACTCAACGCTTTATCACACTTTGTAACGTATTTTAAAAAATATTGCATGACTCCGGGTCATAGCATGTAACGGTTTTATTATATAAAATATATTTAAGAAAGAAAAAAAAACAAAGGGCCTTTAACTATTTTTGGTGCTTCGAGGGTAGGTAGCCTGCAATGCAAGTTTCTGACGGTAAGTAATTTTTGAAAAACTCTTTTTTGACCGGAAAGAACTTATAAGTTTCTCACGGTTAAAAAAAGTAATTATCAATATTTACGGGGTTTATTGGTTCATGAATTTTAATGAATTTAGAAATCCAAACAAAGTCTTATGTTATTTAATCATTGATTTTTAAATCCTTATTAAAATCATGTGTTATTTAATCTGTGATTTTCAAATCCTTATTAAAATCATGTGTTATTCAATATGTGATTTTCAAATACAAATTAAAATCAAGTGTTATTCAATATCAATGAGTTAAACATGGATTTGATTTCAGAATAGATTTTAATAGATTTGAGAGTGATTTCATGTTAAAATTATAAATGTTGAAATTTTTAGCCAAATCTTGTTATTTTGAATTTGATTTGACAAAAAAAACTATTGGACTCTCTCTCTTTTCCTAAACACACTTCATCTATTTTTCATATCATCTCAGATATCTACAATTAATATTTTATGTTTCTATTATATAATAATCAATTTTTTTTGTTCATGTATCTACCCATACAATAATTATAAATTACAAATTGGTTTTTAATCGAATAAAATAAATAAATTATCGAAGAGTAAGATGTAAGTTTCGAAAATAAAATAAGAGATTATTGTTTAAATCACAATATTTTAGTATGTATCACTTGATTTTATAATGTATTTATTTGATTTCTAAATTCAGTTTATTTAATTTTCAAATCCATTTTATTAGATTTTTAAATCCATCTTACTTGATTATTAAGTCCATGTTACTTAATTTTGAAATCAAATAATTCTATATATATATATATATATATATATATATATATAAATTTCCAAATAGAACCAAAAAATCCCCTTAAGAGTTTTTAATGATTTAATATTGAGGGTTTTCTCACCGGCGAAAGTTGGATTTCTGACCCAGGAAAGATAAAAGTCCCAGTTTACAAAGGGACTACCGACCCAAAGGAGCATATAACAGCGTTCATCATAGCAATGGGCCGAGCCAACTTTAGGAAAAAGGAGAGAGATGCCGGTTTCTGCCTTCTATAACAGCGTTCATCATACCCTCTCACGAGTATAAAAGCCCGCTATATAAATTCAGACTGGATATATCCTGGTCTAATATCCGAAAGGTATATCCTGAACGATATTCTTACAAGTTTATCTTCGAGAGGGACCCGTAAGTCGAAAACTCGCAAGTCTTAAAACTCGAAGTAAACTCTTAAACCCAGTAAACACCTCTTGGTACACTGGTCATCAACATCTCAGAAGCATAATACTAAACCCACCAGTTAGTATGAGATTTTAAACATGTTTCATCGTCAAAAATAGGAATGTAAGTCGGAACACTACAAGCCCTAAAACTGACAAAGCGCTCAAAACCCAGCAACCGATCGCTGATCGCAACATCTCAAAAACATAGTACTAGACGGATATCGTCTAGTATGAGATACATAAATATGTTTGGTCTAAACCCAGCAATCACACTGGTCTTCAACATCTCAAAAATATAGTACTAAACGTATATCGTTCGCTCCTTAACACAATAGTCTTTAGCATTTTAAAACCTAGTATACAACGCTTTATAGCACACTGGTACTTGAACACATAGCAACGAGACAGTTTTGGTGCATGTCGCCTCATCATGATAATCTTGGCACAACATCTCGGCAAAACACCTCATTACATTTTCCTCGACAAAATGCCTCATTACATTTTCCTCGACAAAATGCCATTTTCCTCGGTAAAAAGCCTTGTCAAATACTCTTATGACAAGATGGTTCGACGATCTAAGCATTGAAACCAACTCGGTAACATGGCAGCCTAAAGTGATATCACGAGCCAAAACAGCTCGGTAACACAAGCAAGAAGATGGTTCGATAGCATGTCAAAATAAGTTGGCTCGGCGATATGACACACCAGTGTTGGCTGGGCGACATGACACGATAGTGTTGGCTCGGCGACATGACACACCAGTGTTGGCTCGGTAACAAATGCCTCGGCAAGTATTCCCACCAAAGTTGTTCGGCAACATGGTTCGGCAACAAAAGGAAAGTTTCGGATGCCAATCTCGGAGATGACCAACTTTCACCTCATCATCATCATCACTGACTCTGGCGAACTGGGGGGCTAAGTGTTGGGGTCAATTTCCACCCCATCAAGATTGATCACCGAAAATGGCTAAGTAAAGGTCTTGGGACTAACCAACTTTGGTGGTACAAGACAGCCAACATGCTGGTGAACCAACAAAAGGTGACGAGCCAACATGCTAGCGAACCAACAAACGGTGATGAGCCAACATGCTGGCGAACCAACAAATGGTGACGAGCCAACATGCTGGCGAACCAACAAACGGTGACGAACCAACATGCTGACAAACCAACGAACGGTGATGAGCCAACATGTTGGTGAACCAACAAAGGGTGACGAGCTGTAACCCCTGGCTCGGTGTCTCGGCAGCAAGGAGAAGCGGCGACGAGCCAACATGTTGGCGAACCAACGAACGGTGACGAGCCAACATGTTGGCGAACCAACAAACGGTGACAAGCCAACATGATTGGCAAACCAGCAAATGGTGATGAGCCAACATGTTGGCGAACCAACAAACGGTGACGAGTCAACATGTTGGCAAACCAAGAAAATTTGGTGACGAACCAACACTCCTTTGGCTTGGCATTGAGGAAAGGCGACGAGCCAACACTCTGGTTTGGCGTGAAGGCAAAGAGGTGACGAGCCAACAATGACGAACTCTTCTGGCTCGGCATTAGAGAGAAGCGGCGACGAGCCAACAAAAATGGTGGCGCGCCAAAATGTTGTCAACAATCCAAATAGGCAATGGGCTAAACACGGATCCAGACGAGGCAAAGCAGCAAGCCCAATATCTTGTTGGACCGATGAAACAAGCCACAAAAGGCTGATGGGTTGAGTTAGCAAGTCAAAGTAAGAAGTCCACACCTAAATAGACTTAGACAAGGTAGGGAGGAAAGGAAATCCCGAAGAATAAGGAAGTTTTCCTTTCCCGTTTAGTAAAAAGTCTAGCCGACTTATTTGTGTATAAATAGACAATGTACCTCTTTGAAAAGGGGATCCGCAATTTGACATAGAAAACACTTGTTACTTTCTCTGCAAACAACTTTCTAAACAGTTTGAATAAAATCACCATCTTTAGATCTCTGTTCTTGGTTTCTTTACATAGAAGTTTTTCGAATCCCTAAAAGTTCTTAACAAGTTTTAGTTGTGCGAGTTTCGACTCCCACAAAAAGCAGTATGAAGTTAACATGCTCCGAACCAATTTTCTTTGCGACACCGAGCTATTTTTTACTATTACCCCGTACCACTTTTCTTCAAGACATCGAACTGTTTTTCACTGTTACCCCAAACCATTTTTAGCTGTCGCCCTGAACCGCCGTTAAGAGTTTGGATTCAGCTCGGGGGATTTTGGCAAGCTATCACCTTTATCGGGAAGTCTAAACATTTCTGCTGATTCCCGAGTTATATGACGTCACTGTTTGCCTATTAAATTCATGATGCTTCCCATTTCTTCGATAATTTCTTCAAGCAGGTAATTTCTCTCTTATTTCTCTATCTAATTTTTGCTTGAGTTAATTTTTTCTTGTTCCTCCGTTATTTCTTTCTTGCCGCCGAGCCGTTCGATTTTTCCAATCCCTCTTCATTTAGCTCTGCCCCTACCCTTGAGTTTTTCGACGGTTTGTATGAAGATTTAGATCCAATTCTAGATATATTTCGAAGATCTTGATTTGTTCTTTGATTCCTAGAAAGCCTCAATTCATTTTGATGAGCCGTTGATAACGCAATCTGTTTTCTGAATCTTCGAAAACTTAGATCTCTTCTTCTGAGTTTCTGGAGATCCCGACCTGTTTTTCTGCATTACCAAGACCCCGATCTGTTTTCAAACAAAGGATGTCTCAGTTATCTGCGTTGGTGTCACCCGATCCATACACCAGATTGTTCGTCAGTACAAACCAATCTTCATTTCCCGAGCTGTCATTCTCCCCCGATCCAAACCTCGCTCCAAATTGTGGCCGAGAAGATTCATCCAGTGCAGACAGTTCGGAGGATTTAGATGATTCAAATGGTTCGGGGGTAGGACCTTCCGTCCTTGGCAGAAAATGATACTCTCCGACTCCTCGAGGGCTGACAGCAATGTCGGGGCTCTTGTGGAATTTGAAGTCCCCCATCTTCATGATTCTCCGTTTGACGAGACGGCAAACCCTTTCGCGGACATAGTAGATCACGAGCCGGCAAAACTTGAACCAGAAGATTGGTTCTACGATCCAGTCGTAGCGAGACAAGAGTTATAACATTTGATTGGACCTATCCAACAAGCCCCAAGGAAGAGGAAAGCAAAACAGAGACCCGATCCACCGGGTTCGACCCTTTCCACTCCAGATTCATTGTTAGCCCTTAGGCAGAGATTCAACATTTAGGAAGAAATCGAATTTGTTCTTCCGTCACCGGCTGACCGAGCCAACAAACCCCCCCCCCCCCATCACTTCGCCCTTTACGAGAGCTTCTTCTATCGTTGCTTGTTGTGGCTCCCGATCCCCGAAGTGATTTTGCGGTTTCTATGGAAACATAATCTGGCAATTGCCCAGATCAATACTAGGGAAATCAGACATCTGGTCGGCATTCTCGTAAGAAGTTACGAATGCGATGTTGAGGTTGGGGTCGAACATTTGAGGAGTCTCCTCGAATTCAGGCGTCGCAACAAGAGAGAGCTAAAATACTATATATCGTGTAAAGCCAAGAAGGATATCATAAAAGGATTCCCGAGCAAGGATGACAACTGGGAGAATTTCTTCTTCTTTGTTCCAATCACCGAGTCGTCAATGGGATCAAGATGTCTTAGCATAGTCAAGTCGAGTTGGGGAGAACTTGGTAGCTGATCTGTGGCTTGTTTTTCGGCTACGGCTCGGTTTCCTTTTATATTGATCTTATTTTAGGTTTACTTATATTGTTTCTTTCTTTTGCAGCACGACACTTCCAACTCATGCTGCCTTCCGATCTATCTGAGATTCACAAAATTCTTTCAGCCCGAAAGTGCAATTGGACTAGGGATTTTAATCTCCAGTGAGTGGAAAGATCCCAAGCCTTGTTTGAAGGTCAATCCGTTGGTCCATCATCTTCTTCTGATTCAGACAATAATATGGGAAGACCTACGTTCAGAAACAGAGCTGCAGCCAAAGCGAAGGCGGAAGCCGAAGCCAAAGAAAGGGCAAAGCAGGCCGAAGCGTTATGTTAGCTTCGCCTCCCAAACCCTCAGATCTCCGCCACTCTTGTCCCCAATCCGACCTCTTCTAGCCATACTCCCAAACCAAGTCTCAACTTAACCCTCGAATGGGTTGTATTAGGGCTTCGTCCCGTGGAGTCGCAGCTGGTGCTGCACAAAGGCAAAGGGAAAGCCAAGTAAAAGAAAGGGCCGAGCAAAAAACATCAGAAGAATGACAGAGGTAAAGGGATGGTTGAGGCAGCAAAGCGGCGGCGTCGTGCTGAAGCTCCTCGACTTATCTCCGAGGCGATTCCATTGTCTGTCGTGTCCCTTAATGCTGAAGGGGCTTATAATGATGATGCGGCGTCCGTTTTCTATCTGTTTTTTTGTTTTTCACCATTATTGCCCGAGCCGTTTTTTGTTTGTCGTTACGTTTGCTGAACTGCCTTTCTTATTTTTGCACAGTTCATATCCCATCTTAATAGGATGGTTCTTGGGTATGAATCGGATGCCCACAAAGATAGGGAGAGAGTTGAGGATGCCCGAAAAAGAGCCATTGAACTAGACGGGAAGCTCAAGGATGTCGAGGCCAGTCACGCTTCTGAGCGGGAGAAAATCATTAAGAAAATCAAGGCCTTTGAAGCCAAAGCAGACGAATGGATCCTGAGGTTGGAATCTGGCAGGTCAAAGCGGGATGCTCACATCGCCAGCTTAACGAGGCAGTTGGAAGTGGTGAATGAATTGCGAGAGAGCAAGATCGAGCAAGCTGTGCTTGAGGCCAAGCGGGAGATGACGACAATGTTTGAGGATAAAATCTCCCGAGCCAGCAAACTTCTTGGTAGGATTGTCGACGAGCCGAAGAAAAATATGCTTGATCTAGCTCAGATCGAAGGCAACCTTCAGTTCATAGATTTGCTCCAAAGCAATGAGCCGCCGTCACTTGACTCCGAGGCGAAGAGTCTGGCTGAACAAAAGGCGGATCTAGATGGAGCCCATGAGGTATTTGCTAAGCTCGTGGCCGAGGTGGGTGAAATTTTGAAGTTGTCTCCCTTTCGATCTGACATTCTGAAGGAGCTTAATATAGATGAATCCATGGAAACGGCTGCTGCAAGCATTGGCATCCAGGACTTTTCTGGCTCAAACAAGGGAACGCCAGGTTTTGCTAAGTTTAGTTTGAAGGAGGTTGCTGAGGAACCAACCCCCGAACCATCTTCTAAGAAAGGCAACGAGGCCGTTCTTGAGGAAACCGTCATACAGTTTGTTGAGATGATACCCGAAGAAGACAAAGCGCTGGAAAGAAACGTAGCTGAGCAACCGGCGGAGCCAGAGTAGAGGGTAGTCACGACCCTCGAGATAACGGAGGATTATGATCCTCTCTTCTTTGTTTAGTCTAAAACTCTTGCTTTTTTTTGTTTAACGACTGGACGGCTTTATCCAAGTAGTTTTTTTTTTGTTTTGAAGAACCATTATTTTGTCTTGTTATTTCTATGTATTCTGCGCCGAAATATTTAACTTGTTTGGTGATAAGTCCAAATGCCTTGCTCGTGTTGTCTTGATAAGATTAGATGAATGAGTCTGATACGGGTTTGCACAGTAGTTATGTTCGAGATGAACAATTCGGCTTACAGATATGTTACCGTAAACTTCTCTGCTCCGAAATTGATCATAAGTTTGCATAGTTTAGTTTTGAACATTTCGGTTTACGAATACATTACCATAAATGTATTCGCTCCGATAATGGACATATGCTTGTATAGTTTAGGATGAACATTTCAGTTAACTGATATGTTACCGTAAACATATATGCTCCGATAATGAAAAAATATTTGTATAGCGCGCTTTTAATCCTGAGGCGGATGTGATAGTTTAGATCCGAGATGGATGTAAGAATTCACTACTGTGGCCAACACTAATGAAGGTATGGGGAGATGCCCGTTGTAACTTAATTCGTTTGAGTATGTCTATTTTGTTAAGACTTTGTGATCCTTGAAGGATGAAGCAGTAATGAAGGATCGTAGAATCTATTACAAAGATGGGAGTATACGAGTATACGTATACGTACCCACTCCCCTCCCCCCTTTGGAAGGAGGGCGCCAACTGAACCCATCCGAAGATGAGCTACCTACGTACCCTTTGCAGGGATTAAGTCGCCCCATAGTTCATGTAAAAGTAGCTTAGTGATAATACTTTTGAGATGCATTGCGTTCCATGATCTCGGTACCGGAACATCCGTCATGCTGGCAAGTTTGTAAACGCTGGGCTTGACTACCTCTGTGATCGAGTAAGGTCCTTCTTAGTTTTCTCCCAGTTTGCCGGCGTTTGTTTCCTCACTATTTTGGAAAACCTTTCGCAAAACCAAATCTCCTTTGCAGAATCTTCATTCTCGAACATTGGAATTGTAGTATATTGATGCAACGTTCTGATAGTTCTGGATCCTGATCAAGGCCTGATCCCGTCTCTCGTTGACTAGGTCCAACTCGTCGAGCATCAATAGGTGGTTGAGCCCTTCTTGCTCTGGTAGTAGTCTGCGGCGAAATCCTGGGAAATGTATCTCCGGTGGGATGACACACTCCGTTCTGTATACGAGGGTGAATAGGGTTTTGCCCGTTGCTCGTCTTGGGTGGTGCGGTGAGACCAGAGTACTCCTTCCAGTTCTTCAGCCCAACATCCCTTTTTCTCATCAAGACGCTTCTTCAGGCCATCGAGGATTGTTTTGTTGATTGCTTCCGCCTGTCCGTTTCCTTGCAGGTATCGTGGAGTAGACTTGCTGTGCCTGATTTTCCACTTTTCGCAGAAAGCTTCAAAATGATTTGAGATGAACTGTGAGCCATTATCTGTCACGATCTCGTATGGTACTCCGTGTCGGCATATGATGTTCTTCCAGACAAAGGCCTCTACTTGTGCGTCTTTAATGCTAGCATAGGAGTCGGCTTCGACCCACTTTGAGAAATAATCTGTCAAAACCAAAAGGAATCGCTTTTGCTTTGAGGGATGCAGCGGCCCGGAGATATCCATGGACCATCGTATGAATGGATATGGAGACGAGATTGACGAGAGCACTTTCGTTGGTTGGTGAATCATTGGCGCGTGGCGTTGACATTTCTTGCATTTTGCTGAAAACACCTTGCAATCTATGATCATCATTGGCCAATAATAACTGTGACGTTTGACTTTAATTGCTAGTGCTCTCTCTCCAGAGTGATTGCCACACGAACCGTTGTGAATTTCCTCCATGATCTTTCGTGCGTCCTTTCCTTCCACGCATTTTAGCAATGGTCCTGAGAATCTCTACTTAAAGACGTTTCCATCGAGTAAAACATAACGAGCTGTTTGAGCTCGAAGCTTACGAACTGCCCACTTTTCGGTTGGTAAGACGCCGTCGTATATGTATTCTCTGATTGCACCGAGCCACTCCTTGTTGCAGCCATATTCCGTTTCTCCGTGATCTCGTTTGCTTCTTCGTCGATGATTGGCGATTCTTTGAGAACGTCTTCTTCCATTGGGGCTGTATCGGGCTCAGCAGATGGTTGATTTGCCAGTTCTTCCTGTATTTCATCTATTTCCTCTTGCCCGGTTGTGACTTATGTTGCTTGTTTAGCTGCCTGTGAACGAGTTATGGCATTCACTGTATCGCAAAGATTGATGCTTGGGTGCCGGATGAACTCCACCGGAATTATTCTTTTTAGATCCGGGTCGGAAGTTGATGCAAGGGCTGCAAGTGCATCGGCTGGAGTGTTTTCTCCTCGTGGGATACGCGTTAGGATGAATTGTTTGAACTGCGCAGCCAATTCTTTGACAATCTTCAGGAAAGCTTCCATTCGGTCGTCCTTTGCTGCATATTCGCCACTGAACTGGTTCGCAACTAGTTGGGGTAATATGCCTGAAGTTGCTCGATCTTTAGTCCACTAGCAAGTTTCATCCCGGTAATCAAGGCTTCGTACTCCGCTTCATTGTTGGATGCATGGAAACCAAGGCAGAATGACTGTTCCGGTAGCTCGCCTGTTGGTGAGGTTAGTCGTATTCCTACTCCCGAATCATTTTTGGAAGACGAGCCATCAACGTGGAGTTTCCAGGGCTGGCTTTGTATTTCATCGTCAATGCCTTCTTCAGGTAGTTCGATAAGGAAATCAGCCAGAATTCGCCAGCCAATCCGGGTACTTGACTTCCATTTTTGAACCGACTCGTAAGAGTCTTTCGACTTCGTCGTTTACAGCTTTCGCTCTTTTGGGCCCCAGCTTCCTCCTTTTCTGCTTTACTGGTTTGAAGCTTGGGTCGACATTCAACTCATGATTTATCACATCGATATCGATCCCGGGCATATCTTCTGCTGCCCATGCGAATATATTTATGTTCTATTTCAAGAACGAAACAAGCTCCTCCTCGATCTTCTCAATGAGCTTGGCTCCGACCTCAACGCATCGCTCAGGGTGGTTATCATCTATGCAAATTGATATTACTGGATCGCAGGTCGGCTCGGCATCTTCTTCTTCGCGGCCTTCCGCAACCTGTAATTGCTATAAGAGTTTGGAGAGCTCTTTGACCGGCTCTCTGTCTGTCTTCATCTTTTTGTGCCCTGCCTTGGTGATCGGATCAGTAACAGGATTTCTGAGCTTGTGTGCGGCTAAGAAGCAAACGCGGGACTCCATTTGATTCTCCCAAATTGTCTTTACTCCGTCTGGGGTTGGGAATTTTAAGCAGAGGTGGTAGGTTAAGGCCACGGTGTGCATTGTATTTAGCCACGGGGTTCCCATAATGATGTTGTAGATTATCGGGTGATCGGCCACCAAAAATTCCATGATTTTGGTTATTTATTCGGCTCAAACAGGTAGCTTGATTATTCCGATCGTCATTGTTGTTTCTCCGGAGAACCCAGTCAATGATTTTGGAGTCGCTATTACTTCGGACAAGTCGATGTTCATTCTTCTGAGAGTCTCCATAAAGATTATGTCCACCGTGCTTCCCATATCTACCAACACTCTGGCTATGTCGCAGTCGTTGATGATTAGCTCCATTACGAGAGGGTAATCGTGAGGTCTGTCGATTCTGGTAGTTTCCCTTTCTTCAAATGAGATACATCATTTGGAAACTTAGAAGGCTCGGACCAATTGACGCTGACATCGGGTCGTCGTTGAAAAGCCTTAATCGATGAGACGGTATCTGAGCAGTAATGAGATCCGCCCATTATCATATTTATTCTTCTTCTTGTTCCAGCTTGCGTTGGTTCATCATCCCTCCTTCTGCGGTTGGGGGCTTGTCATTTGCAAGTTCTGTTTGGGCATCGCTCTGCTCCAACTCGAAATCCTTGATGCTTACATTGCCTCCGAGTTTGCCGGTTGCTAGCTTTGCCGCGAGTCTAGAGCCTAGCACCCGACAGTTGGCTGTAGAGTGCCCGTAGATGTGATGAAGTTCGCAGTAAACTTTCTCATCGTAAGTCGTATTTCTCGTCCAAACGCTTCCAAAGCCTCTTCCTTGGCCTCAGCCTCGGGATCGTCCGTAATCGGGCATATCAACTTGATAATTATAAGCTCCTCTTAAACCTCCTTCGTGTTGGACTAATACAGCCGTTTGATTATTCTTCTTCGTATTCGGTGGGTTATGAGGGTGAAACATGTTGTTGGCTGTTCTCGTTTTCCCGTGCTTCTGGGCCAAGACTTTCATCTCCTCTTTGTTAGTTGCGAAATTCATGGCGCGATGCAGAGCATCTTGGATTGTCGAAGGGGCGTTCAAGGCAATTTCTTTTCATAAGTCCGAATCGAACCATAGAGCTTTTTTCAAAGCTTGAAGAATGGCTTCGTCTCTTATACCCTTTACTTTTGATAGCACCGCTTTGAATCGTTCGATGAAACTTTGTAAAGTTTCGTTATGTCCTTGGTCCATAGTCCATCGATCGGCGTTCGACGTCTGGCGCTCCATGAATATGGCATAATGTTTCAAGAAAGCCACGGATAATTGTTTAAAATTATCGATAGAATGCCTTTCAAGTCGGAAAAACCACTGAAGGGCTGGTCCTTTGAGATGTTCCACGAACAAGACACACTGCCCGGCGTCTTTCTCATCCTCTTTGAAATTAGAACGGCCCATTGCTATGATGAATGCGATGATGTGCTCCTTTGGGTCGGTTTTCCCCTCGTATGTTGGCACCCTAATTTTTTATGGATCAAAAACTTTCGTCCTGGTGATCTGGGTGGTGAATGGCGTGTTTTGCGCTTCCTCGAGCACTCGATCGATCTCCGGAGCTTTGCTGGTGGCTTTGTGCATCTGGGATCGGATAGCTTTTATGTCGGTGGCTGCATGACTCAAAGAAGCTCGGATCTCGTCCATCTCTCTTTTTTGGGTTTGTGCTGCCGCTTTCCGGGCCTCCGCTACTTCTAACTGCTACACCAAAGAACGTTCTCTTCTTCTTCGGTGAAATTTTGATCATGGCCGAGGTCTGCAATGCTTCGTTCGACTCGAGATCGGCCAGCGCCTCCGAGCTCGGGCTCATCGAGGCTTTCCAAGTTGCGATCGCCTTCCGGTTTTTCCTCCAGATCGATCACCGGATTCGTTCCGTCTATAGTGTGAGTGTTCATTTCTTTCGCTCCCACATTTGGTTCGGCGGTTGTGGTTGTTTGATGCTGAGGTGGCAATCCTCCTTGGGTTCTTGGCGCACCGATAGGTGTAGAAAAATTGAGAGTTGTTGGGTGGAGGCGTCTTAGGGGCCGCCGAGTTGGATCCAAGCCCGAACCAACTCGTCTAGCTCGGCTCGCCGTTGCCAAAGCCTTCAGCTCACCTGTCATCGTGATGTTCAGCTTATCTTGCTCCTCCGCCTTCTTGAATAGCATTTCTAGCATCGTCTTCATCTGAGTCAGGACCTCTGGGATTGTCTCCAAAGCTGCAAGCACTGGTGCATCTTTCGCCCCAGTGGTCTGCGGGTCGTCAGTTCCTCTCTCTCTGTCGCCGGTCATCTTCTTCGGATCGTTCGTACGATGGATCCTTGGTGTAAGAATATTTCAATGTCTCCACAGACGGTGCCAAATTGTGGGAGTCGAAATCAACACAATTAGATTTGTCACAAAAATTTTAAGGGATCTGAAACTTCTGCGTATAAACCACGAAAACGAAGATCCAAATATGGTTTTATTGAGCTGTTTTGAAAAGTTTTTGCGTACAAGAGTTTGAGAGCAAAAATTCTAGGATTTTGCTAAGTAAATTGCGGATCTCTTTTTCAAGAGATGTACATAGATATATATGCTAGTTTGAGTCGGCCAGGCCAATTCCAAAGGGATAAGAAAAACTTCATAATCCTTCGGGATTTCCGTTTAACTAAGTCAGCTCGGCTTCATGGGCCTTCGTCTTGACATCGGCCGAAGATGGACTTGTTGCTTCGGCCCGCAAGTTTGCGTATTCTGCTCGGCCCATTGCCTATGCCAGGATTGGGATCGGCCTTGCTCTTGTCGTCGGTTTAGGCCTTAGCTGCTTTGTCGGCTTAGGCCTTAGCTACTTCGTCGGCTTAGGCCTTAGCTGCTTCATCGGCTTTGGCCTTATAGTCTTCGGCAGCTTCGGCCTTGTTCTCTTCGGCGGCTTCGGCCTTGTTCCCTTCGGCGCCTTTGGCCTTGTTCTCTTGGGCGGCTTCGGCCTTGTTCTCTTGGGCGGCTTCGGCCTTGTTCTCTTCGGCGTCTTCGACCTTATCGGTTTTGTTGGCTTAGTCCTTAGCTGCTTTGTCGGCTTAGGCCTTAACTGCTTCGTCGGCTTAGGCCTTAGCTACTTCATCGGCTTCGGCCTTATAGTCTTCGGCAGCTTCGGCCTTGTTCTCTTTGGCGGTTTCGGCCTTGTTCCCTTTGGCGGCTTCGGCCTTGTTCTCTTCGGCGGCTTCGGCCTTGTTCCCTTCGGTGCCTTTGGCCTTGTTCTCTTGGGCGGTTTCGGCCTTGTTCTCTTCGGCGTCTTCGACCTTATCGGTTTTGTTGGCTTAGTCCTTAGCTGCTTTGTTAGCTTAGGCCTTATCCGTTTCATCGTATTCTATACTTAGTCATTTTCCATTGATCTTAGTTGGATGGAATTTGACCCTAACAGTTACTAAGTTTTAAAGTGTGTTAAATCGACTTAGTCCATATGTTTAGATTTTTCTAAAATGGTTCTCTGTTCTTTGACTGTGAACAACTTAATAACAAAGACCTTTAACTATTTGTGGTTCTTCGAAAATTGGTAGGTAGCCTCCAATGCAAGTTTCTCACGGTAAGTAATTTTTTGACAAAGAGCTTTCAACTCTTTTTTTGACGAGACAGAACTTAAAAGTTACTCACGGTTAAAAGAAAGTAATTAACTTTTTATACTCTCCTATCCCAAATCTTTATACATTGCAAGAAAGTCAAAGTTGTGTTTCATGATCTTTGACTTTTAAACGGACAACGAAGTCGAGAAAGGTAAAATCGTTGGTTAAATATAAGCAAGTCTCTAGTTGGATCTCTCTAGTTTAACGAAATCTTTGTTTACTAACTAAAGTATACGTAGAAAGTTAAAGAGATGTGATTGTTCATCTGTTTTTTTTTCTATAAAGGGCTTTCAATTAAAATGCAAGTTATATATTACAAGAATATGATTTTATGGTTATATAGTTTGAAAGTGAATGGAGAAACAAACACTTAAGCTTCCAATTTAGCAATATAAGCTAAATAGAGTATACGGGAGGAGCTAGAGTAGTAAAAGCTCACTATAGATGTTTTGATAGGTTTCCATGATTGCCATGGCTTCCACGACCACGGTTTTGACGACCACCTTCCTTTGTCCATTGCAATTCTTGCATTTTTTGGGTTGGCTTGATTGGTCTTCCCCCTCGGGACCTTTGTGCAAATACATCAATATTCTCATAACCTGGTAAATCTAACATCTCAAAACCTGATACAGTCCCACTTTGCAGAGTTCAAAAAGGGGTTGATTGTTCATTTGTTCCATTCATCTTGAATTTAATCTATGTACAGAGGAAACGTTTTTACATATTTTTTGGTTTTTTTTTTAAATAAACAATAAAAATTGGACAAACTTATCTTTGATGTTTTTGAGAAATGGTATTCTACTAAAAGCATGTGGTCGATTACAACATAATGATAGAAACATAAGAACAACCTAGAGGATCAGCAAAACAAGTAAGCTACATGTGACGAAAAAGATACAAAAAGGCATATGAAACCGGATTTGGTCCAGATAGCTTCAACCAACCCCAAGAAAATTGTGGGAAGTGTAACACCCGCATCCCAGGATGTTAAATAGATCCCGTTTGTTACTCAAGAAATGGACCGATGATCTACATGATCTAAAACAAACTATGTCAAAGATAGAACTGAACCAGCTGAGTAAGCTGAAAGTGCTAAGGAAGGCTCGACAAACGGATGGAGAACGAAACCAGCTGAGTGTGCTGGATGAGCCAAGTTGCTCGGTGAATGATTTGCTGTAACCCAAGGTGGGTGGTTGAACTGTTGTAACCCAAGATGGGTGGGATGATCTGTCATAACCCAAGGTGGGTGGGATGATCTGCAGTAACCAAAGGTGGGTGGAATGATCTATTGTAACCCAAGGTGGGTGGGACTGTGGTGGTTACCTAAAGGGTACCGGCACCGATATTGGTGCGTGAACTAAAGGATAACAATATTCGGGTAAAATATGGTTCGGATTAAGTTGGTCCGGGCAGTTGCTGGTCTGTGAACGGATGTACTGTCCTGAGTAGGCAGAACGGAGAGTCCTGTGTGGATGGAACGGATGTACTGTCCTGAGTGAACAGAACGGAAAGTCCTGTGTGGATGGAACGGATGTACTGTCTTGAGTGGGCAGGACGGAGAGTCCTGTGTGGACAGAACGAATGTACTGTCCTGAGTGGACAGAACGGAGAGTCATGTGTGGACGGAACGGACGTACTATCCTGAGTGGATAGAAAGGACGAGTCTTGGTAGTACGGACAGACTGTTCTGACTGGAGTAGACTAGTGAGTCTAGGTAAATCGGACGGACAATTCTGGAAGGTCTGGATGGACCGACGGTTCTGTGTGAACAGACGAATGAACTGGGTCTCCGGGTGTACTTGGTTAGGAGATGGTTGGTTGAATGACTAAGTACCGAAAGGATCAGTCAAGCCAATAAAGGTACTGCGATCGAATCTGTGGAAGACGACAGTCGAGTATGTGGAAGACTGCGGTCGAGTACGTGGAAGGCTGCAGCTGAGTATGTGGAAGACTATGGTCAAGACTGTAAAGGAATCTGGGTGATCGAGGACTGAATGTTCGGCGGATCATCACGACAAGAGGTGTTAGAACTTAACCGGGTAAAGGGAAAGAAATTACCCGGGAAGAAATATGAATCCTTGAGCCGTGAGTCTAAGGCAAGGAAAGGGAGGATGGTGGATTTGGGTTGGAACCTCGATTTTAATCTAAGTAAACGTATATCCATGGGATGGACTAGTCTGAGTTGAATTTATACGCGGCAAACTGTTAAGAACGAGGCAGCCGAGCCAGGATCCCTACTTCGGTAAGGAAATCCAGGTCGGAGTGTTTCAAATTGGTATCAGAGCGTTAACGGTTCTAGGACAATTTAAGCATAAATGGGTTACTGGATAAATCCACTCTTCCAAGGCTTGACGCGGTAAGCGTGTTTCTGTGTGAAACATTAAGTTAGTGATGGTCTAACTTACCTAAGCTGGTCATTGTAGATAGCCGAAAGTAACTGAATTCTGAGAGGAAAGATTGGGAAACAGTTGAGACAGAAATTGCTGGAACTTCTGGAAATGGTGCGGCAAGGAATGTGGCCGTGGACCAAAAGGAAGTCCATAATACTGGAATGTTAATGCGGCTGCTGGTGCGAACGCTGCTGTGACTCATGTTGGATTGGAGGCACTGTTGGGCATGCTGGCTTAGGTCTTGCCAAGAGTGCCGGATGTGAGTAATCACATGAAAGAGCTGGGGATCAAGTTCCTTGCTTGTGGATCGAGGCCTGTTGAGGTGGATAAATGGGTTAAGAATGCCCATCTGGAAAGTCATCGTTGGGACGCAGTGTACGCTTAATTGCGGAAAAATGCAAGTTGTTGCGTGCTAGTCTGTTCCTGGGGTATGTCACCTCTGCGGTAACATGGATCACACGGTCCGTGATTGCTGGGAGAAGAAGTGAGAGAAAAGAATCTTGTAGAGGATGCTGGGGAGAAGAGAGGTAAAGCATAATTGGCTGTAACGCAACTGTGGAAGTTGGGCCAGATGCAGACCTAAGAATACTTCGGTGGTAAACGAGTTGAGGAAGTGTTGACTGGATTACCACCTAGTCGTTGTGATAGGATCACAATTAGGATTGAGCCTGGATTGGCTGTGACATCTAAGGCTACTTACCGGATGGCAGCGATAGAGATGGTCGAGCTGAAGAAATAGCTAAGTGAATTGATGGTGAAAGTTCTGTTAGGCCAAGTAGGTCACTATGCGACGCATTGGTTCTGTTAATCAAGTCTGGAAAAGAGCAAAGGGTTGGGATCAAGTCCGTTGAGACTACGATCCGTGGAAAAATGGTTATGTCTAACTCGAATAGGGTGGTGAGATAAGGCTTGCCAGGAGTTGAGGGGATTCGAAATAATACTTTGGGAGTCAAGTGTTCTTAGTGTTCTTGCCAAAAGATTATTCGGTAACCAAGAAACTAATTGGAAGTGGAAATCACTACACTTTGAAGAGTTGGAGAAAGGAAAAGCTTCAAAAACTGGAACAAGGTTGAGAGTTATAGCTTGCTGAGATGTTGAGGTGTTTCGAGATAATGCTACTGGGAGTCAAGTGTCCTCGTAGTGGATTATCTGATAACCAAGAAACTGATCGGGAGTGGAAACTTCAACACTTGAAAAAGAGAAAGGAAAAGCTTCAAAACTCAAACCCAAGGTGGGTTTTGGGTGGAAGGAACCCAAGGTGGGTGGAAGGAACCCAAAGTGGGTGAGTGCGTGACTTTGGTACATGTCTAGGTCGTCCTCTTGAAGAAGTAGAACTCGAGGAGGAGTAGAACTCAGCAATGAGTAGAACTCGGCAAGGAGTTGAACTCTGTAATAAGTAGAACTCGGAGAGGAGTAGAACTCAGAGAGGAGTAGAACTCGGGGAGGAGTAGAACTCGAAGAGGAGTAGAACTCGGAGAGGAGTTGAACTCGGGGAGGACTAGAACTCAATTGAAGAAATATGGAGAAACAGTTCCATAGAGAACGCGATGAAAGAAGCTAAAGTTAAGGAATCCATGAATGGTTGATTGGATTGATTCAGGAAGGAATAGCGACCAACAACCTCTGAGGATTGTACTAAGCATCAGAATCCGAAGAAAAGTTGTAAAACGGAGTTCTGAAAATGGGTAGTGGGAGTGAAAGAAAAACTCCAGCAACCTCTGACTTTGAGGACAAATTTCCATTAAGTGGAGGAGAATTGTAACACCCGCGTCCCGGGATATTACACAGGGCCCGTTTGTTACCCAAGAAATGGACCGATGATCTACATGATCTAAAAAAACTATGTCAAAGATAGAACTGAACCAGCTGAGTGAGCTGAAGGAGCTAAGGAAGGCTCGGTAAATGGATGGAGAACTGAACCAGCTGAGTGTGCTGAATGAGCCAAGTTACTCGGTGAGTGATCTGCTGTAACCAAAGGTGGGTGGTTGAACTGCTGTAACCTAAGATGGGTGGAATAATCTGCTATAACCCAAGGTGGGTGGGATGATCTGCAGTAACCCAAGATGGGTGGAATGATCTGTTGTAATCCAAGGTGGGTGGGACTGCGGTGGTTACCTAAAGGGTACCGACACCTGATTGGTGCGTAAACTAAAGGATAACAATATCCGGGTAAAGTATGGTTCGGATGGAGTAGGTCCGGACAGTTGCTGGTCTGTGAACGGATGTACTGCCCTGAGTGGACAGAACGGAGAGTTCTGTGTGGACGGAACGGATGTACTGTCTTGAGTGGATATGCTTGACTACATAAGAGATAGATTGAAGTATAGGATGTTAGAGTGGTTTGCAAATACACTCTCCTTAGGGGAAAAAGAAATACTGCTGAAAGCTGTGGGTATGGCAATGCCAATATATACAATGCCATGCTTCAAATTACCAAAGACAACTTGTGCTTCTTTGTCATCTACCATGGCAAACTTCTGGTGGAACTCGGTTAAAGATAAGAGAAAAGTGCATTGGATCAGATGGGAAAAGCTTTGCTACTCAAAAGAAATGGGAGGTTTAGGGTTCAGAGACATTGAGTGTTTTAACCAAGCTCTATTGGCAAAATAGGCTTGGAAGATCTTACAATTTCCAGATGGTTTGTGTGCTAAATTGTTGAGGAGTAGGTATGTAACACCCCCGAACTGTTCGAGACATCCAGGGAGTCCGGAAATGTTACTTAAGGCAATCACAATAGACCATTATAGGTCACTTAGAACACATCTAGCTTCCCTAACTGTTCTATTGCAAGGCCTAACATCTAGATCATGATTCTCAGCTTTTCAACTTTGAACCATAACCTTGAATTGTGTTAGTCTGGACTAGACTAATATCATTTCGAGTACTCACCCGATATTTAAAATATACTTTTATATTATATATAACCATATTCGTACAAACCGATATACAAACATATACGAGGCTAGCCTATAGCCAATGTCAACATAATATGAAGCAAGCAATCAATCCATAACATAATCATTAACCAACACAAAGGTCTTCACTATGCGAGTTTGACAACTCCCTCTTCGTCCTTTTTACCTCACCGGCCAAGTCACAAAGACTTAACCGATGATCCGACTACGACAGTGGTAACCTCACTTTGATGCGAAAGCGATAACCCCACTTCATTGTTGCAACCCTATGCAACGCAACGGCCGTTATGTGTACGACCCAAAACAAGACCGTGCAATCCTAGAAATTGTACAACCCGCTAACATAATCCGATTGATGGCCGTTAGCAACAAGAACCACGAGTGTCTTTCGGTCCCCTACGTTCCTTGAGCTAAAGAAACCATCTCCTGCAACCAAAGAGTTAGTACAAGATGACTACGCATCCGTTTAAGTTCCTACCCAACATTTATACCACACTCAACACAAGCAGGAAAATATACAATCCAATGCAACATATGCAAAAATAACCACGACTAGTGCTTTCCGCACTTAGCCGTTTAAAAATCCACTGGAACTCACTCTTTATGGCTAGAAGTTTGCTAGATAATGGTTTCCTCGGATCCTAGTACTTTGTCTCGGAAACATCCTGAATCTCGAGAGATAAACTAGGCTTAGACGTAATTCTAATCAAAAATTAAGCTAAGTCTAGAAAGGCTTACCAACCGTTGCTCCTATGGTTCGGATTCTCTTATCGGAACTTAAATTTTCCGTGTGTAGCCTTTAACGATTCACAAAAACTCAAAATTCTCTCTTATGCGTCACGGTTTAGTTTTGACAGAGTTTCGGGAAAATTTTCAATGTGAAAATAACTAAATCTAGGGGTTTATATAGAAAAATCAGGCTGTCTGCATGTCTGACATGTGTCTGCCATGTGTCACTGTGTTTGCACGTGTATTCCACGTGGCAGCAGCATGCCCTGCGATCTGACACGTGTCTGCCATTTTGTAGCATCATGCTCTGTAATCTGACACGTGTATGCCACATGTCCGTGCCATGATCTCTGACTGCCATGTGTCTGCCACGTGTATCTGCTTCTTCACAACCTGCCACCTGTTCGCCACGTGTCCCATGCGTGGCAACATTATGTTCCCTGATTGCCACGTGTCTCTGCTTCCTCTAGTTTGCTTTGTATCTAACACATGTCACAGACGATTCCCAGATTGCCATGTGTTTTTTTTCGAGGATGATTTTTTTGCCCCGATTTTGCACGAAACCCTAATTTTCGCACGATCATTTCTCCGATCATTGTAATTTTCTATCACGGATAATACATTCTCCCCTCCTTATAAGAATTCGTCCTCGAATTCTTTAAGATCTCGAGGGTCCTCCTCGGTCTTCTTCCGCAAACATATGCACCGAAATATTAGTTATATTCTATCCCAACTACCTAATAACTCAGAACTTACCGGAATACCTAGTTGCCTTCTATGACACATTTTGACTCAATAAAACATTTGAAAACGTGAGTTCCATAAGCATGATCAAAACCATGCTCTGATACCATTCTTGTAACAACTCCGAACCGTTCTAGACATCCAGGCGGTCTGGGAACCCTACGTAAGGCAATCATAATAGACTAATAGAGGTCACTTAAAACACATCTAGCTTCCCTAACTGTTCTATTGCAAGACCTAACCTCTAGATCATGATTCTCAGCTTTTCAACTTTAAACCATAACCTCGGGATGTGTTAGTCTGGACTAGACTAATATCATTTCGAGTACTCACCCGATACTCTAAAACATACTTTTATATCATATATAAACATATTCATACAAACCTCTATACAAAGATATATGAGGCTAACCTGTAGCCAAAATCGAGTCTTACATAATACTACCAAATTATAATTTTACAAAAGGCAACAAAAACCTACTTCCGGTTTTCCTAACGTTCTGATCTCCCCTCTACTTGCTTAACTAGGGTGACATGCAAAAACATTTTATTACGAGGGATGAGTAATCTAAGATTACTCAGTGAGCTCCATCTCCCGCTAAATACAATAAAGATTCCCACCCGAACCCCAATAACAAGCATTCATAAATAAGCAACCATGCATAATATGAAGCAAGCAATCAATCCATACCATAATCATTAACCGCAAAGGCCTTTACTATGCGAGTTTGACAATTTCCTCTTCGTCCTTTTTACCTCACCGGACAAGTCACAAAGACTTAACCGATGATCCGACAGCGACAGTGGTAACCTCAGTTTGCTGCGACAGCAGTAACCCCACTTCGCTGTTGCAACCCTATGCAACGCAACGACCATTATGGACACGACCCAAAACAACACCGTGCAATCCTGAAAATTGTACAAACTGCTAACATAATCCGATTGATGGCTGTTAGCAACAAGAACCATGAGTGCCTTTCAGTTCCCTATGTCTCCTTGTGCTAAACAAACCATCTCCTGCAACCAAAGAGTTAGTACAAGATGACTACGCAGCCGTTTAAGGTCCTACGCAAAATCTATACCACACTTAACACAAGCAGGAAAATAAATAATCCAATGCAACATATGCAAAAATAACCACGACTAGTGCTTTTCACACTTAGCCATTTAAAAATCCACCGGAACTCACTCTTTATCGCTGGAAGTTTGCTAGATAGTGGTTTCCTCGGATCCTAGCACTTTGTCTAGAAAACCGCCTGAATCTCGAGACATAAACTAGGCTTAGACGGAATTCTAATCAAGAATTAAGCTAAGTCTAGAAAGGCTTACCAACCGTTTCTCCTATGGTTCGGATTCTCTTATCGGAACTTAAATTTTCCGCGTTTAGCCTCTAACGGTTCACGAAAACTCAAAATTCTCTCTTACGGGTAACGGTTTATCTTTAACGGAGTTTCGAAAAAGTTTTCTATGTGAAAAATAACTAAATCTAGGGGTTTATATAGAAAAATCAGATTGTTTGCATGTCTAACACGTGTCTGTCACGTGTCATTGTACTTGACATGTGTCTGCCATGTGGCAGTAGTATGCCCTGAGATTTGACATGTGTCTGCCACGTGGCAGCATAATGCTCTGCGATCTGACACGTGTATGCCACATGTCTGTGCCATGATCTGTGATTCCCATGTGTCTGCCACGTGTATCTGTTTTTTCACAACCTGACACGTGTTCGCCACGTGTCCCTTACGTGGCAATGTTCTGTTCCTTGACTGCAACGTGTCTCTGCTTCTTCTAGTCTGCCACGTGTCCGCCACGTGTCACAGACGATTCCCAAACTGCCACGCGTCTTTTTGCTGAGGATAATTTTTCTGCCCCGATCTTGCACGAAAACCCAATTTTGCATGATCATTCTTTCGATTGTTGTAATTTTCTATCACAGATATTACAAGGTATTTTCAGAATCAAGATTTTCTACAGTTGGCACTAGACCCTCCTATGCTTAGAGAAGTATCATCCATGGTGATATTTGTTGGTCAAAGGTATTACAAAGAGGATTGGGAATGGAAGCACTATTTTGGTACGGTCTGACCCTTGGTTAAGGGAAGGGTCCTAGAGGAACACTTTGATGAAAAACATCCTCATTGACCTTAATCTTAAGGTTAGTTGGTTGTTAGATTTTGATGCAGGTTCCTGGATAGAGTAAAGCTAGATGAACGGTTCTTTCCTAGAGATGTGGCCTTAATACTTAAGAGGAAGCATGTGGTGGATCATAAGGATTATTGGGTATGGGATCATAACAAGTGTGGAGACTACACTTTCAAGTCTGAGAATTTGTTGGCTAATCAAGAGAAAAATCATAGTCTGATTCAGGAAATGTCAACTTTACCATCATTCAATGTTATGAGAGAGGAAATATGGTCTTTAAAAACTCTAAGATTAAAAACTTTTTGTGGAGAGCGATTACAGGAGTAATTCCTGTGGCATATCAGATTAGAGCTAGAGGTATGAATTGTGACAGTAGGTGTCAGATGTGTGGACAAGAGGGTGAATTTGTGAACCATCTTCTTTTCAATTGTCTTGCGGCAAGACAAATTTGGGTTGTCTCAAGTGCCATGGCCTGAAACATGTTTTGAATCTAATTCTATTTAATCTAACTTTTGCTACATACTAACAGTCAAGAGAAGAATTGAGATTCCTAGTGAGAATAGAAATAGTATTCCTCGGATAATGTGGACTATATGGAAAAATAAGAATGCTTTGACTTTTGAAGGGAAAATGTTCTGGGCTATGGATACTATTCAAAAGATTAGTGAGGATACAAAATTTTGGTGCCTAGCTCAAGTGACCCTCAAACCCAACATATTCAAGCAAAGAATGGGTTTTTAGCTTGGAAACTGCCAAAACCAAATTGGATTAAGTGCAATGTAAGAAGTGTTTGGTTGAAGGAGAATCAGATTGGAGAAAGTGCTTTGATGGTAGTAGATTCTGAAGGTAAAGTCCTTCTTTTACCTTCTCCATAGTAGAAAAGCTTTTGGAAACCGGAAAACAAATGGGAAAAAAAAGACATATGGGGAACGAACCAAAGAGGAAATGTTGGAATTTCTAAAGCTGTTTAAGAATCGGTTCATGGAGCGTTCAATCGACGTATTTGTTGTTAGTTATAGTTTTGAGTTTTTTAAGTCTCGGTTTCTCAAGAAGTTGCCAGCTAAAGAGATCCAGCTTGAAATCAAGACCATCAAGGAAGATCTTTCCTTGGTTAAGCTTTCATGCTTGCCCAAGCCATACTTTTCAAAGGTTAGATTTATTTTGTGATTTGTGACATTGTTTTTGGTTTGATTTGATTGACATTTTTTCTACTTTAGGTTTGATTTGATTGACATTGTTTTTGCTTTATGTTGACATTGTTTTCTGTTTTTATGTTTGGTTTGATTGGACGGTGTTTGCTCCAGATGGAACAGAAACTTCCTTCTGGCTCCTGCTCCATCTGGAGCAAATACCGTCCAATCAAATCAAACATAAGAGCAGAAACAATGTCAACATAAAGCAGAAACAATATCAATCAAATCAAACCTAAAACAGAAAAAATGTCAATCAAATCAAACCAATGTCACAAATCACAAAATAAATCTAACCCTTGAAAAGCATGGCTTGGGAAAGCTTAACCAAGGAAAGATCTTCTTTGATCTTCTTCATTTCAAGAATGATTCTTCATATCATTCTAGATCTGGAAATCGAAAACAAAACAATTACGCATAGATCTACCATTTCAATGGTCATATCCATCTAGATCTAGAAATCAAGACAACAAAAAATAAACACAATTGAATAATTATCATTCAAAAGTTAAGCATAATATATAAATTTTTGGGATCAAATACATCTCATATCCCAAAAAAAAAACAAAACAAAACAACTAGGTATAGATCTACCATTTCAATGGTCAGATCCATTTAGATCTGGAAATCAAGAGAACAAAATAACACATTTGAATAATTTCATTCAAAAGCTTAGCATAATATATAAAATTTTTGAGAGGGGGGTCTATCCCTTTAAGGATCATATCGGTCTAGATCTGGAAATCGAAAGGAAAAAATCACGTTTGAAGAATTATCCTTCAAAAGTAAAACAAAGATATAAAAATTTTGGGATCAGATACATCATATCCCAACAGAAAAACTCAGAAGAACTGTGGAACAAAGGAAAAACTAACATATATAAAGGAAAAAAAACACAACTATATGACTTAGAAAACACAGAGAGATTTGACTTTCAACGTTTCTAAGAAGAAAATGTAGATTGAAAGTACACTGACAACAGACAATAAAGGATACACGGCACTTATAAATAGAAGTCAGGCGAGGTGGTGAGTGTTAGGGTTTTCGTGCAACAAAAGATGGGCCTATGGGCTTTTACAATCGGTCCAGCTGACTCAATTTTCAATAAAATAGAAATACTATTTTTTTTTGTCGTAATAAAAATACTACTAAAGCACGTTGTTCGTTCAGAACCAAAAAAAATATTTACCAAAATTTAAAACACAATACAAATCAGATTCGTCAGGTAAATGTTAAATCACGTACCAAAATTATCTTGTGTCTCCAACATCACCTTTCTAAACCTTTCATTCTCGGGCGTCCAAACATTGCATTCTTATCATGATTCCAGACTCCAAATGAAGATGTAAATAATTAATGAATCATCGTTAATTCTATAAGCAAATAAGAAACATATAGACTTAACTTAAAATACATGGACTACTGGAGCTCTCTCTCTTCTCTCTCTCGTATCCTTCAGAGAGAGTGAGCAAGTCATCTTTTAATTCCGATTCACATCGGATGAATCGGATGTAGTCTCCGGTGTGACCGGATTTTGTTTGTGTTTAGCGGCTTCAGATTCTAGATCGTATTTTCCTTTCCGGCTTCGATCGGTTCTCTTTTCCGACATGGTTCGGATTTTGTGTGTTTTAGTTTGTTTTGTTATCCTTCCTCTGGTTTGGCGTAATGTTTAATCCGTTGCTCTTGTGTCGGATCCGTTTCATCTTATCCATGATTCTCTCTTCCTAATAGCGTAAATCATCGCCTCCCAATAATTGGGCTTCGTGAGATTTAGGCGATGTGTCTATTGTGGGATTGAGTGTTGTGTTTTTGGGAATTCTCGGAGGGACAAGAGGCAAATCTTGTGTGGCGTGTTTTGCCCGAGTTTTTGCTCTCCCCTTTTGAAGTTCTCTGATTTATCTTTGGTGGTTTCGGATTTCCGTTCATGTAGCTTCGGTAATATGAGATTTGAGGAAGGATTTGCAACGGTGCTGGAAACATGGTCGGACGTCGAAGATGGAAGTTTGGTGGCAAGTTGGAATTTTCAGTCGCCGGAAAAAGTCAAGCGGCGGAGGTTTCAGATCTTGCTTCCCTTCTCTTTGCTCCACGTGTTTTCCTCTTAGGTCTTTGTCTTACACGTGTAATACAGATCTAGATCCAATATTTATCAGTTAATCGGCTAAATCTAATTTTCCAAATAATGATGTCAGATTTACGAATCATCATCAGTCTAAAAAGCTAGTAAAAAAACATTGTTGATCAACTAATTTTGGTTTTAGGTAAAATTAAAAACGTTACACTCATAAAAATAATTTCTGTAAATTTACTAGTACATGTGTATTGTCGAAAAGCATAAAAACTGCATCTATTTTTTTTTCCGTGTAATAAGTGAAATTACATTTTAAACTATGCCAAAACATAATTTAACAAAAAGAAAAACAAAAAAATATGTGAAAAGATTTTTGATAAAAGAGTCGTTTCCAATATTAAAAAAAAAACTCAAAAATGATGGAGAATTACTGGTTCTCCAAGTTCCATAGATCTTCACTTGCCACGGTTGGTCACGGCCCCGGCCCAACATTAACTTTAATATAAAAACAAAAACAAAAATTCTAATTTTTAGGGAAAATTTTGAAGGTTTTTATTAGAAAACACATGTTTTTCAAAATTTTGGGCCTATCTATTAAAAAAATCTAAAACATGGACTTTTTATTTAAATTTTCGGATGTATTTGAGTTTTTTTTTTTAAATTATTAGGCCTTATTATATGTATTTTCTAAGAAAATTGACCCCTTTTTATATGTAATTTAAATTAAAAAACTGGTCCTGGACCATTACCCCTTATGTCCACCCTCTTTGGGCCGGGCCTGGCTGGCCATTTCAACCGGCCTCTTCCTCTACCACCGGACTCTCTTGATATAGACCACTTCCCTCCCCTCTCTTCCCCCTTATCTGCATCAAAAAAATCCATCTACTACCAGTCTTCCTCTTCTTCCTTTTCTGGTTAATGAGACTCCAAGTCTGGATGTTATCAATTCTACTGCAGCTTCCCCTGCTTCTACTGCTCTGCTCTCCTCAAACCTGCAAATGAGACAGCAGTAAGTAATCTCAAAACCCTAGATCTACTTTCTCCATTGTAGCTACTGTTCATGAACAGTCTACTATCAGTCTCCCTTCTGTTTCAGTTGGGTTACTGGGAACCGAGCCTCTAAATCAAATTCCTCATACCACATCGGAAAAAGAGAATCTTTCTGCTGCTCGTGAGTGGAAGCCACTCCCAAGGGAGACAAACCATGCTTCAGCTTCCTCTTCCCAGCCAACTTCTGGTAATACCTTACCTCGTACTTGGGCTCAAAGAATAAAATCCACAACTGATAGATCTTTGAGTAGACTTGCTCCTGCTACTGTGTCTCCAACTGGTAAGCCAAGAATAAAAATCTCTGATGAAGTGTTCAGAAGAGGAGCCGACCTGCATAAAGAATATATTGTGGGTTATTTCTTAGAAAACCCACCTTCTTACCACTTAATACAAAGTGTTCTCACTCATATATGGGGAAGAGGAAAGAAATTGGAGATTCATGTTGATCATGGTGCCCGAACTATGTTGGTTAGACTACCTAATGATTTCATCAGACAAAAGGTCCTAGAGAAGAAGTTTTGGCATGTTGATCAATCACTCTTTCATGTTGCTCAATGGGGAGCTTTTGGTTTTGCCAGTTCTCCTGTAGAAACCTTCTCCCTATGGGCACATCTCCAAGGTGTTCCCTTTGACTTAATGACACAAGAAGGGCTTAGCTTAATAGCTGGATTAGTTGGAGAGTCTAAAGAAAGAGATGACTACACAATAAACCTGGTAAGTTTAAGTGTAGCTCATGTGAAAGTGGAAGCTAATCTTACCAAGCCTCTACCTGACTCTGTTGAACTTGAAAGAGAAGATGGGTCTGTGGTGGATGTTAATGTGGAGTACCCTTGGCTACCTCCTACATGTTCTCACTGCTATAACATGGGTCACATAACCATATATTGTCCTAAACTTCCTAGAAGATATGTTTCTCATGCGGAGAAAGGATCTACTGATGTGGATTGTCCACTAGGGAAGGCTGGAACTGCTACCACACAGCCAAATGCCGATACAACACCCGAGATTTCTGTTACTACTTCTACTACCTCTCATATTAAATTGACACCAGCGAGTGAGATGTCTACTGAGGTGGTACACATTGCAGAAACCCTACTGAAGTCTGTTCATGTCAAGTCCTTGTGGATGTTGTTATGGTTCAAGCTTCGGTTTCCCCTTCTACTTCACCTGAGTCTAAAGGAAATTTGGAGTTGGTTGAGTCTCCCAATAAGGCAGCCACAGTCTCTGAGGGGAACACTGAGGGGAATGATAATCGTTCTGAAGATGTGGATCTTTCTATTGATCCTAATCTCCACAAGTACATCTTATGTCTTCCTGCTGAGGGCACTACTCAAGCCAGGTATGTCTCTTCTCCTTAAAAACCAGATTCCTGGATTTCTAAAAGCTAACTTCCTTCTTCCCAAAGGAAAATGACTAAATTATCCCTAAACCTCTTGTGGATCCCTTTTTGTCAAAGCTATCCTCCTGCTCCTTAAGGACTTTGAAAATATCTATGGCCTTGCTCTGAATATTGGGAAGACAAGCTTCTTTTCTACTGGGTTATCTCCTGCAGAAATACAAAATATTAAAGATAAAACAGGTCTTGCAGAAGGATCTTTGTCGGTCAGGTATCTTGGGGTTCCTTTATGTTAAAAAAAGATTACCATTCACGACTGTGCAGTACTATTCCAAGCTATCAAAACAAAGTTGAATTCTTGGGCTTCAAAGGCTCTATCATTTGCAGGAAGGCAGCAGATGATAGATACAGTTATTACTGGATTGACTAACTTTTGGTCAAGCTATTTCATCCTCCCAAATGAGTAAAAGAAGAAATAAACTCATTATGTGGCAAGTTCTTATGGAGAGGTAACATAGAGGGGAGAATATCAGCAAGAGTATTCTGGGAGAATGTGACTAAATCAAAATCAGAAGGAAGACTTGGATGGAATCAGAGAATTCGAACTATGGAATATATCATGTATGCTAAAACTCATCTGGACCATATTCTTCAAATCAGATTCAATTTGGTCATCTTGGTTTATAAAAGAGATTCTAGAATACTACCTTGATAAGTCCTGGGTTATTAACACAAATAATAAATACTCATGGCTTGCTAATCAGTTACTACTTATGAGAGAGTTAATATATCGCTGGATGAGATTAAAGATTGGGAATGGCGAATGCTGCTATTTTTGGTCCTCTAACTGGTCTCCCTTTGGTAAATTAATAGATTATTAATGGAAACCATCCTTTCCATGTAACCTTTTTATTTTCTGCAATTTTATTAGTAAAACATTTCTAAAAAAAAAAAACATTGTCAAAAGAAAATAAAGAAAAAGCCAAAAAGGCTACATTTTCTAAACATCTAAAACTGTTTTGAAAAACAGATAAAATAAATGAAAAAATCGCATAAAAAATATTCAAGGTGGCATTCATTAACACTTTAAAGTTTAAACCTCCAAAATTTATCACTAACACTTTAAACCTCTAACCTGACATTATTCACAACATAAACCACAAATTTGACACTTTTGTACGCGCCGTCAAAATTTTAAACGGAATAGTAAACGCTGTTAACCGAAAATAACCCGTTTAAAATCAGTTAACTCCGTTTTACTTTTAAAAAATGAATTATTTAAATAAATAAATTTTTTAAATGCATGTTTAATTATTTTAGTAAAACGTTATAATTGGTGATAATTTTAGTAACACACGTGTCTGAATCATTTGGTGATAATTGCTTTAAATAAACCAAAATAATGCAATGTCAACAAGATTCAAACTCTTGATCTTTGGCACAAACCCTGCATCACACAACTACTTTGCCACGACAAGCTTTGTTTAATTCCCAAACATATACATATATAATACGATGGTTGGTGTGGATGAATCTTACTTGTGCTATGATTACTCTTTTGATTTCAAGTTTAACTATTGTGAGGGTCTCTTTCATAGAAAACATCAAGGTGTCTGCAGCGAGGGAGACTTTAGTTGCAATAAGACCTTTGGAGATAGAGCTTGACTTTCTAACCAGGTCAATTTTTTTTTGTGCTATGATTACTTACGGGACATGTTTATAATCTTTGGTATGCGTACTGATATTTTTTACAAAACTTTTGCAATCCAAAGACAGCCTTGAGTTCTCTATTGTGCAAGAGAATATAAAGCATACTAAAAGTAAGTTTAATCTTATTGTTCATCAGTCATAATTCCTTGCTTCAAATAGAAGTATATAATCATGCCTTCAATATTTACATTTATTTTGCTCTTTGATAAGATGGCACTTGCTTTGTTTAACAGAATCTTGGTGTGCATGATTTATAGAATGTTTAAACATGTTTATCTAGATTTTTTTATATAATCTTCTCATCTATTTTCTTATAATTCTCTCTTTTGCTTTACAAGTTATATATGAAAGGGCAGTTATTAAACCCATAAAACAGTGAGAAAGCTTGCAACAGAGCAAACTCTTTATTCTCAATTGACAAGGCCAACTAAGAAAAAAAGTTGAGGTTAGATGATGCTTTTTCATGATTTACCATCTCTTTATCATCTCCATCACTTGATTTGTTGCGGATGTTATTAATCTCAAATTTGTTATACTCTTGGGAGAAAATACATTTCTCTCTTACACCAAAGTATGTTTATCTATCTTCAGTTTGACATCTTAATTGCTTTGCATTCAACTTCATCTATTCATAAATGTTTAACAGATGAAGCAAAGTTTTTAATTTGATCAAGAGAATTCGTATAATGTGCTTTGATCTTCTACCTTTTAATTTTCTAGCACTGTCCTTTTGAGGAAAAAAAATTATCGACTAATGAAGCTATTTCCTAATTGGTGCTTATAATTGATATGATTGATAAGTATGCTTATACTAAGATACAATACATATTAGTTTGTCCATAAATATTTGATAAAAGAATGTACATTGGATGTTGAAAGGAAGAGACTTTACATTTAGATTAAAATGTGAGTCTTTTTTTATTGGATCTTACAAAAGCTTGGTCCTCAGTTTTTCTTTGTATGCTTTAGGGAATTTTTAGCTATACAAGCCATTGAGCAAAATATTCGTTGGTACCTTACGTTGTGATGTACACAACGGTCTCCAATAAACTTGGACAAAAAGATATGGGGATCATCAACTGACCAGAAACTGAATAAGAGTTCATTCATTCATTGGTTATTCTCTTTTAAAATTATATAATGAAATTAATATATCGTTGCAAGAGATTAAAAAACAATCGTAGTAGTATGAAAAAGTCAAAAAATAGTCGGCTTGCGAGGGGGTACAAGAGACATGTGAGAATTTTGGATCATCTTTGCTTTTTCACTGGAGACTTTGATTTTTTTTATTTATGTGTGTTATGTTTTGTTTGTTCTTTTCAAGTATCAAATGATTTTTCACAATAATAGCATCATTGATATGATAGTACAAATATGTTGAAAAGTGACTTTCATGAGTTACGACTATTTTAAGTAATTTTCGGCTTTTCATTTACCATTACTTTGTCATTTTGTTCTATTTTAGTTCTGCTATGCAAATAATTGAATATATCAAAAAATTAAATCAAACACAAATAACATGTATAAAATACTTTTATAAAACATCTCCGTGCGTATACACGGGTTAACACCTAGTATATATATACACACACACATACGCATAGCACTATATGTATCCAGTCTTACCGAATCTGACTAATTTCAGAGGTGAGTAGACTCTTGACAATGAATATTCAGAAGATTTGTCGCGGATAAAACGTCCAGACGAATGTTTGCACATGGAGTAATCAAATTTGGTGTTATAATTTAAATTAAAAAAACAAAAATTTGGTGTTATAACGGATTTAGGTACGTCCTTGACCTTAAAACCAAAACTACTGTGCAACCAAAAATGGACTGAAAATATCTATTACTATAGGTATTTACTATTTGATAGTCATCGTCGTAATCTTGTGTGAAAGAATATCTACGTATGTCCCAATTCTTACCTTAGAAATTAGCAGTAGCAACAACAGACAGGTATGGAAATGTGAGGATGTTAAGGTTTTAATAATGCGTTTAAGAAATCGTTTATTATGATAAAGGAAAAAAATGCAACATCACACATGTACGGAATTATGAATGCTAATTTCTTTGAATCTTTGGGCGTTTGAGAAATCGTTTATTATACTATCTTAAGAAGTAATTAAAGCCCCTTTCACAAAATTGTAAATGATAATGACAAATCATTTTCTCCTGTCGGCATAAAAGAAAAATAAGAGGTTGCAAATGAATGTTCATGAGCTTCCGTAGTGCTTGAAGATAAGATTTTAGACTTTTTCTTTTATGTTTAAATTGTGTTGCATGATGCTGACGTAAACTGATCAGACTGAAACAAAATAAAAACATATTTCTCAGATGCTTCCGCCGAGTTTTGTACGATTCAAACTTTGAACGATTCAAGATCTTTCAACCCCATCAACGCAACGCTTAATGAGTTTCATGAATTACACCTACAGACTACAGTTTAATTTTGCGGTTTCTAACGTCCTGTGACATAGGTGACGCTGACATTGTTGATAGAGGCTTTAAGGTCAGTGTTCTCAGAGGATTCAGCTTCTGAAACAACGTTACTTGGTATAAAAGCAGGCTGTTTCGGTTCGGGGATGTCTGCAATCTCGCTGCTGAGCATGGAACACACTGTAGCAACAATTGGCCTATCATTAGCAGCTTCTTGGACACACAAAAGCCCAATGTGAACGCATTTGCGTATTTCTTTCTCAAAGAGTTTATCAAAGATCTCAGGATCTACTAGACCATCAATCTCCCCTTCGCTCCAGATTGACCATACCTATAAAACAGAGAAGCTTTTAGAGCTTGAGAACAATGTCGAAAGAGTTAACAAACTTAATAGAGTTATGTAGACTCACATAAGCTAAAAGAGTCGAATTTGAGTTTCTTCTTCCACTAACAATCTCTAAGAGAATCACTCCTAAGCTGAAAACATCTGATTTCTCTGAAAACACTCCTCCCATTGCATATTCCGGTGACATATAACCGCTGCACGATACATTTATTTTCTCGGGTTTATGACTATCTTAATGGAAAAAAGGTGTAACATATGGTTAGGATTGAGTTACTTACTATGTTCCAACGACCCTTCGGGTGTTTGCTTGATCTTCATTCCCTGGGGAAATCCTGGCCAACCCGAAATCAGATATCTTCGGAATCAGATTCTCATCTAACAAGATGTTGCTAGCTTTTAGATCTCTGTGAATGATTCTCAGCCTAGAATCTCTGTGAAGGTACAGAAGACCTCTGCATAATCCATTGATTATGTTAAACCGCGTCTTCCAATCAAGAAGTTTCGCCTTCACTGGGTCTGAACAACACACATAAGCTTCTGTTAGTTGACCTGATGATAACATTGGAACATACTTTGGAAACAAAAGTATTGATAAGTTACCAAATAGATAAAAATCTAAGCTATTCTTGGGCATGAACTCATAGACTAACATCCTTTCTACTCCTGCTATACACCAACCAAGTAATTTCACCAGATTTCGGTGTTGCAACTTAGAAATCACAACCACTTCATTAACAAGTTCCTCAAGCCCTTGTCCTGATGCTCGTGACAGCCTCTTCACAGCAATCTCTTGTCCTTCTTTCAACTTCCCCTGCAACAACAAAAAATGTCAAGAAATGTTGGAATCAACAGTAATTCTTGTTGCCATAACACTTTAAAAGTCATACTTACTTTGTAAACGGGACCAAAACCGCCTTGTCCGAGCTTATTTCTGAGAGAGAAATTATCGGTCGCTGCAGCTAACACTTGAAACTCAAACAATGGTAGCTCTTTCAACTTCTCTTTATTACCACCAGCTAAAGCTTCCACTCTCTCAAAAATTTGCTCTGCATCTGTTCCTCTTTAACGGATCCAAGATATTATTGAAACTAAAAAGTCCAATGCTTACAAGGAGCAAACATAGTTTAGTTAAACTCTGACCTCTTTTCTTCATGACAATCCATCGCGCTAAAAGACCACAAGCTGCCACAACAAAAATACCGCATGCACATAGTGTACCGATCATAAGCGGTCGTCTGTCCGGCGTTTCTAATAGAGAGTTGACAAGAATCAGTGAAACTGCAATCAGTAAAGATTAGAATAGAAGAGAAGTTATGGAACAATACTTAACTGATTTCAGAATGTGCAAGACGGATATAAAGATCCACTCCACCAACAGTAAACTCCTGCGAACCAATTAAGCTTCCATTCCAAATCATGCAGCCACCTAAGCCATGAGCACAAGCAATACAAGAACATGTCTGCAAACAAGTCCTTAAGCATTCTGGTGCACTCGCTTCGGATCTTTTTGCGAACTCAGGTAGATTCATTCGCCTCAGCCTCACAAACCCATCAGCATTCCCATTATTACACTGCAAAGAGACCCTTCTTATGCATCCACCACTCCAGTTTCCGTTGTTCCACTCTGTGATGTTCCCTGGCCTAAACCCTCTAATGCAAGAACAGAGCGGGTTTCTTCGGGGATTACAGGTCGCGAATTGGCCACATCTTCTGTAAAGGTCACAATCGGTTGCTGGAACTTGTAACCCGACCATCCAGTTTCTCCTAGCCTCACTCCAATCTCTCCGGATCACGGATCCTCTATAATCCATGTAGAAGTATCTTTAAGTTGAATCATTAGCATATGACATGGTGACAGATCCATTGGTATCATCAATAACTACGAATCTGTAAAGAAAAACGCCCACATACATATCTGGTAAACCAGTAAACGGTGATATACCATATACCAGCATACCGACTTGTGGAATTAACAGGGCTTAAGAAACCGAACCTGAACGTGCGAAAGCTGGAGACTATCGTCTTGGAATCATTGAGCTTGCCGGAAAAGAAAGCTCTCTCCTGAGCCATACAGACATTCGAGAAGAAGCAAGACAGTGAAAGAACAAGAACAAGAACAAAAGGACTCATGCTCTCATGAAGTCTCATAGCTTCAGTCCCAGCCTCTCAAGAACAGAAACTCCCCAATATGGGCATAGCTTTGTTTTCTTAATATCTTTCCTTAAAAAAACCAAACAGAACATATCTATAAATAGCAAGATCTCTAGCACTTTAACAATGGTGGGGTATTGGATTAGTCATTTCTGTAATGGGGGTGGTGAGCATTACATTCTGAGAAGAAAAGTCCAAATATTGCTATAGCTAAGGCCCAAGGGTCGGTCAAGTCAAGTGTCACTGTTCTAACTTCTAAGATGATACAAGTCGCAAGATGCATCATTTTTTCTATCAATGGTGGTCTTTACACGCTTGATAGAACAAATCTTTCACCAAAGTCAAAGTCCCCGTCTTGCACGACTTGTTCTTATTCATTTGTGAGTTACGTCACCTTCTTCTACGGAATCAGCTCACGTCACTGTGTCAACCAATAAAATCCAGACATTGACGATAATGTCTGCTCTGTTCTTATCGCAAGTGTTAGTTTGTCTGCTATAGAAAAAGACGAAATTTTAGAATCAGGAGAAGATTTTCGGACCTGTAAGTGAAGGAATTGTCATTAACCATGAGCTCACAACTGGTGGATGTCTCTACAGAGAACTTACATTCCGGCTAATGTCTACGAGCACCCGGCGGCTCTTCTCCTCGAGACATATTCTTCTCTGAAAGATCTCCGTCACATTCTCCCTCTCGTCTTCAAGAACGGTCTTTATCACGAGCATCTGTTCCAGACCAAGCTTGTCAGTTTGTTTTGTCGCCATGGCAGTGTCGACGAGGCTGCTCGTGTTTTTGAACCGATTTATGATAAGCTCGATGTTCTTTAGAAGATGTTATAAGAAACAGAAGAAGTTCAATAAGCAATTGAAAATATAAAACAACAAAAAAGTTTGCCTCTCAGTTGTTTGCTCGAGACCAATTGACAAACGCCGATTACTCTGTTTCTCGAGGAAGAAGATTTAGGTTTTTGGGCTCTACATCTTTGGGCTATTGTTTCATGGGCCCTTAGTTCAAATTGGGTTTTCTCAGATATTAAATATATCTTTTGTGAAACTTTTGTAATCATGATGGACTACATTTGCTCTTTTTAAAATTTGTAATCATTTGAACTTTTGTAATCAAGAAAGTAACCAATAATTAATATCTTTAACAAATTATATTAATTAAAGTTTTTTTTATTGGTGGCAGCTGCACCCAGCCCCTACAATTACTGTCGATATTGTTGAGCGTATAGCGTGTCTTGGTAGCCGTCTATGCGACAACAGTATATTACTGAGACATCAGCATTCACGCAGAGAGTAACGGCTTGTCCCCCATACGGCTCGGCCATGTTCTGGAACCAAATGTCTTGGGCCATAAATCCCAATCCTTCGGCGGCTGTAATTGTATCAAATCGGACGTTTAGTCAGCAAAAATATAATAAAATTGAATAAAGAGTTTTCATTTCACTACAGTCTACAAAACAAAAGCTATAATAATATGCTAAATGAGAAGAATGATATTTTACCAAGGGTGGTAGATTTCACGGTGGATTATCCGGTTGCATTGCTCAAACTGCCGGTGAATATGGTGACATCAAGCCCGGCTCTAGGACTAGGCCCAAGGAGCGTGGGCCCTTATTATTTTCAGCAAAAAATTATAAGAAAAGGGCTCATTTTCGATTTTTTTTTACTAAAGGACCTAAGAATCCATTTTTTCAAAACAAAAAAATTTATAAAAACATTGTTGCTATGGACCCTTTTTTAAGTTGAGACGGCACTGGGTGGTGACATCTCTACCATCGCCTACGAGAGTTATATTTGGCTTTGCACCACCAATGTTAATGGTCTCTTTGTAGAGGCCTCTCTTCACGTATATGACATATACTCTCTTGCTTTTTTCCGGCGCCGCCTCAACCGCCTCCGTCACGATTTTGTAGTCTCCTGTGCCATCTTGGGCAACAACAACGTCGGCACTCCTCTTGAGGACCTATATGAAACAGAGGAATTTCATTACAGTTGGGAAAATCAAGAGAAAAACATTCTGAAAATAAACCAACTTTGGTTATTGACCAAAGAAAATCAATTTTTGTTATTTTGACCAAAGAAAACCAACTTTGGTTATTGACCAAAAATAACCAATTTTGGTTCTCGCTACCTTAATTTCTCACTATCACTCTGTTTCAGCCGCTTCTCATTGGGATTTTCTCTATTTTGTTCAAGTTGGGTAAGTTTCTCATTGGGCTTTATTTCTAAATTATCTAGAATGGACTTGTTGTAAATATTGATGGGATATTAAATCTAATTATAAAATCAACCATTATTAAAATAAAATCAAAAAATAAACCAACTTGATAAACAAATTATATTTTTATTTTTAGAAAGATGGGGTGTATATATCAAAAGTTCTCATTTATAGATATATATAAATACTGTATATACGAAAGAAATATATTTTTATATAATAAGCTTCAAATTTCAACAATTTTTCTGGAAGATTTTACGAATTAATTACCTCTGGATCAGAATGTTAAAGCTCCTTCTCGAATCGGTTAGCCAGGAGCCATAAACCACCACCTTGAGTTCAACGTCTCTATCTGGCCAGATAAAGATGAATATGGCTAGAGCTATGTAAGATCCAGAATATGTATGTATATTTCTGAATAAATTACAAGAGCGACAGTTCTAAATATTTATACAAAAAAGATAATTAACCCTAACTTAATTATATACATAAAGGCTTTATACATACAACATCTCTATATTTTCTAATAGCCACTCTTGCCCTAGAAATCAATTCTTCGAGTTGTGGCTGAATCCGACGTTTTGAAACACCACTACCAATGCCGTCGCCACATGTGACATAGCCGCTAAGGCGCTAAGAATACCACTTAGCCAAGTATGGACGTTTCCATGTGATTTGAGATTAAGGCTTCCTCCTTGGAGCTCTTCCATCGAAATCACCATCAAATGTTTTGCGGAATCCATCATCACCTCGCAATTGATTAGATCCGCATCGTCTCGCACCCCAATCAAACCGGATCTTGCCTCCTTCACGGCTTCCATTGCAATCTCAACCTGTAACACCGAGTTTCAAGACACGTCAAGAAGGTTTAGACGTCTCCTCTCGGAGAGTGAGGAAGACAGTGTGGTGAGCTCGGTCAAGAACGTTTGACATATGGCTTGGTCTTGATCTCCCTTGTTGCACACGTTGATCACAAATGTGACGAACCCGTTGATGTGTTGGACCAATTAAAACATTTTTTAATTAAAGGTTTCATGGGCCAAACTAATTAAAAGATTAATTGGTAAAATGTGAAGAGAAATGGGCAAATGATCAACCACTTGGGCTTAAGAGTTTAAGTGTGTTATATCATTTGTCCCACATTGCTTAGATTATAAAAAAATCAAGTGATATATAAGAGAGGACACACACTTCTATGTTCAAAAGTGTGTACCTTGAAAGAGAGATGGCTAAGCCACACGCGCGCGCCGCCGCCGCTCGCTCGGCTCGGCACGGCGCGTGGCTCGTGGGCTCGAGGGCTGGGCTCGTGGGCTTTAAAATTGGCACTTGGGCACTTGGGGTCACTCACTCATCTCTGAAACATCATAAAGAAAAATTCTCCAGCAATCTCTCTCTCTCTTTTTTCAGTAAGTGTCTCGAGAGTATAGCGTAGATATTTGGTTCGTAGATTCTATAGTCGAGTGTCGTGACTATAGTCTCACACAGTTTTATCTCTCTCTCTTTTTTTTCAGTAAGTGTCTCGAGAGTATAGCGTAGATATTTGGTTCGTAGATTCTATAGTCGAGTGTCGTGACTATAGTCTCACACAGTTTTATCCTGGGATTCAGAATCTCACAGATTTGCCACACTGCGGGAGATTTTATGAATTAAGGAGAGAGATCATATCTCGACTCTGTGTTCTTTTAAATCATTTTTTTTATTATCTTATATCGTTTATTCTTCTCCTTAATTCGCATTTCTTTAATCTGGTTTTTTCGGTACTTACATGATGTTGTCGTCATAGGGGATGACCGGTCTCGGAAGCTGATGGTGAGAAGGCTAGGAGAATTACAAGAAAAGCTGAGAGCTTGGCCTCCATTGAAGGGCTCATCTCTCTCTGTGGAAAAGGAATAATTAAGAAGTGGTAAGTGAGATGTTTGGCTCAACTGGCCTTTTTAAGAAGACGAAAAAGAACTTAAATTTTTCTTTATAATTACTTTAGATTATTATAGAGAACATGGTTTTTTGTTTTCTGTTTGAGCTTTCCTTTTTTTGGTAATTATTAAATCATCTTGTGTCATTTGTACATATTAACCAATATGATCAATGCTCTCTTTTTAGCCTTCCACTAAGACATTAATTCGGCAGTACCCTATTATTAAAAATAGCAATCGCTTACTGATTCTTTCATATTCCAAAAATCCATATTTTTTTTTTAATTGGATGTAAAATTTATTCAAACCTAAAAAATCGTTTTTACATCAGGTGTTACATGAATTCGAAGTTTTGATTTAAATCACAAAATAATTCCTTCTTTTAGAGATGAGTTGCTCTATGATGAAAGAAAGTTCAATATTTTATACGGAAAGAAAATTCGTCTTTTAAATGAATATTTAATTCTTTAAAACCACAATATTTATCATATTTTGTTGAGTCTCATGTAGAATTTTTTTTTACTGTGGATAAATGAATTTGAGATAATTTGAACCTAACCGATAAACTATGATCGATTTACAAATCGAGGGGCCGATTGGTAAGGACTGTCACTGTACACTATTGCTGTAGGCTTTTGGCTGTAGAAAAAATGGCTATAAAAACTGTGGCTGTTACTTTTAAATATTAACAAAATCTGATTGGTAATAAAAACTGTAGAAACTGTTGCTGTTATTTTAAATATTATAATTTTATATTAAAAATGTAAATTATGAAAATTTCAAGTAAAATATGAGTGTTATTATCGGTCCATGTGATCTTTTTCTATTGACATAAAGGCACATATATTAGTATAACATAATAAATAAATATTTTTAATAAGTGTTATATTTGTTCTTAGATTACCTTACGAGAAGATGATGATGATGCCATTTTATGTAAGAATAATTTTTTTTAAAAATCAATACAATGTAATACAAAATAAAAAATAGAATTATTTACACAAAAAGTGAAAAAAACATAAAAATAGTAAAACTTTTGTTTGAGTAATATTTCTTATGTTTATCATTGTATTTATAATTTTTAGTGATATTATAAAAATAGTGTTCGAATCTTTCTTAAAAAATTGTTTTCAATAATTGAGAGTTTAACCATTCAACTATTGACTAGAGATTACTTTGAATGTTTACTCTTGTTCAGGGTAAACATTTATCGAAATATAATTGGCATAATGAACAAGAAAATGATTAATTAATTAATTAATTGACATACCAACAAAATGGATCTTAAAAGAATGAGAAAAACAAATTAATGACTAATCAATTAAAATTTCTTTGTAATAAGTTGTACATAGATTTATATATAGATTTTAATCATTTTGGGGAATAAAATAAACAAAATTTTTAAGTTTTTTTATTCACGCTTTAGAAAAAACAAAAAAAAGAAGAAGAAAAAAAAATCACTTTGAAAACTTTAAAATAGAAAAATAAAGCAAAAGTCTGATTGGATAAAAAAAAAAGATGTGAAGACTGTCAAATACCCTACAACCTTAATAGCCACAAAGCCAATCACACTCCGAATTGAGTTTTAACTAATACGCTGGTCATGGCCATAATGCTTTTAATTTGTTTTCTATATCAAAAAAAAACTAAACCAAAACTTATAGGTTTCTTTTAGATTAAGAATAAAGTTACATTGATTGGGAATATATATCACAAACTGAGATCGAAAGTATATTAAATTGATCTATAGTAGTTTTGATTTCACTTTAGTTACTATTTTTCTAAACCTAAAATTTCAGAACACACAAAAAAATTGATGCACAAAAACTAAAATTTCATTTGTATATAAGTATAACATGTATTAACATATGAAAATTTACTCAAATAGACGAAACAAGATAATAGCGTATTTAAATGCTATTGAAACATTTATATATCTTGCATGCATGCACGAATAAGAAATACATGCAATTGAAATATTCTATGATTATTATAATTATGCTTGACGACAACTCTTTTCATGCGTGTGTATGCAATGCACCTATAGATAATACAATTAAGAGTAATAAAATCATTCATAAAACAAAATGTTTGCGCTACATATAAATAAATATAAGTATGAAAGAAGATGTTTCAGTACTTTATGGCTTTGTACGATTGTGTGAGAATAATTAAGAAAATGTGTATATGGGATACGTAGTGAAAATCACAAATGATGATGTTAGGTGGATGACTCGTTAGTAAATTACTATATACTGATTAGAGAAATACTCGATGACTTGTCGTATCAAATTTTATCATAAAGTAGAAAGGAGAATTGTAATTTCCAAATCCACATACACATTTCAGTGCATTATGATGGTTTATACTTTATACCTTATTTATTTTTTACAGATATTTCAGATCATTTTAAGAAAATGAGGAGAATGTAAGCGGTAAATGGGAGAGCGACGACAAGAAGAACAGACAGAGCCCGTCTATTATAGAAAGCCTGTTCTTCTTCTCCTTGCTTATGTATTTTATTAATTGAAATTGAAATTTATTCGATATACATGCATGAGGCTACGTATAATCCCTAAATACTATTAATGATGATTAATTAATTTTGTTGGTTTCCGCTTGCAATCACTATCATGTGTGGTAATTAATTTATATTATTTACTTTTAGATAAAATTATAAATAATCTTTTAGCAACAAACTTTATCAAAAAATAGAAAAATGTAATTAGAAGAAAACTCATTATGGGACAGTGAGATAACTTTGGTAGTTGGATTTGGAAGCAACTCTATAAGCTCAGACATCTGGCTCGTCCGTTCATTTTTTGTGAAATTGGCTCAGGAATTACAGCTAGCTTTTGGCAAGATAAGTGGACCTAATCCTTCTGGTCCTCGCCGTTCTGGTTTACCAATTGATGCAGTTGTCTCTGATGCAATCAACAATGGTAGGTGGTGGATCAACGGAACGAGGAGTATAAACCTGATCATCTCCGTGCTCCGTCAATGCCTACCATCACCTACTCCTATTGCTGAGTCAGAATCTGATGATTCTTACAATTGAAAGATTGGTAATGCCGGAATCCTAAAAAATTTCTCTGCGTCGGAAACTTGGCATTCCTTGCATCCTCCTGCATAATCTGTTGGATGGCATAGAGCTATTTGGTTCAAGGGAAGAATACCGAAACACTCATTTGTATGTTGGGTCATAGCTAGAAACAGAATGCACACGCATGATAAGCTCAGAAGTTGGGGCCTTGATGTGCCTCCACGCTGCCTCCTATGCGATGTGGATGATGAAACTCGCCAACACCTATTCTTCGATAGTCCCTACAGCCATGAAATATAGTACGCTTTCTACTCGGCTACACATTTATCTCCTCCATCAGGCTTTGACCAATGTCTTCTATGGCTCCTATCTCCATCGCCGGATGCCAACATCTCTCTAATCATAAGACTAGCATTTCAAGCCACCTTATACGGGGTTTGGAGGGAACGAAATGCTAGACTTCACTTTTCGACATTGACTCCAACATCGATCATCATCAAAGGCATCAAGCAAACGATCCGTTGTAGACTTGATCCGCTTACTCGTGCTCAACACAACACTCCAACAACAACTACCATGTGTCTATGAAAATAAAAATAAAAATAAAAAAACTAGTTAAAACAAACCGGTTGATAAAAAAAAAAAAAATTTGATAACAGGATGAAAATAACTTTGCATGTGTTTATCTTTTCAGTGTGAAGATATTTTTTTTATACATTCCTGCAGTTAGTGCATTAGGATTAAAGACCAGTGATGATATTCAATATATTTGGTAGTAGTAGAGTTAGATATATAGAGGTGGATCGGAGAAAAAGAAACGTATACATATATAATCATTTTTTTGTACTTGTCGAGTGGAATATAGATCATATAATCTACTATATCAAAGCATAAGGGTTTTTTCTCCAGGAGATGCCAAATCATCACAGAGAGAGAGCCACGTGTCCAAAAGTTTAACAAAACACTGCCGAAATATTTGTTTTAGAAAAAACATGTCCCCCTCTCTGCACCTTCTCTTCTTCGTCTAGGGTTTTTAGCAAAAACAGATTCAGATTTCTGCTACCATCCGTCTGTTTCAACATAGGGGAAGGCAAGCGAAGGGTGAAACACCGGAGACTTATCTTCGACATTATTAGTTCATAGCCTCGCGCAAATCCGTTAGGACGAGCAAAAATGAGCAATGAACGCTGGAATCGGATAGGACAGGATCCGGGAGCCATGGTGCCGCTTTATCTATGGTTCATCGTCGTCTCCACGATAAGGTTATCTTCTTCACCGATTCAAAACTCTCTCTATTCGATTTATGCATTTAGTTGTTCTTAGTTTCAGCATAGAAAAGATTGTACACTTGTAAAATTAAATACTTGGTAGAGATTTTAAATATATGCTGGTCGTACACCGTTTTACTATAGAATCGTGGATGGAGAGGTAGAGATCTCTGGATCTCCCACAGAGAAGGCTATTCTGTCATGGGAATATAAGGTATCAAATTTACTCTGGTCCGTCTTTTACATATTTTTTTTCTAAATGTGGGCAATATATTTAAGAAGCTATTGTTGCAGTTGGGGATGAAGTTTGATACCATCAGCTTGGAGTCTGCTATCATCCATGCTATCTCTTTCAATTCAGAGAAAAAACGTGGAGGTCTTGCCGTGCTTCGAGTAATTTCTTGATCCTCTCTCCATTTTTAAATTAGGGAATTAGTAAAACATTGTGGAGGCACTGCATAAGTGGTTGCTTCAGCACATAGTTATGTTCTGCTGGTTTTTCAGTAATTAAACACATGAACATCTTCTCATCGCCATTCATTAAGGACAGTAGCAAACTCTAAAATATTAGTATGAAGCTGATTGGGAGTATATTAATTTACTGCAGGGTGATTCTGAAGTTTTCATTCATTGGAAGGGAGCATCGGAGATAATTCTGCCTTGCTGTACACAATACATGGATACAAATGGTACTTTGTAGCCCATTGACAACCAGAAGGCGAGGTGACGCAAAAAAATTGGAATAACAATCTCTGTAAGATCTTATTGGTTTTAGACAATAAATTAGGAGAAGGGGCTACTATCAAAAAAAAAAATTGTTTTAAAGTTTGACTTGAAGGACACACTCTTTTTAAGCCTAGGAGGACTAAACATTCTCATATACTATCGCCTATACTATGCCTCCCATCTCAAATTTTGAAAATCATTCGTGTTTGGAAAAAAAAATTACACGAAATTTTCAGACTTGCTATTCATGCCATGGCAAAAAATAGCTTGCGATGAGTTGCTATTGCATGTAGAACACATGAGCTGAACAAACTTCCCAAAGAACAGGAGGACTTGGATAAATGGGCTTTACCAGAAGATGAATTGACTTTGCATCTCTATCATTGGTATAAAGGTAGATATGCTGAAAGGTTTTCTTTGGTAACTTGAGGTTTGTTTTATGTGTTCACTATGTGACGATTTTCATTCCTTCCAAAGATTTTGATTTTTCTTGCTCTTGTTGTTTTGGCAAATATTTTACTCTATATATGATCCTTGATTCCCCTGGTTTTAGAGAAGCAGTGAGAATTTTCACCAGTGCTGGTGTTAAGCTAGGCTCCTAGCCTCTTCGAACTTTGCAGTAGTTGTTTATAGATGATTACCTAAAATGATCGTGCTCCTCTTTTTCTATGTGTTGCTGCTATATTTGCGAGTATTGGCTTATGCAGCATCTATAAGAAAAGCGTTCCATAGTTCATTTCATACTTAAGTTTCCCTGCTTGGTTTCCATTTAATTCCAAGCCAAATTGTTGTTCTACCTTAATCGTGTGATATGCATCACAATGGGTTGATTCTCACATAATTTGAAACTCACAGAAAATATATCTCCAGCCAAATCACTTGCAGAAACTCTCCAGTCTCATCTGAACAATCAGGACAAGGTGAGCGTTCAAATATTCGAATATTGTAAGCTTATAAGCTTGAATAATGAACATATGGCAATGTCCGCAACGGTGGGGAAGACTGAGGTATGCGTTAAACCATTTAAAATTTGCAACATCTAATCATGTTATAGCTAACATACTTTTCAAGATATTTTCCAATTTATATTTCTATTACTTTGTTTTTCGCTCTCACTAGGTGGGTAATACATTTTGTTTGTTGTTTTACACTGTCTAAGTTCAGTAAGAATTCACTGATGCTCTCGAGCACTTTCATTATTTCGATATTTAACCTTTTCCCACGTTAAACTTTAAAGTTCTCTAATGTTCTTTGTAGTTGACATTATATATGTTACTTTTCCGGTTATAGTTTTAGATGTATCGTAGGACTCTATGCTTGCGATATTAGTAGCTTTATCACAATATTGTTAAGAGGGAGTTTTTCTCAATGCACAGGGGTACATCACAGGGATGCACATATCATCTTCTTTGGTTGGAGCGATAGGGATCAAGACTACCCACAGGTTATTACCTTAAGTTATTTCAGATCATCTATCCTTATTTTCTGGTCAATTTACCAACTACCATTGGAACCCCATTCTTATCAGTTAACAGAAAAAGGGACAAACAATAGAGATGGCTCATACCATCCAAGTTGCATATAGATCCTACCTACTATTGGTCACAAGATTTGTGTGTTTATTTGAATATAAGCTGTTTACAAATTCAGACCATTCTGAAGAAGAAAAACTTCTGAGATCACAAGGGAACATAATCATATACATGTCCATTGTAAATAGAGCGATTAATTGCTTGATTTCTAAAAACAAGAAATCATAAAGGTTACCTGACATGTTAACTATACCTTATCAATACTCTTTTTCGTCAGGCCAACTATTTTTATTTGGATCAAACTGTGGTTGAGATGCCATATTTTGGAGAAATGGAATTATAATAGGTTTTCATCATTGCAGCTTCACTGGGTACATTCTCAGACGAAAGGACTCTCTAATGTGTGGTGGTGCAAAGGTATGCTCCGATCTACCGGTTAGTCCCAATAAAACTCAGGTTGTCTCCGGTTTCGCTTTATTATCTCTTACTCTTATTGTCATTTTCTTGGTCTCTTAGGCACCCATTTTGGCTTTCATTATTAATTTCATGCTGAACTCTTAATTAGACAAACTTTCCAAAGTTTTGAATAAAGTTTTTCCATTTCTACTTTTGATGGCTAAACTATTCTTGGGGGTTGCGTTCACTTCACCAGATTGCAATGAGAGTACAAAGGCATGGTCATTAAAGTTCGAACATAACTTTACGAATCTGGAAACTAGAGCAACGAAGCTAGAAAAAAAAAAGAAATTGGAGGAGCAAGCCCTCCAAAAGTGAAATCAAAGTCGAAGTTGTAGATGATGTAGTCGTCTTAGGCCTCCAAACCAAAGTCAAATTCCAGCGAAAATACCAAGAGGTGGAATAGAAGCTTTACATAGCTTTCTTGGTTTATGCATATAGTGCTTTTACATATATAGAGGGTGCTTTTACATATATAGAAGGTGTAATGTTACCAAATTTTCAAGTTAGTAAAAAAATCTTAAAATATGTACGTCAACTTCGTGTTCTCTTACAAAGTTGCAAGATGTCTATGCATTTATGTTTATTGAGACTTTATGTTACACTCGAAACAATATGATGCTCGGAAAAACAGCTCTTAAAAATATAGTGTCGGATCACAAATATGAATTGATAACACACAAAAATGAATATCTCAAATGGCTTTGAAAAGATTCTCTTAAACACACAAAATACAAAAACCTGGTACAAATAAATTTCGAATGATTTTATTAACTATTACATTGATCTTTACATGAACCACTCGAAATGTAAAACATCATATTTGTCATATACTCGAAATGTAAAAAATCATATTAATCAATATATATGTTTGATTCTAAAAGTTGAAAGAAATTAAATTATCACTATTCAAAATAAAATTTATTAGTATTAAACTTGTCAAAAAACAATAAACATGCTCATGTTAATAGCTCTAATCATGTACATGGGACTTTTCAAAGGATGCGCTCCTCAAGATCTCAAGTTCGAATCTCACTGTTGAGGAGAAGAGTAAATTAACATGTTATCATCTCCGGTCGAATGTACTATATGCCTAAAATCTAGAACCTCTTGGTTCAAAAGAAAAAAAAAATACAATAAAACATATTAAGATCAAAACATTCATCCTACTTCTAAATTGTTATCATTTCTTTTTATAGTTAAATTGTCATTCAACTAAGAGGTAGGGGTGGAATTATTATCCGGGATCCGAAATCCGATCCGGGATCCGAGATCCGATCTGGGATCCGTTCCTATCCGCTCCGTAAATTAGGATATTCGGGGCATCCGGATCCGGATCCGGATAGTAAAATCTCGGATCCGTGAAAAGAAGATCCGGATCCGGATAGTAAAATTTCAAGGTCCGGATATCCGGATCCGGATGCATTAACTTTATTAAAAAAAAAAATTTTTTACATATATTAAGTTATATATAAATATATATATAGATTTTAGTTTTTTTCTAAAATATTATATTTTTGAAAAATATTATTCTAATTTTTAATTTTTTTATTAAAAAAATAATTTTTTTATTAAAAAATAATTTTTTAATATTTTATTTTGATTATTTTAATTATTTAGTTATTATTTCGGATCCGGATCCGGATCGGGATATCCTGATTTTTGGCCGGATACTCGAAGTTCAGAGATACCCGGAAGCCACGGATCCGGATCCGGATAGTTTTGTCAGGGATCCGGATCCGGATCCGGATACCCTAAAATTCCAGGATATCCGGATCCGTCCCACCCCTACTAAGAGGTAGTCAAATTTATAACCAATCAAACTAGAATTTAAAAAAAAATTCCCAAAAATATATGAAATAAAATTCAAATATTGCATAATTAATAGTTGATACATAAAATTGATATATTTCATAAAATATAAATTTGGAAATTTACCTGCGTGTGCGCGGTTTCTAATAAAAAGGGAATATTTTTGACTCTTATAAATTAAAGTTCATATTGATAAGTCATAGACTCATAAGTATAAATTAAATACAATTTGTGATATTTTAAATACTGATTGAATTTAGAAAATTAAAATAAGTTTACAACTTTTTGAAAATTACTCTTTTTATTATTGTAAGAAGATTTGTTTTTTTTTCTTGATAAGTTGTAAGAAGATTTGTTTCTAACCAAATTTGTGTCTAATTTGAATTTGATCAAACCCAATAACGAATCCAAATATAGGAGGTTAGGAGTTACGTCAACATCCTATACATATTTTCAAATTCTTAGCACATGTAGGCTCGGACCTAGCAAATCATCATTTCTCTCTAACATTTTCCCTAATTAAGCAGTTATGTAATCTGATCTGCTTATTTGCAATATTTTCTCTTTCACGAAAATATCGAAAACTGGTTTCATATATAGAGAAGTCAAACCAAACATTTATACATATGATTCATTTAAAAGAAAATATATTTACAAAAGCACAACTATATAAATCCGGGCCATGTGATAAAGTGTGTAATGTTTGGGCTTTAGGCCCTGATATGATTTAGTTAATTTATTTTCCTTTATTCTTCTCCCAAAACCCCTTCTTGTATATTATCGAACACTATTTTCTTATTTTTATGAACTAAGGAACACCAATTTTCTTTTTTTTAAACATGTAAACAAATTGTGTACGTTTAAAATTTAATATTGATAAATATATTTTTGATAAATAATGTTATCAAATAAATAAAAAATCATAATATTCATGAAAATACTCTCCAAGTTTATTTCATATGGATTGTCGAAAAAACAGAAGTATATATTCTATATGGATTTGTTTGATGGGTGAGAGTATGATTATTTACATCAAAAGTTCAAATATTTTTTTTGATAAAATGAAAAATAAAAGATTAGTTAAGAGTCTTAAGAAATAAGAATATTCAAATATGACATCAGGGCATTTTCTTATTGAACACTAACATTATAACTTCACGAAACAGAGAATGTCATTGATAACTTAAGTCCATTCAAAACAGAGAAATACATCAAATTAAAACAGATCATATTACAACACAAATTACAATTATAAGAGATCAAATCAAAGCCACTCTTGTTAAGTAACTCCAGTGGGCTTTAGCCATAATCCTCCTTGAATAAGCTTTGCCACAGTAAACTGCTCGGCCTCCTTTGAGTCTCTAATAACTTTCAATCCAAGCCGTAATGTATCCATTTCACCCTTTTCTTTTTAGCGTAAATTCTTACTTTTCAGGATGAATAATAGCACAAATATCTTAATGTTACCATTTTAGGGGTACTAAAAGCCACAGTGCCATACTATATCAAAACTGGTCTAGTGTTTTTTTTTTTTTCATCTGGATCATACAATTAACAACGAGGTGAATTAGATTAGCCGGCAGTCAACACGAAGACACTGGAGCCATTAGTCACGATAGGGGAAACAAAACCCTGTAAAAGAAAACTTACAACCGAAATACCAATTTACACTAAATTAATCTTACAACACAGTTCGAAGAAAATCGAAAAATCCCAAAACCAACTCTGTAAAGATCAAGGTAAACATATGGAGCCAATGTTTATCACGAATCCAAATAACGGTTCTGCTTCAGATTTCTTTTAGTGGGTAATTAATAGTTAATGTGTAAAGAAACCATTAGCCATTATCTCAAAGCCTTTTTATTAATGTGGGAGAGTCTCTCGGAGAGCTAGAGGGTTCTAGCTATAAGATAACAAGGTGAAGACTCTAGGTAGACTGGAAGGTTTTCAGGCTAAGCTCCATTAACAAGACCCGTGAGAGGCACTTGCAAGGCCATTTGAGTTTGTTACAACTACTTGAGGGATATAGAGGGAGAGAGTTCCTTTTGCTTTTTCTCTGTTTTTTCTTCTCCAAAAGGAAACCAAAACAGAGGAACGAGAAGAATAAGTCCATTGTAGAGTTCTTCCGAGGAGACGTAGGGTTCTCAGTGACACTTGTTTCCTCAATTTGCATATTCGTTCTGGTTGCGAGTTAAAATTTTCGGTTTCTTTGTTTTTTGCTCACTCGGTACGCATATAAATTTGCTTTTTCTCTGTTGTTCTTCTCCTAAAGGACACCAAAAGAGAGGAACGAGAAAGATAAGTCCATTGTAGAGAGCTAGAGAATTAAAGTGGATGTCCAAAATAACTTGTGATGAGACGTAGGGTTCTCTAGTGACACTTGTTTCCTCAGTTTGCATATTCGTTCTGGTTGCGAGTTAAATTTTTCGGTTTCTCTGTTTTTGCTCACTCGATTCGCATATCCATTCGCAAATTCTTTGAGAGTCGATCTAGTTCGCCATGAGATTTAGAGAACTTAATCATCACATATTGGTATAAGAGCTCCAAATTTAAAAGAGAGTTCGAACAATTGAGATAAATAACACAAGTTATTGATTTTCAGATAGTAAGTTCTCGTTTATATGATGAATAGCACTAGATATTGGTCTTTTAGGCAGTAAATTCACATTTTTAAGGTGAGTAGCGCTTTGACCAAATTAAAAAAAAGGTGAGTAGCGCAAAATAAGACACATTGTGTATTTTCTGTAATTTATATTTTATATATACATATATATATTGCTGGTATGTGTTTTATCTACGGGAATTGTATGAAAGCTCTTTTTATTTGCATGTGCCTAAAATGCTATGTTGCATAGAATCAGAAGCGGGTACGCGGAAGCGGAAGCGTATAGAAGCGCAGAAGCAATTTTTTAAAAAATATTAAGAAGCGGGTACGTGTTGGAAACGTTTATATATATATATAAAAAAAAAAAAATTCCAAATACCAAATTATATTGAAATAAATTATTTTAAACAACATCAAATCAAGTAAAATAACAATTAAAAAAGAAAATCATAACACTCAAAATCAAACATTTAGATCATCGTTTTCATCCTCATTTTCATCAGTTCCATCAAACAGAACCACCTCCAACTCTGGTTCATCAAAAAAAATATCCTCAAACTCAAGGCTTCCAAGGTTAATATCATCCAACGAGTCAAATTGGTCACCACCAACATCCCACATTTTATTATGACCTTCTTTGTAAGCATAACTTCTTCTAGATAAAAGACGAAGGTTAGTGTGCATAAACACCAAATCTTATGCTATTTGAGGCGCAATTTTATTTATTGTTGCAGAATGTATGAACTTATAAGTGCTCCAGTTCCTCTCGCAACACGATGATGAAGAAGGTTGTCCAAGCAACTTAATTGCTAAAGCTTGAAGCTTTGGTGTTGAAGATCCGTGGACAGCACCATCTTAGAGGTTCTAGAATAAACCTATCATGCATTGCATCAACACTACCAAAATCTTCAAAGCACAAAGAAAAATTGGAATACTCAATGTTAACTTCTCTCCTTTCATCTTGATTTGAAAAATGCTTACGTTAGTTTTTTACGCTTCCAAAATTAAAAAAAAAAGCTTCCAAAACGGAATCGAAACTTCCAAAATGCTTCCAAATTTGAGTTTTTTGGAATCGCGCTTCAGCCGCGCTTCCGAGAGCTTCCGATTCCGAAGCGAAAATCGGTCCTTCGACGAAACTTCCGTGCAACATAGCTAAAATGTAAAAACACATTAAAAATAACTTAATTTTTCACAACCTTTTTGTTTTTAAATGAAAGTAATGCATGGAGTAATAGTGTGACAATTATGCCAAGCTTTTAATAGTTATGTTTACACTTTGAAAAGAGAAAATGACAACAGCGGACCAAACAATACAAAAATGGAGGACCTAGTAAGGCTCGGGACTAGATACCACTATGTTAAGCGATTGCCAACATCTGGGTTGGGATCTTGGTGGACCTTATCTGCGTACTTATCCTCGTAGTTATTCTCGAGCTAGTGTAGTCGCCTTAGAAACATTTCTAAGCTTGCTGAGGTGCTTCGTAAACGGGTGTTGAGGATAGTTTTGTTTAGTTGCTTGCCGGCACTTGGGTCTTTTGTTAGGTTCTTGCTACCGGATGAACGTGCTTCCTTTTGTGGCGTGGGCATTTCATCGAACTTGTTTGGTTCCCCTTCTCTGACTTCCACATTGCATCTTCGCACGTTGATTTCAAGATCCTTATCGCTACTTTCTCGGGATTGAAAACTTCACTGCAGATAGTCCTGAACGTGTACCGATTGTATTTCTGTTCCCATGTTTTTAATCTTTTTTGCCATGGGTTCAACAATACAGGCGTAGCAATTTGTCCCACAAACAATTTGTAACCCTAAACTTTCATTTCTTAAATGATATTTACATTCTTAGCAAAAAAAAAAAAAACAGCGGGCCAATCGTTATTATAAGTATATGAAAATAAATACGGTTAAGGAGAATACATACATTTTTCTACGATGAAACATTCGAGAATCATCAAATTAATGCTAGACAGATTCGTAATGATAGTACTCCACGTGATCAAGATTTGTGGTATTAGCTTCATTTTTGTCAATACATCAATACACACATCTATCCAGCTTATGGTACCAGCAACTTGACCGTTTAAGCTGCTATAGTCTTTAGTTGCCAAAGCTTCGAGTGTGTCATTATAATGATAAAGAGCACCTTGATATACTTCTTCACATAATTTTATTGTCTGCATATCTGACGTGTTGCCTTCGAACAATTTTATTTGCTTCAACATATCCGAAATGTTTCGAAACTGATAATTGATCAAAATTTTGGCGAGGCTAGAAAAATCTAAAGTTGCAATTTCAGGAATTGGTTTTAGAATCTCTAAACAAAATAAAGAATTGACTCCTTTTTGTGCAGATGGAATGGATCTCACCTTTTGTAACCACCATACTAAATTTTGCACATGATGAGACAACAAAAAGAAGTGAAACTATCATAAGAGCCAATGAAAAGTTTTTCTTGACGTATGGAACCATTTCTTTTTTTGTTATGTAGACTTAAAAATATCTTCAAATTTAAATGCTAACATATTTTATTTATTTTTGCCATAAATGCTAAAAGATTATGTACCATAATAAAAAGGATTTGAATTAATATAGTAATATATCAAAGGGTCAAAGCATTCAATATATTTATTTTTTTGGTAGTTTAGATAACTTCTGAATTTTCAAATTTCATTTATGTAAAAAGATACTATAAAATAAGCTAAATAACATAAAGTTAGAATGAATTGCAGAGAATTCTTAGTTTAGGTGGTAAATTTTTATTTTTTAATACAAAATAATAACTAACTTTACCAACAAGAAAATTGGGTAGGAAGCTTTTGGGATTCTCGTTTTCTTTGTAATGGACATATAGTAGCTTTGAAAATTCTAGAATTCATTCAGGTTTTTTTGTAAGTACAAAGTTGGATAAAATAGCACAAAATATTTAGTTTTGGTAGTAAAATTTCATTTTAGGGTGAATATCTAAAAAATAACACAATTATCTGATGTTACCATTTTGTATGTTATGAACTTTTTATTAGTCTAAATAATCATTACAACTTACACGAGCAGCAAGCAATTTCATGAAAAGTATATTACACGAGCACCAAGCAATTTCGTGAAAAGTATATTACATGATTAGGAGGATAATGAAGAAGATAATTTTATGGGTAGCATTATTTTAAAGTCAAGGCTCAAGTTGAGTTTATGGATTGTATTATCTTAAACACTATATTAATAGTGTGTGACACAAGACCATCCACACTTTTCCTTGATCTTTCGCACAATTCTACCAAACCTTGATTAATAGTTATATATATATATATATATATATATATATATATATATATATATATATATAATATGACAACAGCAGATCAATCGGTATTATAAGTAAATTAAAATAAATACGGTTAACATAAAGTTTTTTCTTCTCTAATGAAACATTCGAGAATCGTCAAAATAATGTTTGACAGATTTGTAATAATAGTACTCCACGTGATCAAGATTTGTGGTATTGGCTTCATTTTTGACAATTCATCAATACACACATCAATATCGGCTGCGGTACCACTGATTTGAGAGTTTAAGAGGCTATACTCCTTAGATGCCAAAGCTTCGAGTGTATCATTATGGTCAAAAATAGTATATTGATATAATCTTTCGCATAAATTAATTGTCTGCAAATCTGTCGTGTTGCCTTCGAACAACTTTATTTGCTTCAACGTATCTGAAATGTTTCGATACTGATAGTTGATCAAAAATTTAGCTAGGCCAGAAAAATCCAATGTTGCAATTTCCGAGGTTGGTTTCAAAACCTCAAAACAAAGTGAAGAATCGACTCCTTTTTTTGTGCAGATGGAGTGGATCTCACTTTTTGTAACCATCATACTAAATTTTGCAAATGATGAGACAACAAGAAGAAGTAAAATTATTATAAGAAACAATGAAAAGTTTTTTTTGAAGTATGCAACCATTTTTTTTTTGTTACTAGTTTTTGAGAACTAATGTGAGATTTATATAGGTTGAAACATATCTTCAAATTTAAATGCTAACAGATTTTATTTTATTTTTTGCCGTAAATGCCATGAGATTATGTACCATAATAAAACAATATGAATCAATAGTAGCAATATAACAAACGATCAAAGCATTCAATGGTTTTCTTTTTTAGTAGTTTAGATAATTTCTAACATTTCAAATTTCATTCATGTTAAAAAAAAAATAATAATAAAAAGTTGGAATGAATCGCACAAAATTCTAAGTTTAGGTTGTAAAATTTTAATGTTTAATACAAAATAATATCTAATTTTACCAAAAACAAAATAGGGTACAAACATGATTTAATTTAATTCAGTAGCATTATTTCAAAGCGTTTGAGATTCTCGTTTCTTTGCAGTGGAGATATGGTAGTTTTGAAAATTGTAGAAATTTTTTTTTTTTTAAAGCACAAATTTGGGTAAATAGCACCAAGTATTTTGTTTAGGTAGTAAAATCTCCTATAAAGATGAATATCTAAAAAATAACACAACTATCTGATCTTGCCATGTTTGTAGGTTATGAACTGCCTATAGCCTTAAACATATCTTCAAATTTAAATGCTAACAAGTTTTATTTTATTTAAACTGTAAATGCTAAAGATTATGTACCATAATAAAATGATTTTTAATATAATAGTAGCAATATGTCAAACGATCAAAGCATTCAATGTTTTTTTTGGGGGTAGTTTAGATAACTTCTTAATTTTTTTAAACACTAATCTTCATATGTCATCAGAGACCTTCTTCGTAGGGGACTCTAGTAGATTTGAGCCATGAATCTGGATATAGCAGTTTTCTCACAGTGAAGTTCTCTGCTTCCTTCGTATCTGTAATAACCTTAAAGCCTTTCCACTTGACTCGTCCGCTTGTACCCGCTCCCGGGCCTTTGTTCTCGTACTCGCTGTAATACACGGTAGACAGACGTCGAGTGTCACTGTCCCATGAAACCATCCCACCGGATCAATGAGATCGTCGATGAAGCATTCCATAAAGACCACCCTTGAGCAGACTCCCCACGGACGTCCTAGATATGTCTTTACGGTTCGCTTGATGGGAGCAAGATCCGAGGTTGCTCTTATCTCGCACTTTTGGAATGAAAACCCAGATTGATCCCTCTGTGCTTCACGTTTCTGGGCCGTTATCATGTTGTTCTGTCCATCCCCTGGCTTTCTTGCCTCGATCTGGCAGTTTTGGAATACAGCCGATGCGTCACCGCAGATGAAATCGACCGTTCCGGTAATATAACAATCACGATAGAATTGCCGACGCTTGTGAGCATAGAGCGTGTCTTGATAGGCCTCGATACCGCAGAGGTATAGAGCCGACGCATCACCGCTCACACGGAGAGCCACGGCCTGGTTCTTTGTCGGGCCGGCTGTGTTCCGGATGCAAATACCTTGGCCTATAAACCCATCTCCATCTACGGCTATAAGTAATTGTAACAAAATGAGCATTAGTATCATTAGTATTTTTTAATATATATACATAACTCTGATGAAGAAGAAAAAATATACTACCAAGTGTTGCGGAGTCGAATGTCTTGACACCGTCTTTTGCGTTCAAGCTTCCGGTTAGAATAGTTTTATCTCTACCTTCGCCTACTATCGTTATGTTCGTCTTTGTCCTCGCAATCTTAACGATTTCATCATATATGCCTTTCTTAACATATATAATGAATCGTGTCTTGCTGTTTACCGGAGCCGCCTTAACCGCATCATTTATGGTTTTGTAGTCCCCCGTACCATCTTGGGCAACAACTAGGTTGGCTCCATGCTTGAGCACCTACAATTGTGTTTTAAGAAACATAGAGAAATTAAGGAGTAATTGAACGAAACAAGATAAAAGTTCTCCTTTTTCTCTGGAATTATATATTAGCACTTAAACTGGTGAAACATCCAAGTTATTACAACCAAAAGATGAGGAGCAAATACAATTAAAGACTTGAAACCTAATGAGCTCTACAGAGAGGCAAAGTTACTTTACTCACAAGTCACAAGATAAAAGTTCATGTTGGATTGTTTTCTTGGGTAATATTATAAAATATCTTTTATAGATCTTTTGTTGTATTGACTTGGGCCTTTATTAGTTCAATTTAGTACATATTGGGCTTTAGTGCCTATATCTTTAAATGAGATTCTTATTAGGCCTAATTAATGAACTAATAAGGGCCATTATGAACTACATTTGCTTTAATGCAAAATCTTCACCAAAAAACTTTTTTTTAAAAACAAGAAAAATTAGTTGTTTTACTGGAAATAAAAACGTACATCTTGAATTAAATGAAATTTTTTGTTTTGTCGATATCAAAATAGTTTTATGAGGTTTTGTCTATATATGAACTGTTATACAAATTATACATTTGTTTTTTGAAATATGGGTGTAGATGGAAAGTTCCCGATCATATATATATATATATATATATATATTTTTTTTTTTTTTTTTTTTTTTTTTTGTTCACTAACTAACTTCAAATTATGACAAAATAAAATTTGGAGTTTTACGGATTACCTTAGAATGTATAATTTGCTGACCGGTGCTATGGGATGTTGCACCCGAAAGCTGCCAATGTTGTTGTCCGTAGGTCCATGTGTCTGAGTCGGTGGTGTAAAAGATGGCAGGAGCCGAGAGGGACCGTTTGTGCAGCATGGATGGTTTGACTTCTTTATTGAGGCGAGTTTCTTCGCCAAAATAAAGCATCGAGCGAGCCTGTGAACATCGGAAATGGGCTCTTGTGTTCAAATCATTCGTAGCTCTTTCCTTATTTTTATTCGTAGCTCTTATACATTATATAATAAAATATTACATTTATTAATCTTAAATCATTTTCTGTCATTTGCCAAATTAGTTAATATGTTAATTGCTCACCAGCTACTAAAGTTTTTCCACGTCCTTTAATATTCTATTGACTTCAAAAATGAGTTCATCTCAATTTTTGTGTGTTTGTTTACGTCTTTGTATAATAAAAATGAGTTCATCCCAATTTTATATTGACTTTAAAAATGAGTTCATACCAGCTAGAAACCAAAAACGTCTTTGTCAAAATAAGTTTTAAAGGATATATATCGGTTCATAGATATTTTTGTGTGTTTGTTTACTAGCTAGCTTCAAATTACAACAAAAGAAAATTTGGAGTTTTACGGATTACCTCAGAATCTTCTTGAATCTTCTTTTCTAAACCTAACATTTCAAAAACACAACAAAAAAAACTGATGAACAAAAGCTAAATTTTCATTTGTATTAACATATGAAATTTTACTTAATTAGACGAAACAACTGTTTATCGATACAAGATATATAATACCTTGTTGATCGGTGATGTGAGATGTTGCACCCGAGTCCATGTACCAATTTGCATCGTGAGGCTCTTGCAACGTCATAGTGTTGAAGGTATGTGTAAGAGCTGATGGCAGAAACTGCGGCTGATACGCGGACGGACCCGACGGGTTTGTGTAGGCAAAGCCGGCTTCACCACTTGGCCGAAATGGAGCAGGTCCAAAGACGCTATTTGGTGCAGGGATATGAGGCTGTGAGTAGCCTCCACGACCACCGCCACAACCGTTGTTGTTGTTGTTCTGTTGTTGTTGTTGGTGATTGTCGTCGGTGTACAAGATGGCGGGAGCCGAGATGGTCCGTTTGTGGAGCATGGTTGGTTTGACTTGTTTACTGAGGCGAGATTTGGAAGAAGAACAAAACAGATTGGAAGAAAACGATGACAAGAAACGAGAAGGTTTGGAAGAAGAAGAAAAGAGATTGGAAGAAGGCGATGACAAGAAACGAGAAGGTTTGTAGGAGAAGAAGAAATTAAGTAGAGATCATATATAGACGATATTTCATAACACTAATTAAGTATTCCCTTAAATAAATGTTTGTTACTTTGTTAGATGAATACGCGTATTAATTACTATACGCTAATTAATTATATACATATAGACGATATCCTATAACCTAGTCAAGCCTGTTCTTCTTCTCTTTCCTTATTTGTTTTATTAATTTTCAATTGAAATTTATTCGATATACAACATAAAGCTACGTACACATACTATTAATGACTATTAATTAATTTTGTTGGTTTCGCTTGCAATCACACTATCTTGATGATTTTACTTTTTGATAAAACTACAAATAGTAAGCTATATAACTTGTAATACACAATCAATTACTTTTGCTTAAAAATGTCTTTATCAAAAAATAGATAACATAATTAGTAATTCGATTTCTTTACATTATGATGATTCAAACATTCATTTCATAGTGCGAAGTGAAGCAATGACTTCTGCGTGTGGATTTAGGTTTAATTATGTACAAAGAAGAATCCTTAATCGGGTATAGTTTCAAAATCATTTCCTTTCAAAAGGTGTATATGTTTTTTTTAAAATAAAAAATAATAAAATTTCACTAAAGGTTTTAAGGAAATAAGAGTTTGCATGTGCCTATAAAAATAAAAATATATTAACTAGCTAAAATAAACCGGATGATGAAAGTAATTTTGCATGTGTTTATCTTTCTTGAAGATAGTTTTTGTACGTACGTTCTGAAGTCAGTGCATTAGGATAAAAAACCACTGGAATATAGACCAGTAATATTCAATATATTTGTTACTACATTACTGGTGAAGTTAGTGCATTGGAGCTAAATATATAGGGGTGGAGAAAAAGAGTCGTAGATTCTGACATAAAATCATTATTTTGTATTTGTCCAATGAAATATAGATAAAATAAAAAAAATAATAAAAGAATACATATTGATAAGTCATACACTCATAAACCTAATTATGATCCCAGTTATGTAGTCTGATTTGCTTATTTGCAATATTTTTTCTTTAACGAAAGTATCGAAAATAATATGATTCATTTATACCAAACATTTATACATATTTGCAAACCAAACATTTATACATATGTTTCATTGAAAAGAATATGTATTTGCAAAATCACAACTATATACACCGGGGCCCTCATGATAACATGTGTAATGCTTGTGCTTTAAGCCCTAATATTATCATTTTAGAGATGTGTTAATTAATTTAATTTCTTTTATTTTTCTCCCAAAATACCTAGTGGAAGAAGAAAAGCGAGCTTGGTATTGTACAATACCTCATACCTCCATTGAATCTCTTTCTCTCTCTAGAAAAGGAATTTGGCTCAACTTTTCTCGATATCTAGTGGGTTTTTTAAGGAGACGAAAAAGAACTTAAAATTTTATTATAATTACTTCAGATTATAGAGAACATGGTTTTTTGTTTTCTGTTTGAGCTTTCCTTTTTTGGTAATTTACTACTACCTTTTTGTATTTTTCTTTTACTATTTTTATTCGTAGCTCTACATCACATAATAAAATACCACATTTATTAATTTTAAATCATCTTCTGTCATTTGTACAAATTGATCAATATGATAAATGCTCTCTTTTTTTAGCCTTCCACTAAGACATTAATTCCGCAGTACCCTTTTATTAAAAATAACAAGCGATTCTTGTTTCTTTTTTTATATTCCAAAAATCCATACTTTTTTTTTGGTAAAACCAAAAATCCATACTGTTTAATACAGATTAGACCTAACAGAAAAAATTCAATATTTTATACGGAGAGAAAATACGTCTTTTAAAAGAATGTTTAATTCTTTAAAACCACAATATTTATCATGGTTTGTTGAGTTTCATGCAGAGTTTTTTTTAATTATGAATAAATTAACCTGAGATAATTTGAATCTAATAAATAAATTATGATCGATTTACAAATTAAAATGAGTTTTTAACTAATACGCTGGTCATGGCCATAATGCTTTTAATTTGTTTTCTATATCTAAAAAATCTAAACCAAAACTTAGGTTTTTTTTAGATTAAGAATAAATTTGATTGCAAATATATCTCAAACTGAGATCGAAAGTGTACTAAATTGATCTAAAATAGTTTTGATTTCACTTTAGTTACTATTTTTCTAAACCTAAACTTTCAGAACACACAAAAAACTGATGAACAAAAACTAAATTTTCATTTGTATAAGTATAACATGTATTAACATATGAAAATTTACTCAATTAAACGTATATGTATAACATGTATTAACATATGAAAATTAACATGTATAGTAGTTCTTCTTCTCCTTCCTCATTTGTTTTATTAATTTTCAATTTTGAAATTTATTCGATATAGGCTACGTATACATACCAATACCATTAATGACTATTAATTAATTTTGTTGGTTGCCAATCACTATCTTGATTTTATTTTACTTGTAAATACACAAACTTTTACCTTTAATTTACGTCAAAAATGTCTTTAAAAAAAATAGAAAAATGTAATTAGATCAAACAATAATTAGAAGAAAACTCATTATGAGGTGGTCCTGGGCTCCTGGCGCTCAATATAGTAATTTGATCCAAACATTAATTTCATAGTGCGATGTGAAGCAGTTAATGACTCCAGCTAGTGGAGCTGTGGAGTTATGTTTAATCAGGTATAGTTTCAAAATCATTTCATTTCATGAGATGTGTATGGTTTTTAAAAAATAAAAAATTTCACTAAAGGTTTTAAGGAAATAATTATGCATGTGGCTATGAAAATAAAAATATATTAACTAGCTAAAACAAATCGGTTGATGAAAATAATTGTGCAAGTGTGTTATCTTTTTTGTTTGAAAATAGACCAGTGATGATATTCAATATATTTGATAGTAGTAGAGCTATATATATATATATATATATATATATATATATATATAGGGGTGGAGAAAAAAAAACGTAAATTCTTACATATAATCATTATTTTATTTTGTACTTGTTCAGTGGAATATATATAGATCAGAATAATAATTTTTAAAAAAAGTATTTGACCCTTTTAAATTAAAGTCCATGATAAGTCATACTCATAAGTATAAATTCAAATACATTTTGTGATATTTTAAATATTGATTGAATTTAAAAAAATTAAAATAACTTTACAAGCTTTTAAAAATTACTTTTTTATTATTGTAAGAAGATTTGTTTTTTTTTCTTGATAAATTGTAAGAAGATTTGTTTCTAACCTAATTTGGATCTAATTTGAGTTTGATCAAACCCAATAACGAATCCAAATATAGGTGCTTAGGACTTAGGAGTTAGGTCAACATTTATATATATTCTCAAATCCTTGGTACATGCAGGCTCGGACCTAGCAAATCATCATTACTCTCTAACATTTTCTCTAATTAAAAAACTCCAGTTATGTAATCTGATTTGTTTATCTGCAATATTTTCCCTTGCACAAAAATATAGAAAACTGGTTTCATATAGAGAAGTCAAACCAAACATTTATACATATGATTTATTTAAAAGAAAATATATTTGCAAAATCACAACTATAAAACCCGGACCTATGATAAAGTGTGTAATGATGGGCTTTAAGCCCTAATATTATCATCTTACAGATATGGTTTAGTTAATTTATTTTCCTTTATTCTTCTTCCAAAACCCCTTCTTATATATTAATATTATCGAACATTATTCTCTTATTTTTATGAACTAAGGAACACCCAAAAATTATTTTTAGAAAATATGTAAACAAATGGTGTACGTGGAAAGATTAATATTGATAAATATAATTTTTGATAAATAATATTATCAAATAATCAAAATCATAATATTCATGAAAATACTCTCCAACTTTATTCCATATGGATTGTCGACAAAAAAAAAATCTATATGGATTTATTTGATGGCCAGTATGATTATTTACGTCAAAAATTCAAAGATTTGTTTTGATAAAATGAAAAAATAAAAGAGTAGTTAAGAGTCTTAAGAATATTCAAATATGACATCACGGCATTTTATTATTGAACACTTACATTAGAACTTCACGAAACAGAGAATGTTATTGGTAAGTTAAGTCCATTCAAAACAGAGAAAGACATCAAATTAAAACAGAGCATATTACAACACAAAGTACCCTATAAGAGATCAAATCAAAGCCAATCTTGGTAAGTAACTCCAGTGGCGTTTAGCCATCATCCTCCTTGAATAAGCTTTGCCACAGTAAACTGCTCGGCCTCCTTTGAGTCTCAAATAACTTTAAATCCCTTCCATTTCACTCTCTTACTCGTATCCGCTCTAGGACCGTTATTCGCATACTCTCCATAGTACAATGTCGAGAGTGCAAACTCGCCGTCCCATGGGAAACAACCAGCCGGGTCAATGTGATCGCCGATGAAAGACTGCATGATCACTGTCCTTGAGTATAACTTCCATGGCCTTCCAAGGAATGTTTTCACGGATCCTTTTATCGGAGCAAGATCAGAGCTAGCTGTTATTTTACATTTTTGGAACGAAATGGCTGTGTTCTGGTTCTGATCTTCTCGTCCCTAAGCCGTCACCATGTTCTTTTGCCCGTCTCCAGGCTTCCGGGCCACGATATTGCCGTTTTGGAACACGGCCGCAGAGTTCCCGAATATAAAGTCTACGGTACCCGTTATGTACCAGTCACGGTAGAATTGTCGCAAGAGGGAGTGTAGCGCGTGTCTTGAAACGCATCTATGCGACAACGGTTTATGACCGTTTGATCAGCGCTCACGCGGAGAGCCACAGCCTGATGCTTCGCTGGCCCGGCCGTGTTTTGGAACCATATGTCTTGTGCCATAAACAGTGGCGAATGTACATAGCTTTTGGGTGGAGCACTTGCTCACCATAAAAAAATTTAAATTGGTTTAACTTTATAAGAGTTGTTACATATGCCCCTCTTGATAAATTATTCTATGCCTCCTATTCTCTTATGAATTCACGTTTCTATAAGAAAACAAAAAATTGAAACTTCAATATCATAAATACAAGACAAAGCCCAATTTGGTTTTCTTTGTCTACAACTACAAGCCCATTGCCCATATATTTATACTAAATAGATAACTTAAATGTAATTGTGCGTTGTTGATTTAAATAATTAATGAAATCCTTCGAATGATTTAGAAGGTTTGTTTCTTAAGTAAAAAAATTAGGGGTATTTTTTCAGTTTCACGAGAACAGTTGCCGTTTTAGAAAATCGTCTTCTCGGGTTCTTCTCGGTCGCTCTTTGTTTCAATTTCTAGTAAAAATTTGATTCGTTAGTTCTCATCAAACACAAATTCTCCAGTTCATGTAATTCTCTTCTCTATTAGTGAATTCGATTTGGTTTTTCTTATTTAGATTTTTGTTTTGTTTTCTCTCATATTTTTTTTTCCTTTCTATTTTAAAAACGCTGTTTGCGTTTTGTTATTTTGCATGGAATTTTTATGTATTTGATTCATGTTTAAAACACAAAAGGTATTGTCTACAAGTTATATATTGGGGAACAACGTTGAACGAGAAGTTTTATATTTAATTTAAAAGAGTTCTATTGGTGAATCTATATTGTAAGTGGTTGTTTTCTTTTACTGGTTTTGAGAATCAAAAGACATGGCTGGTAGTGGTACGGGTTCATGCTTTTTTTGCTAAGAATGTAAATAGTATGGGTTCATGCTTATTTCGATGTTGATACTAGCCAATTATTGTTAATTTGCCATTTTAATATTTGACTTGGATTATCTTATTTGGATGATTATAGTTTTGAGTGAACCAATATTATATTGATTGTATTTTGTTCATCTGCTCATGCTGATTAGTTTGATAGATGTTTAATAAGTTAACATGGGTTGATTTTATATTAAATTAATATAATTTAGTGTTTTGCAGATAAATCAATGGAACGATATTTCAAAAGAAAATCTGTTTCAAATTCTGAGAGTAATGTGGATGATTTGCCGTGGGATCCTGCTGAAAGAAAAAGAATATTAGATTATCATCCAAATCAAAGGGACGAGATAAGACGAAAATACTTTACTAGAGGTCCATGTCAACCACATGATCATATTTTTGAGAAAAAAGGAAATTGGAAAAGCAATGAGGCGCTTCAATCCAGCTTGGTTTGATAAATATAAGTGGCTAGAGTATAGCGTCTCGAAAAATAAAGCATTCTGCTTGTGTTGTTACTTATTCAGAGCTGACATCCCAAAACAAGGTGAAAATTATGCGTTTGTAACAGAAGGTTTTTCTTGTTGGAATAAACCTGAGTCTTTATTTGAACACGTAGGTGGAATTAACATCTTTCATAATATTGCTGTTAAGAGATGTGATGATTTGATGAATCAAAGTCAGTCTATTGTGCATGCTTTGTATAAGCAGGATGATGTGGTGAAAAATGAGTATCGCATTCGGTTAAATGCTTCAATTGATGCTTCTAGGTACTTGCTACGACAAGGATTACCATTTCGTGGTCATGATGAGACCAAAGAGTCTGCTAATAGAGGAAATTTTGTAGAGCTCTTGAAATACACAGGAGAACAAAATGATGCTGTAAGTAAGGTTATTTTGAAGAATGCTCCGGGAAATAACCAGATGGCTTCTTCAGTGATTCAAAAAGCTATTGTACATTCTTTTTCAGAGGAAGTACTGAAATCTATCATTGAAAAAATTGATCATGGTGTGTTTGGTTTGTTAGTTGATGAGTCTGCTGATGTTTCTGACAAAGAACATATGGCTGTTGTTTTTCGATATGTTGATAAAGGTGGATCCGTTAAAGAAAGATTTCTTGGAGTTATTCATGTAAAAGAAACATCTTTTTAACTCTGAAATCTGCTATTGATGGCTTGTTTGCAAAACATGGGTTGAGCTTGAAAAAAGTTAGAGGACAACGTTATGATGGAGCAAGTAATATGAAGGGTAAATTTAATGGGCTCAAATCATTGGTTGCCAGAGAAACTAGTTCAACATACTATGTTCATTGTTTTGCTCATCAACTTCAGTTGGTTGTGGTGGCAGTTGCGAAAAAATACTTTGATATTAGTAATTTTTTCGATATGATTTCTACGATGCTGAATGTGGTTGTAGCTTTTTGCAAGCGAAAAGATATGCTTCTAGAACGTAACCGAAGGACAGTGGAGGAAGGGATTAATAGTGGTGAGATTAACACTGGAACAGGACTAAATCAAGAGAAATCTCTTCCAAGGCCTGGAAATACTCGTTGGGATTCTCATCATAAAACATTGTTGCGTTTGGTTGAGATGTTTCATTATGTCATTGAAATTCTCGAGTATGTTCAAGATGAAGGAGTCGATGACTCACAAAGATGTCAAGCATATGGTCTTCTCAAGTATTTTCACACATTTGATTGTGTGTTCTATATGCAACTAATGCTGGTTATTCTGGGATTAACCGAGAACTTGTCAATGGCTTTGCAAAGAAAAGATCAAGATATTTTGAATGCCATGTCACTTGTGGAATCAACTAAGCGGGAATTGCAAAAAATTCGAGAAGATGGATGGGATTTTTTTATGGATAAAGTTTCTTCTTTTTGTCAAAAGCATAATGCTAATATGCTCATGATGGATGAAGACTTTGTGGATCCAGAAAAGCCAAGAAAAAAATAGGTATAACGAATCTGCATCATTATAAGGTTAATTATTTTTACACCGTTCTGGATTTGCGGCTTCAAGAGTTTAATGATCGATTTACAGAGGTAAATACCGACCTGCTTATTTGTATGGCTTCTTTAAGTCCTGTTAGTTCATTCCGTGATTTTGACAAGTCAAAGCTGTTGCGATTGATTGATTTTTATCCATATGACTTTAGTTCTGGGGAGCATTTATCTATTGAGCATCAACTTGGAATTTACATTGACAATGTAATAAACGATGCACGGTTTGAGAATTTGAAGAATCTTGGAGAACTTTCTCGTCTGATGGTGGAAACGCAAAAACATCTTCCACAGCCTTAGTATATAGGCTTTTAAAGTTGGTTCTAACTTTACCGGTTGCTACCGCAAGTGTCGAAAGATATTTTTCTATAATGAAACTAGTGAAGACAGCCACACACAACCGGATTGGAGATGAATTTCTGAGTGATTTTTTAGTATGTTATATTGAAAAAGAGTTGTTTGAGTTTGTTACAAATGAAAGAGTGGTGAAAAGATTTCAGTCTATAAAAGAGCGTATAGTACATTTGTTGGTGTTTTTACGATGTTTGGATGATGATTTTTTTTAAATATATTATTTAGTAATTTTTATTTCTGCCCTTGGTGAAAATAATTTCTAGATTCACCACTGGCCGTCACCATGTTCTTTTTCCCGTCTCCAGGCTTCCGGGCCACGATATCGCCGTTTTGGAACACGGCCGCAGAGTTTCCAAAATAAAGTCTACGGTACCCGTTATGTAGCAGTCACGGTAGAATTGTCGCAACGAGTGAGTGTAGATGTCTTGATACGCATCTATGCGACACCGGTTTATGACCGTTTGATCAGCGCACACGCGGAGAGCCACAGCCTGATGCTTCGCTGGCCCGGCCGTATTTTGGAACCATATGTCTTGTGCCATAAACAGTGGCGAATGTACATAGCTTTTGGGTGGGGCACTTGCCCACCATAAAAAAATTTAAATTGGTTTAACTTTATAAGAGTTGTTACATATGCCCTTCTTGATAAATTATTCTATGCCCCCTATTCTCTTATGAATTCACATTTCTATAAAGAAACAAAAAAATTGAAACTTCAATATCATAAATACAAGACAAAGCCCAATTTGGTTTTCTTTGTCTACAACTACAAGCTCATTGCCCATATATTTATACTAAATAGATAACTTAAATGTGATTGTGCGTTGTTGATTTAAATAATTAATGAAATCCTTCGAATGATTTAGAAGGTTTGTTTCTTAAGTAAAAAAATTAGGGGTATTTTTTTCTGCTTCACGAGAACAGTTGCCGTTTTAGAAGATCGTCTTCTCGGATTCTTCTCTGTCGCTCTTTGTTTCAATTTCTAGTAAAACTTTGATTCGTTAGTTCTCATCAAACACAAATTTCCAGTTCATGTAATTCTCTTTTCTATTAGTGAATTCGATTTGGTTTTTCTTATTTAGATTTTTGTTTTGTTTTCTCTCATGTTTTTTTTTTCCTTTCTATTTTAAAAACACTGTTTGCGTTTTGTTATTTTGTATAGAATTTATATGTATTTGATTCATATTTAAAACACAAAAAGTATTGTCTAAAAGTTATATATTGGGGAACAGCGTCAAACGAGAAGTTTTATATTGAATCTAAAAGAGTTCTATTGGTGAATCTATATTGTAAGTGGTTGTTTTCTTTTACTGGTTTTGAGAATAAAAAGACATGGCTGGTAGTGGTACGGGTTCATGCTTATTTCGATGTTGGTACTAGCCAATTATTGTTAATTTGCCATTTTAATATTTGACTTGGATTGTCTTATTTGGATGATTATAGGTTTGAGTGAACCAATATTATATTGATTGTATTTTGTTCATCTGTTCATGTTGATTAGTTTGATAGATGCTTAATAAGTTAACATGGGTTGATTTTATATTAAATTAATATAATTTAGTATTTTGCAGATAAATCAATGGAACGATATTTCAAAAGAAAATCTGTTTCAAATTCTGAGAGTAATGTGGATGATTTGCCGTGGGATCCTGCTGAAAGAAAAAGAATATTATATTATCATCCAAATCACAGGAACGAGATAAGATGAAAGTACTTTACTAGAGGTCCATGTCAACCACATGATCATATTTTTGAGAAAAAAGAAAATTGGAAAAGCAATGAGGCGCTTCAACCCAGCTTGGTTTGATAAATATAAGTGGCTAGAGTATAGCGTCTCGAAAAATAAAGCATTCTGCTTTTGCTGTTACTTATTCAGAGATGACATCCCAAAATAAGGTGGAAATTATGCGTTTGTGACAAAAGGTTTTTCTTGTTGGAATAAACTTGAGTCTTTATTTGAACACGTAGGTGGAATTAACAGCTTTCATAATATTGCTGTTAAGAGATGTGATGATTTGATGAATCAAGGTCAGTCTATTGTGCATGCTTTGTATAAGCAGGATGATGTGGTGAAAAATGAGTATCGCATTCGGTTAAATGCTTCAATTGATGCTTCTAGGTACTTGCTACAACAAAGATTACCATTTCGTGGTCATGATGAGACCAAAGACTCTGCTAATAGAGGAAATTTTGTAGAGCTCTTGAAATACACAGGAGAACAAAATGATGCTGTAAGTAAGGTTATTTTGAAGAATGCTCCGGGAAATAACCAGATGGTTTCTTCAGTGATTCAAAAAGATATTGTACATTCTTTTGCAGAGGAAGTACTGAAATCTATCATTGAAGAAATTGATCATGGTGTGTTTGGTTTGTTAGTTGATGAGTCTGCTGATGTTTCTGACAAAGAACAGATGGCTGTTGTTTTTCGATATGTTGATAAAGGTGGATCCGTTAAAGAAAGATTTCTTGGAGTTATTCATGTAAAAGAAACATCTTTTTTAACCCTGAAATCTGCTATTGATGGCTTGTTTGCAAAAACATGGGTTGAGCTTGAAAAAAGTTAGAGGACAAGGTTATGATGGAGCAAGTAATATGAAGGGTGAATTTAATGGGCTCAAATCATTGGTTGCCAGAGAAAATAGTTCAAAATACTATGTCCATTGTTTTCGATATGATTTCTACGATGCTGAATGTGGTTGTAGCTTCTTGCAAGTGAAAAGATATGCTTCTAGAACGTAACCGAAGGACAGTGGAGGAAGGGATTAATAGTGGTGAGATTAACACTGGAACAGGACTAAATCAAGAGAAATCTCTTCCAAGGCCTAGAAATACTCGTTGGGGTTCTCATCATAAAACATTGTTGCATTTGGTTGAGATGTTTCATTCTGTCATTGAAATTCTCGAGTATGTTCAAGATGAAGGAGTCGATGACTCAAAAAGATGTCAAGCATATGGTCTTCTCAAGTATTTTCACACATTTGATTGTGTGTTCTATATGCAACTAATGCTGGTTATTCTGGGATTAACTGAGAACTTGTCAATGGCTTTGCAAAGAAAATATCAAGACATTTCGAATGCCATGTCACTTATGGAATCAACTAAGCGGGAATTGCAAAAACTTCGAGAAGATGGATGGGATTTTTTTATGGATAAAGTTTCTTCTTTTTGTCAAAAGCATAATGCTAATATGCTCATGATGGATGAAGACTTTGTGGATCCAAGAAAGCCAAGAAAAAAAATAGGTATAACCAATCTGCATCATTATAAGGTTAATTATTTTTACACCGTTCTGGATTTGCGGCTTCAAGAGTTTAATGATGGATTTACAAAGGTAAATACCGACCTGCTTATTTGTATGGCTTCTTTAAGTCCTGTTAGTTCATTCTGTGAGTTTGACAAGTCAAAGCTGTTGCGATTGATTGATTTTTATCCAGATGACTTTAGTTCTGGGGAGCGTTTATCTATTGAGCATCAACTTGGAATTTACATTGACAATGTAAGAAATGATGCACGGTTTGAGAATTTAAAGAATCTTGGAGAACTTTCTCGTCTGATGGTGGAAACTCAAAAATATCTTGCACATCTTTTAGTATATAGGCTTTTAAAGTTGGTTCTAACTTTACCGGTTGCTACCGCAAGTGTCGAAAGGTGTTTTTCTGCAATGAAACTAGTGAAGACAGCCACACGCAACCGGATTGGAGATGAATTTCTGAGTGATTGTTTAGTATGTTATATTGAAAAAGAGTTGTTTGAGTCTGTTACAAATGAAAGAGTGGTGAAAAGATTTCAGTCTATGAAAGAGCGTAGAGTACATTTGTAAATGTTTTTACTGATGTTTGGATGATGATTTTCTTTAAATATTATTTAGTAATTTTTATTTTTGCCCCTGATAAAAATAATTTCTAGATTTGCCACTCGCCATAAACCCATCACCATTCGCGGCTGCACGGGTTTCAAACCGGTCTAGTAAGTTATTTGGATACAAAAATATTAATAATTTGAAAGAAAATTTTCCAGTTCACCACCACATATATATATCATTTACATGAGTGATAAAAACTATTAGAATATATAATAGTTATATCGTTTTGTTAGGGAAGGTCTAGATTCTAAATATATTAGAATATATAATAGTTATATCCTCTCCGTTTCATGAAGATTTGTGGTTTAAGATTATTTTTTTGGTTTCACAAAAGTTAATGTTTTCTGTTTTCTACGTAAAAATATTGTTTCGTTTCAATGCAAATCTTAATTAAATAACAAATTCATTTAGTAAAGTGAAATATATTTAGTATCGCAAATAAATTTTAAAAGTGTGTAAAATCCCAAAACATAAATTTTTAAGAAACGAGTATAAAAAATATGCAATTTCCCATATTAATTGTTGTAGTTATTGAGATTTTAATTTGGTTTTTGATTACCTTGGGAGCAGATTCTAAAAGCTTCATATCGAGAGAAGTTAGCCAAGACGGGAAGTGAATGGGAAAGATCATCTCGAGCACGTCTCTGGAAGGCAAGAGGGAGACAAAGATGGCTAGAGCCACTCTAGCTCTAGAAACCAAGTCTTCGAGCTTTGGCTTGACTATAAGTTTAGAATCGACGGAGACATCGCTAAAACTGTCTAAACATGTCATGTAGTTTGTAAGCACACTGCTCAGCCAAGTGTGAACGTTTGAGTACGACTCAAGATTAAGGTTTCCTCCTCGGAGTTCCTCTATTGAACTCATCACTCGATCCTTTGATACGTCCATCAGCTCTTCGCAGTCCGCAAAACGAGCCTCGTCTCTCGCCCCATTGGAGCGAGTTCTAGCCTCATTCAACATGTTCATCGCGCTCTCGAGCCGCCACACCGAGTTTTTCAAGAACACGTGCTATAGGTCAAGACGATTGAGCTTTGAGAACGACAACGTCGTGAGTTCGGACAAGAGAGCTTGGCATGAGTCTTGGTCGTGAGCTCCAGGGCGGATCTGGCTTGTGGTTAACAAGGAATCATCATTAGTGGTGTTAATGGAGATTAGTTGGGCTGTGAAGAAAGCTGCCGAGCCAAGAATAGCTACAAAGGCGAGGACAAGGCATAGATTCTTGTGGTGAAAAGACTTTGGTTTGGAAAGAAGTGGTTGGTTTGAATTGGACATTGGTCTTTGGTTTTAGTGGTAAGAGGCTTGTTTGTGTTGGCCTTTCACTACCATGTATCATGCCATTTTATAGAAAATGGTAGTGAGTGGAGTACATGAGAGGGACTTATCATTTCCTTTTCTTTGCACATGCTACTCATTATCATTTCACCAAATACAACTATATATAAACTAGAGAGAAAAAACAATTTGTGATTTTGGCTGATGATGGTCCGTACATTAGAAAAAATATTCACAGAAATAATCAGCCAATAAGATTAAAACCATATAAAAAGTTAGCCACATCAGCATCATGATTAGTACACATAACATAATTGATGAAACCTTCTAGCCTTCTAGGTTTGTTCGCTCACGTTTTTAACAAAACGTTTCAGTATCTCAGTTTCTCTTTCTCCGATTTGTGATTATTCTCATAGCATAACGCCTTTTCAATCGCCAAACCTTCCTTCTTAAATGTTCATATATCATTGTCTTACACACATTCTCTTCTCCAAATGGATCTCTATTTTTCCTCTTCATGCACTCGCTGAATAACAGGTTAGTCTTCCTTTGAATACTCTTCTAGATCTGGGTTTATCTCCTAATTAGGGTTCACACGGTCGAAACTTTGCATGTGAATGAGAACAGAGGAAGACAAATCAAGAGGAAGACAAAGCAACATGAAAACTAATGTAAAGAAAAAAGAGGTGACACCTTTAGCACCAGGAAGAAGATGAGCCCCCAAAAGTAGAAAAAAAATCGTATAGTGCCACATAGTTTACTGTTCCTTGATCAGCAAAAAACGTTTGCAAGTCCCAATGAATCTCACGGCCCTTCATCAAGCCACTATTTTGGGGTTTACGTTCCTCTTCCTCCGAGTTTTATCAGGTTTGATGAGATTGAGATAGATCCTTTTCATTGATTTAAGGTTGTAGACAAAGCTGATTACATATAACCAAATACTACTATTTCACTTTGACTCTTCTAACCCATTATTTATAGATAGACATGTGTTGATTACTTGGTTTGCTAGCTTATATCATCTCCCAAGAAGCTTGGTTCTTATGAGTGAGTCATTTTATTATATTTTTTGCAGTTCAAAAATGAGGGAGTTTACATCTTAAATATACATATGAGGATATATATGAATGAATTCTACAATAGAGTTTATACTTTGGATTGTTTGTAGTATCTTCTTCACAACCAAGCGGCGGTTATAATTGCCTCCCCTAATTATAATGATAGTTCATCTTTCTACTATCTTACAAAGAATCCTCTATTTGCATTACCGGCGGAGTCTCCACATCAAATATGTTTCCCACAAATTTCTTACACAGCTTCGTCTTATCAGATTTTGAGAGTTACTAAATTAATTGATAGCCATTTAATTTGTGAAGCGTTTGAATTGTACAAACTAAATTTGGTAAAATTATCTTTTGTCTCAAGATACCATCCAATATGTAACTAATTGAATATTTGCAGCCGAAAGTTACACCAAATGTTTGCTTCTCTACTGGGGGATTGTATAACATGTGATAGTTTGTGTTGCCGAATTAACTATCCTATCTATATTAATTGAGGAGATATTAGAGTAAAAAATCATGTGTCAATCAATGAGTACTTTATGGGGACAAATCATTTAATTTAACCAATCATAACATTTCAATTAAAATTATATGTCACAGTGGAAATCTCTACATATTCTAATTAATTTTATAACATCAGCTCTTTAATACATGTTTTACAAATTTAAGTCAACTAAATGTAATATTTAAGATTTACCATATTATTTATTTAAAAAAAAATTGATATATTCCTTCTGTTTCATTTTATTTGATGTTTTTTTGTTTCATTTCAAGTGATGTTTTCAAATTTCTCTCTAAAATTAATTGTGTTGTTGTTGTTTTTGACTATTTGAATTATGCAGATTGTTCTTTTATTGGTTTAATTGTTTTAGAGTTTATGATAAAACATGTGTTATTTCGAAAAAAATAAAAAATTAAATAATTTTTAATCTGTGTGCAAAAACCTTAAACATCAAGTAATTCGAAACGGAATGAGTATTAACAAGTTTTTTATGAATTGTTTTAATATTCTAATTTCGTGCTTGACACGGATCAAAATCTAGTATATGAATTAATCTAAAATTTTATTTTGAATAGCCGCTAAGTGACTTACTTAAAAGAATAACATAAGTATACGTTATAGCCTATGTCCTAGTGATATGGGGATTGTGAATATATCTGCAGCTAAGATGATGAGAAATTCTGAGATATGCCACTTTTCAAGTGCCACTTTGCAAAAAATGCAAGTGCTTAAAAAAATTTACAAGCGTGCCACTCTTTTTCCCCATATCCCCATATTACCCTTTGACTCATTTTAACCTAATTTTGTGTATTGTTTTCTTCAGATCTTGCCTCCCAACTCGAGAATTCCTCTAAAATTGTCGTCTCCGATCTCAAATCTCCCTGTCTCCGATTTCGCCATCTCCGAACTCCGTCGCGATCTCCTCTGAGAAAATTCGAGAAAGAGTTGTTGTTGATCTGGTGGTGCGTTTGACGAAGAACACAGATCTGAGATTGGATCTGGTGGATTTGGAAAGAAGAAAGGTTGTTTAGCCCGATTAATGACCCGATTGTTGAAGATCCGACCTGTGTTAGGTCAAGAATGGTGAAAAGTCAACTTCCGGGTAATATCCAGGGAAGGTAGAAAAAGAAGAAGGAGGAAGAGAAAATGCAATCGCGGAAGAAAAAGAATCGGAAACGCTTTTGAATAGCTTATAAAATCTTTTAAATACCTTATAAAACTTTTTAAATAGGGTTTAGTTTTGAAGGTATAGCACTTGGAGTATTTGCAGGAGGAGTCTTTTAAATACTTTATAAAACATTTGAAATAGGTTATAGAACATTTTAAATACTTTATAAAACCTTTTAAATATCTTATAAAACCTTTTAATTAGGGTTTAATTTTGAAGGTATAGCATTTGGAGTGTTTGCAGGATGAGTCTTTTAAATACCTTATAAAACATTTTAAATACCTTATGAAATATTTTAAATATGTTATAAAACTTTTTAAATACTTTATAAAACATTTTAAATTCCGTTAGTGTTTGGAGGATAAATCTTTTAAATACATTATAAAACCTTTTAAATAACTTATATAATATTTTAAATAGGTTATAAAACACGAAAATTTTGCCTAAGATCCGAACTTGGTCGGAATAAGAAACCCGAAGAGACCGGGAGAGAAGTCTCTCTCTATAAGACTAGAGGTCAAAAAGTTTAATCACTTTTTTCTTAGGCAAAGGTTACATCGTGGACATCGGAAGTATGGTTTAAAAAGTATAGTTTAGATGTCAGAGAAAAACTTTTTTGTTCTGTTTGTAAGTCATTGGAAACAGCAATTAGAAGTATAGGTCTTGTGACCAAAAAAAAAAAAAGTATAGGTCTATGTCATATAAAATCTACTTTTTTGTTTTGTTTAAAGTACAAGGACCTTTTGCTAAAAGCCACCGGAACTAACAATTATATACAAGCAGGTTTGAATATTTGAAAATATTGTGTATAAAATGTACACAAATATACAATTTATACACAATATTTATTTCAATATTCGAAAAAGAAAAGAAAAAATATCGGAAACGGGTTTTGATTTTGGGAAATAGTAAAAATCACAAATAACAAATTATTAGGGATATGCAAAATTTCTGAAAGGTAATTTTCGAATCTAAATCAAAATATCCAAACCTGTATACAATAACATGAATGTTATATAAATTAAATTATTTGAACAAATCAAACTGAATTTTATGAAATCGAGACGGAAGTAAATCAAAAATTTGTTTAGTAAAATACTTTTTTCTTTTAAAGTATAAAAAAATAGACAGCTGACGCAAGGAATCCATTGCAAATATTGCAATTGAGAGGTTATCAGAACAACCAATAGTCACAAAGAAATCAGAGAGCACATGCCAGATGCTCGACCAGACAAGTCTGATGCGATTCATGTTATAATCTGCCATTGCAACCAACAGAGTATAAATAAGAGACTTTCGACCAAAATACAACAGATATCGTGAAGGAAAGATTGATCCTTACGCTATTTCCACAATCTTTGTAAGGCTGAAGACCCGTGGATCAGATGGAGATCGTAATTCATCCATGGAAACTTTGCAGAGGGCTTTAACGAAATCAATTATGGCTTCACTGTTCAATCTTTGACTACGAGTAAATATCCGACTCATGTCGCCAACCTGTTCTAGCAAGTTCAGATTAGATATCAGGTTGTTCATCTGTTCAGATGTCACCGTATTAGAAGCCTTGCCAGCAACACCGGAACCATCATATGAACCCCTTATCACAGCAGAAGCAGCATACTGAAGTTTTCCGGGTGCTCTTTCTTTAACTGCAGGTACGGAATTTGACTTAGCCAGTGGAGAGTTTCCCGACTCGGTTTGAGGAAATGCAAAGAAAGTGGCATCAGGAGGCGCTCCTTCCCTCAAGAGATGAAGATGTTCAAACCGAGAAACACATGTCAAAATATGCTCCCAAGCATCTTGTAGGTAGTTACCTTCTTCCTCTGCCAGTTTGATTATTGCCTGTCAGCGAACAAACAAACACAGTTAATCCATAAAAGTCAGTCACTTCGTATCATCCAATGGTGTTTTAATGATTTTCCAGATTTGAAGGTGATGCAAACTTGCAACGTACCCAACTCAATTTAACAAACAAGACAGAAGGAAATGGCTAAGCCAATCACCAATTCCTAGAAACTAGAAATGTTTTTTCCAAGGTTTTCAAACACCAAATGTGAATGCTAGTCCAGCATAGAATAAAACTTGAAACTGAATGAGATTTCCCCTAACTCGATTTGTATCCTGAAAATAAGGAAAGAAATTTGAGAAAAGGGATACCAACCTTTATGGCCTCAATGTTCTGCTGCTTGATATCACCCGGAGAGTGGAGAGAAGTAAATTTTGCTAGTGAAGTCACAAAGGCATCTCTGTGCGTTTTTAAGGACATCACAGAAGTGACATGGATAGCATGGTGGAAACCCTCCAGACATAATGTTGTAATTACTGCATCGTCACTCTGGTCAAGTGGAACACTGAAAGCAGCCAACAAAGGAGCCCAACACACCTCAACCATAAACCTGAGAATAACAACATCCGAGGCTGCATAATAAACTGACCTACAGTGGAAAACAAAAATCAGACACCACGAAATAAACTCGGGTAATTCCAAGTATATTATAGCTAATAAGAAATAGACGTAAAAAAATTATAGCAGAAGCCAGCAGTGTTGATTTGACCAACTACCAACTCCCAGAGAGCGACTATCAGAACATAAGATGAATGATGCCCAAAAGAGAAGAGAATCAACATGTCTGAAATAGACAAATGCACGACAGTGTGAAAGTTAAAAAGCACAATAAAGTAAGCTTCTTACTCAGATTTGCGAGCTTTTTCTTTAAACCTCTCTTGCATATGCCTGATAAGATCATCACTGGTCTCCATGTACATATCGTCACACGCCTAGGAACAACAATATTTAAGATAGTATCTAAGCCAAGTAATCTACTCGAGTTTGTCGGCTGCTTCTGTTGAGGACCCAAACCATCGTCCTTCATCTTTATCTCATTTCTAGATATCCTTTCATATAATGCACGTAGATATTCCTCAGGCAAGTCTTTCCCATCATCTATACCACGATTATTTTTAATAAAACCATCAGGTGTCATCTGCAAGTTTTAATTGAAAACTAGAATGAGCCCCAAGCTTCAAACAAGATTGGACTAAGATCTTCCTCAAGAGGGATTTCAATAAGGTTTTAAACAAAACAGCTCAATTATGTACCTTGCTCTTCACCATAGGGTTATGTGCATCTGTGTTGAGCAAAATGACAGAGTAAGCGAGTAAATATGCCGTATCAGCGCTAGAAAAAGCCCTTGGGTTACATTTACAGTAACGCTCCGCAAACTTCTCCATGATGCGTTCGATTTTTTGTGCTTCTCCTGGCAGCCTAAAGCCCCGGAGAAAGGCTCGGATTGCCTCATCAAATTCCATGTCTTGAAAGTCGAAAGAATCCACATATGCATGCATCACTTTAAGGTCTTGTTCAACCCCCATGCATCTTTGAGAAAAGCTGCTATTTCCACTGGTGAGTCCCCCACCTTCTTTGCCTTGATTAGAAATTCAATGCCTTTCTTAGGTTTCTGGTTGAAAATAGAAATACCTTCCTGCCATCAATAAAACCAAATCAGTTCTTCGCTGAAAGACTGAGACAAAAGACAAAGAGCACCGAATCAAACTTTAGGTAAACGTTTACCTGAAGTTCAAGCTTGTAAGCTCGGCGCTGCTCTATTGCTAAGGCATCAGAAGTCCCACTGGACAATTCAGACTGAGACTCTGATCTTTCAAAAACCCCATGGCCTCCATCCCCCTTACCATTTTCCACTGGATGGCTCCCTTCTTCAAGATTTCTATCATCAATTGCTTCGGTAACAACAACATATCAAGTCATACCTCTCAAATATATTGGATGAATTGACATCGCAATCATAGTTGATGAAGATATCTACCAAAATCTGTGAATCAAGACAGAGCTTGTCTAGGAACCGAAGCACTATCATCTTCTATTGAAAATCAGGTTGAGAAACATTCTCTAACACTCTTAGAACAATCATAGGGAAGAACAACCAATCTCTGCCTTCAACCCAGCACGAAATCTTGAAACCAAGCTAAGTAAAATCGAGCAGGAAAGCTGGAAAATGATCATAAGATTTGAAGCACTGTTCTTCAGCAAGGAGAGACACAGATACTGCTTGATGGCGCTATAAGAACCTGTTTCATCATGAATTGATGCCAAATTTTCAGACGAAACACTGATAACTATATAACATCCCGCCCAAAGCAACTATCAAGCAGATGGATACTAATTAGCAATCTCCAATGTTTAAAAGCTTCGGAAACAAGACTGAAACTAGAGATAGCATAACAAACTACCTAATGTGGCTTATAATAATGCAATAAGACAAGCAAAAACAAACCTATCGCTGGTTCTAAAAACAGCACCGGCATTCTCCAGCAGAATCTCCAATAACTGGAGAGCCACAATCTTCCCTCTCATCAACTCTGGATCTTCCTTGGGTGGTGTCTTCATGGACAGCTTGCAAAGTGCCCTGAATACCAAGAAGGCGTCTCTTCGCAGCTTATTCCCAATCTGAACCTCAGAATCATCGTCTTTCTCCACTTCTCCATCTGCCAGTTCCCCTTTTCTTCCTTCGAGGGCCGACTTATACATGTGTAGCTATAGGGGATTGACATTACAAGGACATCAACAATGACGTACCCTTTTTTTTTTTTTTAACTTCATAATTGTTTAAGAAATCCATTTTTGAGACCGTATGATAATCTATCTTGATATGTTTCGTCCTCTCATAAAAAAGCAAAAACCTGCACGAATTTTCGAATACAAGGCTTGCAAAAAGGTGTTTGCATCGCATCAGGCATTGGATGGACATAAAGCAAACCACATGAAAGTAAAATGTTGTTTTGCTTCTCAAAATAAAAAAAGAGGAAGAGGAATACAAAGAAAACGATGATGAAGAGAAAAAAAGCAAATCAATGGCTCATATCGCAAGAAAAAATATCCAATCTGCTCACGAATGCACTATCTGCCCTCGAGTATTCTCGTCGGGACAAGTATCGGGAGGTCACAAGAGATGCCATTGGTTAACACCTTCTAATTATATTCGTATGACATCGCTCCATGATCATCATCATTTTACAGGAAGACCTCAGCCGTTAGATCAACCATCTCTATATCTCAATTTAGCTTGCCAAGAGTATTACGTTGATCCAGCGGCCATGAGCGTAGGGATGATTGGGATAGATGGTGGTGGCACTAATCACAACGCTACTTCATCTTCGTGGTTAGAATTCGCAAGTGGTGCTTGGTCTTGACGACTGACTAATTAATTAAGTAAATTGGTAATTATATTCATTCATTCGTTTATATTCAATCAAGTACAATAGTTTATGGAGTTGTATAGATTTTATATGCATTACGCGTTAATCTAGCCATAACTAATTTGGTCTATCATATAGAGTATAGTTCTCCTCTGATGTGAATTATGGGAGGTGGTCTGGTTTTGGAAAAAAACGGGGCATGTGATTTTTAACAATAGCAGCTTTGTGTTGTAAGGAGAAAAACGCTTTCTCGAAGATATAAAAAAAACAAATCAAATTTGCAGAAAAACTCTGAAAAGCATTTAAACCGAGATAAAAAATCAAAATTGATTGTTACATAAAGACTCTAGGAAGCATTTAAACTGAGATAAGAGAGAGAGAGGAGTAAGACGCAAAGCCCATATGGTATGGGGGCATTATCTTTCGAATTGTGGTGCGGATCTTATCAGATACATCTTTCTTCCAATCATTTTGGGTCTGGGAGGATGAGGAGGATAATTGCACATAAGCGACAGTGAGAGAGGACTTTGGGCCGTGCGAGCAGAATCTGAATCTAAGAGCGGGTGTAGTGACAATAGAGGGATCAACGCCTTCGTTGTTAAGCGATTCTCGATTCTTCTCATAGATAAAAACAACAAAACACTAAATATACTAAAACTAAAAGGATATAACTTGCTAGTTTACTAATAATTAGTTTCTTTTATTTATTAGAATTTAAGAATATCAAAAGATTAGGAAATTATAGAAAGAAGAGAAACATAAATAAATAAAAAAGGAAAGAGTAAAAAATGTTTTAAAAAAACAGCAAGAAATATATATTAATTTGGCATGTAGCTTGTTGTTTTAGGTTCGGTATGAACCCAATAAAATATTACAATTAAGCATTACTCGTAAGGATTTTGAGGATTTATTGGCCCAATGTCCACACATCCCCAATCAAAATTTAAGCTTTGCTTAAATTACTCTCAAGTGAATTTGAAGCAGGGGGCTCTAGAACAACACAACAATTTTTTGCGGACTCTAAATCTTCGTCACTAAACCAAAATCCACTATTTTTATTTGAAAAAATAATTATCAGTGTAAATAAAATTGTGCAACAAAATTATAAGTAAATGCATTTATCGGTTAGTAAGTATGAGTTTATTTCAACTCAAAACTCAAGTTTTTAGTTTGTCGTTTACTAAAAAAAAATTGAAGAGTTAAATTTTAAAAAGAAAGACCAAAATCGAAAACGTATAAACAATATCTTACAAATAAATGTTTTACAGGTGTAACAGTAATAGAAATAGAGACGTTTTTTTAAGGTCATATTTGATACTGTAATTGAGAAAATAGTGTTTACTTTTTAAAATCAAGACAAAATTCTAAAATTTTAACATCATCTGAATTGGCTAACAATAAGACTTTGTAGCCCCAATTCTTTAACGTCTCAATTATGCCTACAAAACCCTTGTCAGAAGTGCAGATTAAGATCGGGCTAAGATCGTTGTTGACTTGCTGAAACTCACTGTCTACATCCTTGAAGATGCATTCCTTCAACTTCAAGTAAGATAACTTCTTTTTCCGAACTCCATAATTATATTGTTTAAGTTTACACTTATCACACAGAGGATCTCTTACAGAAAGATAGTTGAAAGAGAAAGCCACATCAGAATGACTAAAGATGGAATTAAGGCTGGTTTTCTCATAATTTGGAAATGTGCCATAGGCAGTTGCACTTGCCAGCTTCAACCTTGGATCAAACGTTCGAAGCACATTGTTTATCCCTCCGATAAATAGATCCGATGTCAGACCACTTCATAACTTTCTGATATCTTCATCAAGGTAAAATTTGACACCAAAGTTAACTTGCTAGTTTACTAGTTTTACTAATAATTAGTTTCTTTTGTTTATTAGAACTTAAGAATATTGAAAGATTCAAAAATCATAGAAAGAATAGAAACATAAATAAATAAAAAAGGAAAGAGGTAAATAACATTTAAAAAAACAGCTAAGAGATATATATATATACAACCAATAATAAGAAAATATGGAGGATAATATATAGAAAGAAAAATATATGTAAAAAACGGTACAAAAAGGAAAAATTTGAATAAATGAATATAATTTATTAGGTGCATCCACTACCAAATGAAATAAGAAATTAATAGATAAAATTACATAATATATTATGGAAAAATATAATATTATAGAAAAACTATATTTAGTGTTAATTGTTAAATTTCGTGGTAATAATATGAACATACCTTTATTGTTTTTAGAACTTCATATTTCATAATGTGTTACATATATTCTCTTTTTAAACGGGCCATAATGCTAATGTCAGCCCAACAAAAGCCAATAGTGACGCAGCCATTTGCCTATCCGCCAGAAGTAAGAGCAGAGCAGAGCAAAACTACAAGATAAGTCTCTCCTCTTCTTCTCCACCGGTCTTAAATTTATCTATCCACCAATATCTCTGCTCTATGAACTTAGCTTTGCTCGTCTCTCAGTCTCCAATTTCTCTTTTTAAGTATTCAGAGAAGCCCAATTCTCTATTTCTATGATCCTTAGGCTGCGGAAGCCTTCGAATATGTGAGGTAGTAAATGAATTATACACTTGTTTGCGTCTCTGAGTTTCGGTTAATTTTTCAAGGTCTATAATAGGGATTTATAGCTGCAACGCAGTGTTGAGCTTCGGCTTGAAATTTCCATTTGTTATTGGAAGCCATAAGCTATACCGTCGCATGTTTAGACGAAACCCATTATTTGTAGAATCCAGGCGTTTTGGTTGCAAATGTAGTGCGGGTATGATGATTGTTAGGAGATCTCGGGAATTATGAGATCTCATTAAATATATTTTTTTATAGTTATTAGGAAAGTTAATAATTATGTATAAGGTAGATTTTCTATTCTTATATTTGTAAATAACTTGCTAATCAAGTTATGATTTTGTATAAATAAGTCTATTGGCTAATCAATAAAAATGAGAGAAACTATCGTAGGTTTTTTCCAAATTTATCATGGTATCAGAGCCAAGTTTCAAAACATGTGGATCAAGGTTTATTTTTAGGGAAATTGGCAAAACTAACTAAGAAAAAATTAATAATTAGCTGAATGACTATAAAAAACTTTGGTTAGAATATTCTCTATAATATATATTAATGTCGAAAATACCCTTAATGAAATGACCGACGATTGAAGAAAACTGGGTTTTGTTGGTGTGCAGTGAAATCCTTCTTCTTGGTGAAAAGCAAAGTAATTTGTAGCAATGAAAATTCTCTACCACAGGTCTTCCGACCAGGAAAAGTCTCTTCTTCTCCATGATTCCTATTTGGTAAATCTTTTTCTCACTAAACCCTTCTTCTTATTCTCGAAAGCAATTGCGATTTTGACGATCAGTCTTTTTGGATCAGAGACGATTTCGAATGTTTTTTTGGATACAAGTTGTGTAGTCTAGAAATTACACTAGTCCACTCTAGTCAAAGTTTTATCAAGAGACAAAGTAATGAGCTTTGATAAATCATAGTCAAAATTAGATCTGATTAGGTTTTAGTTCCTAAACTGTAAAGTTAAAGTCTGTTCAGTACCATAGATCCGATTAGTCAAGCACCAAAAATCTGTGAAATCAAATCTTTTGGGTCTAAACAAAGAGATTATTTGATGGTTTAATCAATCTTCAAGAATGTTGAAAGTTAAATTTTTATTTTTGTTGCTTTTTGTTAACACATTGTCTTTGACATCTCATATTCTGACTGCATTATGTAATAAAAATAGAGCTTTTCGCTAGAGAGAACAAGTGGTAAGAAATGCTACATGATTGCACTAAGGGTCTTGAGGATTGTTTGGGGAGATGATCAAAGATACTGGCAATGGATCTCTCTTCCTAATACCAGGTATATATTAGCTTCCTTGTCTTGTCTTTAGACGTTGACCTGAAACCTCAAACTTGTGCATTGTGAGATATGCTAATGTTCATAAAATGGTTTTGGGTTCATAAAACAGGTTCACACACCGGCGACTCCGGTTCTGATTTCTTTTCCCCTTCACCTCACCGATCTTCTTAACCAATTGAATGCTCCTACTTTTAGCTAAAAGAAGATGCTGCCAAATACACAGAGGTCTCAAAATTGGGTGTGAGGAAAAGGCGGTTGATGGTAAGACGACAAAGATAAGGCGATATTTATTTTTGGATAGTTTTTCGGAGACAAGTTTACGCAAGTAAATGTGCCCCTTAAATTTGTAACTTTGGTTTTAAAGCTCTACTAGAAACATTCCATACGATATTGAAGTTCACAATGACACATTATGCAAAATAGTATGGAATGTGCATATGTTTGCAAATGGAATAGTCGACGAATGTTCGCATATTTTGTATAGTTTTTCCATTCTATATTGTCCCACACAGACTAGTTAGTGGTTTATATAAAATAGACATATTTGGATATGATATAGGATAGACACTTGAATGGCCTACATTGGTTGCATACCTTCGATGCCAAGCGCGTTAAACCCAGGGAGTGCATCTATAGTCTACCAAACAACATTGGATTCAGACTATTGTCAGATAACAGGCTCTGTAATGCATCTTGGAATCTTCACCAAGCATAAAGGGAATCCCCATCAGATTGCCTTGTCTTGGCCGTGTCACGTTTTCTTGCTCGTCGTCTGCTGCATTTTCCATTACCTCATCCCCATGTATTTTAGAAAGTGGGAACAACTGCATACACACTGTTCCTCTTCCGAATCACTGTCAGAGTTATGTCCATTTGTGTTCAGAATCCCCTTCCCTTTATCCCTTGGCAGACACGTTGGGTTGGGCCAACGGTTGGCCTATGACCTTTCACGAATACTTATTTTCTACGCAGAACATGGAACAGAGGCAATGTACATCACCGCCGTAGTAAGATGCAGGAACGCGTTACCTCAACGATCTCTGGTTCAAAGTGCCCCATACCTCCATCTTCTTGAGCCCACGACCCGCAACAAGCTGTAGTTACCCAATCTTGTGATGTCACCTACATACACAAATATGGAACAAACATTAATCATTTATTCCTCTGGTAACCATAAAATGGAATAGACATACTATGTACAGGCTAACTAGTAACACGGAACAAATTTGTTTTGTTATTTCATACATAAATTAAATTAATTTAAGTTGCTTAATGTCTTTTTTTATTATCCACAAATAATATTAGATAGCAATTAAATTAATTTAAGTTACTTAATGTCTAATGGTTGAGTGGACAGTTCTAAGCGGAAAAATAAAGGATACCGACACGTCAACGGTATTTGCCACATCGCATGCGTCAACATGGAGTAGAATTGTGCACCTTTTAGTCAATTGGTTAGTCAGTTAAATATATGATGTTTTTCATTTCTTACTCCAATAGTGTTACTTCACAAATTAACCCTTATTTTTATTAAGAAAAAAAAAAAAAAAAATTGGAAAAGTCACACGACTTTATCCCCTTCGTTGAAGCTCCAATGGCTTCTTCTTCCTTCATGAGTCCGTTAACGGGTTCCACCAGATTTCAGCCACCATCATCACTTCCACTTCACCACTGGCGCTTACATCACCGATCCTCCACTGCATCGACTTCTACCCGAGATCGAACGAGGCTCCCCGAGACCACCGCAATCGTCGCAGGTGCTCAGATCTCAATACAAATCGAGATTGGTAAGGTTGTAGACAAGGAAGAAGAAATCCCTAGGTTTAATTGGGTTGATGTTGGTCTGAATCTGACCCAAGAACAAGATGAGGCACTAACTCGGATTCCTATTAACATGTCTAAACGTTGTCAAGCGCTTATGAGGCAGATTATTTGCTTCTCCAGCGAAAAGGCTAGTTTTTGTGATTTGTTGAGTGCTTGGGTTAGGAGAATGAAACCCATTAGAGCTGACTGGCTTTCTATTCTTAAAGAGTTGAAGAATCTTGAGTCTCCGTTTTATATAAAGGTACTTGCTTTCCTCATTCCATACTTGATTGTTCTTTCATTGGTTTTGATCTAGCACGTAACTGTTGAAAATCGAACATAAATTCATGCTAGTTTGCTATTTCCTTAGGTGGCTGAATTATCGCTGCTCGAGGATTCCTTTGAAGCAAACCCCCGTGATTATACCAAGATCATCCATTACTATGGGAAGCTAAACCAAGTAGAAGACGCTGAAAGAACGCTCCTTTCCATGAAAAATCGAGGCTTTCTCATTGATCAAGTGACCCTAACAGCAATGGTTCAGTTGTACAGCAAGGCAGGCTATCACAAATTGGCTGAAGAAACTTTCACCGAGATCAAATTGCTTGGGGAACCACTAGACAATCGATCCTATGGTTCAATGATTATGGCCTACATTAGAGCTGGCGCGCCCGCGAAAGGAGAGGCTTTACTCAGGGAAATGGACTCCCAAGAAATCTGTGCGGGAAGAGAGGTTTACAAGGCATTGTTGAGAGCCTACTCAATGGGTGGAGACACAGAAGGAGCCAAGCGGGTTTTTGATGCAGTTCAAATAGCAGGGATTACTCCTGATGTAAAGCTGTGTGGACTGCTCATTAACGCATACAGTGTCTCGGGTCAGAGCCAGAATGCGTGTTTGGCGTTTGAGAATATGAGAAAAGCTGGAATCAAAGCTACAGACAAGTGTGTGGCTCTTGTATTGGCTGCATATGAAAAAGAAGAAAAACTAAATGAAGCATTAGGGTTCTTGGTTGAGCTTGAGAAAGACTCTATAATGGTTGGGAAAGAAGCTTCCGCTGTGTTGGCTCGGTGGTTTAAGAAGCTTGGTGTTGTTGAACAAGTTGAATTAGTTCTCAGGGAGTTTCAATCTAGCGAGTCTCAAACCCTCTGACCGACCTAGAAGATTTGGGTTGCAAACGAGATACACGCTTTGCTGTTTCTGTGATGGGAGCCTGCACTGCGTACTGTTTTGTCCGTCCACCAAAACAGCATGATTTTCTTATATTCATTTTGTTGTTTTCTGTACGTATATATACGCGTATATGTTCCGACTTTTAATGTATTATGTATAGAGGTTCCATTGCCAAAAACATGATTGAGACTTCGATCCAAAAACTAAATTAAAAAAATAACATGTTTCGAAACTGATACATTCCGGAAGATATTAATAATGATTAATGAGTATGGATAGCTAGGAATTATAATTTGAATAGATATGGGAGCCTAAACCAGTGTTTGGGTGGAGGAGTCATCTTTCACATAAGCATGATCATGGGTAACTATAACATAAACAGTCCAAAACACAAGTGATGGTGCGGTGATATAAAAGACGAAACGCTCGATATGATTTAACAAAACCGTGCCGTTGAGCTGCAACAAAAATATGAGCAAAACAAGAATATAGTGCCCAAATTTAGTGAAAATGAGTGGACTCCATGCATATAGCCATCTTGATACAACTTCCACTCCGCATAACAAAGGTAAAGGGAGATGAAGAAGGAGTAGATAACAATCTGATCACTTGTATAGAAATTCCGAAAAACCAGAAAAGCATATGCGGTGATAATCAAAGAATACATCACTACGGAGTAGACAACTCCCGAGGTCATCCTGCTTAAACACAAGACACTCACTTGGTGATGAATCTAGGTTTGCTTTTGCACATGTCTCGTGTTTTTACGAGGAGTGTGTCTTCCTCCATCTACAAGGCAACATATATTTCATTTATAATTAATTTTTTGTTACAAGGAAAGCGTACGAATAAATCAAGTTTATATCACACGTACGAATCTTAATTATTTACACGACGAATCCAATTATCCAGCGATCATGATGAGTCCGCATAGGCAGAGAAATAATCATCTGAATAAAAGATAAGAGTCAACAACGAACCGGCGAGAGTTTGGAGAAGAGGTGACGAAGGTGCCGGCTGTGGAAAGCTAAACTTTTACGTTTTGATCCCTTTATGAAATTTTATAACAAAGAAAATTACTTAGGACATATATATATATATATATATATATATATATTTATATAAATACTATGTATTTGTAATTATACATAAAATTGATTAATTATTTATTATTCATATATTTTTTGCTTTAATAGTCCACTTATAGTTATACATCTTATACTTGTCAGAAATTTTTAATAAATTAAATTTTGCCTTTTGTATTACAGAGAACTTATACATCTTATTTAAGTTTTTAGTGTAAAAATATAGCTATTGATGTTATAAATTTAAATTTCTATGCAAATATATTTAAGATATTTAATAAATGATATTGATAAGACATTTGTTACCATATTAATATATTTTGTTATTATATTAGTTCTAATGAACATTAATTTACTGATTGAAATTTAGTTTAAAATCTTTCTTTCTAATTTCTCATATTGTTGCTGTATTTTAATTGAAAGCAAACAAAACAAGTCTCTGTACATATATATATATACAGTTGTTTGCGTTTCTGAGATTCGATTCATGTGAAATTATACTGTCAAAAACGTATATATACGTTTCTGTAGTACGTATATATATACACGTATATGTTCTGACTTTTATGGTATACTGATTCCACTGCCAAAAATATTACTGAGACTTAGATCCAGCTTAACTAAAACGAACCGAATCAAATTGCAATTGTATTACAAAAGTGATCCGAAAACTAAATTTCAAAAAATTATGTGTTGTGTATAAAAAAAAAATATTTTTTTTTGAGGATGCGACGACGGCTCTTTGTTTCATATAAATGTAAGTTCTTGTATTTCTTACAATCTGGGATATAGAATTTCCTGACTTGGTTGGTCGTAAAATGTATATATTAGCTAGGAAATATTGCGCTCCAGTCTCCAGTAATGTTCATAGCTGAAAAGTCTAAGTTTGATGCTTGTCGGTGCTAATGGTTAAAATTGAAACCACCGAACGTTGACTTGAGCTCAAATACTAGAGATTCTTGTTTTTCATTACATATATGCTTTCACAGGTCCCTGGTTTTTTATACATACCAAATTGTGTTCATGAATAAAGTATCTCCTTTCAAAACATCTTCTTCCTGATTCTTTAGACACTAGCAAAAGACTCAAGAAGGTTCAATTCAGGACGACGATGTATTTCCACAAAATTTGGCAGAGATTTAAGACTAAAAAACAAGGCCTCACATTCTTCACTTGTCTCAAATTCTCAGTTATTTCCCATACTCTTCTGACAATTGTTGTTTTCTCTCTTCAATCTCACATATGCTTTGATAATCAAAATTGTGTACATCACATACCAAACTCCCAAATCACTTCCCGATCGAAACCAAGACAAACAAAGCCACTTGAAAGATCCTACATTTCTCTTAGTGCTTTTATACAGAGAAATGTACAATGAGGCAAAACAAAATCATTTGAACAGAGTTATTAAGAATTTGATATGAATCCAAAGAGAAATGCTTCAAATTTATAATGTATTCAAAGAAGAAACTCAATCTACAGATGCAGAACCAACTTCGAACAGGTCTCAATGGACATATAAAGCCTAGAAAACAACACAAGTTTTCAAGTGATCGATCTTAAAACTCAAGTTCCCATTGCACATTGAAGTGATCTAAAACCTAATGGAGATAACCAGGGATCTTAATTCGGATAAAGAGCATACTCATGACATAAGCGATCACAATGGAGGAGATTCCAGCAGTGGCATAAGAAGCTTTGACACTCTTGGCTCTGTTCTTATCGAGCGCCAAATCAAGCATCACGATCCCAATCCCACCGAGAACGAACATAAATCCCGAGGAAAGACCTTCAATGATGTATTGCCCGTTGACCCGACCCGACATAAACACCACGGGTCGTACCGTTCCGGTGACTGGATCCTGGGTCGATCCGATACCCGGAGGCTCGACTATCACGTCGTAGACGAAACCGGATACTACCAGGAAGTATGTGAGGAGAATCAGGGCGTAAACAGTCATCGGAGAAGGAAGCGTGAACGATGGGATCTTGAGACGGAGACGAGGTGGCCGGAGAAAGGAGAACGGGAGGATTCGGAGGAGGTGGAAGATCGGATCTATCGAGGACTGATCTGAGCCGTCCGATACGCCGGAGCCGGTTGCTAGGGTCTGTGAATCGGATCTCGGAGCCATTTTGTCGGATCCTCTTGGATCTCTCTCTCTCTCTCTCTCGACTGTAATAGCTACGAAGAGTTTCAGAGTTGGGCTTGTTTGGGAGCTAGGATACAACTATCCGGTAGATGTATATCATCAACTTTTAATTTTATTTTAATATAGTTGGAATTGATATTCGTTTTCTTATTTCGATTTTTCCACAAAAGATATTAAATGCGGAAAGAGACCCCTTTAAAACTACACTATTTAACGTCCAAAACAAATTCTACACTATTTTTTTAATATACTGTAAATTTGATATAAAAATTCGAAGTTACTTTCATGATTTTCCCAAATTTAGAATAATTATAAATTGATCTAAAACATATGTAAATACTTATTCTCTCTAGTGTGATTGTTACATGACTTCGATGATCCATGTTTGATATGTATCTCTTTTTGATATCTCATTCTCTATGTTAGATTATTAGTCTAGGATAAATATATACCACTTCATCCTTGTTACAAATAGACCAAATTAATCACTGAGCTACGAAAAGTTTACAATATTGGGCTTGTTTGGGAATTAGGATACAACTATCAGGTAGATTATCAAAAAATTTATTTAATTTTAATATTTTTGAAATTGATATTCATTTCCTTATTTCGATTTTTCCACAAAAGATATTAAACGTGCAAAAGACATCTCTTTTAAAACTACACTACTCTCACTCCTTATAACTTGTGTTTAAGGTTATTGCACACCAATTACGAAATCATTTAATTTTTATTATTTTATGAAATAAAATATCAATTATTATTATCTATCTAAACATAATTTAACCAATAGAAAAATAATCTGCAGAATTCAAACAGTCAAAAATAATTAAAAATCAATTAATTATGCATAAAATAATAAGAACTTCACTTAATTTGTAACAAAAAAATCTCTAAAACATCATTTAAAAATAAACAGAGGAAGTATTAAACTTCCAAAACATATTCTACACTGTTTATTTATTTTAATATAAATTTGATATAATAATTTAAATTATTTTCATGATTTTTCAAAATTTAGAACAATTAGAAATTGATCTAAGAAAAAGAAGCGGAATCTTTCAAATTAAAAAAATACTTAAAAACCGACCAAAAAAAAATATGTAAAAAAAAAATTTATTATTATGTATAGATTTTAAGATTTGCATTTGGGGTTTAAAATTTAACTTTTACAGTTAAAATTTGGAGTTTGAAATTTGGAAATAGACAATTTTGTTAATTTAAAAGCATCTAGACTATTGTTTAATTTTGATACAAAATAAGGCTATTTTTGTAATATTCTCTCTAAATTTTTTACTTCGCACGTTCTGCCGTTTCAAGAATTGGAATTAAACGACACGTAGTTCTCATCTAGATAGAAAATCCGGCAAGACTTTGGTTGCTTTAGTGAAACTTATCTATCTCCGTCATCTTCCGCATTAACTCCTAAAGGAAGCAAAAAGAGTTTGATTTCGTCTTCGAGCTTTGGGATCTTCAGCTTTTTCTCCGCGACATAAACCTTAAAATTGACGTCGTTGTGATTCCGATTGTTTTCCGGTGAACTTGATTCGGAGGTTATTTCAATGGCTTACGTCGACCACGCGTTCTCGATTTCGGACGAGGACCTAATGATTGGGACTTCGTACACAGTCAGTAATCGACCGCCGGTGAAAGAGATCTCACTCGCGGTGGCTCTCCTCGTGTTCGGAACCCTAGGAATCGTCTCCGGTTTCTTCATGGCGTACAACCGAGTTGGCGGTGATCGAGGCCATGGTACGATTGTTTCTAATTTTCGCTCCCACGATTCACAATGTTCGTTATTAGCTTGTTTCCAGAAGTTTTCTGTTGATCAAAAGTAGCTTAGATTGAGAAAATACGTGATAATCTGGGTGATTTCTTAGTCCTGCTTCTTGCTTGTGTGTTTTTGATTGTATAGGCTTGTTCGTTTCCTGAAGAAACCTAGTTTGGGAGATTTAGGGAATATCTAATTGTTACTAATTTTCGCTCACACGATTCACTATGTTCGTTATTAGCTGGTGTCAAGGCGTTTCTATTACTCAAAAGTAGCTTAGATTGAGAAAAAATACGTGATAATCTGGGTGATTTCTTAGTCCTGTTACTTGCTTGTGTGCTTTTGATTGATGTATAGGCTTGTTCGTTTCCTGAAGAAACCTAGTTTGGGAGATTTAGGAAATATCTTGAGAAATTTTGAGGAAACTGTGTCATGATTTCAATGATTTAGTTAGCATTGTGGCGCGTAGGGACGTTAGACTTGGGTTTGATCTTTGTTTCTAGCGAAACATGTGGAACTCTCTCAAACAGTTCTCTAGAGCCATGATATTTAGTTAGTTTGCTTCAGAGAGAACTTTTATATGGTGATCCTAAGCTTTTCTTCTTGTCAGATTTTAGTCGAAATCAATAAAATGTAATTTCTCTGATCTCATCTTGATTCTTTCCAATTAAGAAATGTGTTTACATGTATGAATATTTTCTAAAACCTGTGTTTTGCAATATATACTGATCTTCTCTGCTTGCCTGAAACTTCTTATTGATGCATTTTACACATCTCTTTACTGCTATGTTAAACGAAGCATCTGCATCAGATTTTTTTGTATAGTAAAGTAGATTATTTTCCGTACCATTGCATTGTCACATCAATAACTGGTCGTTTCTATGTAACGTGTTCTTGGGTTCTCTCTTGCCTCTCTCTCCTTAAACAAAAACACTGGAGAAGTATACACCAAATGGGTTGTAGAACATAAAACAAGGCACATCCTTTCTTTTTTCTATTTCAAGAAAATTTATTCGGACTGATGATTACCGAAGACTCACTCCTCTCTTGTTGTTTTGTTGTCTGATTGTTGGTGGCGAAACAGGGATTTTCTTCATTGTCCTGGGGTGTCTTCTGTTTATCCCGGGGTTTTACTATACACGGATTGCATATTACGCTTACAAAGGATATAAAGGTTTCTCCTTCGCAAACATACCATCCGTTTAACTTATGAATCTCGGTCTCTTCTCTCTTACTCAATGTATATAGGTTTTTGTTTCTGAGAGGAGGTTTTATATTTGCTTGAAAGCAATGACTTCTTCTCTTTAGTGTGATTTTTACATGACTTGAATGATCCATGTTTGAGATGTATCTCCTTTTCTCTATGTTAGATCATTAGTCTTGGATAAATATATACCACTTTATCCTTGTTACAAATATAAACCAAATTGATCACAAGTAATGATTGGTGTGTTTAGTGAATAGCGGAACGACCAAATAACCAGAATGGTAAGAGTATAGAATACTAGAAATATTTAATTATTATGTTTTTCTGTAGAAAAACCATGAAATTGCTAAACAACTAGTTTTAGAAGATTAATGAAATTTCGTTTTAACACATTAGAAGAATAGTAAAAAAATTTCCCAATTTCGAAATTAATCTCGAAGTCCAAACTGTGTTTGAAAACATTCATCTTTGAAGAACAAAAGAAGTCTTAAAACAAAGAGAAGAGTATTTTTTTTTAACCAAAAAGAATGTAGTGTGGAAAGTCTAGAAATTGTCTAATTTCTAAAATGGAACAATGGACTCACATAAACATCTAAATTCCAAAACAAAAACCATTAAATAACATTTTTAATCCAAACAAATTAATAAGACAATGATTTGTATATTACCGAATGAACAAAATCGGATGAACCTCACAAACAGTGAATCAAGGCGACGGGCATCTCCAACCACAAAGTACATCATATTTGGTGTAATTTTATCATTAGTTATTTTTTTCTTTTCTAACCACAACACCAGCTATCATAGTAAAATAAATATTTTTATTATTAATATTATTAAATTAAAGATTTTATTTATTATTTAATAATTTTGATAAATATTTATTATTTTTATAATTAATATAAGATTACAATCGGTAAATTAAAATATTTTAATTTTGTAATTTTATGTTTCCAATTTTTTTAATTGAACTCTATTATGTATTTTTAATCAATTTGTGTATTAATTTAGATATTTTGTAAACATTAATAATTAGAAGACACAAAAATAAATATAGTATATTTTTTTGTTACAAATCTTAATCACATTGTTAAATAACAAATCATATTTAATCTAATATAATTAAATAAACTATTTCAATACATAATAATAATAAAAAAAATATATTTTATTGGCAATTCTCAAAAATACCACATTTTGAAGTTTTGTTTCCAAAAATACCACCATTAGTTTTATTTTCCAAAAATACCACTAAAAGTTTATGTTTTTCAAAAATACCACAAAACTAAAATTAAACTTTCAACCTTCAAAACTAAATCATAAATCTAAAATATTAACCCAGACCCAAAAATTTAAATTATAAACCCTTAAAATCATTTTAGTGTTTGTGGTATTTTTGGAATAGATAAACTTTTAGTAGTAATTTTGGAAAATAAAACTAATAGTGGTATTTGTAGAAACAAAACTTCAAATTGTGGTATTTTAAGGAATTTCTCTATTTTATTTAGTGGGACACTGTAAAAAAAGAAAAAAGAAATCACACTATAATAGTGTGAGAAATTAGTTCGATTGGAGTGAAAATCAATACCAAAATGGTATTTTGCCGTTTCATTGGACTTGGCCTAAGACTCACAAAGAAGAAGGTCTAACAAAAAAGTAAAGCAAAGATGGGAAAAAATATTGCTGAAGATAAGCCTAATACTTGGCTAATGTATGGGGATTAAATTGAGTCAAATGCAGAAATAGTCACCTCCTAAATTTTCTTACAAAAATAATATAAAGCAGACTAGTACAGTAGTAGGTGCAATTTATCATAGACTATCTCTGCTAAATAGATTACAATTGTAGTATGCATATATAGAAAATTTTATACCTAGAACAAAAATCAAGATTAAGTTAAATAAAAATATTGGAGAAGTATACATTTAGTGGAGAATTGTGGGAGATGAAGTTTTACGGTCAGTAAAAAGGTTATTCACTACTAATTTTCTTTCAAGGACAACTAATACCACAATTCTTGCCTTGGTTCCTAAAAAACCAGGTGCAACTTCAGTAAAGGACTACAGACCAATAGTTTGCTGCAATACTCTCTACAAACTGATATCTAAACTTTTGATGCATAGATTGAAGCCTATTATACCGTTATGTGTTCTACCAAACCAAATAGCTTTTGTTCAAGGAAGACTGTTGATAGAGAACACATTATTGGCTTCTGAAATGGTTCAAGACTATCATAAGAAAGGAGGACCTAAGAGGATCACAATCAAGGTTGATATCGCCAAGGCATTTGACACTATTAGATGAGAATTCATTTTCAGATGTCTAAGAGTCATAGGTATGTCAAAATTATACTTAAGATGGCTTGAAGCTTGTATATATACTCATTCCTACTCTATGAGCTTCAATGGCAGTATACATGGCTATTTCAAAGGCAAAAGAGGACTAAGGCAAGATGATCCCCTATTTCCTAGTATTTACGTCTTATCTATGAATTGCCTCTCTTGGATTCTCAGTAAGGCTACTATGGAGGGTAAGATCAGCTATCATCATAAATGTGAAGAAACAAGGTTGACTCACTTGTGTTTTGTGGATGACTTACTGATTTTCATTGAAGGGAAGCTGGACTCTATTAAGAATATTCTCCAAATCTTGAAAGAATTTGAGGATCAATCTGGGCTAGCTCTTAACATTCAGAAACAAATTTCTTTTCAGCTCGTTTATCTACAGAAGAATTAGTGGAAATCAAAGAGGAGACTGGTCTTACTGAAGGAAATCTACCAGTCAGATATTTGGGTCATTACAAACTCTTCATCCTCATTCCAAAAATCCATCTCGGCAAAGAGATCCCGATCTCATCAGCCGACCTCGTTGTATAACTTTGATTATTTGCAGTTCCGAACTGTATTCTCTGTAATCCTGTATTTTCTACCTAAAATCAAATACAACGAGAATCTCCGAACCCTCTCTTTTATAAATACCGAACAAATAGTTCAACACTACCAACCAAGAATTTGTTATAGGCGGAGTCATTCCTCGATTTTCCATCTTAGATGGTCGACAAACAACATTTTCCATGACTATATGGAAGGTTAATATAACCAAACTATTTTTCATCATATAACTTCAAAAATACGCTTTTATAGTTAGAATTATTGTCTTATATTATTGTAGGACTCCCACTCGGGGAATTGGTAGTTGAAAGTGGGTTCTCATCGTATTCTTGGGTATTGGCCTTCCTCATTGTTCACTCTTTTACAAAATGGTGCAACGGACATTAATTGGGGAAGTGAAATAACTGGTTATAAGGATGATTTACAACACACAACAACGCAGATGGGTAGTGGACATTTCGGAGATGAATGATATAAAAATGCTAGTTATTTCAGGAATATTGAGATAATTGATGAAGAAGATATTACTAAATCTCTTGAAGGACTCTCCCGTTTTATGACGAAAGAATTTTGTTACAATATAGTGCTTGATCTACATCTCGTATGGGGGAATTACCTTTTTTGGGTGGTCCTGGTCGAAATTCTATTTGTGAATGATTATATATGCATGTTGCAGATGTTAGCATGTTGTATATGAGTCAATCTATATAATATAACATTAACCACCATCAACTTATTTGCTTATGGTAACACAAGATTTGCTTATGGCCTAGTGTTAATACAAGGGGTTGGCTCTCTTGTGCTCTGAATTCAATTCCTTTTTGAGACGGAAAATTATTTTTTAAATCAGAATATTTAAAAACTAATTTCGGATATTGGGGGAGATTATGGGCCAAAGGTCCGGAACTCTCGCGTTTATAAAAAAAACATTAACCACCATCATATATAGTATATATGTGATGGTGTCAATAAAGTTTTAAAAAATAATTCAATTATGGGACCATATATCTTATTATATAAAGTTTGATGCATCGACTTTGTAATTAACATCATCGTGACACGTGTCAATTAATCGATCAAATTTTGACACGCAATTAAATTTTGACATGTATCAAAAGAGTCTTATCTATTTTGAAAAACCTAATACCACTATATTTTTGAATTATATAACAAACAAGAATTAAGTTTTTCTTTTTCTTAAATGCACAAGTGGAGGCGTAACGATGTGATCCTCACCTCCGCCATTTCCATTCTCTACCGGAGGAGTGACTGTCAATGGAGAAACCGTCGGAGATGGAAACGGCGGAGGTGAGGATTACGCAGTCGTTATGCCTCCACCTAATGTCGGTCTCGAGGAGGACCATATGGAGCCACTCCCGGAATTCATCGGCACGGAAGCCTTATAAATATATTTATAATTTAATTAAATCTGTGTTAGCACAATTGATAATGAGTTTGATTTTAATTTTTGAAGTCATGTGTTTGAGTCTCCATTTTTTTAAAAAATATACAAAACGACGTAGTTTTGATAGTTTATACACGATTATATACGGATTGAAAAATCTATACACACGTCCAAAGATTATACGGCGGGTTGAATTGGACATCGTTAATTAATTGACATGTATTGTTTGCAAGCTAAGGATAAACTTGCAAAACGAATCAATTTCGAGGTTTTTTTTTTCCAGAAAATCTTTTCGTATTTGATGTCGCATGACTTTCGATGGTTAGATAATTATTGAGACTTCGCCGACTTTCATAGTTATAAATTTATAATGCTGTCAAACTAATTGATTTTGTTTAAATATTACAAAAATCAGACCTTTTTTATGTGTCATCATCTATCTTGAATTAATTAATGTATTTCACGCAGACGATATGAAGCAAGAATCAAAGAAAAGGAGAGAGCTGCAAACTAACGACAATGATTTGGATATCCTTCTTATATATCTGATTCATTTCTATACCCGTTAAAATAAATTATTAATCATTCTAAATTGATAATTATTTGAACGATAATGAATATAAAACGAGAAATTCGGAACGGATGCATGTTAAGAGGGGAAATGAAATGGAATAATCTGAATCTTAAGGGTTTATTGGCTCATGTATTTTAATGGATTTGGAAATCCATGAATATTTGAAAATTCATGAGTATTTGAAATCTATAAATTGAATTTAAGAATTAAGTAAAGTGGATTAAGAATCAGAAATTTAAAAATCAAGTAAAGTAGATTTAGAAGAAAAAAAAAAACATGGACTAAAATATTATGATATAAACAATAATTTTTTTTTTTTTTCGAAACTTGTAATTTGCTCTTCGATAATTTATTTTTTATTTAATTAAAAGTCAATTTTTTATTTGTTTATAGTTATAGTAAGAGTATACACATAAAGTCATAAACCAAAAAAATGATTGTTATACAATAGAAACATAAAATATTGAATTTTATCACACATTGGAATGGAGAATTGTGTATACGTGGAATGATATGAAAAATATATGAGGTGTGTTTTGGGAAAATTGTGAGTCCAATAGTTTGTTTGGTCAAATCCAATTCAAAATAACAAAGTTTGGTTAAAGATTTCAACCTTTGTATTTATAACATAAAATCATTCTCAAATCTATTAAAATCCATTCTCAAATCAAATTCATATTTAACTCTTTAATATTGAATAACACTTGATTTTAATTTGTATTTGAGAATCGCATATTGAATAAAACGGAATTTTAAAAAAAATTTTAAAATAATCAACTTAATAACATAAAATTTGGTTTAAATTTCCAAATCCATTAAAATACCAAAACCAATAAACCTCCCTTACTCTTCACTTAAACTAACGACCACTTAAACTAACGACAATGAACGTATCGCCTCCACCCACTTCTCAGTCAGTGGCGGAGCCAATGAAGGGGCAAGGAAGTCAGCTGACCCATAAATTCTTAAAGTTTGGATTAATGTAAACATATAATTATAATTATATGTTGATTAATGGTTAATTTTCAATAGTTTGACCCTACAATTGTTTGAAACCTCTCGTGTTCTTTTTTTTCTTTCTAATATATTCGAAGCATTAATTATCCTTTTCCATTCCATTAATATTTTGATTGCGTTAATATCAAAATCAAAATAATATTTATTTATTTGGTTAAGTTTTAATCAAAGTTTCTGTTTCTTTTCTCAAGTAGTTTTTATATAGATTAGATTGTAAACTTTTTTTTACTTATAAGGTTTGGTTATTTATTCAAGTTTATTTCTTTCTTTTCTCAGTAACCTCTTTTCAAAATCTATTTTATTACAATAAAAAACTTTTAGAAATATCGTCTGACAAAAAACTTTTAGAAGCACCATTTTGTATCAGTTAAACCGCAACTCCGGTTCTCAACATTAATTCCGGTTTAGCTGAATTTGGCGCTAACTCGTCTCTATCGTGCCGCCACAAACACTACCCGCCTCTCACTTCTCCATCTCTCTTCTCTCTCTAAAAATGACGTCATGCTCTTTCTTCAATTCCTCTCTCTCCTCCTTCAACCTCCCTAAACAAAACTCTCTCCACCGTCATCGCTCCGCTGTTACCCTCCGCCACCGCCACGTTATCGTCTCCTCCACCGTGAGAACCGCGGATGGAAACAACAACGGCACATCTTCTTCTTCTTCTCCGGCGGAAACCACCGTTAAGCCTTGTCGCACCGAAGATAACATCCGCGATGAAGCTCGTCGACATCGCTCCACCACCTCGAATCCATTCTCCGCCAGATACGTCCCATTCAACGCGCCGCCTGATTCCACCGAGTTTTACTCCCTCGACGAAATCGTCTACCGTAGCAAATCCGGCGGTTTGCTCGATGTACAGCACGACATCGACGCATTGAAGAATTACGACGGAGCTTACTGGCGTCAGTTGTTCGATTCGCGCGTCGGGAAAACCAAGTGGCCGTACGGATCTGGAGTCTGGTCGAAGAAAGAGTGGGTGCTTCCTGAAATCGACGACGATGACATTGTTTCTGCTTTCGAAGGTAACTCGAATCTCTTCTGGGCGGAGAGATTCGGCAAAACATTTCTCGGAATGAATGATTTATGGGTGAAGCATTGCGGAATTAGCCATACCGGAAGTTTCAAAGATCTAGGAATGACAGTTTTGGTCAGTCAAGTCAATCGTTTAAGGAAGATGAATCGACCGGTGGTCGGAGTTGGATGTGCTTCCACCGGAGATACTTCCGCTGCTCTATCGGCTTATTGCGCATCCGCCGGAATCCCTTCGATTGTGATTTTACCGGCCAACAAAATCTCAATGGCTCAGCTTGTTCAACCGATAGCTAACGGTGCGTTTGTTCTGAGTATTGACACTGATTTTGATGGATGTATGAAGCTGATTAGGGAGATTACATCGGAATTACCGATTTATTTGGCGAATTCGTTGAATAGTTTGAGGTTAGAAGGGCAAAAGACTGCAGCTATTGAGATTCTTCAGCAGTTTAATTGGGAAGTTCCTGATTGGGTGATTGTTCCTGGAGGCAATCTTGGTAACATTTACGCGTTTTACAAGGGTTTTAAAATGTGTCAAGAACTTGGACTTGTCGATAGGATCCCAAGGCTGGTTTGCGCGCAAGCGTCTAATGCGAATCCGCTTTACTTGCATTACAAGGCAGGTTGGAAAGATTTTAAGCCGGTGAAAGCGAATGCCACTTTCGCCTCTGCGATTCAGATTGGTGATCCGGTTTCGATAGACAGGGCGGTTTACGCTCTCAGAAACTGTGACGGTATTGTGGAAGAATCCACGGAAGAGGAGCTTATGGACGCGATGGCTCAAGCGGATTCGACAGGAATGTTTGTATGTCCACACACTGGTGTTGCCCTAACGGCTCTGTTTAAATTGAGGAACCAAGGGGTGATTGCACCGACTGACCGGACCGTGGTGGTGAATACTGCTCACGGGTTGAAATTTACTCAGTCTAAGATCGATTACCACTCGAAAGCCATACCCGATATGGCTTGTCGATTCTCAAATCCGCCGGTTGAAGTGAAGGCGGATTTTGGAGCTGTCATGGATGTCCTCAAGGGTTACTTGGGGAGTAAGTCACTATGATCATAAAGCGGTCATTGCTATATAGTTTACTTGCAAAATTTACGCGTGCTTTTCTGTTTATACTTAATATTCTTTTGGTATAAATTTTGATGCAATTTTTCAGTAAAATCCTGTGTACAGATATTGTACATTATGTGTTCAGCAAAAACAAGAATAGTAGCAGGAAACAGTCAGGCTTTGATGCAATTTAAGGTTTCCAAATCTACAGATTAATCCTAGAGTCTTTATCAAATTGCATTTTGTACACATAAAAAGTAGTATGCATATGATTACAAATCTAGATTCAAACTATGCTTAAAGTTTCTCCTTAATTTCATGATCGAATCTACATGTGTAATTCTTGAGTCTCGGCTAAGAGGATTGATCACTTAAAGCTTGTAGATGATTTTTGGAATTACTCTCAAACACCACCTCATCCAAAATTCCAAACCAAGATTATTTAAGCAATTTATCACCCACGTAAATGTTGCTAATTATGCTTCAAAACTAACAATAAGAAAGGATAAATCTTGGTTCCAAACAATTAGACCTCTCACCTTTCATCTCTACGGATCCAACCTACTCCACACAATTCAGAACCCTCACTCCATTAAGCATTAACATTGCATTTACCAAAGATCAAAGAAGAAAAAAAGAACCTCTTCCATGTCCTCCCAATCGTCCCAAAAGTTCACATATCCAAGAAATATTTCATAAAAGTCTCGTGGAATGAATCACCACGGTTGGTAAAGTGCATCCGAGCGAATGAGATGAAGAGTGCCCCAGTGAAAGATACACAAAAGCATTAGCCAATGTCCCAAAATACCTTTCAATCATTTCAAAAACCTTTTTTTCCTTTTCTTCAGCCTTCCCTTGAGTCTGATCAATTTGCAAAACCCTTGTCATCTCTTCCAGCGCGGCTTCGCATAAGATATATGCTCTCTCCTTCTTCTTATCCTCCAAAGATCTCAGTACGCTGATGTTTTTTTGTAAACAGTATGACGTTTCTTCTGCAGATCTCAGTTGTTTCCTCAAATTCCTTCAACGACTTTTCCAACTCTCCCTTAAACTCCTCCCAAGCCTTTTTAACCTCCGCCTCTTTCGCTTTTTTCCTCAACTTGTAGAGCTGATCTCTCGATAGACTCTCATCACTCTCCCCAGGTGGTGGACCAGAAAACCATCTGGGCCTGGGCCCGGGTGACCATTTAGGGCAAATGGGAAAATTTGAATCACGAGAAACAGAAACTACTGGTCCAATCAAAGAAGATCTGCGGAGGAGAGGTCTTTTGAAAAGACTGCTTAGAATACGAAGGTGCATTTTTTTCTGCATAGATTATAAACATTTAGTTAATCACAAGCCTTTAACATAAAAAAAAAAAAACGAAAGATAAAATCTTTGAGATTTTTATGGAAAAAAATCAAAGCTTTAAGCCTTTAAAATTAAAAAAAAAAAACTGAAAGATCAAATTTTCGAGATTTTTACGGAAAAAATCAAAGCTCTAAGCCTTTAACATAAAAAAAAAATTGAAAGATTAAATCTTTGAGATTTTTACGGAAAAAATCAAAGTTTAAGCCTTTAACATAAAAAAAAAAAAACTGAAAGATCAAATCTTTGAGATTTTTACGGAAAAAAAATCAAAGCTTTAAGCCTTTAACATTAAAAAAAAAACGGAAAGATCTGATTGGTAACGACTGTCACTGTAGGCTTTTGCTGTAAACTTTTGGTTGTAGAGATTTTGACTGTAAAAGCTATGACTGTAACTTAAATTATGAGCAAAAGTCTGAATAATAATTAAAACTGTAGATTTTGATTTATTAATTATTAAAATTCGATAATTGTAAAATGACTTTGGAAAATATAATAGATTTTGTGAAATAAATCATAATGGTTTCAAATAAAATTTATAACCCATTCTAAAGTAACTTAATACTATATTAAAAGAAGAACAAATAGAAATCATTTTGCTGTTTATTAATTAGTTAGATAGTTAAAAATATATCCAATTATTGATTTCCAATAATTATATATAATCTAATTAATATATAAATAAAATAATTTCAAAAATATCAACAAAAATTATTTATATAGTTTATTGAAACTGATTCCACTAATTAAACAAATTGATTGATTCAAGTTCTAGAATTTAATTAATTAATTTATTAAATATATTTAGTAATAGTTGATTATTGGAAACTATTAATATTATTCCACTTTTCTTACAACAAAATCCAATTTCAGGAATCACTTAGATTTTATTTTAATTAATTCTATTATCTGAAAAACGTGAACTCAATTGAAAAAAAAGTGCAACAAATTAAAATATTAAACAACAGCCATGTGAAGTCTCGTTTCTATGATTTTAGAAAAAAGAAAAATTTAAAGAACAAATGAAAAACGTCTACGGTTGGACTGTAAAAAAAAAAAAAAAAAGTAAAAATCTGATTGGTTAAAATATAACGGTGAGGACTTTAAAATTCAATAAAGTCCTTGCAGCCCAAAAGCCAATCACCACCCCAAATCTTTGTGATTTATAAGAAACAACGAATAACAATTAAATCTTTAACATAAAAAGTTAAAGATTTGAACAAAGGAAATCAAATCTTTGTGCTTTTTAAGGAAACAACGCATAAATAAATACTTAAAAGATTTGGTCACCAGTGAAAGCGTGATGTGAGAAGAAGAAGCAGAGGAGGAACAATGGCTGAACCGAATCAATGTCTTAAATAGAAATTCTTGTTATACTGTGAATTTCTTTTTCATTTATTTTAAAATACAAAAACGTGGGGAATTACTCTTTTGCCAATACAGTTACATAAATTACAGATCCAACCATTGATTATGCATCCGTTCCACCCGATTCGTGATCCAGTCGGATCCAATCCGGGTCAAATTCAGAATAAATAAAAAATGATCCCCAAAGAGTAATTCCTCTTTTTTCCTATCGTTCATCCTTTACAGAGGTAAAGAGAAACCCAAAAAACCTCTGTAAACTGGGGTCTGCTTCTCTTCTCTCTTGGTAACTTTCTGGGCAGACATAAGACTCATCCATTCGGAGCTTCTTCTTCTTCTTCGAAACATGCTGGTGTGTCTGGGTTTCGTTGAAGAATTTGTTTTGTTGCCTTAAATTACAGTCCAAACATTCATGTCCGCCACTGCTTATCATTCACTAGCCGCCAAAACCCAGTTCCTAAATCATCGTCATCATCTCTTCATCACAAGCCCTCTCACTCGATTTCGTTGCTGGGTAAGAGAAGAAAGGAGCTTTGGAGATTTGTTCCCAGTGCGGAGAAGAAGAACAGTCATACGGGTAATGAGAAGAGAAGAAGTTGGTGGCAGAGGTTTTTCTTCGATGATGATGGGAATTGGCTTGGTTTGAGGGACGACGACATTGTTGATGAGACATCTGAGCTTGCGAAAGATGATGAGATGTCTGAGGAATTGGCGATTCCAGAGAGAGGGTTGGTTAAAATGGTGAGAGGGATTTTTCCGATATCGGAGTATTGGATCCACGCAATTCCGGTGATCGTCTCTCTCTGCTTATTCACCCTCTGGTGCTCGCTGAAGCGGCCTACCCGCCGGAGATCGGAGACGTTGATTGAGCCGTGACAATACCACCTGAACGAGTTGTAACTCGTCCGAGTCGATACAATCAACAACTCGGATTAGATCTTCAATGAAATCAAAACCTCCATTGACACTACCTTCGTTGTTGTTATCAAACCCGTACCCGTGACCACCCGGATACACATCGGAGGAGGATCGAAACTCCGGCGGATTAAGTTGATCGGGAAACCCAGAAAGCGGTGGATCGACGGCGAAGTGTTGCGAAATGGCAGATTGTGGGAAATTTGATTTCAAATTAGGGGTGGAATCTTCATCTAATTCCAATTCTCTCGTGATTGAATCCCAGTCCATGGAACGCATCACATGATCATCTAATGGGAATTGATTATCACTAACGCCGGTAATAATTTCCGCCGGGGAGATGACTGGTTTCTCCTCCGCCGTCGCCGGACTTGGGCTTCTACGGAGGTCGAGCACTGAACTTGGCTCGTTACAGCCGACAAGATTTCTTACTGTCCGATGAAGCAGGGACTCTCATGTCTGTCTCGTGAGGAAGAAGAAGAAGAAGAAGAAGGTAGAGAGGTATGGTAATTATTCTCTTATTCTCTTATTTTTCCCACTTTTTTACTCTTAAATTGTTCACTGTCACAGATAAATTAGTACTAAAAACATACAAATTTGTTTTTCTCTTTCAACAATTTGATCTTAGTCACAAATTGATAATACAATCTAAAATAGAAGAAGGAATATGTTTGTTATGCAATAAAATCAACGCATTGATCATCTTGTTTTTTCTCTAAATTTAAAACTATGCTTCAAGTTTCTCCTTAATTTCATGATCTACATGTGTAATTCTTGAGTTTCGGCTAAGAGGAATGCTTACTTAAAGCTTGTTTTCTCCATAATCTTCTAAATTCTATTTTTTTTCTCTAATAAACCAAGAAGCAGATCATTTTTGGGTTCTCAACATCTCCACAAAAACCAAGGGCAAACTCTTAATCTCAATATCATATCATCAGTTTTTCTTTCATCTTGTATTAGACATCTGATCATGTTTTCATAATTCGAATCATAAGAAAAATGATAGAAAAATAATATCAAAGGAGAAATGATGAAAGACCAATTGGCAAGATATAATTCCTTCCTTGAGTCACATCTTGGACACTCTTTAACACGAGTAATTTTTTTCCCTTCATATTAGCAAATTCGATTCAAAATACAAGCAAGTGAAACCAATAATTAGATTTTTCAACTTTTAAGCTAATTTCAGACGAAAAACATAATTCTCTTTTTTACATTAGCAAAAACACATGAATAAGGGAACTATTTTCTAATCTTGTGCATGGCCTCCCTCGACATTTGACCGACCTTGCATATTAGTAGCTACTATTAAGCAATTTCCAAGGCTTCTCCATAAAAAAAATTTCATATTGGGTAAAGTTTGAACTTTTCAAATAGCCTAGAAGAAAGGGTTCAAACTTGGTTAACCGACTTCTAAGATAGGAGAGTTCTTCTGCTTCACTCTATTGGACTAAATCTAATAATCCAATTTCACATAATAATATCTATTCATATTAAACATCCTTGAGTACCCTCCCTCGGTCATAGTTCTTCCAGACCTAATCTTTTTCGAATACTTTTCTCACTATTGACATGTTCCATTCACCAAATCCTACATCTTAAAGCATTGGCTCTGGGAGGACGATGAGGCAAAATTGGTAACCATGCATGTTGGACATGGGTTTCACTTTCATCCATTAGAAACATGGGTCCGGCCTATAAATCATTTTCGTCCCGTTTACCTGAGAAAGTCCAACCCAAGGGAATTTGGGTCTAATCATAGGTGTAATTAAATGTCAGTTACCATAGTTTTATTCTAAAAATATTAACTGACCGACATTTATCTATAAATAGGGGTCCCAAATCTTATAGTTGAGACACTAATCTCACGAGAGCAGAGCACAAGAGACCCAAAACGCTTTCTTTAACATCCAGATTGAATTTCTTGGAATGGTATCACCTTCCGGTGGTTGAGGTTATTGTATTGATGGTATGTGTGTGGCTAACCAGTAGTCTGACTTAACTGAATAGATATCATCCTTGTTGTAATGTCATCCTAATCGATTTTCAGAGGCAATTGAACTATATACTCTGTGTTTGTCCTCAACACTTTTTTTTGGCAAAACCGATTCATCCTCTAAAGGTGGATCAGACAGTGGTTTAGGCTTAGAGGTAAACCATCTGACTCGTACTCGGTAGACTCGGTTTTGAAGATCTGAGCGGACTCGGTAGAAGTAATATGAGCGAAGATCTGAGCATAACTTGCCCAATTACGGATCTTAGAATCGCCTTAAGTTATGCACAAACAAGGTTTAGGGTTTAATAATTAACATAATAGAAAAGTTTTGAATGTATAAGATTAATTTTTCAAAATAATGAGAGAAATTAGGCCCGTAAAATAAAAAAAAGCCTCCACTTGGTTTAGTGTCGGCCCATTAAATATAGTCGGTTTCGTAGGTAAAACAGACCAACCTAAGATTTGTCTGATTATTTTGATAATCTAACCAAACCAAATCCTAACTTATCTTATTATATAAAGGAAAATATGTTCATAATTATAACTCATCAGATCGTGACATATATCATTTTAATTGAGACAATGACACGTGTTAATATCTTAAGTTAAAAGAAAAATAATCGGAAAAAAGAGTCATAAAGTTAAAAAAAAAATCAGTCACTAAAAAAGTAAAAGGGAAACTTTGTAAAAAAAGGGAAAAAGGAAATTTTAATCTAAACTTTGTACAAAAAAGAAATTTTAATCTAAATAATATTTCAGAAAAAAAAAGTCTTAACATTTTTAAAAAAGGCAATGTCACTAAAAAAGTAAGGGAATCTTTGTAAAAAAAAGAAATTTTAATCTAATCTTTGTAAAAAAAGAAAATTTTAATCTAATCTTTTTAAAAAAAGGAAATTTTAATCTAAATAATATTTTCTTTTTATCTAAAAGTTAAAAAAAAATTACATCATCGAAAAAGAAAAAAAAACAGTCACTAAAAAGGTAAAAGGAAAACTTTGTAAGAAAAAAATATTTTAATGTAAATAATATTTCCTTTTTATCTAAAAGTTAAAAAAATCTTATTATATAAAGGAGAATGCACTCAAAGTTATAACTCATTAGATCGTGACATGTGTCATTTTAATTGAGATGATGACACGTGTTAATATACTAACGTATAAAGTTAATTTTAATTTAAATAATATTTCCTTTTTATCTAAAAGTTAAAAGAAAAATACATCATCACAAAAAAAACAAATGTCCTAACGTAACAAAAAAAAGTAAATGTCCTTCTGTAAAGAAAATTGTCATTAAAAAAAGGAAAAATTTGTAAACAAAATGTCACTAAAAAGGTAAAAGGAAAATTTGTAAAAAATGTCACTTAAAAAAAGGTAAAAGAGAAAATTTGTAAAAAATGTTATTAAAAAAAGGTAAAAGAGAAAATTTGTAAAAAATATCATTAAAAAAGAGGAAAAATTTGTTTCATGTCAATACGTTTAAAAAAAAAAATGCCATAATTAATGGACAAAGAAAGGAAAAAAAATACATCATCGGAAAAATTTGTAAAAAAAAATGTCATTAAATAAAGGTAAATGGGAAAATTTGTAAAAAATGTTATTAAAAAAAAGTAAAAGGGAAAATTTGTAAAACAAAAAAAACATTTAAAAAAGAAAATTTGTTTCATGTCAATACGTTTAAAAACAAAAAAATGAAAAATGTCATAACTAATCGAGAAAGAAAAAAAAAAAATTACATCATTCAAGCAAATCATGAATTCGAAAGTTCCACAAATCGATATTTGTAAAAAATGTCATTAAAAAAAGATAAAAGAGAAAATTTGTAAAAAATATCATTAAAAAAGAGGAAAAATTTGTTTCATGTCAATACGTTTAAAAACAAAAAAAGAAAAAATGCCATAACTAATCGAGAAAGAAAGGAAAAAAATACATCATTGGAAAAATTTGTAAAAAAAAATGTCATTAAATAAAGGTAAATTGAAAAATTTGTAAAAAATGTTATTAAAAAAAACTTAGAAGATAAAATTTGTAAAAAAAAATATCATTAAAAAGGAAAATTTGTTTCATATCAATACATTTAAAAACAAAAAAAGGAAAAATGTCATAACTAATCGAGAAAGAAAAAAAAAACAAATACATCATTCAAACAAATCATGAATTCGAGAGTTCCACAAATCGATCAAAGCTATTTTACTTTAAATTTTGCCCAACGTGAGTGTGACACGTAGGTAAAATTGTAACTCACCAGATCGTGACATGTATTAATTTTAATTGAGATTGTGACACGTCTCAATATATTAATATAAAAATATAATACATCATCGCCAAAAAAAAAATGTTCTAACGTAACAAAAAAAGTCAATATCCTTCTGTAAAAAAATTTGTCATTAAAAAAACGGAAAATTTGTAAACAAAATGTCACTAAAAAGGTAAAAGAAAAATTTGTAAAAAATGTCATTAAAAAAAGGTAAAAGAGAAAATTTGTAAAAAATATCATTAAAAAAGAGAAAAAATTTGTTTCATGTCAATACGTTTAAAAAAAAGAAAAAAAATGCCATAACTAATCGAGAAAGAAAGGAAAAAAAAATACATCATTGGAAAAATTTGTAAAAAAAAATGTCATTAAATAAAGGTAAATGAGAAAATTCGTAAAAAATATTATTAAAAAAGGCAAAAGGGAAAATTTGTAAAAAAAAAATATCATTAAAAAAGGAAAATTTGTTTCATGTCAATACGTTAAAAAAAAAAAAATGTCATAACTAATCGAGAAAGAAAAGAAAAAAAATACATCATTCAAGCAAATCATGAATTCGAGAGTTCCACAAATCGATCAAAGCTATTTTACTTTAAATTTTTCTCAACGTGAGTGTGACACGTAGGCAAAATCGTAACTCACTAGATCGTGACATGTGTTAATTTTAAATGAGATTGTGACACGTGTCAATATATTAATATAAAAATATAAATTTTCTTTCTCTACATTATTTATTTCTTAAATCAAAGTGTAGTGTAACTAAAAGGAAATAATAGTCTAAAAAAAAATAAGAGATGTTATTAAAAAAAATTAAAAGGAAATAGTAAATCAAAAAGACTAAAAAAAGGAAAATAAGACAAATGATTTATAATTGTAGTGTAACTAAAATGAAATAATAGTCAAAAAAATAAAATAAGACATTATTAAAAAATTAAAAGGGAATACTAAATAAAAAAACTAAAAAAAGAAAATAAGACAAATTATTTTCAATTTCTAAAAGTATTAGTGCGGTATATAAAAATTGATATTCATGAGATTACGACATGTTTTGTTAATACTTTTAAATTTATTTACTAATATATTTTGTTAATTTTCTTAGTATTTGTTTAACACTAATGACATATATAGACATCAATTTGATAGAATGCATTATGCATATATTATTTTGATATGAAAATTTTGGGTATTATTGATTGACAAGGAATGCATGGAGTAAAAATATGGTTTTAATATTATGAATGAAATACCTGAGTTGTATTGCGAGATGAAATACGTGGAGTTAAAATTCAGTTTGAAACAAAGTTACTAATCAACATCTAAAATAAGTGTGCGAGTAACAATCAAAATCTAAATATTTACATCAACAATATTTAACATATATTTCTTACATTTTCATAAATTTTATCTTTATTAAATTTAATCGATTACCGACACGTTTTATTTTATTTTTTATTATTTATAAATAAGTTATAATTAAAACCCCGCGTATTACGCGGGTCCTAATCTAGTTTACTAATAAAAAAAGATGCTTTGTAGTTTCTATCCCTTGACAACATCTTCCGCAATCTACAAATTGGCTGATGTATCTTCTCCTTAATGTTTCTCATGTTGCAAGAGCTTCAGACAACGTTGTTCACAATAGTATTTATTTTTTAGGGCTTTCTTTAACATCCAGATGAATTTCTTAGAATGGTATTACTTTCTGGTGGTTGAGGTTGTTGTGTTGATGGTATGTCTGTGGCTAACAACTTAACTGAATATATATCATCCTTGTTGTAATGTCATCCTAATAGATTTTCAAAGACAATTGAACATAAACAGATGGACATATCTTGTCAACCTTGTCTTCTGACACCAGTTCCTTTACCAACTCTTCATTCCACCCTTTACGATTTTTAAAGAACCAATCTTTAACCATAGAACTTAGTAGTATTGAACATTTCGTCTTCGGTGGATAAACAAGTAACCATCGATCAGCCCAAACATTGATCAAAGTATTATCTAATATATAAAAGTTGAGTTCCCTCTCACAAGGAGTTGACACATCAACACCCACTCTTTTGACACATCAGCTTTGATAAAATCATATTAATATCATGTTTTTTTGTTTTAAACGACACATACGTTTGGTCAACACACCACCATTAAAATTCCACATTTCCAACTTCATTATGCATTTAATAAGTCTCTTTTAGTGTTGTTACCTTCTCTTTTAGTCAATAAATATTTTTTTCGATTTAAGAACACATACAGATTCAACCCCTCTCTCTTTTCGAGAAGACGTTTACCCCTCCATTCTACTAGAGTCAATAAATATTCTCATAGGATTTCATTCTACTACAACATGAGTTTTTAAGGACATTACAACACTATATATCACATCATCAAGAAATTCAATAACAAATTGATGCGGAGTTAGTCATCGCTATATCAACATTTCAAATATTTAATACAATGAATTTGTAATTCTTATACTTAGTGGAGATAAATCAGGTACTGAGATCACATTTATTTTTTGTTAGGAGTATATGCAGAAGATGTTCGAGACTTGATACATATTATTCTTCTACTCCTTTTTATCTAAAACAATCTCATGGTCTTCATGTTTCCAGCTTGAACTGCTTTTATTGTTAAGGAAATGCAAGAGTTGGGTGAGAACTGAAAGAAAAAAAAAAGCAAGATATCTTACTAAACTGAAGTAGGTTAATGCATTTTGATACCATAAATCTGACTCATGATTCTGTCTATTCGTCAAATCATGAGATTTTTTTGCTCCATATCTATGCTTAACTTCCAAGGGGAACTTTATTTAATCCGTCCAGATGATGAGATATGAGCTTTTGTCTGTGGTTAGTAATAGAACCATAACGGAATGTTATAACGAACAAGTCAAGACAATTCTAATAGTTTTTTGAATAATTGTTGATTAAATCAAACATTAAAAAATTAGGAAAAATCTAAGACGTTTTGTTATTGTAAGTTACGAACAGTAGAGTCTAAAATATTATCTCCTTCATGTTATTTTCTCCGTCTCCTTTTATTTTTAAATGGTTTGTTTTTTTTAAAACTATTCATCTTTTAGCAGTTTATTATTCCCTAGAAGTTTGTATAAAATCAGTGATTAATAGAAACATTGTTGAACTATTTAATTGAATGTATCTTACGGTTTTTGCTAACAATAAGTCAAGAATAAGCTGCAACATTTTACAAGATTTTTTTTCTTTCAGGAAATTTTTTTTGGAGATGAATTGATCATGTAAATTATCGGATTCTTTGAATGTACGATTATTTGTCATTGGTCCAAACTTAAATAATATATAGAGTATTTTATATATCGCAAAATGACGAGGAATTTATTTGTCGTTTCATATCCAAAGTGGTACATGAATAGTAGAAACATATTCTTTCAGCAAAGTATTTATAAAATCACTAATTCGTAAGATTATAACATATATAATAGAAGAAACTCACGTGTCTACGCGGGTATTTAATCTAGTTTCCAATAACAAACCTAAACCATTTTTTCAAGCAAGTTTCTTCCTTCACTACAAGAAAACAAGACGGATCCGACGGGCAAAACCGTCGGATATCCGTCGGAAAGAGCCAATTCCGACGGAAAATAAACTTGAAAATCCGTCGAATCCGTGTGGTCGGGAAAAAAAAATCCGTCGGTTTTCCGACGGATTACCGAGGTTTTATTTCCGTCGGAAAAACCGACGGAAAACCGAGGCTTTACATCCGTCGGAAAATCCGTCGGAATACCGACAACTATTTGGGTCGGAAATTCCGACGGAAAACCGACAACAATTTTGGTCGAATTTTCCGACGGTTATCCGACGACCTTATCGGTCGGAAAATAAATCCGACGGTTATCCGACGGATCAAAAACCGACGGATTACCGACGGTTTCAAAAAAAAATTAATTAATTAAATTGAAAAATAATAATTTAAATATAATTTTGAAATCAAAAATAAAAATAAAATGTAATTGAAATTTAATTATAATAATACCATTAAAATTAAAATTAAAATTTGTCTTAAAAAAGTAATGAAATTTAGTTTTGAAATTATAAAAACATAAAGCGAATTTAAAATAATCTCATATGTCTAAAACTTGTGTCCCGGGAAAGTTGACTCGAGAAACGCCTTCATCCTCTCGAAACATGCTCGGGTTTCTTCATTTTCCTTATCCTTCCTTTCTCGCTCTGCCCGCTCCTCGTTGAGTCTCTCGGTCAACCTTTCGATTTCATCCACAAGATGCATAGAGCCGTAACTGCTAGAAGAAGACGTCGCTTGGTCTCGATCCGGAAGTCGACCAACCCCAAACTTACGCCCTTTTTTTGTTGGAACATGCTACAAAAGAGAAAAAAGAATTAGTTTTGTAAAACTTAGAAATTTAGGAGAAAAAAACTAAATAAATTGAATACTTACGCTCATTACGATACGGTTCATCTCGTCGCGGGGTAAGTCTTCCGCGTTTGACCCAGCTTAAGAGAGCTGAGTCAGCTGAGTCTGGCGCTCTTCCTCTATCGCGTCGAGGGTCTCTGCAGCCAACTGATCTTGAACAACCATGGTCTTTCGATTAGTGTGCGTGTCTCTCAGCAAGACCCCATAATGCGGTGGCACACCATCATTAGCGATTGTCTGCAAAAGACAAAACATATGTTAGTAGTATGTAAGTGATAAATATTAGAAATAACACTTATATGAAATTAATAAATCTTACCATAGCTCGCTCTCGGCTTTCGATTGTCTTCGGGCCACCGTTCTGAGTAGCGATCCCTTTTCCACCTCGGTTGCTCTTCCGGTTCCCTGAGTTTGTCTCTGATAGCGCCTTTGTCTCGGACTTCATCCAGTAACATATGAGGCCCTCCCAAACGTGCAGTGGCAAGTCTGTTGGCTTGTCTGCCGGGTTCTTTAGCCACTTCTGCTTCCACTCAAATTTATGGTTCTTGTATGACTCTCGAACCTGCTCTCCGAAACCCTTTCGAACCTGGGAGGTCAACGTTGGGTCCCACGTGAACTGTTGCTGAAAATATGTAAAACGAAAAAAAGAATTATTAATATTCAATAATATGAAAAACACATATAAATACAGATGCTTGAAATAATATAACTTACCGAGAAAGTACACAACCATTTTTCTATCTCGGCCTCGGAGATCTTAGAGGCCTTCTCGTACGGATGGGAGAGCTGCGTCTTGAAAATAGAAAGAATTGCCTTACTTATTTTCCCATGCGGATCACATCTAAACCTGAAAACATAAAAAATAAAAAAATATCAAATTACAATATTTGGTAAACAAAGTAATAAAATATGAATTTGTTATACTTACCAAATGTGCCCTCCATCTAGCCGGGTAGGATGCAGCGGAAAGCAATGCTCACGTCTGGGTAGTAGGACAATTTCCTCGAGTGACAATAGACGTCGAATACCGGACGTCTGTGACTCCGGCTCCTCGAATCTTGAACCGCCTCTAATGGATCTACTAGAATGAGACCTACAAAAAAATATTGACATTACTAATATAAAAATTAACAAAACTTAAAATAAAATTAAGAAAAATATTTTATATTTATCAGTAATTAAAAAAAATTTGCAAAGGCATCTAAAACGATTTAAAAAAAATCGTTATATAAAAAATTTTCACGAGTTAATATTATTTTAAAAACAGTGACGAAAAAATTTATATGATAAAATTTTATATCAAAAATTGTATACATATAAATTATATACAAAAAACGTTTTATATACCAAAATCAACAACAATAAAAACTAAAAATATAGACATTAGTAACAAAAACTAAAAATCAACAACAAAAAAAACGTTTTTATTGTCCAAAATTCCATATGAATAAAATACAAATTATAAAATCAACAACAATAAAATTTTAAAAGCATAATAATTCATAAAATTTTGTTATCCAAAGATTTCAATTAAAATTTTGAGTTTTCTTAATAAATCAACACTATATAAAAATCTAAAATTTTATATAGTAAAATTTTAGTTTGATAAAATTTTATATCAAAAATTGCATACATATAAATTATATACAAAAAACGTTTTTATATACCAAAATCCAATAAACTACAAATTGTTAAAATCAACAACAATAAAAACTAAAAATATCGACATTAGTAACAAAAACTAAAAATCAACAACAATAAAAACGTTTTTATTGTCCAAAATTCCATATGAAAAAAATACAAATTATTAAAATCAACAAAAATAAAATCTAAAAAGCATAATAATTTATAAAATTTTGTTATCCAAAGATTTCAATTAAAATTTTGAGTTGTCTTAACATATCAACACTATATAACAATCTAAAATTCCTCAACAAATCCAACTAATCCTCCTACTCATCACTAACCAATAGATTTGAAGAAGTTATCCTAAATCTATGAAACTAATACTAAATCTACCAAACTAAAACTAAATCTATCAAACTAACAATGAAATCATAGAGATAAAGAAGACTTACATGGGTTTGTTCGCCGGATTGAAGAGAGAGTGGAGAGAGAAATCGAATTAGAGTGAGAGAGAAAGTTTCGGTTGTGGGGGAAGAAGAAGATTGTGTGGATTATATTTTTTTACACAACCGACGGCCATAACCATCGGTTTTCCATCAGTTCCAAAAAATATTGACCATAAATTTACCGCCGAAATGAAAAATAAGGCGGCAAATTGTTAACCGACGGAAAACCGACAGATTTAATTATTCTATGCATGCAATGCGATTGGTCGGTCAACATAAAGGATTATCTAGTATCCGTCGGAAATCCGTCGGTTTTTAGGAAAAAACCGACGGATTTCCGACGGCCACCACTCAATTTGGTGTTTACGGATTGCGATTCTCGCATCGAACATGTTTAAACCACTTACAACATTTCTTTTGTGTAATAGATTCAACCTATAATCAATTTTATAACAATTAATTATTTGATTTCATCACACTTTCTAATCCTAGTAAACATACATGTAAACTTTATGATTTATATTCAAATATGTACATATGTTATGAAAATTACAAACATGCTTTAAAAAGTGTTTGAATAACTTTGTCAACAACCTAATTTGTTTATATTTGGGAGACGTAGGCCGTAAACTACCAAATTTGTGACAAAAACAAAAAAAAACATATATCCGTTGGAAATCCGTCGGAATTTCAAGAAAAAAACCGACGGATTTCCGATGGAATCAATTAAAAAAAAAAGAAAACCATAAATCCGTAGGAAATCCGTCGGAATTTCAAGAAAAAAACCGACGGATTTCCGACAGAATCAATAAAAAAAAACCATAAATCCGTTGGAAATCCGTCGGAATTTCAAGAAAAAAACCGACGGATTTCCGACGGAATCAACAAAAACAAAAAAAACCAATCGGAAATCCGTCGGTTTTTTTCTTGAAACCCTAAACCCTAAATCCGATAACTTATATTTTTCTCTAAACCCTAATCCGTCGGAAATCCGTAGGAAATCCGTAGGAAATCCATTGGAATTTCCTACGGATTTCTGACGGATTTATAAAAACCCAATAAAAATTACTGAATTATAAAAGCTTGGACGATTTTAAAAAAATCCGAAAACTTGCTTATTTACATAAAAAAAAATTACAGTTTAATAATAACATTACAAAAGCTTGAAAAGACTTCTAAAATATTACATATTATAATTAAATAAACCGAAACATTCGGAGAGATTATGGTAAACTATAATCTGAATCTGATGAGTAGTCTGAAGCCGCGGAATCAGAATCTTCATCAAATTCTCCTAACTCTTCCTCAGATTCGGAAAACACCTCTTCCTCTAGTCCGATTGTAAAATCGACAACCAGCTCCACGTTGAGAGAAAGATCAATAGTACCTAATCCACCTTCTGCGTCTTGTTGCAAAGGATCGTGCTCAGGTACCCCAACAAGCGTTCCTCTGGGATGAATTTGTGTGACTGTGAGCCATGGGTCGGGAACAGACGTCGACACTGTAGGGGGCGAATGTAGCAAACCTGATCTGCCTGTGATGCTAGGATAAACGGATCATACTTCTCGAGATTCCTTCCAGAATGGATCCATGTAACACCAAATTCGTCATGTCGTACTCCATAGCCGTCTTCTGGGTTATACCAATCGCAATTAAATGCAATGAACCTTAAGTCTAATATGCCTGGGAAATGGACTTCCAATATCTCACGAAGTACGCCGTAGTAAACCATGTCACTTGATTGCGATAAAACACCCGAATTAATTGTTGATCTGGTACTTCCTTCTTGAAACACCTTAAACTTATATCCACGTGTAAAATATGCCGGGTACGAATAAGATGGGGCTACGCCACCATCATCATTTCTCGTGGGTTTGCGACTCTTTGCTTGCCTTTCAGGTGGGAAGTAAAATCCGGCAAAGTTAGCACTTTCTTCATTGATGTTTTACGCAACGATAGAACCCTCGACTCTGCTCAAATTCTTCACCTTCTTCTTTAGATGGAACATATACCGCTCAAATGGATACATCCATCGGTAATGAACAGGCCCACCAAGTGCTGTTTCCCGAGGGAGATGAATCGGGAGATGCTCCATAACATCAAAGAAGGACAGTGGAAATATTTTCTCTAAATTGCAAAGGATCTCGGGTATCTTCTCTTCCAAATTCTGAATACCTTCTTCTGTAAGTGTTCTAAAACTTAAATCCCGAAAGAACGAAGCAATCCCTGCAATATAAAAAATCTATGTTATCAAATGAATCGCAAAGATTAAAGAACATGGACATAATAAGACAAAACATACAAAAGAAATAGAGAATATACCTGCGATCGCTATGTGTACTTGTCGGGGTAAAAGTCCTCGAAAAGCGAATGGCAGGAGGCGTTGCATAACAACATGACAATCATGACTCTTCATCCCTGTGAATTTGCCTTCTTTTTTATCAACACAATGCCGCAAATTTGACACGTATCCATCCGGAAATTTTACGTTGTTCAATATCCACTCGAAGAACTCTTGTTTTGCAAGCCTGTCCAACCGGAAAGCAGGGATCGGAGCTTTCCCTCGGGAATTAACGTGAAGCTGCGTTCGAGAACAGTGCTCCTTAAGGTCCAACCTCGACTTCAAATTGTCCTTCATCTTTTTTTGCACATTGAGGATGGTGTTCATGATGTTATCGAAAACATTCTTCTCAATGTGCATAACATCCAGATTATGCCTCAGAAGATGATCCTTCCAATAAGGCAAATCCCAAAAGATACTATGTTTCTGCCAGTTGCGGTACTCTCCAGCACCATCTACACGGACATGTCCATTACCACCACATTCAACAGTCCGATCCGCTCCAAAATCTCGTAACTGATCGAACATAAACTGCCCACCTAACACAGGCGGTGGACCATGTAAAACTTTTACATCCTTCCTGAACGAGTGGTGCTCTGCCGATAGGGATGGTAATGGGGGAGAAACCGCCGATGGCAATCAAACCAACATGTCTTTCTTCCGTGCTTCAACTGGAATGCATCAGTGCTTTCTCCACAGGACGGACACGCCAATTTTCCATGCATTGACCAACTGGAAAGCATCCCGTAGGCCGGGAAGTCGCTTATCGTCCACATTAAAACTGCATGCATATCAAAATTCTCCTTCAGTGAGACATCCCACGTCTCAACGCCGTGGTGCCATAACATCTGCAACTCCTCGATCAATGGCTGTAGGAAAATATCAAGTGATTTCTTAGGATGGGATGGCCCGGGGACTAGGATACTCAGGAACAAAAACTCTCTCTTCATGCAAAGAGATGGCGACAAATTGTAAGGTGTCACGATTACAGGCCATAGTGAATATTGCCTCCCATGCTTCCCAAAAGGGTTGAAGCCATCAGTGCTCAATCCGAGGTATACATTCCTTCGTTCTGCCGCAAACGTGGGATAGACTGAATTAAAAATTTTCCACGCATCTACATCTGATGGATGCCCTATTTTTCCTTCCCTTCTATGCTCTGCATGCCATCTCATTGCGGTCGCAGTTCGCTCAGATTGGTATAACCGCTTTAACCTCGCTGTCAATGGTAAGTACCACATCCGCTTAAATGGGACTGGAACTCTTCCTCCTGTATCCTTATACCTAGGATGACTGCAAAATTGGCAAGACAGAAGGCCCTCGGTCGCTTTCCAACACAACATGCAGTTCTCCTCGCAAATGTCTATCATCTGAAATGGCAAACCAAGACCAGCAACCAATTTTTGTATCTCATAGTACGAAGCTGGTGCAAGGTTATCCTGCGGCAAAAGACCTTTAACGAAATCCGCAATCACATCCACAACCTCCTCGCTTAGATTGTAATTCGACTTAGTGGTCATTAACTTTGTCGCGGTTGACAAAGGAGAATCACCCTCTCTACAACCTTCGTATAACGGCTGTTTCGCTGCATCCAACACATCAAAAAAATCTTCTATCATCTAAATTAGGCACATGTACCCTTTCAACATCCTCCCCGAATACCCTTTCAACATCCTCTCCGAATCCTGATAAATTTTCCTGAAATGCATCATTGACCATCTGCACCATACCTATGCTAGGAGGTTCCGTTGCCGTTTCTTCTATCATATCAGTTGCATAAGGTTCACTACAACTACCATAATCTACCATTTCCTCCGTTTCTCCATGTGAATACCAAATTTTGTAACCAGGCATAAATCCATGATTATACAAATGCCCATATACACCTTTATACGTTCCTCTCCTACGATTCAAACAATCCGTACAAGGACAAGGAAATTTACCATTACGAATGGCTTGCGGATTTTGCCCAACAAATTCCATAAATTCCTTAATCCCAGCCTTGTACTCCTCTGTTACCAATCCGCTCGCTTGATCTCGCATCGGCTTGTCCATCCACGATCGAAAATAATTAAACGGATTTGAAGAAGAAGAACACATATTTTACTCTCTCTCTTTTTTATAAAATGTTGTTGCATAAGAATGAATGAATGGAAGAAGATGTCTGATGTAGGATATATACCTAAAAAACCGACGGATTTCCGACGGATTTCCAACGGATTTCCGACGGATTTTTAAATTTCAAACGGATCTTTTAAAAGGCTATTTTGAAATTACGATCCGTCGGAAATCCGTCGGAAATAAACCGACGGATTTCCGACGGATGTTTAAATTTCAAACGGATCTATTAAAAGGCTATTTTGAAATTACGATCCGTCGGAAATCCGTCGGTTTATTTCCGACGGATGTTTAAATCTTACGAACCGTCGGAAAGCCGTCGGATATCCGTCGGAATTTCCTACGGATTTTTTGCGGTCGGTAATCCGTCGGAAAACCGACGGATATCCTACGGTATTTGATTTGTCGAAAACTCGTCGGAAATACGTCGGAAAATTACCGATGGATGGAATCCGTCGAAAATTCCGTCAGATTTTATCTTGTTTTCTTGTAGTGCTTGCAATATTGATTTCTACACATATGATGGTCGAATTCAATACGTTTGTCTCACCATAATATTTTCCTTTAAGTACTTTAGCCATTAAACATTTAGAATTTTGTATTAATCGCCATACTTGTTTACCAAGTATAATAAGGTTGAAATTTTCATGGTCACGGAATCCTAAACCATCCTTCTTTTTTTGAGCTAAATATGTTCCAAAATCCAAAATTGTTATAGTACTTGGTGACTTCCCACGTTATACGCGGCATAATAATTTTAAAACAAATTTAAAGTAATTTGATATTTTGCGTAAGATGGTATAAGTCATTTTCGATATTTATTGATTTTTTTTTAAAATACATGTTTATTATGGGACAATATAAAAAATGCCACTTTTGGTGTGTCCATTTTCAAAAATGTCACTATGAATTGTCCATTTTCAAAAATGTTACTAATTAAGTGTAAATTGACCCTAAACCCTAAAACCCTAAACCCTAAAAAAAGTTTGACCCCTAACAATCTTTAAACCCTAAAAACTAAACCATAAACCTAAAATAGTTAACCCAAACCTAAAGGTTATTTTAGGTAAATAATATAATTTTAGTGGCATTTTTGAAAAGTGGTATTTTTCAAAAAATTTCGTTTATTATCTTTATACTTTTTTTGTATCAAATTAATTGATATTTTAGAGAAATTTTTTTTTTATATCAAATTAGTTGATGTTTTCATTTTTCTAGGTAAAAATTTAATATCTTTTATCTTTTGTGACTATTTGAATTTTATAGTATTTTTGTAATTGGTTGAATTAATTTTATTTGCATAATAAATGATTTTTAATGTAGAAAGTACATACAAATTATACTCCCTCCGTTCCATTATATAAGATATTTTAGAGTTATTTTCTTGTTCCATTTTATTTGATTTTTTCAAGTTTCTATGTAAAATTTAATGTATTGTGACTATTTATATTCTACAGTATTTGTTCTTATTGGTTGATTTGTTTTTAATTAGATATTAAATGATGTTTTTAATATAAAAAGACAAAACAAAAACTAATATTTATATATTTCTTAAACTCCGCACTTTTAGCTAGAAAATCTTATATAATGGAACAGATGGAGTATTATTTATGCTGTTTTTTAATGTGTGTACATCATCTAATATAATACAAATGAAGTATTAAAATATTTTATCCACGTCATACCTAATTGTAAATAATGTTTCAAAATAAAATAACATACTTTGTATCTTAGAATTTTTTAAAAAATATTTGATATAGATTCTTCACTTTTTTTTTCTTCGTCTCCTACGTTTACGAAATTTTTATCGCCTTCATCTTTTGGTTTTTCTTTATAATCTGGTTTGAATTTTTTTCTTCCAAATATTTCTTATTGGAATTTTGGTTTAAGAAATATATAGTAATTGTGAAAATAAATTTCAAATTTCAAATTTTTTTTTAAAATTTTGGATTAATTCGATTAGTTAATACTTTTTTAATTGAATTTAAAAAAAAATTAATTACTTTTTACCAAAAATAATTATACTTGAGATGAGTAATGCAAAAATATATAAAATAAATACTTTAAGATATGATAAGAATCGCTCATTATTGGTTGGTCAAATTCCATCAAACTTCATAACTTTACGTATTTTTTTGGTCAAATTTCAATATGTAAAAAAAATAGTAATTAAACATTTTTAAATTTGGTAATTAAAAGAATACTTATTTTTTTTTATATTTTAGTCATAAAATTTGGTAAGTATTTATTTATGGAATATATAGTTTTCGTAATTTCAAATTAATTTTTTAATGATATAAACATAAATTTATTTATAGAAAATTTTGAGGAGATTTAGTTATGATTAATTTAAATTTATAATCGAAAATTCCTTAAATTTGTTTTTTATATCAAATTAGTTGATATTTTGGTGCTGTCATGGATGTCCTCAAGGGCTACTTGGGGAATAAGGCACTTTGATCATAAAGCGGTCATTGCTATATATAGAGAAACTTGTAAATTTTCGTCTGCTTTTCTGTTTATACATAATATTCTTTTGGTATAAATTTTGATGCAAATTTTCAGAAAAATCATGTCTGCGGATACATTGTACATAATTATTCTCTGTGCTCAGAAAAAATAAGAATCGAAAAAGAAATTTTTTTAACAATAATCATAGAGCGTTACACTCTAGTCATTTGAAACACTAGCGAACCGGGTTGCACGAACACCGGTTCTTCCTAGTTGTCTAAACACCACTGACCAGACCTGGTCATTGTGGCTGCTCATTGTTTGAATAACTGCTATAATCTTGAGATCCTATCGCCTCACAGTTCTATCGCTCGAGCCAACGGCTATAGCCATGCCATCCGGGTTAGTATAAACACTCAGAGCTTGCGGTGTTATCTCATAGAAATCCAGATTCAAATCAATGCTCGAAGATTTCATATTCTTGTCTCAATTGTTCTCTCTTTCATTAAAAAGGTTGGACCAAATTTTCAAAGAAACCAAAGACAAAAATCACGCCGTTTTGTAGTTAGAAAGTAAGAAACCATGTCGTTTTTAATATTCCGAAACAACACGCAGAAATCAATTCAATGAAGGTTCTGGTCTGGAAGCGGAAAGGTCTCAAAACTCCAGGCGGTGTTAAACCCATCTCCGACATCGAAGTTGCAATAATTTGATTCTGCTGGAAAATTTCCCCAATTTCTCGTCGATAATCGTAACAATGGTTTGGTTTCAATGCGAAGACTGTGGAGAGAATCTGAAGAAGCCAAAGCTCCCAAGGCACTTCAGTATGTGCAGTGCCACAAAGGTTTCTTCTTTATAGCTTTTTTGGTAAAATTGAAACCCTTTTGATGATTCTTCTGTTAATCTCTCCTTATATCTTTTCGTTTTTGTGGTGTTAAGTAGTTATCTTGCATCGACTGTGGAAACATGTTTGGGCAAGATAGTGTTCAGTGGCATAATCAGTGCTTGACCGAGGCTGTAAGTATTTTTCCCAATTTTTTTATCAATCTTCTAATCTTGTTTTGTTCTATGTGATGCTAAATCCCTGATTGTTCTGCATTCTATGAAAATATTGAGGTTTAGTTATGTATTTTTTTTGAAGAGATTGAAGACTTGTTTTGTGTCTTGAATGTTTTTTTCTTTCTGTATGTAGGAGAAATATGGTCCAAAGTGGTCATCTAATGGCACAACATCAAACCCAAAGGAGAACTCGAAACAACAGATCGATTTCGATATAAATGTCGCGTTATCCAACTGTCCTTCATGGGTTTGTAGGTATACTCACATCTTTAGCCTTCCTTTCATTTTGTGTAATCAAGTTAAATGTTCTAGTCGAGGCTGGTCTACATTGTTTAGGAAATAAGAGACATTATCCATCTTTCTTTGGATTTTGATAATATTAATGGAGACTTTTTTTTCTTCCAAAATGGAGTGTTGTTTGTGTGTGTTCTCTTGTTGTGAGGTTATATGAGGAGATGCTTTGAATATTATCGATTTGGTTGCAGCTTATGTAACGAAAAGACTAATAGCGAGCAGAATTTTCTTGCCCATGTACGTGGATGGAAACACCGAGAAAATGCAAAAGGGTTTGATGCTAAGCAACGAAAACAATTTGAACAACCAACAGTATATAAGGACAACTCGTACCAAAGCAATATAACTGTCGGGTTATCAAAGCAATATCCATGGTTTTGTAGGTATTCACATCTTTCGCCTTCCCTTCCATTTTCTGTAGCAAGTTAAATGTTCTAACATAGTCGTGGTTGGTCTACATTGTTTAGGAGTACAATAAAGTCGATATATAAGAAACCTTATCTATCTTTCTTTGGATTTCGGTAAAACTAATTGAGACTTTTTTCAAAATATATTGTTGTTTGTGTGTGCTCACTTGTGGTGAGATTTTATGAGGACATGCGTTGAATGTTATGTATTTGATTGCAGTTTGTGTAACACAAAGGCTACTAGTCAGCAGGCTTTGCTTGACCATGCCGATGGGAAGAAACACCGAGCAAAAGCAAAAGGGTTTCATGTTAAACAACAACAATCAGAACAATCCACGATAGATAAGAATGATACAATTGAAAATGCTTCTAATGGTGATGGTGATTCAGAACAGAAGAAAGTAGATTTGCAAGTCTCCTCAGGTGTTGCAAATGGATATTATTCACAGGCTGACAAAAAGAGAAAGCTAGAAACTTTCAATTGGAACAGGGAGGTAGTTCAGGCTGAGGAAGCGGAAGTAGGGGGTGAGAAAAAGAGTAAATCAAAGAAAGCCAAGAAGCAAGACCATGAGAAGAAGGAAAAGAAGAAGCAGACTGAGTCGGACTCCGATTTTGAGTACGACAAGGAAGACATGAAGCTGCTATTGGCATCTTACTCGAAGGAAGAGCTTGTTTACCTCATATACAAGACCACCGAGAAGGGTTCTCGATTGATGTCCGCCATCCTTGAGTCGGCGGATTGTGACATCTCTCAGCGCAATATATTTGTGCATGGTTTTGGATGGGACACAACGAACGAGTACCTTAAGGCAGCTTTTGAGTCTTACGGGGAGATAGAGGAGTGCTCGGTGGTCATGGACAAGGGCACGGGAAGATCAAAAGGGTACGGTTTCGTGCTGTTCAAGACGAGGAAGGGCGCGAGAGAGGCACTGAAAAATCCGGAGAAAAGGATGTACAACCGCACCGTGGTATGTAATCTAGCATCAACAAAGCCGTGTGGGGCTGGAAAGGTGCATGACATGGTTGAACCAGTGAAGATTGATATAACTCAAATGGCTAATCAGAGTGATGTTGCCTTGCCCGGGCTTGAACTGCCCCACAGACATGTACTCGATCAGAGGCACCGGCAACCACCGACTATGGAGATGTTTGGACAGAACATGCCCTTTTACGGACGCTCTCAGCCTCCTGGTTTTGACCCCATGTATGGTGCATTAAGGGGTAATCAATTGGTTGATGGACTACCGAACTACTGTATGTTTGGCTCGGGTCTGATGAACCAGGGATCGTTGGTGCCACCGAATCATGTGGGCATGGCAGGGCAATATTTTGGTGATCCTGAACGTACTTATTGGTATCAGAGGTAGCTGAGATCAATTTGTAAATGCTTTGTTCTCTGATCTTAATTAAGTTGTCTTGTTTTTATTAGATTCTCCAGTTTAGATTAGGCTAATGATTAATTAATCTGGTATTTATGGGAACTTCTGGAGTTTAGTTTATCCAGATGACTCATATTGAAGGATGTGTTCTTAATACTTTTTGGAGTCTCTTTTGTTAGATTCTAAGTGGCCACATTTTTTATTGGCTTCAAATCTTCAAAATTGGTTTGGTTCCTTGTGCTTGTGCGAAATATATAACCGAACTATATAACCAAAAAATTTGGGTTTGATTTGACAAAAAAATTTGTTTGGTTGGATAAAAATAAACTAATAGTATAAATAAGTAACTTATATTTAATTTATACAATATAACTAGGTACTTAACCCATGCCTTGCATGGGTATGAATTTTTTAAAAATATTTTTTAAAATACAATTTAATATATATTTGTAATTGTTCTGGTTACGAATTATAACAGTCGAAGATGTGTGATAGAATTAAAATTTGTTAAACATACCATATTTTATACTATTGTTATATTAATAAACATATAAATCCACACAAATTTTATGTTTAAGCTACATTATGATTATTCTGATTATTCGCTTCCTTTTTTATTACAGACATCACAACGTCTTATTAAGACAACTTTGCCATGTACTCCTCTTCATTTATAATTCATCTTGTCATTACAGATTTTTTATTACAGATTTTTTTTATAAGGGTTTTGGTTTGCTTCTCAACCTTTCCAGGTACTCCTCTTCATTTATAATTCATCTTGTCATTTTTGTAAATTTTTGACACAAAAAGGGATCACTATTGATCCCCAAATTTTTTTTAACAAATATATTTTGAACTGGTCATCGAATAAAATATGATCTACCTCCGTTAATTAAAGTTGTTTTCCATTTATTTGTTGGAGGAGAGAACAATCTTATTATATAAAGCAAGATTAAGCTTGGGGGTTTCCCTTACAATGTGTCTGTAGAATACCAAATACATGTTATAGTCTAAATGATCAAAATTTTAATTTGATTACAACTTTCCAAAATTTTCGAAAAACAATCAAGATTTACCATAGTGAAACCAAGGCGCAAAGTCACATAATCTGATTTCGTCAGAAACCGTAGAATTGCTTGAAAAAAGATTACTGTCATGTAAACGACATAACCTCAACATTCGAGTACTTCCACAAGACAAATAACCGAAATAAAAAAAAGTACTGTAATTAAACAATACCATACCGTCCATCCAAAGATAATTGAATCTTTACTAATACCAAGAAAATGCTCTTTAATAAAAGCATGTTGGTGTACATGAGTGACCCTTCTTTTATTAAGAGCTGCAAAAAGGCATAGCAAATAATCAAACAACAAATACAAAGATCCCACTGCTTCTTCTTGGATTTTGTATACATCTGACAAAACGGAAAATATTCGTGCAATTTAGTACCCGTTTTGGGGTCAAAACTTTCGTCTGCAATCGAATCCTCCCATTTCTTCCAATGGTGAATCTTCAAAAACATAGAAAACACGAATCAATCACAGTTTCACACCTGAAAAATCCGCATTAATTGACAGATGAATGTGGAAAACTTATGGTTTATGCTCACCCTGGTGCTTTCGAAAACCACGGTAAGAACACAGAATGTCACATGAGATATCGCAAGAACGAAGATGAATATATGTAGATGGTGCAACGCCTCAACCGAAAGCAACGGTACTTTCTGCTGAAATAAACACAAAAGGGAAAACCAATCGAGGGCGCGAAGTAAAACAAGTACTGATTTAATCAAGAATTAGAAAGAAAACAATCGTAATGATTTCTAAAGGTATTAAATTTTAATTTACCTTTTGGCTACAGTAACAGCTTCAGCAGCAGCATGTTCAGCGAGTAAACGCCTAGTGGTTCCAACAATAGGGAAAAAGGTCTGAAAATGTTCTTTTGTTGTTACGTTTTTATGTTCATTTGCCTCGGCTTCTCGTCTTGAATTAAGTGAACATAGAAGCATACCTTTTTTATCGACCTCTCAAATATAGTATAAGATTAAATCTGTCTTTACTCTGAAGAATAAATATATTTTGAGTAACAAAAATGTTGGATTAAAATGCAAAATTTGATTGAATTTTTAGTTTATCCAGTTCGGTATGGTAAATTCGGCTTTGGTTCGGTTTGTATGTTCAGACCAAAATTAAATCTGTCTTGAACTCTGAAGACAATCAGGCCGTTTCATTGTTAGAAACTAAGAAACCATGCCGTTTTTAGTGTTCAAAAACAGCGCGTTGTTTGATACTTCGATAAACAAAATCATTCCTTCAACAATGTTTTAAACCCTAGTTTGTTCTGCTCTTAAACCCATCTCCGATCTACGTTCCCAGAATTTGATTTCTCCTTCCCCCCCAAATTTCACTCTTCGAAAATCCGAAGAGGAAGACGATGGTTTGGTTTCAATGCGAGGACTGTGGAGAGAATCTGAAGAAGCCAAAGGTCCCGAATCACTTCAGGATGTGCAGTGCCACAAAGGTCTTTTTTGGTTTCTTCTTTTGAAATTGAATCTCTGTGATGATTCTTCTGTTAAAATCTCTTTGCTTTTGTTGCCAAATCAATAGTTATCGTGCATCGATTGTGGAGAAATGTTTGGGAAAGATAGTGTACAAGGACATAACCAGTGCATTACCGAAGCTGTGAGTAATTTACCATTTCTATCAATCTTCTCAACCTGTTTTGTTCATCTGTTATGGTTAATGCATTCTATGGAACAAATTCGGTTAAATTTTAGGTTTTGGCTTATGTCTTGGATTAAGAGATTGAAGAATTGTTTTTTGTATTGGATGTTTTTGGTTTTATGTATTTAGGAGAAGTATGGTCCAAAAGGGCAGGCAAAGCCATCTAATGGCACACCTGGAAAGCCAAAGGACAACTCGAAGCAACAGCCCGACTTTGATATAAATGTCGGCTTATCAAATCGATATCCATGGTTTTGTAGGTATTCACCTCTTTCAACCTTCCTTCAGTTTCCCGCTTTAGACACGAATGCAGTTTAATGTATCGATGTTCGTTGTTTAGGAGTATAATAAAGCCTGTTGTATCTATTTTTCTTTGGATTGATAGAGCCAGTGCAGACTTTTGTTTAAAATGTATTCTTGTTTGTGTGTGTTGTTTCTTGTGGTTAGATTTTATGAGGATATTCTTTTGAGTATTTATCTATTTGGTTTCAGTTTGTGTAACACAAAAGCTACTAGCCAGCAGACATTGCTTGCCCATGCCGATGGGAAGAAACACCGAGGAAAAGCAAAAGGGTTTCATGCTAAACAACAAGAATCAGAACAATCTACGGTGGATAAGAAGGATGCAAGCGAAAATGCTTCTAATGGTGATTTGGAACAGAAGAAAGAAGATTTACCCGTCGGCTCAGGTGTTGTGAATGCTGAGAAAAAAAGAAAGCTAGAGACTTTGGATGAAACGGGGAACAACGGAGAGGTAGTTCAAGCTGAAGAATCAAAGGGAGGTGGTGAAGTTAAGAAAGCTAAGAAGCAGGACCATGAGAAGAAAATCAATTGGAAGAAGTTGATCACATCGGCTTTAAAATCTGTACGTATCTATCAACTCACTGACTGTCGGTTTCGATTGAATTTCTTTCTTGCAACTTGCAAATTGCGATATCCAATATGACCAATGCAATGTGACTACATAATGTAACACATCTATGAATTCACATTGATACAGAACGAAGATAAAACTTTGAAGATGAAGAAACTGAAGAAGCTCGTTCTGGAATCTCTTGTGGATTCAGGCATAACTAGAGACAAATCCGACGTCAATTCGGAGCTAGAGCTAAAGGTCAGTCAATCTCATTCTGCCTAATTAAGATACAACGATCTCTTCTCCCTCTAGAAAAATCTTCACATTAAAGTCTATTGTTTGTTTTCTTTCTTGCAGGTGAACTCGAGCTCCAGATTCACGGTTGATGGGAAGTACGTGAAACTTGTGGCTAAAGATTGAATCTAATTCTTTAGACAAGCAACAGGTAACATATCCCGAATCAAAATCGGATTTTGCCCCTCACATTTTTGCCTTGTGATTCGTTACCATTACTGTCTGTACCAAAATTTGGATTCTCATCAAACTATATCGCATTGTCTTGAAAAAAAAAGTTTTAGGCAACACTCCAAAATTCAGTTTTGGAAAGTTAAATTAAACCAATTTTATTTTACTTTTAACTATTTCCGGGTGAAAATAGATATTTTTTAAAGCGTACTCCTAAGATTTTTGTCTTAGGAAAATAAAAAATAAGATGATAAAATCCCTAAAGCAGTAGAGTCGCTTAAGATCACCCGAGTCTGATGGTCTTAAAAGATGATCATATTCGAGATCCTAGCTCCCTGCATGATTAAGCGTTTTGTTTAGAGAAATCAAATGGAGCAGATTGGCTGCATTATCAAATCCAAGGTCCTAATCAATTCATATTGAATCTGTAGTTATTACAGATGTTCATTTCAGTTTATCTCGCTCTGTTTATGGCCTAATGTTCATATCATTCTTTTCCCAAGTCAAAAAGTTGCACTCAATTTGGACCAAAACTACATCCCAATTCCTGGTACGCCTAAGAACACGTTTTCATTGTGCAAATGCATCTAAAACCGCAAAAAATATAAATCAAACAGTAAGGGATTTGCATTCTTGATTGATTACCTTTTGACTCAACGCAATCGTCAAGGACCATGCAACAAGCATCAAGATCATCCTTTAAAATTAAAACTATTGTATGTATAAACTTGTATTCTATTTAATACAAGAAGAGCCCATCTAACCAAAAAAATATCTTAAAAAATAGAATGCCTTTTTTTGTAGTCGTTCATTTATATTGGCCGGACACGGAGCGGTGGAACCAACACATGTGGTCTCAATCTTTAATAGGAAAAGAATCATTTATGTGGTTCGAGTTAATTTAATATATGCAAGTCTCAGAGCTAAAGATCACCACTTTTGAAAAATCCTGAACGAAAGAAAAAAAGAAAAACAAAAACAAAAACCAGTTTCAAACTAGCGCAGAAGAGAAGAGCAATGGATTTTATGGGTTGATTACGCTATAGGAGTGCAGCTCACGTTACGATGATTACGCTATAGGCGATGGCACCATGAGAAGATTAAACTTTAACATTTACGGAGGCTTTCGTTGCAATGAGTTGGGGTGTGAACGTGTTGTGTTCCATAAAGAGTGCGCCAAGCCCTTACCAGAAATCAACCACTCTTCCCATCCCGACCATCCCCTCAAACTGATCATCCTAAATTCGGAACCATCTACTTGTTTCTGTGGAAAAAAGTTCAAAGTCGGTTATTGTTGTTCAATATGTGATTTCAAATTGGATTTGGAGTGTGCGAGGAGACCAGAGCCACTTGTTCTTCCTGAAAATTCCTACGGACACGAGCATCCACTCCAACTCTTCTGTGAACCTGACGTTGACACGGGATGGAAAGTCTGCAAAGCGTGTCAGAGATATGTAAACCGGACAGTCCCGCATTATAGATGTCAACACTGCGAATTTGTCATTCATGTGGATTGCGTAGATTTATTTCCAGAAGCATACCACACTTCCCACCTCCAACACCCACTCAAGTCACTTAAATGTCAAGTCCCTGATTACGCCGACAAGAAATGCCTTCTTTGCACGACAGAGTTTGATCAACGGCATCACCAACTTCACCACTGTGATGTTTGTAATTTCAGCATCTGCAGAGCATGTATGAGAAACCCACCACCGGTTGATGTTGAATGCCCCACGACACATGAACATCAACTTCATCTTGTTCCAAGACTCATCGATTTCACTTGCAATGCTTGTGGGACGCACGGTGACCGAAGCCCTTATTTCTGTCATCAATGCAATTTCGTGATTCATCGGGAATGTATCGATTTACCCCGCGTCATAAACATCAACCGCCACGATCACCGCATATCTTACACCCCTCGCCTTGGACATGGAGAGTGGAAATGCAGAGTTTGCCGTAAAGAAGTAGATGGGTTCTACGGGGCTTATACTTGCTCCAAATGTCCTAGTTTTGCTGTTCATTCAAGATGCGCAACGAGCGAAGATGTATGGGACATGATTGAACTGGAAGGGACACCGGAAGAAGACATAATTGCGCCATTCGAGGTGATTGATGAAAACACGATAAAACATTTCAGCCATGATCATAACTTACAAATCAACAAGGATGGGATGATTCTACATGAAAGCACACTTTGTGAAGCATGCGCCTTCCAGATTTGTTCAGAACCGTTCTACAGTTGCGAGGAGTGTGACTTTATTATCCACGAAAAATGTGCTAACCTTCCACGGAAGAAACGTCATATGTGCAACAACCAGCCATTCATACTACACACAGATTCTCGCTTTAAAATTGCTATCTGTTGGCTTTGTGATCAATACTTCACCGGTTTCAGGTACGAATCTGGCCCTTATGTGAGTATAGACGCACGATGAGCTTTGATTTCAGATTCGCTTGTGCACGAAAGCCATCCACATCCTTTATATTACACTTCTACAGTCAACCTTAAGCGTTGTAGTAGTTGTGGAAACTTGAGTGGCATTTTCTTTCGTTGTGATGAGTGTGACTATATTTTGGACGGCAAGTGTGCTCTTTTACCGAAAAAGGTAATGAAAAAAAGGTACGATGATCATCCTCTCTTCTTGTCTTATGGTGACAAGAATGTGGATGGCGAGTACTGGTGTGAGGCATGTGAAACAAGAGTGAATCCAAATAAAGGGTTCTATGCATGCAACGATTGTGGGGTCGTTTTGCATATTTCCTGCGTTGTGGGAGACTTCTCATATATCAAGCCAGGTTCGGCTATTTCCTGCGTTGTGAGAGACGACTTTGATCACGCGTATATGAAGCAAGGTTCAGTAACAAGCTCGAATGGAAAAGTGGTATCCAACACCTCTATTTATAGACCACTTTGCTTTGTGTGTAACTCTCGATGCAAGCTCCCTTCCATTCTTAAGCTTCACAAGGCCGGAGCTTATGCATGCCTTTGTTCTTTAAAATGTCGTTAAAGGAAAAGACTTAAAGGCAAAGCCAAGAAGTCACATGATCGAGTGACGTTTGGGACGGGACTAATATTACATGCTCTGATCTCGGGTCTGGGGGATTACGGGCTTCGGCCCAGAACCTCTAGTGATTCCAAAAAAAAAAAAAAAATGTCGTTGCAACTTCAGAGAATGATAAGGTATACTTTAATTTATAAAAACTTTGTATCTTTGTTCTAATGAATGTTATAATTATGTTTTAATCAATACATGTGTGTATACATTGAAGAGTTATATAATATCAAACGGAGTCTCGTCGGAATACTGGTGGTCCTATGCTGGCCGCAATGGAAGAAAACATTTCCCACCGCTAAAACATGCCAGGATCAACTGAATTTTCTAACAAGTAAATAAAGGATGAGAATTTTGTCCTCATTTCTCAATCTTAAAACACCAATGAACCCGAGAGAAGATGGAATTACAGTATTATGCATATCAACCAAACTATTATTTTTATTCAAGCCTTGCTCTTCAGCTCAAAATATTTTAAAACTAGGGATGTCCCGGTCTACGCCCGGGTATATTGTTTATAGATTTGTTTGCTATTTTGGTATGAATAAAATGGTATTATAGTAGTGTTTGTGATTTTGGTAATATTGAACAAAATTTATATGTTTATCAAAAATAAAAATAGATAAAATGATATATTGATCTCTTTCACTTAGTTTTTGGCAACATATATTTTTAGTTATCTTTAGCTCATTCCTTACCAATAATTTTAAAATTAATTTAGTATAATTGTTTGCATATATTTATGCATTTTTTTCTCCAAAAACTCTTTAATTCATCGATTTTTTGGAATTCGATAATACCAAAACTTTAATTTATTTGGTTTAAACACAAAACTTTTAAAAGTTAAACTTTCCTATTTTTATCTATTTATGTTGTTCCTTTTTGTCTATTAATTTACCTGCATATCACACAAGTAATAACTAACGGCTTCTCTTCATACCAATTCAACCATTCACTCGGAAAAAAATACGAAAAGATTAAAACTCTCCAAAGCTTCTTCTCCAACTTCAAGTGCATTGAATCAGATGATTGTTTTGCATAAGTACTTTAGGAAAGGAGTAAATTATAATTGTTTATTAATGAAGTGGAATATAATGAAAATTTAACAAATGTTGAAAGCAAAAGATACATTGGTTCTTACCTACTGGCCTTGTCTCATGAAGACCAAATATCTCTGGTAAATCTTCTTTTACTTTATGCGAGTTTTCTCTCTATCTTTAACAAACCTATTCGAGAATTTAAATTTCTACTACTGCTGCTCCTTCCTCGCAAATTCTTTACTTTTGCGCAAGAGAATCCAAAAAAAAAGTGAAGAACCAATTTTAATAACCATCTTATCTTCAAAAAGAAAAGATATTAATAACAATTTCAAGTGCATTGAATCAGATGGTTGTTTTGCATAAGTACTTTAGGAAAGGAATAAATTATAATTGTTTATTGACAAACTGGAATATGATGAAAATTTAACAAATGTTGAAAGTAAAAGATACAATGGTTCTTACTTGGCCTTGTCTCGTGAAGATCAAATATCTCTGGTAAATCCTCTTTTACTCTATGTGAGCCTCCTCTCTATCTTTAACAAACATACTCGAGAATTCGAATTTCTAATACTGCTGCTCCTTCCTCACAAATCCTTTATTTTTGCGCAAGAGAATCCAAAAGAAATGTCAAGAACCAATATTAGTAACCATCTTATCTTCAAAAAGAAACGATTGTAAGGAGAACTACTGCATTCTATTCCAAATGTGATCAAGTTTTTTACCAGTCAGCAACTTCTCCATACCAGTCCATAATCATGTTCACCAACAATTCAAACATATGTGAGGAATTACACCAAAAAAATAAGATTCAGAGAGTACGACAAAGGCTTCAGGACTATATGCTCTTTTACTCGATCATGGCACCAACATATTCGTAGCTGCAACTTTGTTTCCGCTGATAAAAATCTTAAACAACAATAAGAGAGTAGAAATTGTATGAGAAAACCACATGAATTGTGTTGTTATAAATTAGTATGGTCTCTCTCATCGGTCCCCTCGAAGGCTGTCTGGTCGGTGAAGATGAGTCCAATCAAGCTGACCAATATGTCGTCTTTGCAAAAGTCTCCTTTAAGGTGATGGAAGGTCTTTCTGGCAATATGTTCGGTGGATATGGAAGGAGCTCGGGGTACCATTTTTGGTGCTGGTTATCTGTTTTTGAGAGATGTGAAGTAGCGTGGGAGCCATGTAGATGGAGAATGAGCTTTTATAGGAGTCCTTTAAAGGTGGATTCAATGCAAGATTAGTGGCCAATTATGTCGTTGATGTGCTAGTATGGTCTCTCTCTTAGATAGAGTTTGTAACGGCAGTGTAATTGTTTGATTTGTGAGGCTATTAGCCATTGACGTTAGGAAATTTTTTGTGACGAAGAATATAACACCTGCCCCTAAATCTTTAGCGACGATTTCTATTTTGGTGGTTGAATCATGTATTTTAATGTTTAAAGGCTCTTCATTTCTTCCCATTTTGTATCTAACGAAGAATGAAAAAGAAATAACATTAAGTGTAAGTTAATCTCCTCAACTCCTATTCATGAGTCATGGCTGAGCTGTCTAACAAAAACTCCTTAATCCTCTGTTCCATACCATTTTTACCTTCTGCTCTCGGAGACCATGGACCTTTACTTGCAACCGTCGTGGGGTGATGATGGGTTGGGTTTCAGATAAAGTGAGATTCTGTGGGCTTTGTATAAAGGCTTGCGTCTGTAAATGTAATTACGTGATATCAAAATAGGTGCCACGTGTCAATGAGATAGGTTGCCAAATGTCGTGTTTTTAGGAGGAGTTTTACAAAAACTTTATCGTATTATATAAGATAAAATTTCTGACTTATTTTTCAACTAAGCAAAAATTTGTACAATTCTGAATAATTTTCAGCTTAGAAGTTAAAAAGTTGTGATTTTTCTTTCAACCAGGCAAAATCTGATGCTCCAGATACATAACAAAAACTGATGCTTAAATATAATTCCACAGACCGCAAGAGAATACATAACAAATATCTAGTTATTTGGGGTTGACCAAAAAAAAAAAAAATTTTGTTATTTGGGTCTGTCTGCCACAGAACCAGCTTGAGTCTCATTGATTGATTTACACCAACTTCATCCTCCTTAAGGCTTCCACAAACATTACATTCAAGAACCGTCGAAGCATCATGAGTCTTAGGTGGAAGCGGGATTGAGAGTGCCAAAAACAATTCTCCTTCTCACACATATATCTTATGGCAGCCTTAAGTGCTGCAAACTTATATGGAAGACTCTTAGAAGGTTCCTTTCGTACACAAATGCTCAGTTGACTTCCTGTCTATTTTGTAATTATGAGTAAAAATATTTAACGCCATTTACCCATAAATAGTGTCGGTAGGGGACAATAAGATATGGATCTAAAGATATGGCATCATATCATATTGGGAATTAAATTAAAAATGAATTAAACCTTGTTAGACTTAGCTGTCTCTAAAGGTCGTGTGAATCACGAGATCTTAAGAAAAGTTATACCAAGACTTCTGATAAACACTTTGAAAAATCCCAAAAAAAGAAGAAGAAGAAACCAGTTTTCAAATAACAGCAGAAGAGAAAGAGTCACCATGGAAAAAGTAGAGCTACCGGTTCACAACCATCCTTTGTTACCTTTCACTCGCTTTTCTCTTGCTCAATGTAAAGGCTGCTGGTCTCATGGTTACATTTACGGAGGCTATCGTTGCAACGAGTTGGGGTGTGAGGCTGTGTTCCATAAAGAATGTGCCGAGTCTTTACCAGAAATCAACCACTCTTCTCATCCCGACCATCCTCTCAAGCTCGTCAGAAAATTCCAATCTTCCATTTGTAATTTATGTCAAGTTTGGTTTGCAACAGGTTATTTCTGTTCCATCTGCGACTTCAAGTTGGATTTGGGTTGCGCGAGGAGACCAACCCCACCTCGTACTCTCGAAAACTCCAACACGCATGAGCATCCTCTTGTACTCTCTAATGGAGTGGGATTTGAGCTGTCTCAAAGTACCAGAAACTGCAAAGTGTGTCGCTCAGAAGTTTACAAACTCGAGCAATATTACGAATGTCGCCAATGCGAACTGTTTTTCCATGTGAAATGTACCGAGCTCTGTCTAGAAGAGTTCCACACTTCTCACCCCAAACACTCACTCAAGTTTCTTACGGGTGAAGAAACACCCGATTACGCAGACAAGAAATGTCTTCTTTGCGGGATGGCGTTTAATCAACAACTTCACCACTGTGATGTTTGTAACTTCAGCATTTGCAGAGGCTGTGCGGAAAACCCACCACCACTTAATGTTATGAGCCCGAAGACTCATGAGCATCAACTTTACCTTTTTCCAAGATGTATCGATTTTACTTGCAATGCTTGTGGGACGCAAGGTAACCGCAGCCCTTATTTCTGTTTTCAATGCAATTTCATGATTCATCGAGATTGTATTGATTTACCCTGCTTCATTAACATCAACCGTCATGATCATCCCATCTCTTACACTTTTCGACTCGGACATGGGAACTGGACATGTGGAGTTTGTCGCAAAAAAGTGGATGGGTTCTATGGAGCTTATTCTTGCTCCAAATGTTCTACTTATGTTGTTCATTCAAGATGCGCAACAAGAAAAGACGTATGGGACAAGATAGAGCTAGAAGGAACAGCCGAAGAAGAGGAAGTTGCTCCTCCATTCGAGGTGGTTGATGATACTACGATAAAACATTTTAGTCATGATCATTATTTACGACTCAACAAGGATGATGGTAGGATGATTCTTGAAGAAAACAGACTTTGTGAAGCATGTGTCTTCCAAATATACGCAGAGCCTTTCTACAGTTGTGAGGAATGTGATTTCGTTCTCCACGAAAGATGTGCTAATATCTCTCAAAAGAAACGACATGTTTGCCACAACCAACCTTTCATGCTACACACAAATTCTGGAGCCAAAAGAAATATCTGTGCTCTTTGTGATAGAAAGTTCACTGGTTTCATGTACAAGTCTGCTAGTCACAAGATTCTAGATGTACGATGCGGTTCAATTTCAGAGCCGTTTGAGCACGAAAGTCATCCACATCCTTTATATTACTCTGGAGAAACCTACAAGTATTGTAGTGCACATGGCGGAGGGCTGAACATAGGAATGTTTAGTTGTGATGAGTGTGATTATAGCTTGGACTTGAGGTGCGCTATGTTACCGCAAAAGATAATGAGGCACAGGTACGACGACCATCCTCTCTTCTTGTCTTATGGTGAAAGCAGAGTGGATGGTGAATATTGGTGCGAAGCATGTGAAACAAAACTGAATCCGAAGAAATGGTTCTATACATGCAATGATTGTGGGGTCGTGTTGCATATTTCATGCGTTGTGGGAGCCTTCTCGTATATCATGCCAGTCCGAGTAGGTTCAGTAACAAGCTGGGATAAAGAAGTTGTACCCAACACTTCTATTTGTAGAATAATTTGCTCCACGTGCAAATCTCGATGCAAGCTCCCTTCCGTTCTTAAAGTTTCCAAGGCCGGGGTAGATTCATACTTTTGTTCTAGCTCATGTGACACCAGTTATATATTAAGATAGGTCGATGATGAATTTATGAATAAACACTTTTGTATCATTTATTCTAATGAATGTTATAAGTCTAAAGCTGTTTATTCATATGCGTACAGATTGAAGAAAGACCTAAATATAGAAATCTAAAGCTGGATTAATGCCTTTTCCAAAACTGAGTAGAAACAAAATGCGAACATCCATCTTGTTATTTGAGTCTGCCTGCATCAACCACAGAACTAACTTGAGATTTCCGGTTAATCAAATCTTGAAGCTAGCCTTCCTGTAGTGTCATGAATTTACGCCAAATTGATCCTCCTTAAGGCTTCCACAAACATTACATTCAAGAACCCTCGAAGCATCATGAGTCTTAGGCGGAAGCGGAGCGAGAGTGCCAAAACAATTCTCCTTTACAAAGAAGTAAGTGTGAGGGAAACTGGATTTCATGTTTCTGGTTCCTTTGAAGATATAGAAGATCCTTTCCACAACATCCGTATCCTGTTCAACATGTTATGTGAATGTCTCCTCAGATTCTCACCTGTGTTCTTGATTTCCTTGGTGATTGTCCAGTCTTCCTTTTTACTCTCTTTTTCTCTCAAAAACTCGCCCTGCAACAAAATAAAACACATCGACCGAAGAGAAGACAAAGCTCGATAGAGCGACATATGAAACTAATTGGATTTAAACGGTACCCTCCTAATAAAACCCAACATAGGCCCGGTAACCCAAATCCGGATCGTATCAGTTTGATCACTTCTTGCTTGAGCTGCGGCGACGCACAGCTTCCTTCCTCGGCGCTTTCGTCGCCGGAAAATTCTGGGTTTTTTCTTTCAGTTGCCGTGATCGCCCAATTAGATAATTTAGTGCTCCGCAAACTCACTGAGATTGTAGATGTCTTCACTGAGATTCAAATTTCTCACATTTCGTCCATGTTTTCTACGATTTGGTGCAATCGAAGATCGACCCGACTTTCGAATCAATCTGGGTATACACTGGGTTATCGTCTCGCGTCAAGAAACCTGAAAATGAAGATGCTTTGAGTAGAGTTGCCTCAGCTAAAGGTACGTTTCAGTTGATATCCGATTGCTCTGGTCCTTGTAAACGAAGAAGTAGAACTACGGGTTGTAATTGGAGACCTTGTTCGTGTCTGGGCTGACTCGAGTTCTGAGTTTGAAAGAATGTACCTTTTCTTCCCTCTAGTTAGTGGTGATACCTGCAAGAGAGTGAATGATGAAGATATTTGAGTTTAGAGGAATGTTTGTGGGAGGTGATGCAGAGAAACAATTGACTAATTGGGTCGTTGGATCCATTACGGCATGTTTAGTCCTAAGTTTAGTCCTGTTCGGTTGTTTATAGCTGCTTGTTTAGTGTCTTTAGTCACTGAGGTTCTGAAATTTTCATTTCATTTGCTCTTTTGTTCTGCAGATGTCCTTGTGAACATGCTCATATAGCCGAAACTGCCTCTCGATTCTCATCTTCTGTTTAGTTTTCTAAACCGTGCATGTTCTGGTTAGTCCTATTCGGTTGTTTATCGCTGCTTCTTTGGTGTCTTTAGTCACTCAGGTTCTGAAATGTTCGTTTCATTTGCTCTTTTGTTTTGCAGATGTGAACATGCTCATAGAGCCGAAACTGCCTCTCGATTCTTATCTTCTGGTTAGTTTTCTAAACCGTGCATACTCTGTTGTGCTTACATATAATAGTGAAAACTGAGAGCCTATATGGTGAATGAGGTTTCTTAGTATCCATTTCGCTTTAGCATATATGTTCGCCTTTTTGAGTGGCCTTGTGATTAAACCTCTCTCTATGCAGAAATCTGAAGAATAAATTGTGTTGAGGAGAGTTCTATATGATGCTGTTGTGTTGGTAGATTATTCTTTCCTGTCCACCAACTTAGCTACAAAAAAATTGACCATTTCGAGGTTCATTCTTAGGCATGAAAGTTTTGAAGGTTAAAAAAACATGATTTCAAAGTTATTGCACTCTCACTGAGTCTTTTGCCCGACCAGCTCCATGAAATAATCTCATTCTTTTTTATATGTTGCACGAAGATTAAAGATCAGAAAGGAGCTCCCTCTTATTCTAGCGCATTCTCGAGTTCGCAGTTGCGTTTACAAGTAACAAAATGGATCAAAATGATTGGAGGCGCCGATCCAGAAACCATGTCTTCCCCAAAGCTCTCGTAACAGGTAAAATAAAAATTAAGCCTATGAAGCGAGTAGGATAATACCGAAAATTAAGCATTCTCTTATCTGTTGTTTTGCTTCCCAAGTCTTTTTGGCAGAGCTATTAACTAACCTTGAGAGACAAGAACATGCATTTGTATTTCTGAAAATAAAAAACAAGATGTGGCCAAGCTTGGTCTTCAAATGAGTGTTTCATCTGGGTCCCAAATGGGAACAAGAGATCCTTTGTATAAATTACATACAAGTTTATGGATACAGTAGTTAAAGTTTTGTTTCCGAGACTTGAATGCTCACTTATTGGCAGCCAACTACCTCCAAGCTACTTGGCCAAGGAATTATGGTTCAAATTGTTTCTACAAACTGTACCTTTCAATCCTTTAAAATTCTAATTATTGTATCCATGAACTTCTAGCCTATTTAATGCAAGAAACCCATCTTTTTGTATGTATTCATTATGTTAAAGATCCTTTGTATCCGATTAAATTACATAAAGTAGTTAAACTTTGGTTTCAGGGACCTTGAATGCTCACTTATTGGCAGCCAACTACCTCCAAGTTACTTGGCCAAAGATTTGTGGTTCAAACTGTTTCTCGAGAAACTTTATTTTTTCATACTATAAAAGATAACTACTTTGAAAAATCCAGAGAAAAAAGAACAAAAAACAAAAACCAGTTTCAAACATCATGGAAAGAGTAGAAGTACCACAACTTCACAACCATCATTTGATACCTTTTACTCGCTTTGCTTTTGGTCGGTGTGAGGAGTGCACCTCACTCGCTGATGATTACGCTAGAGGCGATGGCATCTCCACCTTAGGTGGTGATAATGACACTTACATTTACGGAGGCTTTCGTTGCAATGAGTTGGGGTGTGAACGTGATGTGTTCCATAAAGAGTGCGTCAAGCCCTCACAAGAAATCAACCACTCTTCCCATCCCGACCATCCCCTCAAACTGATCACCAATCTAGATTCAGACCCATCTACTTGTTTCTGTGGAAAAGAGTTCAAAGTCGGTTATTGTTGTTCAATATGTGATTTCAAATTAGATTTGGAGTGTGCGAGGAGACCAGAACCACTTGTTCTTCCTGCAAATTCCTACGGACACGAGCATCCACTCCAACTCTTCTGTGAACCTTTCGTTGAGACGGGATGGAAAATCTGCAAAGCGTGTCAGATATATGTAAACGGGACAGTCCCGCATTATAGATGTCAACGGTGCGAATTTGACATCCATGTGGATTGTGTAGATTTATTTTCAGAGGCATACCACACTTCCCACCCCCAACACCCTCTCAAGTCACTTAAATGTCAAGTCCCTCATTACGTCCACAAGAAGTGCCTTCTTTGCGCGACCAAGTTTGATCGACGACATCACCAACTTCACCACTGTGATGTTTGTAATTTCAGCATCTGCAGAGCATGTATGAGAAACCCACCACCGGTTGATGTTGAATGCCCCACGACACATGAACATCAACTTCATCTTGTTCCAAGACTCATCGATTTCACTTGCAATGCTTGTGGGACGCACGGTGACCGAAGCCCTTATTTCTGTCTTCAATGCAATTTCATGATTCATCGGGAATGTATCGGTTTACCCCGCGTCATAAACATCAACCGCCACGATCACCGCATCTCTTACACCCCTCGCCTCGGAGGACATGGAGAGCGGACATGCGGAGTTTGTCGTAAAATCGCTGATGGCTTCTACGGGGCTTATACTTGCGCCAAATGTCCTAGTTTTTCTGTTCATTCAAGATGTGCAACGAGCGAAGATGTATGGGACATGATAGAGCTGGAAGGGACACCCGAAGAAGAGATAATTGCGCCATTCGAGGTGATTGATGAAAACAAGATTAAACATTTCAGCCATGATCATAACTTACAAATCAACAAGGATGGGATGATTCTACCTGAAAGCACACTTTGTGAAGCATGTGTCTTCCAGATTTGCTCAGAACCTTTCTACAGTTGCGAGCAGTGTGAGTTTATTCTTCACGAAAAATGTGCAAAACTTCCACGGAAGAAACGTCATGTGCGCAACAACCAGCCATTCACACTACGCACAAATTCTGGTTTTGAAATTGCTATGTGTGGGCTTTGTTTTCAATACTTCACCGGTTTCAGGTACGAATCTGGCCCTTATGTGACTATAGATGTACGATGCGCCTCGGTTTCAGATTCGCTTGTGCACCCAAGCCATCCACATCCTTTATACTACTACTCCTCATTTAACCATAAGCGTTGTAGTGGATGTGGGAACGTGAGAGGGTTTTTCTTTAGTTGTGATGAGTGTGACTATATTTTGGACGGCAAGTGTGCTCTTTTACCGGAAAAGGTAATGAAACGTAGGTACGATGATCATCCTCTCTTCTTGTCTTATGGTGACAAGAATGTGGATAGCGAGTACTGGTGTGAGGCATGTGAAACAAGAGTGGATCCAAATAAAGGGTTCTATGCATGCAACGATTGTGGGGTCGTTTTGCATATTTCCTGCGTTGTGGGAGACTTCTCATATATCAAGCCAGGTTCGGCTATTTTCTGCGTTGTGGAAGACGACTTTGATGACGCATATATCGAGCGAGGTTCAGTAAAAAGCTCGAATGGAAAAGTGGTATCCAACACCTCTATTTATAGACCACTTTGCTTTGTGTGTAACTCTCGATGCAAGCTCCCTTCCATTCTTAAGCTTTACAAGGCTGGAGTTTATGTATGCCTTTGTTCTTTAAAATGTCGTTACAAGTTTAGAGAATGATAAGGCACATTTTAACTTATAAAAACTATGTATCTTTGTTCTAATGAATGTTTTAATCAGTAGATTCGACACATGTGTATACATTGAAGAGTTGTAATATCAAACGGTGTCTCGCTCGAATACTGGTGGCCCTACGCTGGCCGGAATGGAAGAAAACATTTCCCATCACCAAAACACCAATGAACCCGAGAGAATATTGGAACGTTGATTCAAGCAATGAGATTTCTGAGAAAAATCGAAATTACAAGATGCTAGACTGCTGGCATCAAGCCAATGCTCTTCAGCTCAAAAATATTTTAGAATTTTTCTGACTTATTTTTCAACCAAGGAAAAACTTGTACAATTCTGAATAATTTTCAGCTTAGAAGTGAAAAATTTATGAATTTTTTTTCAACCAAGTAAAAACTGATGCTTCAATATAATTCCACAGACCATTGGCTCGTGGTCAAGACAAATCTCTTGTTATTTGGGTTTGTCTGCATCAACCACAGAACCAGCTTGATTCTCAATGATTTACGCCAAATTCAACATCAAGACTCCTCGAAGCATCATGAGTCTTACGCGGAGGCGGAGCAAGAGTGCCAAAACAATTCTCCTTCTCACACAAAGAAGTAAGCGTGAAGGAAACTGGGTTCACCAGTTCCACAAGCTTCTTCTCTTCCTTCTCACCCTCTTCATCTTCCATCTCTTTCCATGCCATCGTTCTCATCTTCCTCGCCTTCCGACCAACTAGATTCCACTTTGCACCAATCGCAGTCACATTTGAAACCGTAATCCTCAAGCAATCTCTTTTGTCTGCTCGAGTAGTTGATGTTCACATGGAAGTAGCTTAAACAGACTTCTCTTCCCTTAGGAACATCGTGAATTATTTTTGGTCGGAGAAAATTTACATCATGTTTCACTATCAATCGAGGCCAAGGGGATTAGTGGTTCGCAGCTGTATCGGGTGTTTGTGATACGATTCGAATTTAGGTTATTGGGCCTATGTTGGGCTTTATTTTAAGGTAGCGTTTAAACCCAATTAGTTTCACATATTGCTGTATTTAGCCTTGTAATTCGAAAACATGAGAGATTTGATCAATCAAGTAAGAGAGTGGTTCTCTCGAATCCACCAAATCTTCTCATCATTTCTTCATCCCTATCTCAAATTTCTTCTATCTTCTTCACCTCCTTCTTCTGATTTCTTATCTCTATTTCTATTATTCTCATCTCTTTCTTTTAAATCGATAAGATCATTCCTTGATCTTATCAGTTTGGAACAGAAGCAAACTCTGCGGAAGGTGCGAACTCCTCGCCGAAAGTTTCAGAAGGGGTCGACGGCGAAGAAGATCTCGCCGGAAGTTGCAGAGATGCTCGCGGAAGAAGAATCTTCGTGTAATAGGGTTCGCGACCATCTCGGGCTGTCTGGAAAATTGAGTCGTGAGCTCCGAAAGTCTTTTTTATGGAGAGTCGATGACAAAGCAGTCACCGAAAAACGCCGAGATGATGGTCGGAGGTGCATCGGGTTTTGGTGTTTTTTTCTTGCCATCAGGAAAAGGCAATCTGTTCTTTGAGAAGATGACTGGACCGACTGAAGCCCATGATGGAGATTGTAAATTGGGTCTTAACAAAAATACAATTAATTAAAGCCCAAAGCCTTAGGGAGAAGTAGGCCTGCACATTTTGGTTTGCAACAGGTTATTTCTGTTCCATATGCGAATTCAAGTTGGATTTGGGTTGCGCGAGGAGACCAACCCCACCTCGTACTCTCGAAAACTCCAACACGCATGAGCATCCTCTTGTACTCTCTAATGGAGTGGGATTTGAGCTGTCTCAAAGTACCAGAAACTGCAAAGTGTGTCGCTCAGAAGTTTACAAACTCGAGCAATATTACGAATGTCGCCAATGCGAACTGTTTTTCCATGTGAAATGTACCGAGCTCTGTCTAGAAGAGTTCCACACTTCTCACCCCAAACACTCACTCAAGTTTCTTACGGGTGAAGAAACACCCGACTACGCAGACAAGAAATGTCTTCTTTGCGGGATGGCGTTTAATCAACAACTTCACCACTGTGATGTTTGTAACTTCAGCATTTGCAGAGGCTGTGCGGAAAACCCACCACCACTTAATGTTATGAGCCCGAAGACTCATGAGCATCAACTTTACCTTTTTCCAAGATGTATCGATTTTACTTGCAATGCTTGTGGGACGCAAGGTAACCGCAGCCCTTATTTCTGTTTTCAATGCAATTTCATGATTCATCGAGATTGTATTGATTTACCCTGCTTCATTAACATCAACCGTCATGATCATCCCATCTCTTACACTTTTCGACTCGGACATGGGAACTGGACATGTGGAGTTTGTCGCAAAAAAGTGGATGGGTTCTATGGAGCTTATTCTTGCTCCAAATGTTCTACTTATGTTGTTCATTCAAGATGCGCAACAAGAAAAGACGTATGGGACAAGATAGAGCTAGAAGGAACAGCCGAAGAAGAGGAAGTTGCTCCTCCATTCGAGGTGGTTGATGATACTACGATAAAACATTTTAGTCATGATCATTATTTACGACTCAACAAGGATGATGGTAGGATGATTCTTGAAGAAAACAGACTTTGTGAAGCATGTGTCTTCCAAATATACGCAGAGCCTTTCTACAGTTGTGAGGAATGTGATTTCGTTCTCCACGAAAGATGTGCTAATATCTCTCAAAAGAAACGACATGTTTGCCACAACCAACCTTTCATGCTACACACAAATTCTGGAGCCAAAAGAAATATCTGTGCTCTTTGTGATAGAAAGTTCACTGGTTTCATGTACAAGTCTGCTAGTCACAAGATTCTAGATGTACGATGCGGTTCAATTTCAGAGCCGTTTGAGCACGAAAGTCATCCACATCCTTTATATTACTCTGGAGAAACCTACAAGTATTGTAGTGCACATGGCGGAGGGCTGAACATAGGAATGTTTAGTTGTGATGAGTGTGATTATAGCTTGGACTTGAGGTGCGCTATGTTACCGCAAAAGATAATGAGGCACAGGTACGACGACCATCCTCTCTTCTTGTCTTATGGTGAAAGCAGAGTGGATGGTGAATATTGGTGCGAAGCATGTGAAACAAAACTGAATCCGAAGAAATGGTTCTATACATGCAATGATTGTGGGGTCGTGTTGCATATTTCATGCGTTGTGGGAGCCTTCTCGTATATCATGCCAGTCCGAGTAGGTTCAGTAACAAGCTGGGATAAAGAAGTTGTACCCAACACTTCTATTTGTAGAATAATTTGCTCCACGTGCAAATCTCGATGCAAGCTCCCTTCCGTTCTTAAAGTTTCCAAGGCCGGGGTAGATTCATACTTTTGTTCTAGCTCATGTGACACCAGTTATATATTAAGATAGGTCGATGATGAATTTATGAATAAACACTTTTGTATCATTTATTCTAATGAATGTTATAAGTCTAAAGCTGTTTATTCATATGCGTACAGATTGAAGAAAGACCTAAATATAGAAATCTAAAGCTGGATTAATGCCTTTTCCAAAACTGAGTAGAAACAAAATGCGAACATCCATCTTGTTATTTGAGTCTGCCTGCATCAACCACAGAACTAACTTGAGATTTCCGGTTAATCAAATCTTGAAGCTAGCCTTCCTGTAGTGTCATGAATTTACGCCAAATTGATCCTCCTTAAGGCTTCCACAAACATTACATTCAAGAACCCTCGAAGCATCATGAGTCTTAGGCGGAAGCGGAGCGAGAGTGCCAAAACAATTCTCCTTTACAAAGAAGTAAGTGTGAGGGAAACTGGATTTCATGTTTCTGGTTCCTTTGAAGATATAGAAGATCCTTTCCACAACATCCGTATCCTGTTCAACATGTTATGTGAATGTCTCCTCAGATTCTCACCTGTGTTCTTGATTTCCTTGGTGATTGTCCAGTCTTCCTTTTTACTCTCTTTTTCTCTCAAAAACTCGCCCTGCAACAAAATAAAACACATCGACCGAAGAGAAGACAAAGCTCGATAGAGCGACATATGAAACTAATTGGATTTAAACGGTACCCTCCTAATAAAACCCAACATAGGCCCGGTAACCCAAATCCGGATCGTATCAGTTTGATCACTTCTTGCTTGAGCTGCGGCGACGCACAGCTTCCTTCCTCGGCGCTTTCGTCGCCGGAAAATTCTGGGTTTTTTCTTTCAGTTGCCGTGATCGCCCAATTAGATAATTTAGTGCTCCGCAAACTCACTGAGATTGTAGATGTCTTCACTGAGATTCAAATTTCTCACATTTCGTCCATGTTTTCTACGATTTGGTGCAATCGAAGATCGACCCGACTTTCGAATCAATCTGGGTATACACTGGGTTATCGTCTCGCGTCAAGAAACCTGAAAATGAAGATGCTTTGAGTAGAGTTGCCTCAGCTAAAGGTACGTTTCAGTTGATATCCGATTGCTCTGGTCCTTGTAAACGAAGAAGTAGAACTACGGGTTGTAATTGGAGACCTTGTTCGTGTCTGGGCTGACTCGAGTTCTGAGTTTGAAAGAATGTACCTTTTCTTCCCTCTAGTTAGTGGTGATACCTGCAAGAGAGTGAATGATGAAGATATTTGAGTTTAGAGGAATGTTTGTGGGAGGTGATGCAGAGAAACAATTGACTAATTGGGTCGTTGGATCCATTACGGCATGTTTAGTCCTAAGTTTAGTCCTGTTCGGTTGTTTATAGCTGCTTGTTTAGTGTCTTTAGTCACTGAGGTTCTGAAATTTTCATTTCATTTGCTCTTTTGTTCTGCAGATGTCCTTGTGAACATGCTCATATAGCCGAAACTGCCTCTCGATTCTCATCTTCTGTTTAGTTTTCTAAACCGTGCATGTTCTGGTTAGTCCTATTCGGTTGTTTATCGCTGCTTCTTTGGTGTCTTTAGTCACTCAGGTTCTGAAATGTTCGTTTCATTTGCTCTTTTGTTTTGCAGATGTGAACATGCTCATAGAGCCGAAACTGCCTCTCGATTCTTATCTTCTGGTTAGTTTTCTAAACCGTGCATACTCTGTTGTGCTTACATATAATAGTGAAAACTGAGAGCCTATATGGTGAATGAGGTTTCTTAGTATCCATTTCGCTTTAGCATATATGTTCGCCTTTTTGAGTGGCCTTGTGATTAAACCTCTCTCTATGCAGAAATCTGAAGAATAAATTGTGTTGAGGAGAGTTCTATATGATGCTGTTGTGTTGGTAGATTATTCTTTCCTGTCCACCAACTTAGCTACAAAAAAATTGACCATTTCGAGGTTCATTCTTAGGCATGAAAGTTTTGAAGGTTAAAAAAACATGATTTCAAAGTTATTGCACTCTCACTGAGTCTTTTGCCCGACCAGCTCCATGAAATAATCTCATTCTTTTTTATATGTTGCACGAAGATTAAAGATCAGAAAGGAGCTCCCTCTTATTCTAGCGCATTCTCGAGTTCGCAGTTGCGTTTACAAGTAACAAAATGGATCAAAATGATTGGAGGCGCCGATCCAGAAACCATGTCTTCCCCCAAAGCTCTCGTAACAGGTAAAATAAAAATTAAGCCTATGAAGCGAGTAGGATAATACCGAAAATTAAGCATTCTCTTATCTGTTGTTTTGCTTCCCAAGTCTTTTTGGCAGAGCTATTAACTAACCTTGAGAGACAAGAACATGCATTTGTATTTCTGAAAATAAAAAACAAGATGTGGCCAAGCTTGGTCTTCAAATGAGTGTTTCATCTGGGTCCCAAATGGGAACAAGAGATCCTTTGTATAAATTACATACAAGTTTATGGATACAGTAGTTAAAGTTTTGTTTCCGAGACTTGAATGCTCACTTATTGGCAGCCAACTACCTCCAAGCTACTTGGCCAAGGAATTATGGTTCAAATTGTTTCTACAAACTGTACCTTTCAATCCTTTAAAATTCTAATTATTGTATCCATGAACTTCTAGCCTATTTAATGCAAGAAACCCATCTTTTTGTATGTATTCATTATGTTAAAGATCCTTTGTATCCGATTAAATTACATAAAGTAGTTAAACTTTGGTTTCAGGGACCTTGAATGCTCACTTATTGGCAGCCAACTACCTCCAAGTTACTTGGCCAAAGATTTGTGGTTCAAACTGTTTCTCGAGAAACTTTATTTTTTCATACTATAAAAGATAACTACTTTGAAAAATCCAGAGAAAAAAGAACAAAAAACAAAAACCAGTTTCAAACATCATGGAAAGAGTAGAAGTACCACAACTTCACAACCATCATTTGATACCTTTTACTCGCTTTGCTTTTGGTCGGTGTGAGGAGTGCACCTCACTCGCTGATGATTACGCTAGAGGCGATGGCATCTCCACCTTAGGTGGTGATAATGACACTTACATTTACGGAGGCTTTCGTTGCAATGAGTTGGGGTGTGAACGTGATGTGTTCCATAAAGAGTGCGTCAAGCCCTCACAAGAAATCAACCACTCTTCCCATCCCGACCATCCCCTCAAACTGATCACCAATCTAGATTCAGACCCATCTACTTGTTTCTGTGGAAAAGAGTTCAAAGTCGGTTATTGTTGTTCAATATGTGATTTCAAATTAGATTTGGAGTGTGCGAGGAGACCAGAACCACTTGTTCTTCCTGCAAATTCCTACGGACACGAGCATCCACTCCAACTCTTCTGTGAACCTTTCGTTGAGACGGGATGGAAAATCTGCAAAGCGTGTCAGATATATGTAAACGGGACAGTCCCGCATTATAGATGTCAACGGTGCGAATTTGACATCCATGTGGATTGTGTAGATTTATTTTCAGAGGCATACCACACTTCCCACCCCCAACACCCTCTCAAGTCACTTAAATGTCAAGTCCCTCATTACGTCCACAAGAAGTGCCTTCTTTGCGCGACCAAGTTTGATCGACGACATCACCAACTTCACCACTGTGATGTTTGTAATTTCAGCATCTGCAGAGCATGTATGAGAAACCCACCACCGGTTGATGTTGAATGCCCCACGACACATGAACATCAACTTCATCTTGTTCCAAGACTCATCGATTTCACTTGCAATGCTTGTGGGACGCACGGTGACCGAAGCCCTTATTTCTGTCTTCAATGCAATTTCATGATTCATCGGGAATGTATCGGTTTACCCCGCGTCATAAACATCAACCGCCACGATCACCGCATCTCTTACACCCCTCGCCTCGGAGGACATGGAGAGCGGACATGCGGAGTTTGTCGTAAAATCGCTGATGGCTTCTACGGGGCTTATACTTGCGCCAAATGTCCTAGTTTTTCTGTTCATTCAAGATGTGCAACGAGCGAAGATGTATGGGACATGATAGAGCTGGAAGGGACACCCGAAGAAGAGATAATTGCGCCATTCGAGGTGATTGATGAAAACAAGATTAAACATTTCAGCCATGATCATAACTTACAAATCAACAAGGATGGGATGATTCTACCTGAAAGCACACTTTGTGAAGCATGTGTCTTCCAGATTTGCTCAGAACCTTTCTACAGTTGCGAGCAGTGTGAGTTTATTCTTCACGAAAAATGTGCAAAACTTCCACGGAAGAAACGTCATGTGCGCAACAACCAGCCATTCACACTACGCACAAATTCTGGTTTTGAAATTGCTATGTGTGGGCTTTGTTTTCAATACTTCACCGGTTTCAGGTACGAATCTGGCCCTTATGTGACTATAGATGTACGATGCGCCTCGGTTTCAGATTCGCTTGTGCACCCAAGCCATCCACATCCTTTATACTACTACTCCTCATTTAACCATAAGCGTTGTAGTGGATGTGGGAACGTGAGAGGGTTTTTCTTTAGTTGTGATGAGTGTGACTATATTTTGGACGGCAAGTGTGCTCTTTTACCGGAAAAGGTAATGAAACGTAGGTACGATGATCATCCTCTCTTCTTGTCTTATGGTGACAAGAATGTGGATAGCGAGTACTGGTGTGAGGCATGTGAAACAAGAGTGGATCCAAATAAAGGGTTCTATGCATGCAACGATTGTGGGGTCGTTTTGCATATTTCCTGCGTTGTGGGAGACTTCTCATATATCAAGCCAGGTTCGGCTATTTTCTGCGTTGTGGAAGACGACTTTGATGACGCATATATCGAGCGAGGTTCAGTAAAAAGCTCGAATGGAAAAGTGGTATCCAACACCTCTATTTATAGACCACTTTGCTTTGTGTGTAACTCTCGATGCAAGCTCCCTTCCATTCTTAAGCTTTACAAGGCTGGAGTTTATGTATGCCTTTGTTCTTTAAAATGTCGTTACAAGTTTAGAGAATGATAAGGCACATTTTAACTTATAAAAACTATGTATCTTTGTTCTAATGAATGTTTTAATCAGTAGATTCGACACATGTGTATACATTGAAGAGTTGTAATATCAAACGGTGTCTCGCTCGAATACTGGTGGCCCTACGCTGGCCGGAATGGAAGAAAACATTTCCCATCACCAAAACACCAATGAACCCGAGAGAATATTGGAACGTTGATTCAAGCAATGAGATTTCTGAGAAAAATCGAAATTACAAGATGCTAGACTGCTGGCATCAAGCCAATGCTCTTCAGCTCAAAAATATTTTAGAATTTTTCTGACTTATTTTTCAACCAAGGAAAAACTTGTACAATTCTGAATAATTTTCAGCTTAGAAGTGAAAAATTTATGAATTTTTTTTCAACCAAGTAAAAACTGATGCTTCAATATAATTCCACAGACCATTGGCTCGTGGTCAAGACAAATCTCTTGTTATTTGGGTTTGTCTGCATCAACCACAGAACCAGCTTGATTCTCAATGATTTACGCCAAATTCAACATCAAGACTCCTCGAAGCATCATGAGTCTTACGCGGAGGCGGAGCAAGAGTGCCAAAACAATTCTCCTTCTCACACAAAGAAGTAAGCGTGAAGGAAACTGGGTTCACCAGTTCCACAAGCTTCTTCTCTTCCTTCTCACCCTCTTCATCTTCCATCTCTTTCCATGCCATCGTTCTCATCTTCCTCGCCTTCCGACCAACTAGATTCCACTTTGCACCAATCGCAGTCACATTTGAAACCGTAATCCTCAAGCAATCTCTTTTGTCTGCTCGAGTAGTTGATGTTCACATGGAAGTAGCTTAAACAGACTTCTCTTCCCTTAGGAACATCGTGAATTATTTTTGGTCGGAGAAAATTTACATCATGTTTCACTATCAATCGAGGCCAAGGGGATTAGTGGTTCGCAGCTGTATCGGGTGTTTGTGATACGATTCGAATTTAGGTTATTGGGCCTATGTTGGGCTTTATTTTAAGGTAGCGTTTAAACCCAATTAGTTTCACATATTGCTGTATTTAGCCTTGTAATTCGAAAACATGAGAGATTTGATCAATCAAGTAAGAGAGTGGTTCTCTCGAATCCACCAAATCTTCTCATCATTTCTTCATCCCTATCTCAAATTTCTTCTATCTTCTTCACCTCCTTCTTCTGATTTCTTATCTCTATTTCTATTATTCTCATCTCTTTCTTTTAAATCGATAAGATCATTCCTTGATCTTATCAGTTTGGAACAGAAGCAAACTCTGCGGAAGGTGCGAACTCCTCGCCGAAAGTTTCAGAAGGGGTCGACGGCGAAGAAGATCTCGCCGGAAGTTGCAGAGATGCTCGCGGAAGAAGAATCTTCGTGTAATAGGGTTCGCGACCATCTCGGGCTGTCTGGAAAATTGAGTCGTGAGCTCCGAAAGTCTTTTTTATGGAGAGTCGATGACAAAGCAGTCACCGAAAAACGCCGAGATGATGGTCGGAGGTGCATCGGGTTTTGGTGTTTTTTTCTTGCCATCAGGAAAAGGCAATCTGTTCTTTGAGAAGATGACTGGACCGACTGAAGCCCATGATGGAGATTGTAAATTGGGTCTTAACAAAAATACAATTAATTAAAGCCCAAAGCCTTAGGGAGAAGTAGGCCTGCACATTTTGGTTTGCAACAGGTTATTTCTGTTCCATATGCGAATTCAAGTTGGATTTGGGTTGCGCGAGGAGACCAACCCCACCTCGTACTCTCGAAAACTCCAACACGCATGAGCATCCTCTTGTACTCTCTAATGGAGTGGGATTTGAGCTGTCTCAAAGTACCAGAAACTGCAAAGTGTGTCGCTCAGAAGTTTACAAACTCGAGCAATATTACGAATGTCGCCAATGCGAACTGTTTTTCCATGTGAAATGTACCGAGCTCTGTCTAGAAGAGTTCCACACTTCTCACCCCAAACACTCACTCAAGTTTCTTACGGGTGAAGAAACACCCGACTACGCAGACAAGAAATGTCTTCTTTGCGGGATGGCGTTTAATCAACAACTTCACCACTGTGATGTTTGTAACTTCAGCATTTGCAGAGGCTGTGCGGAAAACCCACCACCACTTAATGTTATGAGCCCGAAGACTCATGAGCATCAACTTTACCTTTTTCCAAGATGTATCGATTTTACTTGCAATGCTTGTGGGACGCAAGGTAACCGCAGCCCTTATTTCTGTTTTCAATGCAATTTCATGATTCATCGAGATTGTATTGATTTACTCTGCTTCATTAACATCAACCGTCATGATCATCCCATCTCTTATAGGTTTTAAATGGTGACCATTAAAAAAGAATGGAATGATGAGAAACATTAAATTCCTCTTCATTCCTAAAAAAATACACCATTTATAAGTAATAATTAGAAAATATGATTCCACATAATTCCTCTTCATTTCTTATTTCTTATTTTTTGGGGAATTATAGAACAAAACTATTCCTCATCAAATTTGAGAAGAAACAAAAAGAAATAAATATATTTATAAATTAAATTTAAATTATTAAAAGAATTTTTTAGTTAAAGTAACTAAAAATATAGTTTCAAATATAAATTTTATTAAAATAAAATAAATATAATTTAAATTAATATAAGGTATGAAACTGCAAAAAAGTTAAATAGAATTATGTTCAAAACGAAATTCAAATCCAAATAAATACTATGATTTTGTTCTAAATTAATATTGATAACTATTTAATTTTTAAAATATATTTCTACATGAAATTAAAAATGAATATTTGATTTCAATTTAATATTGAAAATTAATATTGTTTAAAATTGTTGAAAATTATATTGTTTAAAAAATGGATAATTTGTTCAATAACCCATATTTTTTAATTAATTAAGCAAGTAACCAAAATTGGCTGTGGCCAAATAATAGCTAGTAGATTTAGGATATTTGGTTAATTGCCTAATTGATAATTTTTTTTTGTTATTTAGCAAATTAACCTTTAAAAAAATCACTAAAGAGGAAAACCCTTCGGCGAGAAGAAGCCTCCGCCGCAACACTGAACTCTGGACACGACCGCCGGCTTAGAAGGTGGTATAGACGGAAGTAGAAGCTCTTCGACTGAACGATCGTCGGCAAGGAGATGAATCACCGGGGCTATACTCACCAACCAGAATGGAATCCATATGCCGATCCGGACCTCCGCACTGAGAAGCGGGCCAACAACTCCGACAACACGATCCATCCAACCGCCGTAGAAGAACCAAAGACAACCCCCACTGAGCGCTGCTAAACTTGACCAGAAGCGAGACGAAAGAACAAAACCTCAGAAGAGGAAGAGCTCCTCCACAGATGGCCGAAAGAGATCTAAGACCTCCACCACAACCCAGCACAAATCCCAGCAAGAGACACTTAGAACGACTTCGACCTTTGAAACTGAAGAGAACTGTACCTGAAACACGAGACCACACAACAGAAGATGAAGGAAAAGGTATCTTTAACGGAGGCAGGCCGGGAAAACTAATCCGATCCGCAGATCCGTCGTCCTCTAACAGATCTGTTTTACAGGAAAGACATCCGGCTTGAAACCACTAAAAAGTCCACTCACCGCCGAGCCAGAATTGGGATTTCAGAGCCACCTCACCTTTGCTACAACAGATCTAGCCACCTCGAGAACCACAAGCAGTAGATCTACAAAAAGCTCCAAGAGAAGAAGAACCCATGACGGATCTCCTCCTCAAAATATCTAGAGAGAGAACCTCTTCCTGCAGTAACCGCAGAACCACTACAGGTGAACCCAAAAGCCTCAAAACACCGCCGCTGAGGAGAAGGAAGGCGCCATAGGCCCATAGGTCACCAGAAAGAGGACAAGACCACGGATGAAGCTCCGCATGCAACAAAATGATGGAAGCGAGAGGCTTCTCGCAACACTGGCGAGAGCCGGTAACCGGAGAGGCAAAGATGAGCTTGCTGCGAACGGCTAGGGCGAAGTGCCTTTTAGTGAAAAGGGAGAAATTTTTTCTCTCTCTACCTCCCTCTTTTGTCAGGAGACTTGAACTTGCTTATACATGAGAGGTAACCTCAAGGGCAACTTTCGAAACTATGCTTTTTGTAATCGAATCCCGAAAGTGAGAAGGGAGAGGAAGTTGTCCTTGCGTTACCTCTCATGTTTATTATATTAGGAGACTTAAATTTGCTTATATAATAAACATGAGAGATAACGTCACGGAAACTTTCGAAACTGTGCTTTTTGTAATCGAAGCCCGAAAATATTAAGGAATATTCTAGCTAATAAGTTTTCGAAAGGGTATATATCCGTGACAAACCCTATTATTAACTAGACAAGGATATATATAGACAATATTTAATTAATAAATAAAGTGTGTTTGTGACAAAAAAAAAAGAAGAAGATAAAAACATAACAAAAGCTCATTATAGTCATAATTCTTCCTAAATTACAGTATTTTGCAAGAGAATATCTTATTATATAAACTTTGATGTGTCAAGCGATCGTGATACGTGTCAAGTCGGTCGACCAAATTTTAACACTGTAATTTTTTTTCAATTAAATTTTGACACATGTTAAAAGAGTCTATTTAATTTTAAAACCTTATATACCTTTATATTTTTGAATCATATTACAAAATGAATTAAAACCTAATGCAATGATTTTTTATGTATAATGTGCATTATATTGTGAGTTTTATTCTTTAGGTTTACCATTATATTGTCAGTCTATTTATATTAAGTTTTTCATGTTGTGAAAATTATAGAAAAAATAAATAAATTGATGAAACACTTATAATTTGTTTCTCATCAGAAGAAATATAATATGTCGATTCAAAAAAGAAAAAGGCAAGTCAAATATGAGCAAAGGAAAGAGTAAATCTAATTCAAATAGAAACATGAGAAATAATTCATCAAGATTTGAAAAATAGATATATGAGTAGGTAAGTAATAAAAATTATTTTCGGGGTTTTTTCGTACAACGCTCTTTGTCTCTACATAACAGACCGGTTCGGGGTTTGGTTAGTTCATCGGCTTCTATCTAGGCGCTTCCAAGTCTATTGACTACGCCGTCTCTGGGTTTTTTCTTGTGGTACAATATGTGCCTTGATTTATGCCAGAGTATGAAGTTGAGGAAAATTATTTTGTGAGGTATATCTTCTTCGCTATAGGAGGTTGATTGGCACCGGTAGATTTAATATAGTAGATTTATATGCTTACATACAATGATGGTATATTTGTATGCTTACATACAATGATGGTAGATCTGCATCACTCTGGTTACTATTCTTATATTTTTAACTGGAGCCAAAAAAAACATTTCTTCACAAAAACATCTAGTGAGAAGTATTTGCTTTAGGACTAAAAGAAGAAACTCAAGATTCTGTGCAGGCCAATGAGGAAACTAAGGGGGGACAAAAAGATAACAAGTAAAGACATCAATCAGTTGTGTAACCAATCCGGATCTTTTAGAGGATCTGGATCATCCGAGTCTCTTGAGCCACTTTAAAATCGCTTCTGCTGTTTGCACTGCCTTTTAGAGAATATTTATCAATCATTTTTGTAACTGATACACAGAGTTTTAACCCTAAAATATCACTGTAAGTGCACAGCAAACGAAGTAGTATTTAGGGATCGAATCCACGAGAACCAAGTGAAACGCTACGAATGTATATGAGTGAAATTAAGCTAATATGACAATATAGTTGTTTGTTGAAAAGTGAAACGAAATAGCAATGTAAAAATGATGTAAAATCAATTAAAAACAAGTGTTAAGTCTAGGGCAATTCGCAGGAATTCAGAGATCATGAACTAGACAATTATTCTGCAAGTTCGAAAATTCCAAACTCATCGCATGTGCTTGCAAGATTCTAACGACTTCTCCTATGTTGTCTGTGTCTAAATCTTATATGGAAAACTCTTAGAAAAGTTTCTTAACCAATTTCTTGCACAACACTCTTGTTCTTATTTGCCCGGTAGTTAGCTATATAATTTTTTGGCAATGTAGATCACTTTATTACTAAGGATATATCATATATAGATCAAAATGGATGGAGGCATCAAAGTGCAATTAGGAAGAATACAAGAGAGAACCACATGACTTGCAGTGTTTCCTTTGGCCGATTGTGACTCACAATTACATGTCGGTGGTCCCAATATCAACTAACTTCTCTGCATCACTCTGGTTACTATTCTTACATTTCTTCACAAAAACATCTAGTGAGAAGTATTTGCTTTAGGACTAAAAGAAGAAACTCAAGATTCTGTGCAGACCAATGAGGAAACTAAGGGGGTACAAAAAGATAACGAGTAAAGACATCAATCAGTTGTGTAACCAATCCGAATCTTATAGAGTATCGATCATCCGAGTCTCTTGAGCCTCTTTAAAATCGCTTCTGCTGTTTGCACTGCAGTATGTGTATGTGTTCCTTGCTGCGTAAGCTTCGTAAGTGTCTCGTGTTGATTCTCCTCTATTTTGAGCTCTCCGAGTTTATCTTTGTTTCCTTTACACATCCTAAAGAGGATCACTACAGCGTTCGTGGCAGTCACCTTGCTACTCTGTCTCTTCAAGATACTCAACAGATCTTTGATAAACCCTAGACCCTAGATTCCCCATTACTTCAATCATACTTCTGTCTGTAGAAATCGATTCCAAGAGAGCTACCAACCCGTCCACACTATTTTCTGCTCGGATCTGATCGACTAGCTCGTGAATGAAACCCTCTGCAATCGCTCTTTCCCTGTTCTCCAATACAGTACAGAGGTTATAAACCGCAGACGCGGCCGCACGGGTGGCTACTAAATCCCCCTCCCTGATTAGACCTATCAGTGGCACGAGTGCTTGCGAGTTCCCGATGATGCGCTTGTTAGATTCAATGCCTGAAAGTAACCATAAAGTCCCTGCAGATGTTCTCCGTGTATGAATTGTCCCCTAGTTTAAAGACTTCGTAAGCGCTGCGATCGCAAAAGGGTTTTCAGCAATTACTGTTTTATTCTTCTCAACTCGCGAGATGTTGTGCAATGCCTTGATGAGATTCTCCTGAAGCTCGGTATTCGAGTAAACAGCCTCGGCCAAATCAGAAAACGGACTGAGCAACCGGGTTATCAAAACAGGGTTTTGAGCCACAAACAAGTCCCGGACATAGGCAAAATTTGTGGTCTGGCGGCGCAGCTCATTTGCAGTTTCTGTCTGATCTGAAACAGAGAAGGCAGAGGAAATCCGGTGAAGTAATGACTGTATTCCATCAATGTCCAGCTCAGTGACCTTTTCTTCCCGCTCATATTTGTTGACTTGACACCATTCCCTAATCAACTCATCCACCAAATGATTCGGTGTCAACGTAAGGTTAGAGAGGACTGCTTTGGTTTTGGGACATGTAGGATCATATTTTATCCAATCTGTGATATATTTTCTCTCAAAGGTCTGAAATTAGAAAACAAGAAAAGAGCAAAATCAGCACAAAGACCAAAAATCTGTGTCTTGAATCCTAAGTATCAAGAATCATGAGTTTACATAATGTATCTATCTGATGAAAAATCTTGTTAAATGTCAACCATAACTCTGTTTCTTTTTAGATGATAATGAAAAGTTGTTTAAAAACTCACAGTTTCATCATAAACAAACCAAATTGATAACTAAATAAACAGAAAACACAAATTGAAAACAAATGCATTCATAGGAATATCGAAATCAAACCTGCCCAGAAGCAACGATTACAGGGTCGATCATGATCTGATTGGTGAACAAGCATTTGAAGTGTTTCGGAACCTTCGGAATACCAGAATCTTTTCTCTGTTTCTTTGCTACCTGATTTTCAGATTCGTGATTCTCCGATTTACTTTCCTCAGACGAGTCAAGATTCCAAAAGCTTGGTCGATCTTTTCCAAGACTCCGATTTCGTTGAGATCTATTCGTCCCTCGTAGAAACTCTCCGTAAGTATCGTCTTTAGCTTTAGCCTCTGAGTATCGGTGTTTTCCGCCGTTGAATCTGAAAAAGCGTACTCAAGATAGTATCGGTATTTACTTTATTAAAAATCTTTTATTACACACTCTCTTAGGTTTTACACAACACCTAAGACTATCCTTGGTTTGTCACCGAAGATTCCTATTCTAAGCAAGATCAAAGACAAATCATTTGTCTTATACACACACTTGCTTCCATTTACAGAGTTCCCTCAACTCTTTCAATGGAAAAGCTACAACAACTTTTCCTTTTGCTTAAAACGGCTAAACCTAGAAGAACATCCCCCAATCCTTTTTATATTCATCGGATCAGAAGATCTTCTAGATTGTCTTTCCTTGATTCGTACATATCCGAGATCTTCTGATATCTTTTCTTTCTTATTTGAATAGATCCTTCCAGTTGGCGCGTGATCCACGTCATCTACTTTGCCACGTCACTTTGTTCTGCTTGTTGCCACAGCTACCTTGGTGTTCCAACAGCTCGTATCCTACTGCTTAAGTAGCCTCTCTTTCATTCTCCCCCTTTTTCACTGAATGTGTGCATCCAAGCTCTTTCCTACAAGTGTCATGAAACAGAGCACAAATCCAAGAACCATACCAGACCTAATCTCATAACATAATCAAGCACATCAAATATGACTTAGATTAAAAACTCAGGTTTAAAGATTTCAAAGCTTGACACCCTTGTTTTCCTGAATAATATTGTCATAAATCATTAGTCTGATATCCTGGAACAACAAAATAACTAGCACACTCCTCTCAAGAGCATAACATCAGAACTATGCACTATGCTTAGATTCAGTCTCATCATCCTCAGAGTTTCCTTTGGCATCAGCTGCTTCAGACTCCCCCTCAGAGATAGCGTCAGTGCTTTCTTCATTTTCAGTATCTGTTTCAGCATCCGCACACTGACTCTGTGCTCGCTCAGAGTAATCTCCCCTGCTTGGTTGGCACATTCAGTCAAAACAATATAGAGACAGGCAAGAGGTTAGATATAAGGCACTTACCTTCAATCCGAGCAGCTATGTCCAAGAGCTGAGTTGAAGTTCTCTTGAGATCACTCACCAAATTGACTCCAAAGACATGCTCAGGCACAGGAATGCTCCTCCTTCCCATTCCACTACGACCATCTGGTTTGTATGGCTTGATGGGAGGCTCGGCCATCTCATTAGGAAATAGTTTAACCTCCCTCTGAAACTGGAGTACTTGATAGATGAGTAATGGGAAAGGTAAGATCTTGTCTTCCTCTGGATGACAAACCGTCTGAAAAACTTGATCATAGACCAATTTCCCGAAGTTGAAAGGAATCCTTTTAGCTAGCATGTACAGCAATCGAGCGCGATCCTTCGTGACATGAGTGTTGTTGGTGGTTGGCATCCAGTTGAGGCAACAAATACCAAACACCCCAGCCATAGCAGGAGTAAGAAGCTTTGGTCGAAACCCTCTCCAATGTTGAACTCTATCTCCAGTAAGACACCTTGCGATTACATGCTCAGAGATATCAATCTGCACCTCGGACCCTTTCCTAAATTCACAGTTCTGTGTGCGAAACACTTTATTGATGAGCTCAGCCGAGAACTCAAATGACTTGCCTCTAACAAACACAATCGTTGATTTTTCAGGATGATTAAACGGAAGGAAATTGGCATAAAATTCCAGAATCACCTCTTTGACATAAGGTTCAGTGACTTGTACAGTGTCCTAGAGCTCACTTGCTTCAATAATCTGCAGCATTGATCGAGTGGAATCTGGACCCGCTGGAACATACTTCTCATCGTATCGAGGTTCACACCCAGAGTGCAGAAATCGATTTGTGAGTGGTGGATAGAATGGCTCAGACTGTTCAGGATACTGAATATCAATCAGAGACTGCTCATAGCGATTTATGCTTCGACGGTCAAGGGGATCATACGGGAGCTTGTCATGCCCCTTGATGAATCGCTGGAGAGTGTCATTGAGGATCGCAGCGGGTGGAGACTTCCAGATCTTTACGAAAGGATTCGGACCTGAGTCCTCTGGTGTCGGAGGATCCGGAGATGATTCTGTTGCAGGTGACTGTGCTTCGATGCTTCTTTCGATTTCGCAGAGACGACTTCAATGGATCTGTCAGATTCACTTGGTGTAGAAGGATACTTATCACGGCGGCGACATTTAGCGTCGTCTGCGAGCTTGAGTTGACCTCTGGTTCGAATTCTCTTCATGATTGTCGTGACTCCGAATTGGAACAATCTAGAGTTTGTGTTAGATGGAGGCTCCAAAACTGACCTTTCGTTTCCTTTTAATCCTCGTTCCCCCTTTGTTTTTTTTTTTTAATTATTTTCTGCAATTCAACACTCACATAGCTAGAAACGAACCATTAGTGCAAACCGGTTTGTAATGGAACCGATAGAATCTGAATTTCTTAGAACAAAAAAAAAACAGCAATTCAATCATCAACAATTTACCAAAGCCAATCACACGGTTTGCAATTCAAAAAAAACATGGTAGCAAAAACTGAGAGCGACACCCATTTTCCGTTCAATAACCCTTAGAGAAAGAGAGAGAAAATACCACAAATGTCAATGAACCTCCCCTTCCCTTCTGAAACCTGTACTAGAACTTGATTCAGGACCGAATGCAGGAAGCAAGGGTATTTAAGATTTTGGAGCTGTGCAAAAACACCTAACTTCGTGTTCCAGCATGAAGTCTCACACTAATTTATCATGGTTAGACTACACACTTACATATAAGAAGCAGTCTTCATCAATGATGAAGGATAAATCTGATGCTCAAGAGATGGTGTATATAGCCATTGTCAATGATGAGATTTGAGTTCAAGGATGATTGTACCAGTGTAGTATGATCATCTTCCCCTTTATATATATATATATATATATATATATATATATATATATATATATATATATATATATAGTCGGGAATCACATTGCATCTTACTGCTCCTTTCTGCAATCTAATAAGACTTGAATACTCAACTCCTTCTCTTTTGACAATGTGGCCACTTCTCATCTTAAGACTTACTTGATTCCCTGTTACTGTCTAACTCTAATATGTAAGGCAGTTATTTCCCACAATAACTCTTAACACTCAGTAGTTTTGAAACCATTTTTTTTTTGGCTCGTGTGAAAAACATTTGAACGAATAAAAATAACCTTGTTCTAGACATCCTGCCCCTGTTCCAGCACAAGCACTCATCGAAAAAGTTAGTACTCACAGACACCCAAGGATTTTTGCAGATGCACAAACGTGTTGTAATCCAAGGGTTTTGTGAAAATATCAGCAAGTTGACACCCAGTTGATACATGTTCTATGATCACAGTTTTATCTTCAACTAGTTCTCTTATGAAATGATGACGAATTGCTATATGTTTGGTCCTAGAATGTTGAACAGGATTCTTTGAGATGTTAATAACACTCATGTTATCATACTTAACAAGTAAAGAATCAGGACCCATACCATAGTCAGAAGCCATTTGTTGCATCCACAAAAGTTGTGTGCAACAACTTCCCATAGCAATGTACTCGGCCTCGGCAGTGGATAGGGACACACAGTTTTGCTTCTTACTGTGCCATGATATAAGGTTATTCCCCAAGAAAAAACAACCACCATAAGTGCTCTTACGGTCGTCCACGCATCCCGCCCAATCCGCATCACAATACCCAACTAGTTTCTGGTTCGTATCCTTTGTATAGTTGAGTCCAAAGTTCATTGTCCCTTTCACATACTTGATGATTCTCTTAACTGCAGCAAGGTGTGAAACTTTTGGATTAGCCTAATACCTCGCGCATAGCCCAACACTTAAGCACAAATCTGGTCTACTCGCTGTAAGGTAGAGTAGGCTGCCTATCATTCCACGATACTGCTTCTCATCCACTTTGACTCCATCTTCATTTCTTGATAGTTTCAAGGTCGTACTCATTGGTGTTTTCGCAGACTTGCTGGAACACATCCCAAACCGTTCCACCAGATTTTTTGCATACTTACTTTGAGTCACAAAGATCCCATCATCAATTTGTTTTACTTGAAGACCCAAAAAATAGCTCAGCTCACCAACCATACTCATCTTAAACTCCGATGTCATGGTTTTGACAAACTCATTCACCAGATAATCTGATGTTCCTCCAAAGACTATGTCATCAACATAAATTTGAGCAAAGATCATTCTGCTCTTATCTTCTTTGACAAACAAGGTTTTGTCCACACTTCCTCTCTTGTAACCGTGATTGATTAGGAATGTTGTGAGTCTTTCATACCATGCTCTAGGTGCTTGTTAAGACCATACAAGGCTTTATGAAGCTTGTACACATGATTTGGATGAATCGGATCTTCAAAACCCTTAGGTTGTTCAACGTAAACCTCTTCTTGAATATACCCGTTCAAGAATGCACTCTTGACATCCATCTGATGCAATTTGAATCCCATTTCACAAGCAACTCCTAGCAAGAAACGGATAGATTCCAGCCTTGCAACTGGAGCAAATGTTTCATCAAAGTCCACTCCTTCTACTTGTGTATATCCCTGTGCAACAAGTTTGGCCTTGTTCCTGACAATGTTTCCTTTCTCATCACTCTTGTTTTTGAAAATCCATTTTGTTCCAATGATGTTCACCCTTTCTGATCGTGGAACCAAAGTCCATACTTCATTTCTAACAAATTCCTCCAACTCTTCTTGCATGGCTAAGATCCAGAAGTGGTCCAAAAGTGCTTCTTGCACATTGTTTGGTTCGATCAAAGAGACAAAACATGCGAACATGACCATTTCTCTGAAGTCAATTTGTTTACTTCTGGTTTTCATCCCATCTTCAATATTCCATATCACATCTTCAAGAGAGTGTCTTCGATGAACTTGTAAAAGTTCCTTGTGTTCCTTTTCTGTATGGTTTTTGGTGATCATATTGATCTCATCAATCTGTGGAACTCTTTCTTCAGCTTCAGGAATCACGCTCACTGTTGGAATGGTTCCCTCATCAAATACAACATTTACGGATTCTATGATCATTTGGCTTCTTTTGTTGTAGACACGATACGCCACACTGTTAGTGGAATAACCAAGAAAAACACCTTCATCACTTCGAGGATCAAACTTGCCTAACTGGTCTTTATCATTTAAGATGTAACAAGTACACCCAAACACATGAAAATAGCTCAGGTTAGGTTTCTTCCCTTTCCAGATCTCATACGAAGTTTTGTTAATCCCAATTCTCACATAAACTCGATTGATCACATAACATGCCGTGTTAATTGCCTCAGCCCAGAACCTTTCAGGAACTCCACTTCCATGAATCATTGCTCTTGCCATGTCTTGTAATGTTCGGTTTTTTCTTTCTACCACTCCATTTTGTTGTGGAGTTCTTGGGGCTGAATATTGACGACGTATACCCTGAGCTTCACAAAACTTATCAAACACAACGTTCTGGAATTCACCACCATGATCACTTCTGATTTGCTTAATTCCATTCTTCTCATTTTTCAGCTGAAGTGCAAGGATCTTGAAGCTTTCAATTGTGTCTGATTTTTCCCGAATAAATCGAACCCAAGTATATCGAGAGAAATCGTCAACATATCTCTTTCATGAGATACTCTCAATCTGCATTGGTCCCATAAGGTCCATATGGACAAGATCCAACGCCTCCTTAGTCTGAACTCCTTGCACCTTTTTGTGTTGAACTTTGATTTGCTTCCCTTGATTGCATGTACCACAATTTATCTTATCTACATATTTCAGCTCTGGAACCCCTCTGACCAACTCCTGACTTATCAATTTGGACATGCTTTTCGCGTTCATGTGCCCAAGTTTCTGGTGCCATAATGCTGGATCAACTTTTTCCGCCCTGAGACACATGTCCGGTTGTTCTCACATGTAGCAGTTGTTTCCTGATCTTATTCCTGAGAGTGCAACATTGTTGTGCTCATCCACGGCCCAACATTTTACCTTGTTAAATGTCACTTCCAGGCCCTCATCACATAACTGACTCACACTAATCAAATTTGCGGTAAGTCCTTGCACATAGAACACATTTACTAACTTTGGGAGTCCTTCATCATTCAACTCACATTTTCCCTTGATTTTCCCATGAGCATCTCCTCCAAAGGTAACCTTACTTTCTTTAACAGTGTTATAGTTATTGAGATGGCTCTGACTTCCAGTCATATGTCTAGATGCACCACTGTCGAAGTACCATTGCTGGTTCACAGATTTCACAGTGGACGTATATGCCACATGACAATACAAATCCGATTTAGCAATCCAAACTTGTCTCTGTCTTCTCATGCTTGGATGGAATCTCCCATGTCTTAGTAACTTTCCAATCTTTTCAGCAAAATGATAACAATACTTCTTGATGTGTCCAAATTTACCACAAAACCAACATCCTGACCTTATCATGTCATTATTTTTGCTTTACTCACCACTCTTGGAACAGATTGTGCCGTGTTCCCACGAATAAAGTTTGTTTGTCCACTGGTTAGTTCACCATTGTATCCCAGGCCGAAGTTAGATTTTTCCACTCTTCCAATCGAGAGAATCTTATTTAGGTCCTTGGTACCACTGTTCAACATGTGAATTAGCTTTCTCGTTTCCGAGAGTTCTTGAGATAATGTCTTGTTCTTCTCAATTTCAGAGTTTAGTTCTTCATTCAACCTTTTGCTCGATACCTGTAGTGATAGTTTCTCCTCAGCCCATGAGATCTTCTCTCTACTCAGTTCCAACCAGTTGTCATAAAGCTTACGGAATTCTATCTTCAAATTCAGTTCCCCCTCCTCCTCCGACACGTCGTTGTCTGAGTCACTTTCTGATTAATCAGCCTTTTCCTTTTTGTCTTCTTCACTGGTTTCTCCTTCTGAAACTTCATCAATTGTCACAGTGAAAACACAATACCCAGTTACATCACCAGAGTCCTCTGAACTTTCATCGGAATCACTCTCACTTATTCCGATGTAGGATTTTTCTTTCTTAGTTTGTCCATTCACACATTCTGACTTAGTGTGACCCATCCCTTTGCATTCAAAACACTTCATTTCTTTCCGTTTAGCGGAGGGACAGTCAGCTTTAAAGTGCCTGTAACCTTGGCATTCGTGACATTGTTGCTCATTCTTCTTAAAACCACGATCAAGATTTCTTTCACTATTTTGATTTTTTTCAAAATTTCTTCTTGTACCACGCTCCACTCTTCTCATCACACGGCTGAAATTTTTGCCATTAGACTCACTGTTTCTTTTAGTTCACGGATGTCTTCTTTGTCATCAGCAACAAGAGCTATACCACGAGTCGTACTGGTTTTATAGGCAGAGATCTCCATCTCATAAGCTTGAAGATGACCCACGACTTCATCAAAATCAACTGTGTCTATGTCTAGAGCCATACTCATTGCTGTTTTCTTAGTTTCGAATTTGGCTGGAAGACTTCTCAACAATTTTTTCACAAGCTTCTTATCTTTATATTTCTTTCCCATATTCTGAGCTTCATTGGCAATTGAACTTAGCTTTCCACTGAATTCCTCAATAGTTTCGTTCTCTTCCATTCTCATTGTTTCAAACTTTGAAGCAAGCATATCCAATCTGGATCGTTTCACATTCGTCGTACCTTCATACGTCGTCTTCAGCTTGTCCCATGCTTCTTTAGCTGATTCGCAACACTGTATACACTTGAACTGATTCTCGTTCACAGCATTAAAAATGGCAGAAAGAGCTTTAGCATTGAATTTTGCTAGATTTTTTTCTTGATCAGTCCACAAGGACTTGTTTTTAGGAACTTCTGTTTTGTCTTCTCCAATAGCAGTAGGAGGTTTCCATCCGGTTTCGACAGCCGTCCATGTGTCCTCGTTGATTCTCCGAATGATAGCTCTCATCTTCATCTTCCAATGTCCATAGTTCCCTTTTTCCAGAATAGGAATTCGTTGCACAGCTACAAGCTCCTTTGAGTCCATCCTTGCCGCAGGATCTTCACCTGTTGTAAGATACAACTTGGTTCAGATGTCCGCTCTGATACCAAATGAAAAAGCGGATGTACTCAAGATAATAGCCCAAAAACTCCGGCGCACCGAGTTTTTACTTTATTAGAAATCTTTCAAGAAGTTACACACTCTCTTGATTGGTTTTACACAACACCTAAGACTACCCTTGGTTTGTCACCGAAGATTCCTATTCTAAGCAAGATCAAAGACAAATCATTTGTCTTATACACACACTTGCTTCCGTTTACAGAGTTCCCTCAACTCTCTCAATGGAAAAGCTACAGCAACTTTTCTTTTTGCTTAAAACGGCTAAACCTAGAAGAACATCCCCCAACCCTTTTTATATTCATCGGATCAGAAGATCTTCTAGATTGCCTTTCCTTGATTCGTACATATCCGAGATCTTCTGATATCTTTTTTTCTTATTTGAATAGATCCTTCCAGTTGGCGCGTGATCCACGTCAGCTACTTTGCCACGTCACTTTGTTCTGCTTGTTGCCACAGCTACCTTGGTGTTCCAACAGCTCGTATCCTATAGCTTAAGTAGCCTCTCTTTCAGAATCCGCTGTCGAATCCGCCATTTTCAGCTGGAGATTCCTTCAAGAACCCAGAAGAAAAGAAGAAACTCGATAATGGAAGAAAGGAGAGAGAGAGAGAGAGAGATATCAGTTATGGCTTTTTGTTTTAATTACGCACGCCACATGTGTATATATATACTGCCACGTCATAACGTTTTATGCTTTTTGTTTGGAATCAAATTACATCCAATCCAGATTCTTATTGGTCAAGGAAAATCCAGATTTTTGGGATAATTTTATTTTTAATAAAAACAAATTCTTCAATGCATAAGTCTTTGTTGTATAATTAATTAGATTTAGTGATAAAATTTTTTGTCCTCTTCAAACTAAGCTAATGTGGCAGCGTTGGAGAAATTTCTTAAGGGTTTTATTGTAGTGATGATTGATCAGTTATGGCTTTTTGTTTTAATTACGCACGCCACCTGTGTATATATATACTACCACATCATAACGTTTTATGCTTTTTGTTTGGAATCAAATTACATCCAATCCAGATTCTGATTGGTCAAGGAAAATCCAGATTTTTGGGATAATTTTATTTTTAATAAAAACAAATTCTTCAATGCATAAGTCTTTGTTGTATAATTAATTAGATTTAGTGATAATTTTTTTTGTCCTCTTCAAACTAAGCTAATGTGGCAGCATTGGAGAAATTTCTTAAGGGTTTTATTGTAGTGATGATTGATCAGTTATGGCTTTTTGTTTTAATTACGCACGCCACCTGTGTATATATATATTGCCACGTCATAACGTTTTGTGCTTTTTGTTTGGAATCAAATTACATCCAATCCAGATTCTGATTGGTCAAGGAAAATCCGGATTTTTGGGATAATTTTATTTTTAATAAAAACAAATTCTTCAATGCATAAGTCTTTGTTGTATAATTAATTAGATTTAGTGATAAATTTTTTTGTCCTCTTCAAACTAAGCTAATGTGGCAGCGTTGGAGAAATTTTTTAAGGGTTTTATTGTAGTGATGATTGATCAGTTATGGTTTTTTGTTTTAATTACGCACGCCATCTGTGTATATATATATTACCACGTCACAACGTTTTATGCTTTTTGTTTGGAATCAAATTACATCCAATCCAGAATCTGATCAAGGAAAATCCAAATTTTTGGGATAATTTTATTTTTAATAAAAACAAATTCTTCAATGCATAAGTCTTTGTTGTATAATTAATTAGATTTAGTGATAAACTTTTTTGTCCTCTTCAAACTAAGCTAATGTGGCAGGGTTGGAGAAATTTCTTAAGGGTTTTATTGTAGTGGTGATTGATAATTTCAAAGATTCGTTATATTGGCATGCTTAACTACCATAGTTGGTTTTGTTCCAATTAATAATTCCTAAACTACAATATGGTTAACTTAGAATTCGAAATCAATTAATACTAAATATATATTTGAATAACCCCTTTTGCCTATACCACACAAACACCAAAATAGAAGTATAAGATAGCTTCATGAGCAAACACAAACTCCGAGACTTTTTTTAATCATGTCCAAAATCAAAGCAAACTCTTCCTTTTTCATATCTAAACTTCAACTCATCTTTACCTTTTACATTACAAATATACAACAACAAAGGTTACTAGAAACAGAACAAAAAAAAACACATACATACACTCGCACACAAATCATAATGGTAAAAACTAAAGGGTATACAAAGTGACCTGTTAATGGAGGGAGAAACTGAATTTTATTAAGGAACATAAAATGTTATGTACAGAGAGGTAATGGTTCTGAGGTTATGAGAAGTACAAAAAACCCAAAGATCAAAGAAGAAAAAGAAGAAGATCCTCCATTTATATGTATATATATATATATATCACTACAACATCACCATCATCACTCGTTTTTCCTTTCTTTCTTTCTGCCACAAGTTTTTTTACAGCCGGAAGTTAACTACCAACCTACCTTACCCGCCGGATCCAAGAAAGTAAAAAGAGTTTCACCCGAGAAATCGGAGTTATAGGAGGATGAAGAAAAGAAGCCTAAGAAGAAGAAGAAGATGATGAAGAAAAGAATCTATATGACCTAATTTTCTGGAGCTAACATCTGAATAACCCATTTCCGGTAACTGGTTATTCGTTCAAGGAAGCAAAACTTTTCTTCTACCTTTATGCTTTTTTTTGTTGTTAACTAGTATAACCAACAAGACTATACAGATATAGATAGAGTGAGAGGGAGTGGGTAACCTCAAAACTTTATGTTCAGCTCTGACAGATCATCCATTGGTATTCCAAGCTCCTGGATATCGAATTCTTCTTCGTCATCCATGTTTAACCATGAGCTAATATCACCTGGTTGCGCATCAAAATCATCTGGACCTCCTAAGCCATCTGGTATTTGTAGCTGAGATAAGTCGAGAATTGGCTCTGTCTCATCCAGTGCCTCCAAGTTATTATACTCGCTGTTTGCTTCACTCGATTTGGGTAATGGTGCTTCGGGTTGATCCGGGATCCTAACAGATGAAGATATCTGAGTTGTTTTCTGCTTCGGTTTTGCTTTCGGTTTTCTTTCACCCTTAGCATTGGACAGGGAAGGCCGGCCGATCTTATTGGTTCCGCTTCTAGACGAAGCCTGCCCTTTCCCATCTCTATCCCTCTCACTTCGCTTTCCCTTTGTACTACTTGAGAGTTGTGTCCCAATACCAACATCATCAAGCAGCAACTCTCTCTTCTTGACCCTATTGGACCATGCTGTATCTTCTTTCCCTGTCGTTTGTTCTAGTAAAGCATTTTCAGATGGTAGAACATCAGAAGAATTGGCATGGTTCTCCAAGTTCTGCCCAATGCGTGCCAACGAAGAGCTTGGCTGTGCGCCCATGGGTGCTGTCAGGGAAAAGAATGAGAGATACAAATTAGCATAGCGAATATGGGTTTAAAAGAGATTTCATTATTTATATAGCAAATATATCGTACTTGAAGTCGACGGATTATACTCCTTGTCCATGAGCGTTTCTTCGGCTGTTGCCAACCTGGCAATGAACATATCCTTAATTTCAGGCTCACTGAAGCAGCTTCTTCCCGTCTCTTCGAATTGATGGCATCGTTTAAGCGTCCTTCTAACAAAAGCCAATGCAGCCTGCTTTGATATCTTGTTAGTGGAATTCTTTCCACCAGCGGTGTGATGACGCCGACTTGCCTGTAAAAGAAACGAGACAGAGTTATCAACAAAGGACCTTGGAGTTAAGCAGATAAGTAACGCCAGGGAAGCAAAAAAAAAGAAACAGCTAGATAGGGGGCAATTAGTTTACCTTGCTCTTTTCATATGCCATTTCGATGAGCTTTTCATAACCAAGCTGATCAAGCTCCCTATGTAAAGGAAAAAAAATTCAGATGAAAAATCGCAATCATAATTCAGTTCCACAATTGCGTGCACAAAAAGCGGAGTAAGGGAAAATTCATACTTCTCCTGAAGTTCTTTCATCTCTATGGCAGGCTTTAGTAGTCTATCCACCATCTTTTTTTTCTTGGAACCCTGAAAAAATTATATAGAGGCCATCAAACAGTGTTTTCCTCTGAAGAAAGTCAACATGGGACACAAATTTTTTGCTTTTGTCCTTTTCCAAGGATTGCTTAAGAAACTTCAGAAACCCCCTAACGTACTTAATAACTCGCAAGGGAGACAAGAAAAGCAGAATAAATCAATATAGTATTTGATGAAAAAAAGACCTCTTTGCAGATAGCCTCCTCCAACTTTTTAATTTCGTCAACAATTCCTTCATCCTCCTCCACGTTTGAGATACTAGGCTGTATGAAAACACAAGAACAACATATCAAGTCGCAAGAAACTTCGGCAGTAAAAGCCAAAAGCACATAGCAGTAACAAGTTTCTATATCACTAAGATACTAGACTGTATACCATTGGTTCTAAAGATATTCCGATAGACTGGGCTTCCAGATAAATCTTTTCATCTATCCCCAATTTATCATACGGAATTTCTGAGAAGTCAATGGGCGAATGATCTGAAAATTTTCCATTGCAGAGGTGGGCTGGCTTATTAATACCCTTGCACAGGATTCCAGACCCATCATCTTCTGATTCATCAAGATCCAGCCTTTCATTATTCCTAAACCCATTGAACTCCACCATATTATTCAGAACACTGAATTCTGAGTCATCGTCAAGATCATGCATGGCCCCAAATCCATCAACTTGTAAATCTTCGTTTACGTTCATCGAGTCCTCAGAAATCAAAGCTGATAGCAATCTCTGGTAAAGTGGAGAAGCCTTGGAATCCACCCTGCTAGTTGCAAGTTCCTCAGGAAATGAATCACGGCTATCAAAGTCAGAGGATGTCAGAACGGGCGAAGGACCCATGGAGGAGAGTTCTCCCTGAAAGAGAGGGGAAAAAAGCAGCACATTATTGACTATCTAAAATGTGTTGAAGTTAACATGATTGAAGTTCCAATTAACTTCTGTAACACCGCAAATATTGCTATCTATCAAATCACATATGATAACAAATCTGGCAGACACTTGACACCATTATTCTACTTCATTGGGGTTTTCTCCTTTCCCTTTCCCTTTACCTTTACATAAGTCGGGTGTAAATAGATACCTAGGGAGCAATGCATAGTGAAGTTATTGCTACTTTTATCTAAATATAAATCCAAATCCTAATTTTCCTTGTAGCACATTCCTAACCAACTAGACTTAGAGCCAAAAAAACAATAAAAACCAACTAGACTATTACTTCAGAAGGTCGGGGGTGAATAGTTATTACCCAATTAAGATATATCTGTGACATCCTTAACTATGAGATCTGAAAATGAAGTCAAAGCTATTACCTGGTGTTTCATGAAATTGATATGATCATCAGATATAAAGGAAAAGTAGCGCTCTGTTTGCTTCCAGAAAGAGTTGGGACAATTCTGAGCTGCATCAACGACTATACAGTTAATCCAGAAAAAAGGCTGGGTATACGACATAAAAGTGAACGAGGAAAAAATATTTTACCAAAATTTACAGCTGAGTTGACAGCCGCTAGTAGCTCCTCATGGCCATCATCTGAACCAACTAAGAAATTAACCGATCCACGAATAAAGGCATAAAACAAACCTAATCCAGCCAAAAGAGCAATTCTCATTAAATTGAACTTGTTTTTACCATGAAAATCTAGTGTTGAAGCATTTGTTGCTGTAGCTCTCTGACGTTTGTATGCCTTGCGATCAGATAGTTTTCTAGTGGGTGGACGACCCACCTTACTGCACAGAACTCGGGAAGAAATCTATGAGAAACACAAGAAATAAAACCAGAGAGTACATAGAAAATAAGAATGATCTCTACCTTTCACTCTTGTCAAAAATAGGTCTTGCACTGCGAAGCTGTTTCGCTGTTCCAACATTCTTAAGTTTTTCTACCCCCATTGGGTTGAGAGACCTTGTGGAAGAAAAGCCACGGCCCGTCCTTCCTTGCCTTCTCACAACATCCCCAATCTCTTCACCAGAAGCAGGCTTGTTACTTTTTCTTGATTGTAAAGCAGGGATGGACACTTTAGGAATATTCTGTGCAGCTTTCCCATCAACCTCATCAGACGGTTTCCTCTTGTCTCTAGACTTGATCTCAGGGGGGCCAGATTCTTCACTTTCTGATAAAGCTGCTGTGGAGAAACTGCTTTCACCTTTTAGTTTCAATTGAGGAGAAGCAGCTGGCGAGCGTTTATGAAATCCAAACCCATTTTCACTACAGCCAGCATCTGATGTATTGTCAGAGTAGGGAACTTCGTCCTTACTAGAACCAATGGGGACTAAGTTCGTCCTTCTTGCTATACGGGATATCTTTTGTGGTCTTTGACTGGCCCACTGAGTGACAGGTGGTGATGAAGACCGATTTGATGTCATACGCTTGCGATGTGTAACCCCTGACAATGGTAGAGGCTTATTTGTACAGCCAGAGATATCCCAGTCACTCGGGGATGGAGTATTATGGAGTCCTGGAGACAGTTTCGGTGGTAGTCCCAATCCTGATCTAGGCCCACGAACTGAAGCATTTGTTTTTGTGTTTGAAACCAAACTTGAAGAATTGAATTCATCGTGAATATTTGACCTTCAAAGAATCCAACAGAGTAATAAGTACATTGAATGATGATCAGAAACAACAGTGGCTAAAAGATCAGAAAGATGATATGGTGATCGAAATCTTATGACCACAGTGCATGTGATTGATAAAAAAATTCAAAATGTGTTTACGATTATAACACATACTTGTTAACGGCCCTGAGATTCACCCTTTCCTTATCTGAGCCAATGGATCGTTCTCTCTTCTCAGTGTACAAAGAATTATGATCAGAATCAACCCTCGGCAGTGGGGAATGCCCAGCCAAGCTCGTCTGCTGAGAGAGGTTATCAGATCTTCCATACCCAGTAGCTCCATTACCAGCTGCTTGCCTACAAAAATAATTCAAACAGGAGATTTTATCCTTTAGAGGAGACAGAATCCCATTAATCAACAGGAGGCGATAATATAAAGAAGTAAAATACAACAGTGTGATTAATTCGATCAAGTGAATGGATCCCAACATATTCCGAACCCTTGAAACCATAATCTACCTCACTTCAAGGAATTAAAGATATTATCTGAGTCAATGTCATTTCTTCAGTCAACAAAATCAGCAGTAAAATTGTCGAAATAAAAGACAGGGAGATATTGATGGTGGAAGTACACACCTCACACTCATGCATCTCCAACATACAGAAGTTATTTAGAGCGTAAAGAGTCATCAATCCAGCACATACTTCTATAAGGTCAGATAAAATCATGCATATAAAGAGAGAATGAAGAGCAATCAATTAAATTTCGTGACATTCTGCTTATGATTTTTTCCTAATAAACTCCAAACGGCGGACAGTAAAGCGAAATAGTGCAACTATGAGGCCTTCAAAGGAAAGTTTGGTCGCTACGTACATTTGAGCAAAGTAATTTGGAAAACACGCCTCTAAGAACATGGCGACAATCAATAAATAAGGATAGTAAATATCAACACTGGACCTCGTATGTTGACTGCACAAAAAGCTATCACGATACAACAGGTCATACCTTAACATGTTCGAGTCACCATTCAATCTGGACCGGGAGTCGCCCGTTGCTTTCTGTTGTATACCCTGCTTCAAGTCTCGGTAACCATCAACCACTTTATTTGAAGCCAAGTTAGGATGAAAATCTGTTTTAATACAGGAGCGTTTTTTCTTCATTTTTGACTTTTCCCAGCCATCAATACCAATTGAAGTTCGATCTTCACCCTGAAATGCATTGTGATTTTCCAGCCGGAATAATTCTTTATCTCTGTCTACAGCAGGCGACTGTCGAACAATAGAATTGCTTCGAACATCCATCTGAACCACAAAATAAAGAGGTTAAGGTTTCCTGAAGCAATAATGACGCACTTACTAGTTATAAGAAAACTAAAATTTGAAACATACTATAAGATGCAAAATTCTATAAACTTTTATCAAAATTTTAAGGCAGTTAGTTATATACTATCAAATATGTTTAGGTCATAACAGTATTATCATGATAATACAATAGGCGTAAAGGCTAAAATAGATAAGAACCTATTAAATATAAGAAGACAATTGCTATGATATATTATTCCTTGATATAACACTTAAACTTGCATGCAATCTGAACTAAATAAAAAATACTACTTTTGGTAGCAAAAATTGCCTTAAATGACAGAAGCTTCTATATCATATCCAAAAATACTATTTGTAACCACGGTCCAATTTTTTCACCAAAAACTTGTTCAAAAGATGCACCTTTCCAGTAATCAGAAGCATGCAGAATAATATGTGTATAGAAGCCTGCTATATAAGGCTTATTTGTCCAAGTATGAACCAAGATATCAACTCCATACGGGTAATACAGCAAAGGATGTCATGTCAAAACAAAAATCAGGAATTACCATGGAAGTACGTGTTCGCTTATTTGGAACACCACTTTTAGGTCGCTCATCCAACTTTTGCTGGTCAAGCTCAAAACCACTAGCCAGGGCCTGACCTTGAATTCCAATTTTACTAAGGCCTGGTCCTGATACCAAGCGGTCACCAGAAAACCCTTCTGGTCGAGACCTCTTCTTTGTAGGTACACTTGGGAAAAACTTGTTAAATACAGAAGAAGCTTCGTTGAAAATTTTTACGCGCTCCCTGTGACCACAAAAAGTAAATGAGCCAAAAGAGCACCTCAAACACAACTAACTAACTTTTGGTAGTTAAACTACCTGGCCTTCACATTGTTTTCGCGCAGACCAGTCTTTAATCTTTTGATCTCTTCTGGTATAGGAGATGGAATTAACTTCCCTTTCAATGATCCACTAGGAGACTCATCTCCTTGTATTCCAAGAGCAACATTCACATGCCGCTTAAAGTCACCTTGACGAATAGACTTGTGATCCGCGGCAACCACCTTAGGATCAAAACGCAAACACTGAAAGAAATTTTTTACATCGGTTTGTGCTAATGGTGACGTGCTCCTCAACATGTTTGGATGAGATGGAACAGGATGTTCCATGGACTCGCGAAAGCTACTAGATCTTTCCATTTGTGAGGCAAAGTTAGATCTGTATAGAGGCCTATCAAGCCCACCAGAAGAATAATCAAACTTCCCAGGTGCTGACATTCCCTCAGCTCTTGAAAGTCTTATTTTCTATTATAAACACTAAATACACAGTAGAGCATGACAAGCTGTAGCAAAATGCAAATTTCTCAGCACTCAAATAATTGATTTAAGGTGCACCTGCAATGTGACAAAGGGAATTAATACATTAGTAAACGCCACAAGTCTTTCCCGGGAGAATTGCATCTGTACCGTTACTTGCGAGACAAACAAATCCCAAACATTTCATTTCGAACTTAAACATGAAAATAAGCGAGGAAGTGAAGGGAAACATTTGATTTACACTGCCCAGCTCTTGAAAAGGCCAAAAGAAGAAAAAAACTCCAATATCTAGACCTATATACAAACACAGGAATCACTTTATGTGGTTTCAAATTAATTTGGTTTCTTCACACAGTCATTGCATATATATAGCTTCGTAAGCGTATATTCACTATGAACTTTAGCCAGTGCCAGAACCATGCTCATATCAATAATAGCAAAGAAAATCTTATTCTAAATACAGAAACTAATCAATCCCAAGTTAAGAACTAAAACCAATGAGGGAATAAACTAACCGACCAAATTAGCAATTTTACAAAAAAAAAAAAACGCCTCTACTAAAATTTGAAAGTGAACTAAGCAAGAATAGAGATGCTACCCAAAATATTCTAACCTTACTTCCAGGAACTATTCTTTCCCTTACTGATGCCCTAAGTGATATGTGTTGAAATATTCACTTCCACTTAGTTCGTTGAGCACCCGACACAATTAGACAGCTAAATCGCCTAGCAAGTGAAATACCTATCATTAAACCCAGTGAAAATCTGAAAAGGATAATTCCTTATACGCCTTCATCACAGCTAATCTGCATTGTCTAGTAATTATGAAACTATATTCCCCAATTTAGCACAAGGTTTTTTTCCAAGCTTAAGTACAAATTTAAGGTGATCATCTTCTAAGATTGATGATTTCACCATAATTTAACTTCATTACCACAAAATCCCTCAAAAACCCAACATTGAACCAAGAATTCACATACTAAAATCATCAATTAGAAACCCTAGGAAAAGAAAAAAAAACTGAATCAAACATAAGAATTTGAAGAAACGAACTAAAAAAACTTGAGTAAGCAGCGTAATCAACAGTAATTTACCAGAATTAAACCCTATAATCCGAATCAAACTTCAGAGATTGAACAAATGAAACGAAACCACATACCTCGAATCAAAAACCGCGGCAAAGGACCAAAAAAACGAAATTCCGCGGAACAAAACCTCGTTCCCAAAAATCAATGATTTCGAGGAGGATTAGATCGTTTCAACGAGTTACGTAAAAAAGCTCGAAATCGAAAATCAAGCAAAGTTCGTGCAACGGCCATGAGAGGACGGGATCGAAGCGAAACCAAGGCTTCGTTTCGTTGCTGTGTTTTGATCGGCGATGAAACTAGGACCGTAAATTACGAATCTACCCATCGTTTAACCCCTGAGGAATCCATTGTCTTCAAAGTGAAAGTAAGGGTAATTTAGTAAAATACGAACCGAGCCGGCTCGAAGAAGCTATGGGCCTTTGGTGATTTTACTGTTTACACAAAATTATCATCTAAATTAGTGTTTTCATATAAATATTTATATTCAACTCAAGTGTTGGTGAATAGTTAATATCATTAAATCTAGGGATTCTATTTATAATATTGACAAAAGTTGCAAGTCAGTTTAAAATAAAATGACAATACACTCGTAAGGTAAATTATTCATTACATCATTTAAATATATAAGGGGGATTTGCAGATTTATTACAAATCTAAACAAAAGATACAAATACTAAATATAAGAATTGTGTGAATGAGTTGTGTACTTCGATAGATGACAAGTGTTATATTTCAAATAGAAGTTTTAATTAAGAGAGATGAAAAGAGCAAATGTAAATTAGTATCTACTATATACAAACATTAATTTTAGAAGATTGACTATTGTGATTTTTAAATTGATTTATAATGGTTCAAAAAACAAAATAGTTAAATTATAAGATATTTTAAGTAATTAGTGTTTGAGATGAAGCAAAAAATTTAGAAATACGGTGAATTAAGATGGATTCAGCTAATTGATTTAGGATATATATATATGGCATCAAAAAGATATTTTATTACCCAGATTCGAGGTGGTGTGACAAGCCACACCGGAATAGAACATCCAACGACATTAATAGATAAGGTGCTAGCTCTAGCTAGACGAGTCAGGTGGTCTGCTTGGACAGTGATAGCTTTGGGGAAAAAGGATAGTGAGAAGCGCGGGTAAGAGGTTCGGAGGTGCATGAGCTCTTTGATCTCGGTGGAAAAACGGGCCAATTTTCGAGTTTATCGAGCATCCTAAGAATGTATTAAGAGTCAGTTCCAAAAGCTGGTTTGTCGTTGTGGTTATGCCGTTGTCCACGCACCATCGACAAGGCATACATTCTTTAGCCTAGGCTGTTGGACTCGAGGTGGCCCTCCTGATGATGGAAGATTTACCGAGCGGGTATTATCCCCAAAACAAACACCGCATTATGTTTCTGCGTGTCTAACAATATCTGGGGGTTCACGTGAAAAGGCATACATTCTTTAGCCTAGGCTGTTGGACTCGAGGTGGGCCTCCTGATGATGGAAGATTTACCGAGCGGGTATTATCCCCAAACCAAACACCGCATTATGCTTCTGCGTGTCTAACAATATCTGGGGGTTCACGTGAAATCTCTGAGAAAAGTTTCTCATTCCTCATTTTCCAAATATTTATTGTCAATAAATTGATTAAAATAATACATAAACGATAAATGTTATGTAGGTTTTTCACTTTTTCATATTTCAAAACGTGATTTCAGCGGATACAACCATTTATAATAGATTTCGTCGAATAATGAAATAAAAACCAAAAACAAAAAAGTGATTTGTCAATTCATTCCACAAACAGGGGTGAAACGATTCCGGATATCCTAGAATTTCAGGATATCCGGATCCATGGCAAAAATATCTGGATCCGGATCCGTGGTATCCGGATATCCGAACTTCGGGTATCTGACAAAAAATCAGGATATCCGCGGATATCCGGATAAAAAAAAATTAAAATACTAAATTAAAATACAAAAAAAAAAAAAAATTTAAATTATAATTTAAAATTTTGAATAATAGTTTTCAAAATAAATATGATATATTAGAAAAAAAAACTAAAATCAATTTATACATATATATTACTTAATATATGTAAGAAATATATGTTACTAATATATTTAATACGTCCGGATCCGAATATCCGGACTTTGAAATTTTACTATTCGGATCCAGATCTATTTTTTACGGATCCGAGATTTTACTATCCTTATCCGCATCCGGACGTTCCGGAGTGGATCCGGATCGAATCTCGGATCCCGAATAATAATTTCACCCCTACCACAAAGTATAACTAGTTTAGAAAAAACACTTCCATTATCTACTAAACAGTAACTTTTTAACGTTTTAATAAGAAATCTCACTCCTTTTCATGTTTACTTCTACAATTAATCATAATGTTATGGCTATTTAACATGTGTAAATTTGGCATCATCTATTGAATTTGCTAATGTTCAAGAAGAAGATGATATAGTTAATATATATGGCGACCATACGCGGTGAGATTTCATCTTATTGATGGCAAATGCATTCATAGAGTTTTCAAATTTTGTAGGTAAATTGGTTTTAAAAAATTTATGTCTATTTTAGTAGTCTAAAAGGTTTTTAAAATTCATTATTTAACGAAAAATTACAATAGATGTTTTGTGTTATTCAATGAATTCAGAATTCAGTATTTAAGATTACTAGGATAGTATTCATGTTATGTGGGTGAAATGATTATTGTGTAAAATTAGTATAATTTTACCTTTTTAAAAAAAAAACAGTTGTAGTTATTACAAAAATTATTATACAAAATCTGAGATCTGTATGTGTATATTCGAATTTGTGATTATTTTGTATAGAATTGTGTTTCAACTGGGATGGACTAAATATTTGAACTGAACCGAACCGAATCAAAATTCACTAATTTGAATATGAACCGTATTATATAATATTCTGAATGAGTATAGAAATTTCTATACTAAATTATTTTCCGAACTAAACCAAATTATATGAAACCGAATCGAAGTAACACAATTTACCAAAAATCTATATTTTGTGAATTGGTTAGATGGTTGTTAAAATCTATTTTAAATTTTTAATTTCTCACACTTTGAAAATTTCTTTTACCTGCTCATGGATTTTTAAAAATAAAAATAAAAAAGAATTTATTTTACTTTTTAATTATATATTAATTATTGTTCAGATTTAATGTTACAATTTTTAAAATAATTGTTTTTGGCAAATTTAAAATATTTAAATGTGTTTGATAATTGGAGTTAGAATAATAAAAATAGTTAATATTTGAAAATAAATGTGTTTGATAATGAGTATAGAATAATTAAATAAATAAAAAAAGAAAAATGCTGAAAAAAATTGTAGGAGTGATGGAAGACCTCGGAAAACCGGATATGAAAACTGCATATAATTTTTTAGAAACGATAAAAGAAAGTTTTTTGTGAAATCTGAATGAAAAAGAAATGTTTAAATAAACATGTTCACGGAGGCGAGATATGATCTATGTCCTTAATTCAAAAATCGCCCAATGGCATAAGACGATTATGAATCACATATAGAATTGTGAGGAGACTAACTTCGCAACACCTGAAGACATAATCTTTGAACTTAAAAATTACGAGATACTTACGTTTAGAGAGATGAGACGAAAAACTTTAGAGATAGAGAGAGTTGGTTTTTCTAAGTTTTTAGAATAAAGAAACTGAATGAAGAAGATGCAGTATATATAGGCTAGGAGGAGCAGTTCATCGATCCGCATAGGGTGGCACGTGGGTGACGTGAATGCGTATGACTCGTTATCGCCGAGTTAGAGGAGATAAGGGTGCTCACGTGGCGGAAGTTTGGCGGACGTTTCGATCCATGTAGGTGGACGTATCGGTCCACTTTGGACTCGGTCAGCCGCACCGTTTTATTAAAATTTTGAACCAAAGATATCATAAAAATTTGGTCCAAAAGAACATATTTGGGTCGTAGACCCATTTCCCAAGAGCCCAAGCCCGAATCGGCGAAGTGAGGCGAGCGCACGCGCATGTGTGGTTGGGTTTATCTCCCCTCATCCATGCACCATGGTGCACTCATGTTTTGAACTATAACTTATGTTCACTCCTTTATATACTACATGATTTTTTTTCATCTTAGCAATGTAGGACATTTTATATGTTGCTCATTTAGCCAACATTTTGAGGCTTCCTCATTTAGCTCAATAGCCCACATTTCTCATTCAAATCATATCCACTTATTTGGACAAGGTCCATTATGAAAATAAGTGTTCCAACAATCCCTCACATAGATAGAAATGACTCTAAACAGATGAAAACTCCACATACTCGACAGATTCTACTGACTAGACATATTCTATATACTAGACTAGACGTATTCTTTCGAGAGTATATGCAAAAATTGATTGTGAGTGAGTTGGTAGCATTTTTCAGCTTTGAACCACTCATTGTTAATATATGTCGGATTTACTTGACCAGAAGGTGAACATGATTTCTTAAACCATCCGGAATTTGATGTAAACCGAGACAATAACTTTAACCCAACTTCATTTTCTCGTAGAACTAAGTTCTCTATTGTGTTTATTTTGGCCTTCAACTTTTCATGCTTGTTCATAAGTGAACTTAGAGAATACAGCCTTACTATTATTCTCCTAGAAACATCCGCATTCCACACTCACAAGGTGATTTACCATAAATAATATCCGGTCATACCCCACTTGTATTTCAAAGCTATGGAATCGTTAAAAGCCAAGCTTAACCTTTACTCATACATGTAGCACTGTTCATCATCCTAGGAACTGGGAGAAGACAATACTCTCTCAGTGCTCTTAGCAGATTCAGCTTGTTTTAGTTTTTCTTTGAACCTACATCTTGGGATCTCCAGTCATAGTAGGTGAGGTTTCCATCAAACGTCATCTTAAGTCATAGGCTTTAAACACATTCCTCTTGATGATTTTGTAACTTCATCTCGTGTCAAACTTTTAGTAAATTGATCCGCTAGGTTATTAATTAACTTGAAATATTATATTGTAATTATACCATTTGAGATTAGTTGTCTAATGGTCTTATGTAGTCTTCCGATATGACGAAGTTTACCATTATATAGATTACTCTGTGCCCGAGTTATAGCTAATTTGCTATCATAGTGTACACGTAATGCATGCACATGTTTCTCAACATCAGAATATCTTCCAAAAAATTCTGAAGCCACTCTCATTCCTCTGCAGTTTTGTCTAAAGCTATGAACTCATATTCCATGGTCGATCTGGCCAACATAGTTTGTTTGGAAGATTTCCAAGACACTGCTGCACCGCCAAGTGTAAAGACATATCCACATGTGGATTTTGAGTTTTTGGTATCAGAAATCCAGTTTGGTCATTGTATCCTTATAAAACTATCAGTTCTTTACCATAATGCATACCATAATTTTTTGTATAACGTAGGTAGTTCAATACTCTAGTAATAGCTTTCCAATGTTTGTCATGGATTGCTAGTGTAGCGACTAAGTACGTTTATTAAGTGCACTAAATCAGGTCTACTACAGTTTGTTAAGTACATCAGACTTCCGATTACTCATGCATACTCCACCCGTGATCCTGCTTCACCCGAATTTTTGGTCAAGTGAAGTTGAGGGTCTACCGGAGTTTTTGCAGTCCCATTTGAGTAGATTTTGAATCTATCAAGTATCTTTTTAAAATAATGATCTTGAGATAAGATGATTCCTTCATGAGTTCTGATGATCTTTATTCCTATGATGACATCCGCTAGTCTCATGTCTTTCATGTTAAATTTTCCTTTGAACATGATTTTAGTTTGATTGATTATGTCTTTATTACTTTCAATAATGAGTATATCATCTACATATAAACACAACAAAATATATCAAGTTTGAGTAGTTTTGAAGTATATGCATTTATCACATTCATTTATGCTAAAGCCATTTGATATCATTATGTTGTCAAAAAAATTGTGCCATTGTTTAAGAGCTTGATTGAGCCCATAAAGTGACTTTACTAGTTAGCATACTTTGTGTTCCTGTTCAGGAACCACAAAACCCTCAAGTTATTTTATATAAATCTTCTCTTTTAAATTGACATTTAGAAAAGCAGTTTTGACATCCATTTGATGAATTTTTAGGTCTCTTAATGATGTGATGCTTATCAGCAATCTGATGGAAGTTATTCTCGTTACCAGAGAATAGGTGTCAAAAAAGTTTGAGCCATCTTTTAGCATGAATCCTTGCACCACAAGCCTAGCCTTGTACTTATCTATTGCGCCCATCGGTTTTCAATTTTGTTTTATAAATCCATTTACACTCTAGTGCTTTAAACCCTTATGGTAAATCGGTTAGTTCCCATGTATAATGTTGCATAACAGAATCGATCTCACTATTGACGACTTATTTCTACAAAGGCGTGTATGGTGTAGACATGACTTCAGCAAAGGTTATATGCTTGTTTTCTGTAAGAAACACCATTAAGAACTCTTCGCAAAAAAAATTTTCTTACGAGCTCTTTTGCTTCGTCTAGGTTCATCTTCAACTTCTTCGACTTCATTTACCGAAGTACCAGAAATGCTTGCCTCTATTTCAGAGGTGCTTGTATCTTGTTGTTCGTGAGTCCATTTTGGATTATTTTTATCCCTACACGGAAATATATGTTCAAAGATGATGCGTTTCTTGATTCCATAATTGTATTCGTATTTATATTTGGTATGTCTGGTTTATATACTAGAAATTGATAAGCATTGTTGTTTTGTGCATATCCAATAATAATACAATCTATGATTTTAGGCTCAATTGTGACCTTTTTAGGAGATGGTACAATAACTTTTGCTAAGCACCCCCCCCCCCTCACACACATACACTTTCAGGTATTGGTAGGATGTATTTTATCTTTCCAAAGTTCATATGGCGTTTTACCAGTAACTTTATGCGGTATCTTGTTGAGGATATAATTCGTGGTGTAACGTTCCCCCCCCCCCCCCACATATTTTGGGCTAACCCAAATTCTTGCAACAATACATTCATCATAAAGAGGTATGGAAATAAAGGATCTTCCTGTCTAATTCTCCTTTGTAGTTCAATGAAACCCTTTGGCGCGCCATTAATCTGAACCGAGTGTGATACCATTGATACACACATCATGATCGAGTGTATCCATGTAGAATTAAAACCCATTGCTTTCATCGTCGCACCTAAGAAATTCCTTAATCCGATCATAAGTCTTGGTGATATATGTTTTGATTGCTAGATACGATTTTTCCCATCTCTTTCTTGATTTCAACGAATGTAACATCTCGTGTGCTATTAAAATATTATCTGTTATAACTCTATAGGGAATAAAAGCGGCTTACTCCTCTGTTATTATCGAATCCAGATGAGGTTTTAGTCTACTCCCCAAAATTTTCGATATTGTCTTATAACTTACATTACTTAGTGCAATGGATCGATAATCCTTCATTGTCTGAGATGCATCAATCTTGGGAATGAGACAAATTGGTATGATTATGTTGTTGGTCTAGAAATCGGCTTTAAGAAAATCTTTTGACTTCCTTTTCAATCGTTGGCCCAACTACATCCAAATATTGTTGATAAAACACTCTAGTAAATCCATCAGAGCCTAGTGCTCTATGTGCTCCAATGGTGAAAACTGCATTTTTGATCTCATCCTCTGTAACTGGTGAAGTTAAGTCTGAATTCATAGTAGATATAACCTTGGAACAAAATCCCTGAAAAGCCTTTCATAACTTTAATTATGTGCCTTTAGAGCTTGTATATGCACGCTTGAAATAATTAACAACCATTGTTGTAATTTGAGCATCACCTCTTTGTTCAGTTCTTGAATTATCAACCATAGCTAGCATTCTGTTCCGCGCAACTCTGGCCTTGTACGATTGTGAAAATATCTTGTATTTTGGTTTCCCTCTTTCAACCATAGTCTTCTTGATTTTTGCTTCCAAAACTTTTCTTCATCCCTGTATGCATTGCACAGTTCTGTTCGGAGTTGTGAGATCTGATCACGGGAAGCTCTAGTTGATTGTGCTTCGTCCAGTTTATGCTTCCAAATTTGAATTTGTTCATTAGCATTTATCTTGTTTCTACGATTCCATTTAGCCACGTGTTTTCTGCAGGATGATCATTTGATTAAATTCACCCTCAACATGGTGATTCAGGCTTTTCCAACCTTGTTTAACCGCATCTGCAAAACCCTCTTTATCAATCATTCGGCTATCAAATCGAAAATTTCCATATCGCTATTCAGTATCAGCAAATATCCGAGTGATAAGTGGTCGATGATCTGATCCGCCTTGCTCTAAAAACTCTGTCTCTGATGATGGGAAAAGAAAATTTTGTTATGTGTTAGCCATGGTTCGATCTAAGCAACAACTTACATTGTGTGTGTGTTGTTTGCCAGACCAGGAACATTTATTCCCTCGATACTTCAAGTCGCAAAATTTTCAGGTATGTATCATTCTTCTGAAATCCATAAAAGAAATTTCAACTCGTGATGGGCCTCCTTTTTCTCATCGTTTCCTCTTATTTCGTTAAAATCACCCATAATAAGCCAATGTCCAGTCCGGTTGCAAGAGATTCTCTCAAGTAGTTCCCATAAATCATTCTGAAAATAAGGATCTGTATTCCCATAAACATATGAGAAATATAATTTAATTCCATTACTTTTGATGAGACAATCTACAAGATGGGAAAACTAAAATAAAACTGAAAAAACAATAAACTGCTTGAACATAATAGCAATGCCTCCACTAAGACCATCTGGTAGAACCGTAACAACATTGGCATACCCCAACTCGCAACTTAAATTTCTAACATAATCATTTTCTGCTTTGTTTCCAATAGGCAAATGATGTTCGGGAGATACTTGCGATGAATCTCCTTTAGGCGTTGAACTGTCAAGTCACTATCCAGTCTTTGACAGTTCCAACAGGTTGTAATCATGGCGGAAGTGGTGATTCAGGGTCCACCACGCCTCCATATATTCGTTGTTGATTTGCTTCAGATATTGTCCCACTACCTTCTCCAACTTCTTGGACTTGAGTCTTGTAGCCTCCTCTTCCGTTTATCCCTTCTACAAACTTCCTTTTCCTATGCGCTATATCCACAACTCTTTCTGACCCTGCATTGGTTGTAAAATGACCCATAATATCAGCTAGATCTTCATCTAATTTTGGGTTGACTGGTTGAGGGTCAAGGAACTCGTTTGGTGGTATGTAATGATTTGGAGCCGCCTGATTCTCCTGGCCTGGATCATTTCTTTCAACTGCAGCAACAGATGGTGCATCTATATGGTTTGGCTCATCCTCCTGATCATCTTCATCATCATTCTCCAAATTATTTCCATCTCTATTAGGTATTTGACAACCTCATGTATCGTGCGTGAGCATCCTACATAAGTCACAAAAACCTCTTAAACGTTCATAATGGAACCTCAGCAGTGTGTTAACTCCCATAGTAAACTGAAAATTCTTCTGAAAACGCAGCAGATGATCTACGTTCCAATTCAATCGCAGTCGAACAAACTCAACCCGAGAGGCAGGTTCTGAAAATGCCTCGGGACCTCTATGCAGAACCGTTTCCAGGGACTCCTCTGATGGAAACACAAACTGAAATCTTCGACCTTCAACAATTCAGCCATTGATTAGACCCGCCATACCCATAGTCATGGAATGGTTGCAACAATCGAACGAAGATTTTTCCTCATGGGGATCAATGGACGGCCCATGATTGAGAATCGATTCTCAGATGTCGCTTGGGTAACAATTTCTACAGGAAGAGCAATTGGTTCATCATTGGTTCCAACATCGATCTCTTGAATAGCACGATGCAGATTATCAGCCATTTGCACCAAGTTTTGTAAAATATGAGAGGAAAAGCAGTCTTTGTAAAGAAATTATTTTGAGAAAGCGTAGATAAATTAGATTTACAAATTTCCTTTTTATACTGCAAAAATTCCATGATAGTTGATAACTTGTCATCATGATGGGTTAAGGGTTTCATTACGGAGATGGATGATGATAGAAAGTGGGGAATCTTGTCGGAACTACCCACTTCGCCATCAGAAATTCACAAAACCGTCACCAAAATTGTGAAAGAAATCCGGCAAAATAATCGTCGAAAAAAACGACAATAAAACTGTCATTTTTTTTTTTTTTTTTTTTTTCGGTTCAGCTCATCATCATCGTGGTTTTTCGCTTAGGCCTCTCTAATTGTATCAGAGGGTTTGCCTTACTATTTTATATCATTTTCTTTCCCTCAATGGTTGAGTGGAGTTTTTACCGGCATTAGTGCTTCGGTTGTTTAATTCGAAAACTCTCTTTTCTTACATCTTTTCTGCACGCTCACCTCTTCCCAAGATTTATAAACTTGTGTTTATTAAAGCACTACCATAGGCATGCGAACCCTATCAAAATCTTCGGTCAAGATATTTTTTGAATATTGCAAGCTTAATGGTTTTTTCAAATTTTCAAAGGACACAGAGGTTTTCCTGAGATCTTTGCAGCCACATTCCAAGATCACCACAACGTCTTACTTCAAACTGCTCAGATCCACTCCACGAAGAGCTCTGTTCTTATTGCTAATGGACGGAACGTTGCACCAGGCCATTCAATCGATGTCGTTGGAAGAAAATACACCAGTGAACCTACCAGATGATGAAAGTTTCAGCGCCACGGAGAGAAGTGCGAGGAGTTTGATGGGTCGCCTGTTGAACCCAGACTGCCAAAACATGGCCAGAATGCTTCAAATAATGCCGCGTATATGGAAGATATATGAACGGGTGAGGGGAATTGCATTTACCAGAGATAGTTTTCAGTTCATCTTTGACTTGGAAACAGATCTCTTAACGGTAATGAAGCATGGGCTTCTGGACCTTTGATGATTGGGGCATGGTTATGGATCGATGGGTTGAGAGTCCACCGCTAAACTATCTCAAGACAGCGCCTGTTTGGTTACGGTTACACAAGATCCCTGTTAATTATCTCACTTTGAACACGATCAAAGCGATTGCGAATGCTATCGGCCATGTCAAGATAATAGCATATGATCCTGACAAGCCTCTGCTTCAGAATTTTGTCCGGGTTTTAGTGGTTTTGGACCTTGAGCAACCGGTGCGAGACACAAAACCAGTCAACCTACCCAAAGGAAGTGTAGCTACGGTGAACGTGGAGTACGAAAGGATTCGTAAAAAGTGTTTTCACTGCTTCAGATTGTCTCATGAAAAATCGAAATGTCCTCTGCTTCAAGGTAACAAAAACAGAGGGTTTCAAGGAATGCAACAAATGACAGAGATAGCTGGTACCTCGACACCTACTCGACAACACTTTTCAAATCTTGCAGACACATTGATGCCCTTTTTAGCGCCAACGGTCCCGCCCGGTTTTAAACCTTTGCCAAATCTAGTTGTGCCTGAAGTCTTTGAACAAATGCAGCTTTATATGAACTGTGTGGATCCGGAGGAAAGACGTATTAGACAACAACACATGACTATGGCGTTAGATGATTTATCTAGAGATCCGATAGCTCAAAGCTCGTACCTGAGATTGGAAACACCACCTACCATCACGACTGAGATATACAAGGATAAAGGTAAAGTCTTTGATTTTAATGTTCCTGTGGACGTTATAAAACAACAGACAAGGAGCCAAAACCATGAAGATCCTTATATATCAAATCCGACTGCTCAAGTAAAGGTCCAAGAATACACTGCTGTTTTGTCACCACATACAACAAATACAGGGATTAATATTGCTGCAACAGAAAGGAATAAACCATCAAAGAAGGATGAAATCCCTATTGTCATGGACCATGAGATCAACGAAGGCTCTGGGACCTATACCCCACAAATGGAACCGGCCGGGTTTCAGATGGGGAGCTTAGAAGCTAGCTCTTCTGGTGGTAGTGGTAGAAGCAGGCATTCCAAGAAGAAAACAGTATACTGGTCTCGGAAGAACAGGAACATTAAAGGGGAATCAATAGCAAAACAAGTTGAGGTTAACTCTCAACAAAGGGATGACCAAGAACACTCATCGAAGAGAAAGGCTCTAGACTCTTTAGTGGTTTCTCGAAAATCTCCAAACAAGCTGCAGGTTTGATGGTTCACCAGAAACCATCCAGTCAGGGTATATGACGACGCTCAGTTGGAACTGTCAGGGTTTGAGGAGCAATCTGACAGTTCGACACCTAGAGGAAATGTGTCGTGAGCATTTCCCGGATTTTTTGTTTCTCCTAGAGACTAAAAACTCTAGTACACACGTGTTACGATATTGGAGATCATTAGGTTACGACCACTATTTCTTGGTAAACCCGGTGGGTTTGAGTGGAGGGTTGGCATTGTTTTGGAAGAATTCACATGAGGTTGAGATTTTATACTCAGACAATCGGCTGATTGACACAAGGGTAGTGGTAAATGTTGTGGTTTACTACATATCATTTGTTTACGGTGATCCGGTATGACACCACCGAAGAGCAGTTTGGGAAAAGATTACTAACATCGGGATTCAGAGAGATGCGGCATGGTTTCTAGTAGGAGATTTTAATGAGATTATGAACAACTCGGAAAAGTTAGGTGGTCCTTTGCGAAGTGAGTCATCCTTTTATCCTTTTCGTTCTTTCGCAAGAGACTGCCGTATCAGGGAGATCCCGAGCTCAGGAAACACAATATCGTGGGCTGCCATGAGAGAAAATATCTCCAATGATGGGACAAAGGTGAAGGTGTGGACGCAGTGCCGTTTAGATAGAGCTTTTGGAAATGCAGAGTGGTTTAGACTATTTCCACGAGTTCAATCTGAATATTTGGCACGTCTAGGATCAGACCATAGACCCCTTATCACAAGACTGATTGCTGTTAATTCAAGGAGAGTAGGAAGATTTTGTTTCGATAAACGATGGTGCTCAAAACCGGAGGCGGTGGAAGTTATTCGGAGAGGATGGAATTTACATTCCTCTAGGGGGAATCGATCAATCTCGGAGAGAATTTCAGATTGCCGTAAGGAGTTATCAAAATGGAAAAGAGCTTCAAATCTCAACTCAAAGAAACGTATACAGGAAGTACGAACAGAGTTGGATAAAGAATCTTCAAAAATATCTCCAGATGTGCAAAAAATGGTTGATATGAAACTGGAATTAGAGAAAGCTTTTCGAGAAGAAGAATCATATTGGAAAAGCAGATGCACTGAGGACTGGCTTAGTGAAGGGGAAAAGAACAGCCGTTTTTTCCATGGATGTGTAAAAACAAGGAAGTTGCGAAATCACATTCCATCTCTCAAGGACAATAATGGCGTTGAACATTTTGAGGAGACTGCGAAAGGAGAAATTGCAGTTGATTATTTCAACAATCTATTTCGGTCTTCACATCCGGTCACTGCAAATAGCCTTCTGCAGGGTTTTGAACCGAGAGTGACACCAAGGATGAATAGAGATTTGGTCAAGCCTGTGACAGCCTCTGAAATTCATAAAGCTGTAAAGGCAATTAAAGGAGATAGTGCCCCAGGCATAGATGGCATGACAGGGATTTTCTTCCAAAAGTTTTGGACAGTGACCGGCGTACAAGTTGTTGCTGAAGTCAAGAATTTCTTTGACACAGGAAGCTTCCCTCAGGATTGGAATCACACTCAGATTTTTCTACTACCGAAGAAGCCAAATCCAAACATGATGACAGATTTACGTCCGATAAGCTTGTGTTCAGTGACTTACAAAATCGTTTCAAAGATCTTATGCACACGGCTAAAACGAGTTTTGCCTCAATTAGTCTCGCCAACACAAGGAGCATTTGTAGCAGGGAGACTCATCTCGGACAACCTGCTCATTGCCCACGAGATGATTCATGGTTTAAGAACAAATCCATCGTGTAAGAAAGATTACATAGCCATCAAAACCGACATGTCCAAAGCTTACGATCGTGTGGAGTGGTCTTTTCTTGAGGAATTATTTCAAAAAATGGGGTTTGAGCAACGATGGATTAGCTGGATCATGCTTTGCGTACGCACTGTTTCGTACACGGTTTTGATAAATGGTCAAACGCATGGATATATCACTCCGAAAAGGGGGATACGACAAGGAGACCCGTTATCCCCCTTTTTGTTCATTTTGTGTGCGGAAGCTCTCGTCATGTTATGAACAAAGCCGAGAAAGATGGACGGATAACCGGCATGAGACTAACAAGGAATTGTCCATCTATTTAACATCTACTTTTCACCGATGATAGCTTGTTCCTTTGTCGTTCAGATTTGAAGGAATGTACTGAATTTTTAAAATGTTTGAAACTATATGGCGATGCTTCTGGACAAGTAATCAACTTTCAGAAATCGGCAGTGACATTTGGAGCAGATATTGATCAAATCATGAGACGCCTTATGGCCAACCTGTTGGGGATCGACAAAGAGGGTGGTGAAGGTACTTACTTGGGCTTACCGGAATGTTTCAGCGGTTCGAAACAGAAACTTCTAGCTTTTATTGGGGAAAAGCTCAACAAACGACTTAACGGATGGTTTGCCAAAACGCTTTCTCTTGGGGGAAAGGAGGTACTCCTTAAGTCGGTTGCAATGGCCCTCCCGGTATATGCTATGTCTTGTTTCAGATTAACGAAGCATCACTGTCAAAAGATCACAAGTGCGATGACCGATTTTTGGTGGAATGCGTGTGAGAAACAACGCAAGATCCATTGGGTAGCATGGAAAGATATGTACAAGTCAAATGAAAATGGGGGTTTAGATTTTAGAGATATTGGTGATTTTAATCAAGCTTTATTGGCCAAGCAAGCATGGAAGATCCTCAACGAACCACAATCATTACTTTCTCAACTCTACAAAGGCAGGTACTTTGCTTCTAAAGAATTTCTATGTTGTGGTAAAGGGTATCGTCCATCTTATGCTTGGCGGAGTATCATGTTTGGTAGAGAACTCCTAATCCGAGGTTTACAAAAATCCATTGGGAATGGTTTCAAGACGAAGATTTGGACGGAGAAATGGATTTACGATGAACACCCGAGGGTTCCAATTAATAAACAGAGGAACATCGACCTGAACCTAACTGTGGCATCTCTGATTTCACCAAATGGAACATGGCGGCGAGATGTGCTTAATGACTTATTTCCCCCTGCCGATGTCAGACGTATTCTAGCATTGTCAATTGGCAATGTAGAGGATAGTTACATATGGGCTTATACGAACAATGGCTCGTATGTGGTGAAGAGTGGTTACTAGTTCATCTCGAATCACCCCTTGATACCATTGTCTACGCAAACACCATTGGAACAAGCTCTTACAACACTCAAACAGAGAGTATGGAAGCTGAAAACTCTGCCAAAGATTCGTGTTTTCCTATGGCGAGTAGTGTCCGGTGCCTTGGCAGTGGCTGATAGATTAAGAACGAGAGGTATAAGTGTAGACACATGCTGCAAGCTATGCTCACAAGACACCGAAACCATCAGTCACGTCCTCTTTCAATGTCAAGTAGCGCATCAACTATTGGATTGTGCGAAAATTCCTCTACCCTTACATGGTTTCTCTGATTCATTGGTGGATAACTTATCTTATATGTTTGATCTGATGGAGGATAATATACTGGCAGAAGAGGTGCGTATGACAATTCCATGGGTGATATGGAGTATATGGAAAAATCGGAATGTCATCCTCTACGATAGAAGACAAGATAGTCTGAATTTTGTGATTGACAAGGCTTATGAAGAAGCACAACATTGGAGGGAATTAAACTGTGTTTTGCCTCCGTTGAGCAACAATAATAGCTCTCGTTTCTTACAATCAAATAGATGGCAAGCCCCAGCTCAAGGAATGATTAAAATTAATCTGAATTCGAATTGGAGAAACGATGTCGTCCACAGTGGTGGTGCTTGGTTAGCTCGTGATTGGCATGGTGAAGTACAATATCACGCTCGTACAGCTTTCACCTCGTCGCCAAACCGGATAATATCAGAGCTCCGGTGCCTCATTTGGACAATGCAAAGCCTTTTGGACTTGCGTGTGATGGGGGTTGTTTTTGCAACTGATTGTCAACCGGCGATGATGGCTCTATCTAAACCGACCGATTGGCCTCTCTATCGCTCTCTACTTGACAATATCCAAAGGTTGGGTGCCCTCTTTGATTTTTGCTCCTTTGAACAAGAATCGCAGGGATCAAATTTCATTGCCCGGGAAATCTCCAAAAGTGTTACACGGGATGGACGTTATCAGTCTTATTTATCCCTAGGAGGACCGTCATGGCTTCAAGATAGGCTACTACGAGAGGAACGGGGTAGCATCCTTTAATCTCTATCCTTGAGGGTTGGATGCTTTCTACTTGTCTGTTGTTTTTTTTTCTGAATTTTATGTCTTTGTTTTTTAACCTTTCAAGCTTTTTAGCTTGACTCTGCAACTTCGAAACACATGTGTTTCTCTTGAATAAATTCTCAGACGTTTAAAAAAAAAACTGTCATTTTTTATTTCAGAAAAATGTTATGTATTTATTTATTTATTTTTAATCCTCATATTTCTTTTATTTTTTATCGCTCCTTCCCACGACATAAAATTTGGGTTTTCAAGACCAAATCTTGAAAATATAAAATCAAATATTTCTCACAAATACACGAATCGTCATTAGTTAGGCTATAAACCCCTAAATCCCAAAAGGTTTTCCTTCTCAATCCGCCTCTCTCTCTCTCTCTTTCTCATTTGACGACACTGAGAATCCAAAAATATCTATGGCAAAGGAGGATCCCCAGCAAAGCGACGACAACGAATTGGAGATAGAGGTAGACGAAGATGAAGAACAGGAATCCGACTATTCGTCTGAAGAAGACGAATCTAACGAATCCGGTAAGAAATTTACAAACCCTTTTTTCATCTGCTCCTCCTAAAATCTCTCTTCCAGAAAATAACCCAAATTTTCGTCAGATTCAGATTCTGTCAATGAGACCGTCGTGGCTCAGCCGGCTGATGCTTCAGATTCAGGTTGTCTCTCTTTTATTGTTCGATCAATGGTTGCTACTTATGGTGTGTCTGAAGAAACAGTGAAACAAAGATGGAGAATGGCTCCTATGGAGGCTAAGAAGAGATTCGAAGAGCAATGGAGAGCATTGCAGGCCAAAGAAGTTGAGTATTTGTTGCTAAAGACAGGATTTTCGTGTAAAGTGTGGGCTCTTTTGGCCCAAGCATCAAAGCCAAATCCTTAAAATGTCTTTGCATTTTCCAACTTACCCTTAAGCTTTTTGGTTATGTAATCTTTCTATCTATTTTCTCGTTTTTCGGAAGATGATTCGACTTGTCAAATCATTATTCCTTGTGGTATGATCTACTTATTATTATGTGATCTTTTTTATGGTCTTGCGGTTATTTTGTTACCAACCTTCACATGTTTTACATTGTTAAAAACCATGTGTTATATATATCTTTGAGACTCTCTGCTTCATTTTTTACTTGATTACCTTTCATTTTTTTTTTAAAAAATTTCCTATACATTTAACATCAAAGTTGATTGAATGTTTGTCGTTTCACCCCAAATTGTACTTTAATTTTATATGCATTGTTTCCCAAAATGTTGCTTTGCTGATTACCACATCATTTCTCCTATGACACGCTCCAAAAATCGCTCCTAACATTATCTCATCGGGCTTCCAAGGAAATCTCTCCATCAACTCCCAAGCCATCGTTTAACAGGAGATTATGCGGAACCAACCCGAACAAATAAGTCATCTGATGAAAATAACGACGGCCCTGATCGACCAAACCCGCGTGCACGAATGTAACCTCACTTGGAGGAACTGATATTCGATCAAACAACAAGTTACTGACAAGTTAGATACATAAGAAGATAACTGTAAATAAGTAGACCCTTTTAAATTATATTCCCATTACATACACTTTAGAGTGCAATGAAAACCTCTTAGAGCATCTCTATTGGTGTGAACATAATGCGGAAAAAACTCTCAGAAGTTTACATTTAAATAGCTCGCGTTTAAAATACCTGTTAATCTTTGCATTTAAATCAATAGTGAGGAGAACGGGATAAGAAACTAAAACCCCAAAAACGCATAACAATTTCTTTATTTTAACATTAACATTTATGTTATCACCAAAGAAGATATGCAAGTCTGAAATTTGATATTACAAGCTGGAACGAGGCCAACCAAACAAACTTAGATCATATCAATATCATCGTCCTCAAACTCAATGTAATCATCTCCCGCATTATCGCCATCTTCATCAAGATCACCAACAATGCCTTCATTAAGGCGAGTATTATCCGGAAGCTCTTTACAAGCCTTGAGAAACCTTGCCTCACCAGACATGTACTTGAAGATGACATCAGCTGTCGTCTTGGTAGTCCCTCAGGCCAACAAGTATGATGTCACCGGCTGCAATCCAAACCTTCTTGTGCATCTTACCACAGATATGGCAAAGACGTTTAGTGCCATCAATGCACATGGCTTCACAACGGCCATTGCCAAGCATACGAACAACTTGTGCATACTCTTGCCCATCTTCCTTAAAGACAAGCTCGCGCTTCTCATCATCAGCTTCATTCTTTCCTCTCTTCTTGTTCTTTCCTCCTTTTCCTTTGTTCTTCGACATTGTCTTGCATCGATTTCAAATGTTTAGCCTAGACTTGCAAACAAAGCCATCTCTACAAAGAACATAAAACTTTGGAATCTACGCCTTCTTAGGGATACGGAACAAGAACCAATCTCAAAATTCCGTATGAAAAAAAAACTACATATGTTAAAAGTTGGAGGAATATATTCATCTCAATTCAGACAAAAATGTTTACTATTGAACAAGAAACTCTCAAATTCCGTACGAGTAAAAACTGTTGAAAGTTTGAAAAATATATTCGTCTCAATTTAGACCAAAAAATTAAAACAAAATTGGCACATTAGACTAAAGAGAATCAAAATCAGAACAAATTTTTTTCCGACCAACCAATTCAGGTAACAAGGAGCGGTCGGCGAAATATAATCCTTATTCAACTACTTGGAAACCCTAATTTTATTCATCACATCATTTATATATATAGGGGGTTTTGTATATAAGAATTGTATAAATGAGTTGTGTACTTTCTATAGATGACAAATGTTATATTTAAGATCTCAAGTTTTAAACAGAAGAAATGAAAAGAGCAAAAAATGTAAAAAAAATATCTAGTATACATAAATGTTAACTTTTGAAGATTGACTAATTAAGGTGATTTGTACATTGATTCACAATGGCTGGAGAAACAAAATAGTTAATATAAGATATTTTAAGTAATTAGTGTCTGAGATGAAATAGATTTTTCAGAATACGAATTAGGACGGATTTACACTATAATTAGTAAAACAATGGCGGGAAAAAAAAACGGCTAGAAACTGCCACAAGGAAGAAGGCGGTACAAGATAAATACATGAACGCCGATTCTGGGCAGATGCATAAATTGCCGGAAAAAAATCAGAGACAAAATCGCAGCTGCGGAAAAATAGAGACAGAGAGATTTCTCAAGATCTTCTCTTCTCTCTGCGACTGGAAGCAATTATGGCTGTACATTGAGAAAAAAAAGTTTCATGGATCAAGAAAACAAAAAGTTACAGAGGATTGCTCTGTAGAAGAAGACAATGACTTGGATTGAGTCGATTTGGCTTGGTGTTTCGAGAATTTGAGACGAGAAAAATCATTGTTGTGAAGCATCATCAGTTGAGAGTTTTGTGTAATCAATTGCAGAATCACCTGAGATTTGTAATGAAAGTTAAAAGCACGGAAATTTAATCAAAGCATAATGGTTTTGCCCGAGGAGAGGACCGTTTTTTGGTTGCAATGGAGGAGCGGAAAACATTTAAATGCTAATAACAAGGCTTACTTCGGGTGGAGTCAGTTGATGAGCGTGGTGGCGAAATGGTTCCTTTGATATCTGCATTCGTATTTTCAAAAAACTATGAGAAAGGTAGCTCGAAAATGCAGAAGAGAAATGTGTAATCCGAAAACAGAGATGAAGAGAAAACAGTTGTTGCACCTAAAGAATGGCGAGAGCCACGGACAGCGTCAAAGTTTCTGTATGTATAGCCCACAAAATTGATATTTTGAGGGGTTATGCTCACCTACGAGCAAATAAAACGGTCCAGTAGATCGATATGTACAGAGCAATAGCCACAGAATAAGCAAAACATTAATAAGACTTTTTCTGAGAATTGCGGTACCTTCCATGACGGTCCAGATCCTGTTCTTGTTGGTTTTGGACACTCCACCTAAGGAAGAATCAGAAGATGATAGTGATGCGGCCACTGAAAAAGATGATATAAACTTCTTAATCCTTGAGATGGCGGATTTTTACCTCATCGAATTTCATAAAATTCTGAGTATCAAGCTCTCCATTGACCACTGGCTTAAAAGCTGCATCCATTTCATAGAGTTTTTCCCATTCCACATCTTTGAACCAAGGATGAGCCTAGATGTGTCTTTTTTTGTCAAAAAATGGATGTAACAGACAAAGAAAAAGACGAGAGGAGAATAAACAGTGTTTGTTATTATATTCACATACTTTGATTTGCTCGGCTCCGGCTCCATGAGAACCAAGCCTATGTTCAGAATCACAAAGCAAGCTACAAATGAGATCTCGTGCCTCAGGTGTCAACCTTGCGTCCTCGGGGAATACCAAATGAGTTCTCCAGCCCACAATCTAAAACCCATCACGCAAAACATTGGTATAATGCACACAATGTCAATTAATGGAGAGAAAGAACAGGTGCGAAGATCGTGATAGTAACAGAACACTTCCTCCATCTATAACTATCTCAGCACAATGTTACCCTTCTTTAAGGAAAAGATTATAAATGAGATAAGAAAAAAGTGAAAACTACTGTAATTTGGTAGCAAAGAGACCTTTCTACATGCTGTTACGGGATCATCGGAGTAAAATGGGGGATAACCAACGAGCATCTCATACATAATGGCTCCCAAAGACCACCTGCAGTCACATGAATGCGTATGAGCCTATGAAAGGAAATAGATATGTGTTGATCAACTCGCAGATACTCCTTAGTTATGAAGCAGCAAGAAAATATAACAGGCTGATCGTGGAGGCAGAGTTCAATAGAGAATAATCTAAAGATATTTTCGGTGACCCACCAGTCACACTCTACACCGTATCCCTTCTTCAGCAACACTTCAGGTGCAATATAATCGGGGGTACCAACAGTAGAATATGCCTGTTTCAAAACAAGAGCACGCAAAATCCAGAGGACATAAATCCAAACGAGCAGTTTATGGCACACCTCGAATGTGATATGAATAGAAGCCTACTATCACAAAAAAGGCTTAAAACAGAGTTTTGTTCTATACCAGTTTTCTTCTGTTAATCTGCCAATGCTGCAGCTGTTCCAAGGGGCTCTTCCAACGCCTTCCACGGCGTCCTATCGAGCAGTTCTCATCACCATCGATTGATTCATTTGTATTCTCATCATTCAAAGGTTCATTTACGTTCATAGCCGAAATATTTCTACAATCGAGAGGCTTACAAAGACCAAAATCTGACAGCTTCATATGACCATTCTTGTCCAACAGAAGATTGTCTGGTTTTATATCCCTGCAAAAGATCTACCTTCAATATATATATATATACAATTTAACGCTGCATTCATCTCAATGAGATCCGAAAAAAGTTAGACCAACCTGTGAACATAATTATGTTTATGTATCGACTCAATCGCCAAAACACTTTGTGCAATGTAAAACCGAGCCACGGTCTCAGTCAAAGTCTCTTCCCTCATAAGCAAAGTCATCACATCACCACCAGACAAATACTCCATGATAAGGTACAAATATTCTGGATCTTGGAACGAATAATAAAGCTTCACAATACAGTCACTAGCAACTTCTGCTAGCAAGTTCCTCTCAGATCTAACATGTTCAACCTATTTAGAACGATCAACCAATAGGGTATCTGAAGACTTAAATCCTAACTTTTTTGCATAAATGTAAAATAAAGAGATTGAGATCATTGTAAGACTCACTTGCCCCCTACTAAGCATTTCAGACTTCTTCAGCTTCTTCATCGCATAAATGTTGCCTGTCTTTTTCTCACGGCATAGTCTTACCTAAGAAAAATACCACATTTACAAAATGGTTAAACTGTTTCTAATTGCTTCGAGTATTCAAAAATGGTAAATCGTAGATACATAAACCCAATAAGACTAACCTCACCGAAAGCCCCTCTACCAATAATACTCAGAAGATCGAAATCCTCAACGCAGAGCCTGTTCCTCATTAATCTAGTATACTCTGTCTCTTTCCTCTGCAAATCCTCCAGCAACTCGAGTTGTTCTTTCTCTGACACATCCAAAGATGCTATCTTTTGTTCTAGCACCAAACGCCTGCAACTCAAAAGAAAGAAAAAAACCCATTTGTTGAAAAAGTTGTATATATACATTTTTGGATCAAGAGCTCTCATTATCTTACAAAAACATTACAACTCCTAAACCAACACCATTCAGATAACAGATGCTAAAACGTACGAAACATTCATGAAATTCTGCAAAACACCAACTTTATTATTTATTCTCTTAGGAATACCAACAAACAGATGATGTGCAAAAAAAAATCCAACAAAATTACCTTTCTTTACGTTGTTGGATATGTCTCATGCGCCTATTGTAATGATTCTCAATATACTTCTTCGCTGCAGCAACTTTCTCCAATGTCGAATTTGAAACCAACCCTTCATCTTCAAAATTCTCATCAGCCTCCGACGCCGGCGCTGACGTCACCTTCGCCACCATCACCATATCCTCCTCTTGATCCGTTGCATAAGTCTCCATCTTTTTCTCTCTCTCTCAAGAAAAAAAACAATTCCTTTCTCTTCTCTCTCTAAATGCAGAGAATCTCTCGCATTTCTCCGACGAAAACAAGTTTCTTTTCCATCGATCAATTTACAATTTACAATTTACAAGTTTGGAATTTCAGAAAAAGGAAACAGGAATTACCTGGAAACTTTTGTTTTCTATTTTTGCTATATTTGGGAAAAGAAAGATTTTAAAAAATCTACAAACCGGGACCTGACACGTGGAAAATATTAGTGGATTGAATTTAATTTTTTTCCATTTGAAGCATTAACTGATTAACATATGTAACCATATTAGGAGATGTATCAATGTATGTTTTGACATATTTTCTTTAAAAAAACTTACAAAAAGTTAGTATGAAAAAGTTGGGATATGTTCAGAAAAAGAAAATGTATTCGTTTTGGGTAGATAACTCAGTATGTCGTAACTTCAACGGAATTATCCAAATATGAATTTATCCAAAATGTCAATTTTTCCAAACTTCAAAAAAAAAAACATTTAGAAACTATATAGATATATATGACACTTTTTAGTTTTGATAGCTATTTTTTTTATGGGACAACCCAAAATCCAAATAATTTAAATCTAATTTGGGATTGAACATCCCTAATTTCTGTAATTTTTGAAGAATAGATTTGGAGAGTGTTATTCTTTTGTGTATTTTAGTTAATTTGTAAATCTTATATGATTTATAAATTTTTAGAAATCCGTAGGTTTTCTATTGGATTTTATTTATATTTTGAACTTGGAAATTCACCCAAATCCACGATGAAATCAAATCCATAAGTAAATTTGTAAGATTGAATAACACATAATTTGAATTAGTATTTATAAACCATAAAATCAATAACACAAAATTGAACATGGATTTCAAAATCATAGAACCAATAACATCGAATTTGGTTTTAATTTCCAAATCCATTAAAATACACAAACCAATAACCTCCACTTGCATAAAATACTTTTTTAACATATATCATTTAAACGATTTAACCGATTTTTTAAGCTTAAATTTTGTATCGATATCGGTTGGAATAAAATTATGAAAACAATACATGATTTCATAACCAAATAATATAGAACAAAACTATATTTTCCATTTTTATGGGTTTACAAACATAAACCAAACCACATAACTCTTTCTTTTTCTGTCCATCACATAAAGCCTTACAAACCATATATTTACAATTTTACATGCATACATTACCTAAAAAAACTTGCAACTCCAAATAAAAAAATTGTAGAAAAAATCCACAATGAGAAATTAACCAGTTATATTAACAACGGCATTAGAAAACCGGACTCTTGATTTCCATTCACGAATCGCAGACCGGAGTGTATGGTTCGGTGTGAGCTTAAAGTGGTCAAGCTTTTGTCGAGTCACTGGTGAAATATTATGTTTCTCAAGCCACGCTAAGATCGCTTTCTTCTCGTACGTGAAACCATCAGCTGCAATCTCTGGCTCCTCCATTATTTCCTGTTTCAACAAAAAAAATTCAAAATCAAAACCGGTTCGAATTTTCGGTTATTAAAATAAATTCATGTACCGAACCGGATACGCTTTTACTCACTCGTAAGATAGGGCAGAAGTAATGACTTGGTGCACGCAAATTGCTTTTTTCTTTCTTTATCTTCGAATTCGCAGTCTCTACAAGCCGTTTCAAAATCGGTATAACCTCCGATTTAAGATCCGGTCTATCTCGGCACCGGAATTCGGCACATTTTAAACCGATTCGTGCTAACTCTTCGGTTTCCGCCAAAGGCCAATCGGTAACCGATTTGTCTAGCATTTCGGTTAAAGTTCCATTCTTTACCGCGTTTTCGACCGCGTGTACAAGCCCGCTCGGCTGACGAGCCGTCAATAGCTGAAGAATGGTTATGCCAAACGCGTAAAGATCCGATTTTGGTCTAATTGTTCCGGTTCGATGGTATTCCGGGTCAATGTAATGCAATGTACCGGCAAGAACCGAGTGCCGGTACATTGTGACATTATCCGGTGCAACATCCGTAACCAGCTTGGCTAAACCGACATCCGCGATTTTGCTCACATAGTTCCGGTTTAACAAGATGTTTCCCGGTTTTAGATCGCGGTGAACAATTGGTTCCGGTTTAGAGCTGTGCAAGAAGGCTAAACCACAAGCTACTTCAAAAATTACTCTAAACCGGATAAACCAAGGCAAAGGCGGTTTGTTTTTCCGGTGAAATATATATTCTTCGAGGCTTCCGTTTTCCAAATACTCGTAAACCAAACAACCATTCTCCGGACAAGCTCCGAGGAGAAGAACCACGTGTGGGTGTCGGAGTTGGCTTAGAACCTCAACCTATAGAGTAATAATACCAAACCGAAAATAAATTAAACCGGATCAAACCAAAAAGCTTAATCAAGACCCATCACTAAAAATTGGGAGCTTTTTTTTAGACTAATCTGATATTTATATCAAAATTGAAAATATTCTAAATTTGTATAAATTCACAAATAGTATAAAATGAAATTTCCAAATTCGAACCCCTAAGTTTTAAAACGCTAAAACATAAATTTTAAACCGTAAAAACTAAACTTTAAACGCGCTAAATCATAAATCTAGCCTCTAAAACGTAAATTACTAACCCTAAAATATAAACAAAATGGCTTTTAAGAAATTCAGTAATCTTTTAACTTTAGTTTTTGGAAAAGATTTTACCTCTTTCAAGAACTCTTGTTTCTTCTCCGGCGTATCTAGCCGGACAACCTTAACAGCTGCCGGAGTGCTATCAAGGCTACAACGATAAACTTTTCCGTAACCTCCTTCTCCGATCACTTTATCCGGCGAGAATCCTTCCGTGGCTGTAACGATCTCCTCGATTGTGTATTTCCTGTACCGGTGATCGGTTCCTAAAAGCTGATCGATCACTTTCTTCTTCTCCAAGTAAGTCCTTAGTGCATTCACTTCCGCGATTTGTCGCTGACAAAACTCTCTCGCGAGCAACGCTTTTGCTGCTTCTACCTCTTTCACCGCCTTCATGTGCCGCTCTTTCTCCAGCGCCGCGGTTTTCCTCTGCAACTCTTCTTTCTCCACAGCATTGTTCACTCTTCTAGCATCTTTCAAACATTCCGATGACAGCACCTGAACCTAGCAGAAACCCCAAAAGAAACGTTTTACTTGGAGAGCAAGCAACCAAAAATGATTCACCATTTCAAAATGCCCAAATCAAAAATGTCCAATTATTCACACGTGTGTGAACAAGGTCTGAAAATTGAGAGATTTGCGGATTTTGTTAGACCGTTATACTTTGTCACCAATATACACATTTTGCTTCTCAAATTATCTCTAATCCGGATGTGGAAGCCCATTTTTCTAGTTTATGGTTCTACACCAGGTATAGGATTCGATTTTCAGAAAGTGCACTTTTTTGCGGATTATATATAGATGCGGAAAAAACAAATTTATCTCTAATCGCATTTTGCTTCCCAAATTACTCTAATCGGTTTGTGGAAGTCTTTTGGTCTAGTGGTTGATGTTTCTACACCAGGTTAGATGTTTGATTTCCAGAAAATGCACTTTCTTGCAGATTATAGATGCGGAAAAAAACATTCTCTAATCGCAGGGTTTTTAGTGGTATATATGTACCTTGTTTTGTGTGGAGAAAAGCTCTTCACAAGCTTGTTTGTATTTAACGACCGTACTTTGTAACTCTTTCTTCAAACGCTCAACCTCTGCTTCAATCTCAACCTGTCAAACAAACAAACACCAAATCTTTCAAACTCTTTGTTCCTTCTTACTATAGTCTCATCATTGCACCAAAAGATGATAGTAAAGTTAACCTTCTTGGATTTTCTTGATGTTCCTGGCGGCGAATCTGAGCTTTTTTGTTCTCTAACGAAATTATCAAGATTCGATTGCGGTTGGGTACACGTTTGATCAAAATCTGAGTAATTTAGCTGTGGAATATCGGATCCTCCACGCCGCCTTATAAGCAGTGGAACAGTTGCACTAGAAGCCTTCGTACTTTGAGGCATTTCGGGTTGATTATAAGTGAGGCTTAATGCGTCTAATCTCAGCTCTCTGGCCGATGCTGACCTCCTCGTGCTCGCCTCTATAACACCCAAAAGAAATTAGATTCAGAGTCATTATAAGATTATGCAACTAGTAACTTGAGAATTTTGACTATGCATATATGATATAACACATCATTTTATTTTCTATGAACCTTCAATGTATATTTGTATAATATTGTACCTATGGATTCTCGAGGATCAGATGACGTTAGAGACTGTATAGTGTGGAAGCTAGCCGCACCGTCTTTCAGGAAGCCACGGGCGGTCGCGGCTGCGTTTGGACTTGTGCATGGCTCTGCTAATTAGACGGTTAAAGCGAAGTTTGTTTTTGAATAAAAGTAGATATCTTTTTATGTTTTTTTTTACCTCCGATGATTAATGGATCCATAGATTTTGTAGTGATTCTGTCTTTACACACAATGTATGCTTCACATGTTTCTGGAGCGTATCTTAAGACAGTCAATGGTACTCCTGGACCTTTTGCTCTCCTAAACCGAAATAAACCGACCCGTTAGCGTATATATAACCGAGTTAATTTAGAAAAATGTAAACCAAACCGAGTTATGTAAATGTACCTTGTGAATATGTTAGAAGTGAATGATCCCATAACCAAACTGTTAACTCCTGATTTGTATATGAATCTTAGAAGTGCTTTTGCTGGATCATCGTACTCTAGCAATAGAGTCTCTACCTGACACTGAAGGTTACAATTGAAGGAAATTTTCAGTTTGACCCTGAAACTTTTCTAGATTTATGAATTTGGACTGAAAAATAAAAATGAACCAACCTTGGCATTACTACTCTTGCACATTTTCAAGAAAGGAACAAAGACTGATTCAAATTCTTGTTTTACGTCTCTCACATACATTTCAACTACTCTCTCTTCCACTTCCTCCACCGGCAATCTCTCTCCGGCTGCAACAATCGCCATTCTCGTAAACATTAATCTCAAATATATATATCGCTAAATTGATCCGCGACCAAAACTACATTAATTCAAGTATCAAACTTTTATTCAGAAGGGTATATTCAATCAAGTATTTGAAAATATTTGTACTAAAATGATAATTCTTATGTCATCCAATTACGATTTTTTTTTTCTTAAATCTTGATTGTTTGGGGGATTTTTTAATAATCAATCATAACAATGTTCTTAATTTCACCCAAAATCATCTAAAACTTATCAAAACTCGCATAAAATGTTTATTGAGAGACTACATATATAATTAAGATCTTAACTATCAAAAAATAAAATTCGCATATTGTACCTAATTGTTTTATTTGGTGTGAAACAGAGAAAAACATTTGGCTTGTTTCCTTTTGTCTTTTGGCTAATATATATATTCACTTAATTCATGTGGAAAAATGAAAAAAAAACAAGAAAAATGTGAAATGTGTTTATTGACAGACTTACTTGGGGTAGGAATAGTAGTAATGCTGGGAATGACGTGGATTATCACAAACCTATCAGCTTTAGGCAAAAGGTTATCGACGGCCCACCGTACGGCACGGCGGCTTCCTCCGCCGCCCAATTTATCTCCGATCATACCTTTCACGGCTACCGCCACAAACAACTCACCCTCCACCGGCTTTGGACCACCACCACCACTCATCTCTCGACCCTTTTGCGCCAACATTACAACCATCTAATCAATTTACTTACGTATGCCACAAGTAACCCCGAAATATAATAACTTTTTTTTTTTTGGTGACTGATATATTTTGTTTCTGAGATTTGGTGGGGAAATGCTGTTGCAAAGATGGGTGTCTCTGATCATGACTATATTGTATTGATATCTTTATATATGTGGGTAGCTTAAGACCAAGTGTTAGGAAATTTAAAAATATATGTATGATAATTAGCCTGATAATCTATCTGGTATAGTTTTAGTACCTGATTGGTTGGGACATAGCCGTATTTTTTTAATATATTTTGGCTTGTGTTTTTATTTTTTTTAGTGATTTTTTTTTTTGTTTATTGCAGCGTTTAGAGTCGTAAAATAAATGTCTGAGAAAAAACATGAAGAAACAAAAAATATGACTATAAAGGCCTCTGAGTTTTAGATGGACTTATACAAATTTTAAAGCTTGATAGGAAAAGAAATGATGTAGAAGTGTTTTAAAAATTATAGAAAATTCCTACAACTCTTATAACCGATGATAGTTATATTTGATGTTGCACTTGCACATGTAGAATGACTAATTACATAGTATTATGACTTGATCTAAAAACATATATTAGGTTATAAAGTTTAGAATTAAAAAATAATAATGCTAAGTGATTCTAGTCTACTTCTGATAATATTACTGATCCAAATCAAGAATTGGTATCTCAGGATAGTCGATTCTAGAATTGTTTCTGAGTAGAATTTTCTTATAGAAAATAGAAAGAAAAATATACAAAGTAGACTCATAGGTTTGGATAATTAATATTTAATTTGCCTATTGACTTTGGGAACAACAAAAGATAGTTTGATCAATTTTGGGATTTTCTGGTAATCATCGATTAGGATCTTGCAGTCCTGAATATATAATTTATTGTAAAATAGATTATAAAAATATTAAGGCAAACAGAGGAAGTAATCGATGGGATGGAGATGGCCTTCAAAGGTTTAATTATTGATTTAATACTTTTTCAAATTCGAAAATTTCTGGACGGCCAATTAGTTATTATTAGAGTGCAGCTTTATTATCCGAAGTCTCCTATCAATATGATATTCGTAGGGTTTAGGTTGAGATTTTTCATTTCATTTGTATATTATGAATAAAATCATTAATTTATTTTTCCGGCAAAACTCATTACACAAAGTTTTCGGAATACAAATGATTACATAAGCAAATATGTGTCATATACCGAAAATAATAAAATAATAAAATAATAAAAATAAAAATTGATGATTCTTTTTTTAGTAAAATGTTACTCACTAATAAAATTTTAATTTATTCGGGTATTTTCTATACAAATTTAGAATTTTCAAAAGAAATATAATAAATTTTATTAAAAAGTAGCATATATTTCTTTTGAAAGTAACATATAACTTTAGTTAAGCTACTGGATTACTTTTGAAGTGGTCGCAACTATACAATTTTTTTTTTATATTGTTTCTTTCTTGGAGAAATAACAATTCAGAAAGTTTTTAGCTTTTATGCTAATTGTTATACATATCACGTTTTTTTCAATTACATAATTCATATATACACTTTGCTGACAAAAACAAAAATTCATATATAATTCAAAAAAAAATTATATTTGATCTGAATTTTTTTTATGACGATGTAGCTCTAGTGACAATCACTAGAATGGCCGTTTTTAGGAATAGACTAATTATTATTTAATCTTTCTAAGATTTTTTCTAATACCTCAATCTTTATATATACATTATATCAGTTTGAATACAAACATCATGATTTTTCTAATACCTCACCCATATACATACACCCATAGTAACTTTTCTCGAAGTTTTGTAATGTGGTTTTAGTGGTCACGATTTCTTGCAAATAATAGTTGGTTAGGATCTGATCATCTAAATGTACATGCAAATTAATTATGATCAATCCGGTTTTGATTTGGCTGAGTAATAATGTTTGCTATATTTCTAATATGTATACAAAAGTTGACCGACAGTCCAAATTATTTTGCACAAATGAGGATATACCCGAACAATGAAGTATAAAAAAGTAATAATTAACTGGTCGTTTACGAGAACGACATATTTAAACCAATTATATATTTTAATCATTGTCGACTCTCTGACTTTATTAATTAAGCCTGCAATTTTCGTATACACACAAATATAGATATGATTAGTCCAATCGTAGAACAACAATTTACAGCAAACCTGAATCAATTTTAAATATAAGAGAGGAGAAGCCACAGATGACACAACTGATAACTTATTCAAATTTTATCTAAGAAAAATCTAAATAATTTTTTTTATATATTTGGTGCATATACCACATTTTCATATTTTTATATTCTGAAAACGTGATTTCACTATTTTTTTATCATTTAGTTATTTATCAAGTTTTTACGTTTTTGAAAAGTGATTTCGCTATGTATTACGAGCATGTTAAAAATATAAATAAAAAATAAATATTTTTAATCTACCAAAACTAGTTTTTTAACATTTTATGATTATTCAACAGAAAATTAATCAAATTCGATTCATTCAACTATTCGATCATTCGATTATTCTACTATTTCATTGTTCAGCTTACATACGTACAGTCGAACCCATTCTATAACACACCATATATACTCTCACTAGGTGTAAATGATAGAACAATCTTTGGTTGTTCCATATTGTAGATGCTATACATTCAGATTTTGTTTGTTTTTTCAAACATTATGTGAAAATGTAAACAGGAAAAAATTAGATGTCAAGAAAACGATATAATATAATATCTTATTTAACTAAAGCTGTTATTAGGTGTGTGTGTGTATATGTATAATTTATATTTAATTTGACCGAACCAGAGGGTAGAAGTTTCGAGACATGTAGCCGTCATGTGAGTTATAGTCTCTAGATCCAAAAATTATGCACATAACATAGATTATTTTCTAACATCAACCAATATAAATAAATATATTAAACTATCATCACTTAGTTTCATCAACATGATCTTTTTTTAAATAATTTACATTTATGTGTATCATGGAGACAAATAGTTCCCATCAATGACGACTGAAACATGTTGATTCCCATAAGAAATCAAATCCAAACCATTGATGGGAAAGCTTACTTGAGATATATGGTCGTTCGTTCGTCCCGCTCAGTTGAAACATGAGAACGTCTCGATTATACAAAAGTCGACAAAATTAATATTTTATTATGGGCGTTATCAGACCATCTAGAGATATTGTCTGATTTTGAACAGATCATGAATCATTAATTTGATTATTCATCATTGATTATTTTGTTTGTTTCATCATTCTGGTGTAACACATAAACGCAAACACAAACAAACAAATCAAACCCTTGATGATCTGCAATTTGCTTCCCTTCGAAATGGCGTGAATCAGTGACATGTTTCTCCTCGATATTTTCCAGCCTCTTGGCTCTCCAGCTCGTTCTTTTATGATCTTCTCCTTCTCACGAGAAATCTGCCTTATATTGTGCTCCTTTGTGTAACTCAAATCTCATCGGTTTTACAAAAAAAAAAATATTATGTAGCCTTGCTTTTGTATTGATGATGTTATGCTTATAAATCAATCAAATGAATACTCTTGTAAATCATTATCTATGCCATGAACTATATATCCGATTCCTTCACAAAAAGAGCTTCTCGGCAGCTATTTGGCACGAGAAATATTTGACGATTTACAACATAGTTTGTTTGCTATTTTACGTATAAAGAGTGATGTGTAGGGGTGTCAATACGGGCATGAAACCCACGGGCCGGGTTTAATCTGTTTCGTTATGGGACGGGTTAGGGCTATATATTTTTATGCCAAAAAAAAAGCGGGCGTTGCGGGTCACCCCATCACGGACAGCGGATCATTGCGGGTATGACCGCGCGGTCAGTGGGCTTTGACCGTGGCACGTTAAACTAACAAAATCAAATCCTATTAAAATATAATAACTCAAGAAGTCGGCTACTATAAAAACTAATAGAACACTTATATTAATTTTTTTTAAATGATTGAGAATGTTTCTCGTGATGATGGATTTTATGGTTTTAGAAGGTTATTTTTTCAAATTTATTCAAAGACTATTCATTTTTATAGCAATGATACTTTATCAATATAATATGTTTAATATGATTTGTTTTATTTAATAAAATATATATATGATCGTGTTTGTATTTATAAATGTAAAAAATTATAATTTTATATGTATAGTAAAAGATCCGCGGATATACCGCAAAACCCGCGGTCATAAATTAGGACGGGTTAGGATTATCATATTTAGGACCACGGGTTTATGCGGGCTGGTCCATCTCAACCCGCAAAAAAACTTGACCCGCAGCGGGGCGGGTTAAACGGAGCGGGTTAGCCCACATTGACATCCCTAGTGATGTGTATATGTGAGTCATAAAACATTAATGAAAACAAAACATTGATGTGTATATGTGATATTGATCTATCCATATATAGACGTTTCTCATATAACTCATGCATGGCATCATGCATCCATGATGCATATATATGTAGATAGACATATACTGACATACACATACATATATAATAGAGAGAAAGAGAGGGAAAGAGAGAGCAAGAGGAGACAAGAAGAGGGTGAGCACGCAGAGCTTTCGAGCATGAGCATGCTAGAAAAGGGAGCCATGTGTGCTCACTCTCTTCTGTCGCCTTCCTTATTGTAATTCACTTACCTCCTTTAATTAGTATCTTAATCTTCCTGCATGCATATATTCTTCGTCTTCATCACTTCATGTTATATATTAGCCGCATTCCCTAAATTTAAGTTGTTTTCTATATGTTATCATGATGAGATGAAACAATTGTGTCTGGTTTAGAGTTTATATATGGATTGCTAGGGGGTCTATACATGATGATGCATGCAGCATATATCATCATCTTCCACTAGTTACGTTTAGTTTCCAGAAATATTCCGCCGGATTAAACCCTTATTTCTTGTCAATTTGGGCATCAAGATTCTCTCTTTTCAATATTATATATATATATACATAATGCATGATTATTGCAAGAAACAAAATATTCTTCATTGATCTATAACGAGACTCTGTTCGGCTCTAAGATATGTTATACATGTCCATATAAAAAAAAAGATATGTTATATGTAAAACAGAAATTCAATACCAACAAGAGTCGGAAAGTCGTGGTTAAAGACCAAAAAACAGTGAATATATTGTAACCGGATTGGACACTCACCAAGTATAGCTAGGTAGTCTAGTAGTGCTTCGGTGGTCTCTCTAAAGGATATTGAACCTCGGACCCCTAGTCCGAACGTTGTTTGGGAGGGGTGTCAACTTTTCTGGTGAAAGAAAAAATGGGTAAAAATGCTCACCCGGACAAAAGGAGATTATGGGTTTCGGCCCGGAACTTTAAAAAAAAAAACAAAAAACCGGACGCTCCTTAATAAAATGGTTTTATGATGTGAATGTCCAGAATTTTATTTGTTAAGAGCTTCAGTTTTTGTTTTTAAGTTTCTATAATACACGTACTAACCAAAAGACATATCGAATTGGAGTGTTATTTTATATTTTTGAGAGTGAGAGATCCCGCTTAATTACGAAATAAACTATTAATTAATTTGGTTATTGCATAAACAAACACTTAAATAAGTAACTATACATAGGATTTATATCTATGTGAGAGGTTTTCCAAACTTAATATCTCTAGAACATACGTACACCATTTATCCTCCAATCAAAGAACAAAGGAATAAAAGTAATCTTTGTAAGGACGAATGTAAAATCGAAACGTAAGCTATTAGCTATAGAAATTGATATTCGACAAAAAAAGCTATAGAAATTGATATAAAAATGGAAATAAAAGCGAATATTACTAAAGTTTTTGAGTAAATTAAGTAAAGCCAAAAAGATGCTAACTAAAGGCAACGAATTATGAACCTCCTGTCACTAGTTTTTATATAGTTTTGTAATTGATTTGATTTGATTCTCCTTCCACATTGTCTTCTTCTTTGTTGCCCACAATCACTACATAAGCGGTCCCCCTTAATTAATACGTTTCTTGAAACGCCAAACGTTTCAAGCATTCATCACCAACGTAACTATACGTGGTATCAATAACTCCACTGAAAAAGTTTAGGTTTTTGAATTGCGATGCTTGTTGTATATCTTATTAGCGTCATTAAGGACGTAGGTACTAGGCTGGTCCAAAGATTACGTGGTCCGAAGCATCCACTATCATTATCAATATTATATTTATAAAAGTTGTATCCCCTTCATAATTTTTATCAGTCAGTGCAGATTGAAGTTCAAGTTGGCCAATGAAATAAGAGAATATGAAGTTTTTTTTTATCTAGGAGGAGAAAATCAACAATCATTTTTGGAGTAAATTAGTGTGAATAACAGGTTTGACGATGAAAAAATAGTAAAGTGACATGTTGAAAAAAAGTGACATGTTGAATCCTTTAATTTAGTGAGTTGTGTAAGGGTGTTAAAGTGACGTCTAGGATTATATTCGAAGATATGTTGGCAACAATGAAGGAGAAACTGTAAGTTTTTTTTTTTTTTTTTTTTTTTTGGTAAAAGAGAAACTGTAATTAAACAAGTATATATGTTCTACTAAAGGCGTGGTCGAGTTATCGTACCAATGGCATGAGTGGAAGATGTTCATATATATATGGCGGATGGGAAAGAGGTGTCTTCAATGTCGATAACAAACGACAATGCTGTTAACGTATTTGTCACATTCTAGATAGACATTGAACAGCTAAACTTACAATCCATCAGGGTGAAGGAGTGGTTGCACTTTGGGATTCGAAACAAGAAAATTCAAAAAAATTGACAACTATAAAATTTGATTTAAAAAATAACTTTTTATGATATATAACATTTCCATTTGATTTTTTTTTTTAGCAACAAAAAAAAAAAAAAAAACATTTCCCTATAGCCTATAGGACCGTTCTATATTTCCGGATACCGTATGCAAAGTTAAAAATTTGTGATTTTTTCATATGCTTTTTGTTAATAAAAATTTGTTTTCTCACAAAAATTAAAGTTTAAACATGTGAGACCCTTCCATATGGATGAGTTCTGCTGGCAATATACCAAAACATGATTCTATATCGTCAAGTCAGGCTATTGGGTTGTGAGGAATGTGCTAACCCCACTCGAGGAAAAATGATGTACGGAACCTAGTATTCGGGCACTCCAAGCACATGCTTGGAAGGTCAAAGCACTACATAAGATTCGATATCTTATCTGGCATATCTTATCAGGCCACCTAACGGTCACTAAAAACCTTACTCACCGGGAATTAAGGTGTGATCATCACTGCACTCGTTGTGGAGCACCGAACGAGATGCCAAATCACGTCATATTTGAATGCCCACCGGCCTTACAGAGATGGGTGTTGGCATCGACCCGATCCCAACCTGGGATCTTCTCCTTCACAGTCTTATTTTCAAATCTGGATTTTCTCTTTTGGCGAAAATCGAATGGAGGAGTTATCAAGGGCATCACCTAGTTAGATGATGATCCTTATCCATGGATAACCTGGTTCATTTAGAAAGTACGAAACGAAAAACTCTTCAGAGGCATCACTCGTGAACCACCAGACATTGTTAAACATGCTGAAGCGGAATGTAGCACCTAGCATGAAGTGAATGTCAGATTCTTGACTCAGCCCTCACCGAGAGGAATCCCTAGACTTTATGCTCCAATGCTAAGGAATATTTGTCTCGTTAACGGCGCTTGGGCACCCACGGTTCCGAATGGTGGGCTAGGTTGGTTTTGGCTCAGAGCGGAGGGCGAAACTAGACTATGGGGGACTCACAACCAACCAAGTTAGAGGCGTTCATTTGGGCGATGAAGTGTCTTAGCACATTCAACCCTCAACCAACCTTTTGAAACTGATTGCAAAGACGTGATACAGATGATTGAAAAACCGGATGACTGGCCAAATTTTTCCACAGAGCTTATGGAATTTTTGCGTCTCCGAAGCTTGTACCATCCTTCTCGAGCACTCATATTCCTCGAGAATTCACACTTCCAGCAAACTATTTGGCGCGACTAACTAGATCATGTTATCTTAATGTTTACCTTTTTGTGGATTTTAATATTTCTATGTGTTTGCCACACCACCTCAAACCTAAATGATAGGATAGCCTTTCAATGTCAAAAAAAGAAAACATCATGTGAGACCCTAAAGAACGTCTCTGCAAACAATGCAACGGAGAATGGTGCTATAGAGATTGATGAGAGATAATGGGAAGAATTATATTTACTCTCGTAATGATAAGCTTTAGGTTACATAGTTTTATATAGTGAAAGAGTTTCCTAAATTATGATAAATACAAGTATATAAATATCTAAATAATAACTATACAATATTTACTATTAATATGGTGGATCTTTTACACGCCCCCTCAAGCTCAAAGGGGTCATGGAGTAGTAGCAGAATTAGCGGTTTGAGATTGACCAGGAAAATAATAGAAATGGATTAAGTAACTTTTGGATCAATTTGCTTGTTCTCATTTGATATTTGAACTTTTTAAGAAGTTGGGCCTGAAATTGATGTGGGTTTGTAGCATTGATGGGCTTCTGGAAGTGTGGTGCTAGGGTTTGACTGTATGGAGATTGCAGAGCGGTCTCAGGGAGAATAAGTGACGGTGACGATGGGACACATCCGGAGGCGAATGTGGAAGAATTCTAGCGTGCTTTCTAGTGGCCATCGGCGACGGTGGTTGATGGTCTGAACTGAAGCCTTGGAGGAGAGGTTGTTGATGGAGTTTCCGCAACAACGACAACAGTGAGCCGGAACAGCTAGGATGTGACGGAGATCATGATCTTAGCTCCAGTACGCTGGATGTTTTTTTTTCGTTATTGAATATGAAGTAGACAAAAAGGTTAAGAAAAATGAAAAATTAAAAGAAGCACTATGGCTTGTGAAAGAAGCTCGATGGCTTGGAGATAGAGATGTCTGGCTTTTGAAACAAAAGCACGAATGGTTTAAAATTCTAAGAGGGTTGGAAGCACATGGCTTAAGGAAGCTCGAGGGCTTGAAGAAGCACTATGGCTTAAAGGAAGCTCGAGGGCTTGAAGAAACACTATGGTTTGAATGAAGCACGATGGTTTTAGAATTGGAAGGAAAAAAAAAGATTTAGATGTTTCATAGAAAAAAGAGAAGAAAAAGGAGTTTGATCATTAGATCAAAACTCGAACCTAACCCGCTCTGATACCATATAGAAATTGATGAGAGATAATGGGAAGAATTATATTTGCTCTCGTAATGATAAGCTTTAGGTTATATAGTTTTATATAATGAAAGAGTTTCCTAAATTATGATAGATACAAATATATAAATATCTAAATAATAACTATACAATATTTACTATTAATATGGTGGATCTTTTACAGGTGCCATGTCCCCCACTCGCTTCCCCCCTTTAAATTACACTTTTGCTATCATGAGAACTTCTGAATGCTTCCAAAGGTCTGTGTCCAATGCATGAGCGGTTTATTGTACACCAAAAAATCTACTGGACAAAGTACAAAAAAATCTAACAAATTCAGGGACTAAAAAGTATAAATATACAGAATTACTACTCGGCTGGTTTAGGGATTTCTTCTCCTTATTCGTCAAATGCTTCCAAAGTTTCGTGTGTGTATAATATTCTCAAAGTTGAAACCCTAAACTAATCGTCTATAGATAGATTGCATCTAAAGGCCAAGTTTTTTCACCATAAAATTCAGTTTTATAGCCCATTAGAGAGGCCTATAAGTTTCGTGTGTGTATATATATATTCTCAAAGTTTAAAGTTGAAACCCTAACTAAACAAATCGTCTATAGATCTCCTTTCTCTCGGTCGGCCGATAGATTGCAGATTCGGTATGGGAGGAGGTCGGTCGTTTGGATTTAGCCGTGTCAATATGTTAATGCGATGTTTGTTTGGGAAAGAAGATGAAAGACCTAACTCCGATTTGTCAATATGTTAAGGCATTTAGTGACCTAATGCAAATTTGGCTCACTTACGAATAGAAATGTCTCTCAATCGTTTCAAATCTTAGGGTTCACCTTGTTTTTTAATCTTTTTTGGCAAGGCTTTTCTGACTCGTTTTAACTTTTTGTAATATATTACGATCCTTCTCATTTTAAATGAAATTCAACTTATTAGCAAAAAAAAAAAAAAAGACCTAACTCCGATTCGATTTGTTTTCTTTTAGGTCGTAAGAGAGTCTCGCAGAGGCCCACGGTGCCAAACAAGACGGCGGTGTGGTGGGACATCGACAGCTGTCCGGTTCCCGATGGTTATGATCCTCGTTGTGTCCGTCAGAGTATAGAATCGGCTTTGAAGAAGACTTCTGGTTTTGCTTTTGGCCTTCAAGAAGTCACCATCTTTGCCATCGGCAACCTAATACGCGTCCCATCTCTCCACAACGAAGCCATCTCTTCCTCTGGAATTTTAATGAGATACACCCACTTCGGTTAATCTTCTTATCTCTTTAATTTCTACCTAATTCAAAAAAAAAAATATTAAAAAAATTAGAGGTTAATCTTTGTATTTTCCAGGTTTACAAGATTTTTTTACTGAATTGTGTCTCTGGAAAAGTGACAATTCACCTCCGGCTACTATCATGTTCATAACCGAGCACCCCGATGCTGAGACGCGTTATCATCATTCTCTTTCGGAAGGGATCTTGGGAGGAAAATACACTGTTGTGCCCGCATATCGTGGCAATTCTTGGGGCTGGAAAACCATACTAAAAGGTAGCAATTCTCATCTCTTAACAACAAGTTATTTTCTTTTCTCATCCTGAACAAGTTAGTTTCGGGTGCAACTGGATCTCTATTAATTTAATGGATAGATCCATTTTCCATAGAGTCTCCTCTTCTCCAAACACCCAGCCAAATCCTCGTTGACAGCACTCAATCTCGCTGGTTTTGCACACTATGCGAGGTTGATCACCATACCTATGGTGATTTTGCCGCCCATCTCTATGGATCCGATCATCTATGCGAGTTGTCTCAAGCTTTTCACTTGCCTCTCAAGGAGTTTCACATCTACCACCAATTTCTGCGAGACCGAGAACAAGTGAGCTTCAGGGACGTTCAGCAAGCCCTAGAACAAGACCCCTTACCGGTTGCAGCACCTAGCGAGTTTCATTCTTCTTCCCTAACAAGAGGTAAGTCTTTAATATGGTTGAAACTGTCTTAATGAGATTCTGGTTCTACTACTGACTTTGGTTTTTGATGCTAAAACATTGTAAAAAAACCGGTTGAGGGAGAAGAAGGGAGAGTGAAGAGAAGAAGAAAAAAAAGTTGAATGTTTGCGGTTAATGCCTTGTTATTTGCTATAATCTATTTTTATGTTAACTTTTGAAATCATTTTTAATATGTTATTACCAAAATGTCTGCTTGTTGTTTAAAGTAAAATCTCAACAATCGTTATCTGCTTTCATTAATTATATTACCCCAAGTATAAGCCCGCCCTGCACGATTGCGTTTCATTAGGTAGACAAAAACAAGTCTCTCTCTAGGGACCCAATTTTACTTTTCTCAAACTTGGATGATTTATTGTAGGGGTGGGAAAAAAACCTTAACAAAAAAACCGAACCGAACCAAACCGAAATAAATGTTTTGGTTTGGTTATGGTTTAACCTAAAAACCCATTTGGTTATCATTTTGAAAAGATTTCGGTTTCGGTTTGGTGTGGTTAAAAATCGTAAAATCGAATGATTTTTTCGGTTTAAAATTAAATTATAAATAATTTTATATTTTGTAATTTTTTGTTTAATTATGGTTATTTTTTTTATTGGGTTTATCTTGTCATATTTATAGTTTATTAATCCAAAAGCTTAAAAGTTAAAACCCTTATCTTATTTATTAAAATGAATCAAAGTTATTTTTTTTAAGTCATGGAATAAACCCAACAAAACCAAAACCGAACCGAACCAAATTGCATATGATTTTTATATGGTTTTAATTTTTATATAACCAATAAACCGTAAACCAAAAAAAACCGAATTGTACCAAACCGAAATACATATGGTTTACACCAAAAAACCTACTGGACAAAATACAAAAATTCTAAATAACTTGAGGGACTAAAAAGTATAATATACCGAACTTCTACTCGGCCGGTTAAGGGATTTCTGACTCCTCCTTGTTCGTCATCTTCTTCTCCAAACCACTGGTGTTGTTATCGCCGGCGGCGAAAGAAGTAGTGGAAAATGTACGGTGACGCTACGAATTGGAATGAGAATGAGTATAGAGAAGCAATTCTCAAGGAACGACAAGTAGAGACACGTACCGTGTTTCGAACCGCTTGGGCTCCTCCGTTGAGAAACCCTAATCCGGACGCATTCGTTGTCGCTTCCAGCGATGGAACCTTAGCTTTCCATTCCTTGAACTCGCTTGTGTCCCAATCGGCCGGTTTTGGCTACTCGAGAGGTCACGACGTTATGGTGGCTGAACCTGAGGGATTGGTTAAGGCACACGAAGGGCCAGCTTATGATGTCAAGTTCTATGGCGAAGACGAGAATGCTTTGCTCCTCAGGTAGATCTAAAACCCCGTTTTTGATGGATGATTCTTTGAAATTGTACAGTGTTCAGAGGTTGATTTCAGAATTGGGCTATTTCGGTGTGGTTTCTATAGTTGTGGTGATGATGGTAGAGTTCGGGGATGGAAATGGAATGAGTTTGCTGAATCAGAGTTGTCTCTTCATTTGCAAGGTGTGTACCATTTTTGTTGTTCTGGTATGAAGGATGCTTTTTAGAGTTCGAAGATTGAGAGTTTTTAATATGATTTACAGAGAATCTTGCGAAGCCATTGCTTGAATTGACCAATCCACAACACAAGTGAGTCTTGTTCATTTGATTCTACATGATCACTTTTTTAGTGCAAATGCTATAGTTACGAGAGTGTAAAGGTGTGAAATTTCGGTATCCATAGTAGTTCTGTGTATTAGTTTGGTTACAGACTTACAGTTGATGCTGGTGAGACTTTATTCAAATGATTTACAAATGCATATAATCACTATTCTTTTTCTTATCTCATAGAGGTCCTTGGGGTGCTCTTTCACCGATGCCTGAGATCAATGCCATTTCTGTTGATCCTCAGGTTCGAATTGTATTTTTTATTTTGGTAGTTTCACTTGATGCAGTGTTGTTTTTATCCCCCTGAAATGTCCAATTATATGTCATTGCTTGGTTACAGAATAACTGTTCCCCCCTCCCTCGTTTTTCATTTATCATAGTCAGGAAGTGTATTTACGGCAGCTGGTGATTCTTGCGCATATTGTTGGGACGTGGTATGTATTCTAATTTCTATCATGGTGAATGCTTATCTCTGTATTACCATGTGATATTTGAGACCTCTAAACTTACTAGAACCACTTTATGTGTATCCGACATTTCAGGAGAGTGGTAAAATCAAAATGATCTTCAAGGGGCATTCAGACTATTTGCATTGTGTAGTTTCTCGTAGCTCTGCAAGTCAGGTAAGGGTGTTTCTATAAATATTAGAAGTGCACCTTCATTTCCGTTTATGAGTTCCACATTTGGATTTTTGTATGAGCACCAGATATTGACGGGTTCAGAGGATGGGACTGCAAGAATCTGGGGTATCTTTCTCGGTTTATTTTTCTTGCTGCTGTAATTTCTAGTATCATGTTTGGCTCATCTGTGGTTATAGAACTTTCGAAATCATTTGAGTCTTCATGTTGTTACTTGAGATCCAATGCTCCTCAGTTTAGTTGACGGCTTCTTAAAACTCTATAATTATTCATTTTGGTGATTACGGAACTTTTCACTATGTTTAGTTTGGGTTTCGGATAATGTGGTATACTTTAATTTTATAAACTAAGCTTTGTACGCTCAAGAGCTTCCTTCTGTATTGTCAACCAGATTGCAAAACAGGGAAATGCATTAAAGTAATTGGTTCCCAGGAAAAAAAGTCTCCCTTTCGCATTAGTTCTATGGCCCTCGATGGAAGTGAAAGCTGGTTGGTAAGAATTAAGCATAATCTCATTATATTTCCGTCATCTGCTATTTCTCTTGAACGGGTTGTTGCCTCCAATAACCTAAGCATATAATTCCTTTTTCCCAATGGATTACTAAGAGGTTTAAATACCGGGCTCTTACTGTTATTGCTATAATTTTCTCCTTTTCCAGGTTTGTGGACAGGGTAAAAATTTAGCTTTATGGAATCTTCCTGCCTCAGAATGCGTATCAACAATATCCTCCCCTGCACATGTACAGGATGTGATGTTTGATGAAAAGCAAGTAAGCAGAACTAGATTAGATTAAAATCTAAGCGGTGTAACGTAGGTGTTATTTGTTTACCAAGGCTTAATAGGTTGATGTGTAGTATCAACACAGCTGAAATTGATAAAAAATTACTGATTTTTTTCTAAACTGGAAACCAGAGAGATCAATACATAGTTTTGATTCCTTTATAAAGGTTAAACATGTTGTTTTTTTAAATGTTGTCTTTATCTAACAAGTATCCCACTTGCAGATTTTGACTGTAGGAGCAGAACCACTTCTAAGGCGTTTCGACTTAAATGGAACTTTGCTTTCTCAAATTCAGTGTGCTCCTAGCTCAGTATTTTCCATTTCCTTGCATCCAGCAGGAGTATGTTTCCAATTCTTTTACTTATCGCTCTAAACAAGTCGATATATCCAGAGATAACGTTATGTTACTGTAAATGTTATGTGAATTTGTTACCCCTTTTGGAGTAGAAACCCGATTTGTAACCTTTGATCCAATGCTTGTGTAATTGCAGGTGGTTGCTGTGGGAGGTTATGGAGGTCTTGTTGATGTCATCTCTCAATTTGGAAGCCATCTCTGCACATTTCGTAGCAGCTCATCGTGAAACTTCTTACAATTTCTCCGTTTAGCTCTCGATAACCTAAAGAGGTACCGAAATCAGGATGCAAAAGATATTTGTCAGTCAGATTATTGACAGTAATTAAGAACCTTTTTTGTTTGTTTCTTAGGTTCTTGCTCCTGAAAAAGAGGTCAAGATTCCGTTTCACAAATGTTCTGAGATGGTTGAGGGAACGGTAGTGTTTTGGAATCATTGTTCGGTTTAGTAGAACCGGTTTCTGGTTTAGTAGTTGCTATCGAATTTGAAAAGTCTTTCGAATTCAAGGACATTGGGCCGGTTAAGTCTGATCTCGTACATGTGTATGCACTGCTGTTGACTTTCTACTATTGCGGAGTCCTACTTTTCTTTAGATACTATATTTATCCCACCATTGATAAAATGTGACAGAAAAAATACTATCAAATATCAACCATTGATAAAATGTGTCAGAATTAAAAAAAAAAAAGTTGATCAATTAATGCTAAATAATCGTTGAACATTTATAATTTGACAACATTGACTTTTTTTTTGTTGATGATATGCTTTAAAAATAAAAGATTAAAGAACACATGACCATTTATTTGAATCAATAATTAATCTTTATCTTCTTTGAAAAAATTGATTATAAAATTTGAAAAAAAATTATCATGGAAAGGAAATGAGAATCATCTAGCGAAATAATTTGGTAAGAAGATATATAGATTTTTCTATATTATATCTAGTGAAAAAGAAACTTAAATTTTTTTGCCCAAGAGATGATAAAATTTAAATGGTGAAAGAGTCAAAGGAAGAGATTTGAACACCAATGCATGGCATTGTTTTCACTGACAGTAACAGTCTCTCGACCCATTCTTCCCGCTCCGATGATAGTTTGTTCTCTTTATTGCACTTTTTAATACTATTACTTTTGTGACTTTGCCAGTGAAAAACCAATCAATTTTATCAAGAAAACATTGACTGAGCTACTAATTGTATTATGTAGAAAGGGAGGGAAGAGATTGCATATAACGATTGATGTATAATATTGATTTTTTTTTTGTCGGCATATAAAACTGAGTAGATATTTTTAAACTATAGTTGTTGAAAAACAAAATTATACTATGAAAAATACCCTAAAATAGTTCCAAATTAGTTTTTTTTTTGCAAATTTAGCACACCAACTTTAAAATTTCAAAATAGCACACATTATCATGTGAACATATTTGTTTACCATAATAAATTACAAATAAAATTAAAACATTATGGTTGGTTATCCTTTTCCAATTTAGTGTTTAGATTTATCTTATTAGGAAAAAGTTTTGAATCATTATGAATTTATGATATTAAATTTGTGCTATTAATAAAAATTTAAACTAGTGGTTTTAAGTTTGTAACAAAATTTTTAAATTATGCTATTTTAGAAAATTTTCATTGTTATTTATGCATTAGTCTTGTTATAGAACCGTAACCAATCCCGTTAACCAATTCGAACTATATCAAAATCGTATTCGATTTGAAAATTAAAAGAAAATGGCAACCAATTAGAGCTGTATCAAATTTCCTTATAATATCATTTAGTATAATATTTTTAAATATTTTCATAAAGATTAAAGACAAAACTAAATCAAACAACATCGGATAAAAATCATGGGGGATTTTAAAAATACCATTTTTGATATGTTAATTTTTAAAAATGTCACAATGAATTATCTATTTTCAAAAATACGACTTGTTAAAAATCTTTTTAAGCCCTAAACCTTGAAATCACAAATCTTAAAAGAGTTTTGACTCATAACAAACCCTAAACCATAAAAACTAAACCTTAATATAAGATAGTTAATCCAAACATAAATAATATTTTGAATAAATGATATAATTTTAGTGACATTTTTAAAAAGATTTTAGAAAGTTGACATTTTTTTAAAATGTCATTTCAAAAATAGTATTTTTCAAAATTTCTCAAAAATTAATCTCCATTATGTTTCCATATTTTAGAAACCAAAATTAGATTGACTAGGTTAAATTTTTTATTAATTTATCGAATATTAATTTACTAATATTCTCACGAAAATTATGCAAAACCTAAATCAATAAATTTATGTTGATATTAAAAAAAAAAAGAGAAATAAAAATAAAATATCCTCACCGCTTTTCAATTAAAATCTTGCGTCACCATTGTTGTCATCTTCCTCCTCTCGCTCTCTCTCTCTCGTGAATCTTTCTATCTTCCTTCAAAAACTTTGCTTCTCTTTCTAAACAACGAGACACAATAAACCGATTTTCTTAAGCATCATCCCTCGTGCAATTTCCGTTTTGCTACAAACTTCTCAAAATCAACTTTTCTCGCTCCTCTTTCCTTCTCCGTTTCTCCTGCATGCTTCTCGGTTTTGCTGTGTCGATTTACTCTTTTGTAGCTGTTTTGTTGAAACGCCTTTGAGTATGACGGCGACGGAGAACGGTGGCGGAGATTTTGTGGATCTTGATGATAGGCTTCGTCGACGGAAATCGAGATCGGATTCTAACGGACTTGTTTCGGATGATGTTGGAGCTCCGGCCGACGTTAGGGATCGGATTGATTCCGTTGTCGATGACGCTCAAGGAACAGCGAATTTAGCCGGAGATAACGGTGGTGATACCGAAATTAGGGAAACCGGTGGAGGAGGTGGTGGCGGAGGCGGAGAAGCAGGAGGAAACACCGCTACAACGTACACGTATCGGCCGTCGGTTCCTGCTCATCGGAGAGCGAGGGAGAGTCCACTCAGCTCTGACGCAATCTTCAAACAGGTAATCTCAGATTCTACTCTTAACAATCTCTCCGAGTTTGGTTCTTGATACTGTTAATTGTTCGAGGAGATTTTCAAATTGAGTTTCGTATGACTTGAGTTTGTGATTGTGTTTCCATTGCAGAGCCATGCCGGATTATTCAACCTGTGTGTAGTAGTGCTTGTTGCTGTAAACAGTAGACTCATCATCGAAAATTTGATGAAGGTAAGTTTACTTCTTTCTTCTATTGCTTGAAACTTATTAGATTTTGTAAACTTTTCTGGAGCTGAGAACTTTATCAGAGACCTTACCTTTGTTGTTGTTGTTGCTATCATTCGTGTAGTACGGTTGGTTGATCAGAACTGATTTCTGGTTTAGTTCAAGATCGCTTCGAGATTGGCCGCTTTTCATGTGTTGGTAAAGTGCTCTTTTTTTTTTCCCAATGTTTCACTCTATGCATACAATGATGAGTTTAGTGATTCAGTTCTTCTTTATTTCTTCTGTTGCAGTCTCTCCCTTTCGATCTTTCCTTTGGCTGCCTTTACCGTCGAGAAATTGGTACTTCAGAAATGCATATCTGAACCTGTGAGTAAACTACTCTCTTAAGCCATTCCTGGATTGTTTACTGAAGACGAATTTGTATCCTGCAGAACTTATAATTTTTTCTGATAATACTGAAGGTTGTCATCATTCTTCATATTATTATCACCATGACAGAGGTTTTGTATCCAGTTTACGTCACCCTAAGGTGAGAATTTAGCTACGGTGTTTCTGGTCTCAGCTTGTGATGCTCTTTTTAAGTTTAGTTAACTAACTCGATGATATTGAAAATGGACAGGTGTGATTCCGCCTTCTTATCAGGTGTCACATTGATGCTCCTCACTTGCATTGTGTGGCTAAAGTTGGTTTCCTATGCTCATACTAACTACGACATAAGAACTGTAGCCAATTCAGCCGATAAGGTAAAAGAAGGAAAAAATAGTATATTAGTTATTTGCATTGCGTTACTGTTTTAACTAGACACTGTTATAAACTTTAGGCCAATCCTGAAGTATCCTACTACGTTAGCTTAAAGAGCTTGGCTTATTTCATGGTTGCTCCCACATTGTGTTATCAGGTAATGTGATGTGTCTTCTGCTAATAGCATCAAACATTCTTACCCTTGCAAAAGTTTCTTGTCTAAACCTCGCGTCTTTGCTTTTTACCAGCCGAGCTATCCACGTTCTCCATGTATCCGGAAGGGTTGGGTGGCTCGTCAATTTGTAAAACTGGTCATATTCACTGGATTCATGGGATTTATAATAGAGCAAGTGCGTTTCAACATCTTGCTTTTTTTATTTTTCCTCGGTCAAAATCATCATCTCTTCGTTGTCATCACTTGACTTCATGTTCTTTTGTACTTCTCTGGCAGTATATAAATCCTATTGTTAGGAACTCAAAGCATCCTTTGAAAGGGGATCTTCTATACGCTATTGAAAGAGTGTTGAAGCTTTCAGTTCCAAATTTATACGTGTGGCTCTGCATGTTCTACTGCTTCTTCCACCTTTGGTATGCCGCAATCCTTTCTCTTTCGACATAATTTCCAAAGAGAACAACAGAAAAAGGCCATCTCATCAAGAAATTGATAGATTCAGTTACTCACAGTCGGAGCTGTAATTTCAGTTAATGAACACAAATCTGTGTTGCTCTTGGCCACAGGTTAAACATATTGGCAGAGCTCCTCTGCTTCGGGGATCGTGAATTCTACAAAGATTGGTGGAATGCAAAAAGTGTGGGAGATGTGAGTTGTTGTTAATCTTGTCTTACTCAAAAAGCATAATGATTTTTTATGTTCTCGTTGTCTTTGGGTCACTTAACTAACCAAAATTCATGTATTCACTCTGTCTTCCTTTGTCAGTATTGGAGAATGTGGAATATGGTATGGTTCTCTTCCTAAAGCATTGCTTTCTTTCTTCCTTCTTTTTCTTCGACTTCGTTACTGTATGAAACAGAAGAAGAGAGCTAATCAAGATCTTGTTTTTCTTATCAGCCTGTTCATAAATGGATGGTTCGACACGTGTACTTCCCGTGCCTTCGCAGCAAGATACCGAAAGTGAGTGAGATATATATATTAGTGATTCATGATGATCGAGATTATTTTCTCTGCTTTATAACCTTAACCCTCCACTCTCTTTTTTTTTTTTCCAGGCACCTGCCGTTATCATTGCTTTCTTAGTCTCTGCAGTCTTTCATGAGGTATATATACCTTCTGCATTGCCTTGTCCCTAGACACATGAACACGCTAGTTAAAGAAACGCTAATATTCAAAGCGTTGTTCTTACTTACAATCTCGTGTTTACAAATTTCCTTACAGTTATGCATCGCAGTCCCTTGCCGTCTCTTCAAGCTATGGGCTTTCATTGGGATTATGTTTCAGGTAAAAAAATCACAAAACTTTCGTAGTTGATATTCACAAACAATCTGGAAGAATCTGTCACTTTGGTCTCATTTTCTGACTAACCAATGTATTTGAGTAGGTGCCTTTGGTGTTTATCACAAACTATCTACAAGAACGGTATGGCTCAATGGTATGCTCTCTAATCTCGAAAGATAAAGACCGAATAACTCTTTTCTCTGATCGTAGCCACTTAAATTTTTAATTTGTTGTCGAAACTTTTAAAGAAGAAACTGTTTTGGAATGTGATCATTAGGTGGGCAACATGATCTTCTGGTTCGTCTTCTGCATTTTCGGACAACCGATGTGCGTGCTTCTTTATTACCACGATCTGATGAACCGCAAAGGATCAATCTCCTAGAAAAATCCGTCTCAAAGGACTTTCTTGCGCCATTGATGCATCTGTTCTACTGATGCTAACACAAAAATGGGGTTTTACCAAATTGTCAATTGAAGAAGAAGGAAAGAAATTGAGTTTGTATAAGCAAAATTTTGGTAAGTGTTAAAAAAGACTTAAAAAGAGAAATCCTTTTGAGTTATGATTCTCTTGTGTGCGTCTTTGGATCTTGATCTGCTCTTTCTTATTGGATTAAAAAGAAAAGTAGATTGAGATATTGAATTTTGTTATTGGTACAAAGAAATTTCAATCAACACTGTTGTAATAATTTTGACTACGATGGCTACCAAACACAGAATATATATATAAATGGATTCCCTTTCTTCTTTTTTTGCTTTTTTGGTAAACGGAGGGGAAAAAAGTAAGATTTAGGTTTTACTGTTAGACCAAATCGAGTAAAAAATGTTTTTTTGAATAAAAAAAAAGGACAAAATGTGATTAATGCATGGGGGTTGTATGAAATGAAATCAAGTTGATTGAATGATTGGTGGTCCTGTCAGTGGGCTGCCCATTTATTTTATTTTTCACGTATTTATGTAAATCGTATGTAACTAAGGAGACAACATTTTAAATTAGAATAAAGTGTATCGTTGAGGCATCTCCGAAAACTATAGCTACCGAGACTATACGTTATTGACTCTCTTCGTTCATATAATAAAATCTTTGTTTCTTTCTAGAGATTTCTTCTTTCTATTGTCATTTGTCAACATGGTTTGAACAATTGATTTTAATAATAAATGTTTAAATTAAAAAAATACATTTAAAATAAATGTTATATAACATTTTCATCATCATGGAGCATATTTGTTTAGTTGATATAGAAATGTGATGAGAGAAACTTATCGATGGAGAGAAATATAAATCAGCGGTTAGAAATTAAGTCGAATGTGATATACTGATAAATAAAGCCATTTGTTGTAAGAGATAATACTCAAATAATTTTGGAAAGTCTCATAATTACTAAAACAAATTTGAGAGAAAATTGATTTCCTAAAATAACTTTAACTTTTAAACCTATTATTTTTTAATAACGAAAATGCCATTGACATTTAAATATATATATATATATATATATATATATATATATATATATATTAAAATAATAATAAAAATAAAATTTTAATAAAAAAATGATTAGCAAACACTATTTGTAAATGGCGATTGCGATTGACGTTTGCAATTGACGATTAGCGTTTGCGACTGGTGTTTGTAATTAGCATTTGCGATTGGCGTGTGCGACTGGCGTTTGTGACTGGCGTTTGTGATATGCGTTTGCGATTGACGCTTGCGTTTGCGTTTGAAATCATGGTAGACTTGTTTTCTAAATGATGATAGACTTGTATATCGAACGGCGTTTACGACTGGCGTTTGCGTCAGAAAATCATTGTATTTAAATACAAGTTAACATACAAGTCTACCATCATTGTATGTAAATATACAAGTCTACCATCATTGTATGTCAATATACAAATCTACCATCATTATATGTATATATACAAGTCTACCATCATTATATGTAAGCATACAAGTCTACCATCATTGTATGTAAGCATACAAATCTACCATATTAAATCTACCGCCATACTAACTAATAAATCTACCAACTGAAAGTTATTTTAGTAAACTCGAAATATTGAATAACTCTACCGCGTCATTTATAATATGTCGTAGAGTTATTATAAATCTGTCACCACTATAAATAAGTCTACGATTCAAAACACGTGTAAGTCTATCTCCCGTGAATTTAAGTTTACCACAAATATTTAGTCTACCGTCAAACGAAATAAATCTACCACTCAATAATAAATCTACCATTCAACTACTAAGTCTATCACTCCAAAACAAATCCACCACCGTTGGCGTTAACTCTACCACTCATAATATAAGTCTACCACTCACAAACATCTCTACCACCAAATAAAAATAAGTCTATAGAATAAGTCTACCATTTGAATATTAAGTCTACCGTTCATGGACTAAGTCTATGGACTTGAATTAAATCTACCGTTCATGGACTAAGTCTACGGACTTGAATTAAGTCTATCAAACCCTTTATAAACCTACCGACCATTAAATAAATCTACCATCACGAAGACGGTAGACTTATCGTTTTTGGCGGGAACTTTCCCCCCTCCCCCAAAAACGCCTACGTGTCCTGCCTCATTAATGACATTTTCGTGAATACGTATTTTGTCTACAAAGAAAATAAGAATAAAATTGGTAGACGAGGTTGTTTGAGTAATTATGAAAGATGAGCATTACTTTGATAAAAAAAAAAAAAATTTGTAGGATTGTTTGAGTAACATCATGAAATAAAAGTCGACAATATAAATACAAGTGGACCGTTTAAATAAGTGTACTATTCAAACGATTTTGTTGATTTTTCTTTCTTTCAAATGTTTTTCTTACACATTTTTACAATGTTACTTAGAACATATTCATGATGTTTAAACTTCAAACCTAAAACAAATAATAATTAGAAACATTATATACTAATTGAATGCTAGTAGTACTACTCCAATAAAATTATATTGAATCCACAAATCAGCAAAAAGAAATAGGTGGCACACATCTTTCAATACGAAAGGCTAACATAGATGGGTTTTTAAGAGGTGGTACCAAGTTGACAACTTTGTCGTGAGTTTTCTTACAAATCATGGACAAGATTATATATATATATATATATTTTTTTTCAGCTTTCGTAACTAACTTTATTTGAATTTAGGTATTTAACAACTGATTATTGGTTCTTAAGTAAAGTTGGTATGTTTGAGAGGAAAAAAGATGAAGAAGGTATTTAACAACTTGAACAAATAAGCAGGTCCCATTGACCAAAAACTCTATTTCGGACATCTCAACTTTGGATTTCGGTTTACTAATTTCTCTAAGAGTCAGTTAGCATACATTTTATAAAATAAAAATGCTTAGCCATGATAAGATGAGTGCTACGAAAAATTGTACACCTGATAAAACTTTTTTAGAAAAATGAAAAATAAGTTAGTTTATTAAATAATGAGAAATTGGCTAAAATAACCAATAAAAAATTATAATTTATTAACTATCCAAATCCCTAAGATCTAATGGCTATAATCCCTCTACATCATGCATTTTTTTGTTAGTTTTTGGTTAGTTTGCTAATTAATTTAATTTGGTTATTCACCAAATTCTCTCTTAAATAATTAAATCTCAATAAACTGACCTTTGCCCTTCTTTTTTTTGTATCAACATTCTTTCCATTTATGTTTTTTTTTCTTAATAAAGGAAAAAAAAATTGTTTAAAAAAGGAATCACGTGAAGATCACGTGGAGAAATATTTGGTCAAACAGAGAAATTCAGTTGGAACATAAGACAGTAAGTAATTAATTTTGACGCTCCACCGACTCGGCGACAGCTGCATCTGACTCAGCGCCTCATGTTGACTTCGAAGTCTCTAATTATTATTTAATTATTTTAGGTATTTCGTGGAGTATTATTTACATATATGAATTAGATTACTACTATTGAATTAGCAAAGTAATAAATTTCATTTCAAAAATTTACAATAAATTCAATCTTAAAACTTATTACTTTAATTTTCTATCTAACAAGGACATGTATATCAATTATTGTTTTTGGGAGATTTTTAAAGATATTTTTAATGACCAGAAAATCCAGAATAATTGTTTTGTATAAAAATTAAAATTAATTTATAAAATATGTGATTATCAAATTGATTTCACAATAAATATATATTATTGATTATTATCCCAAAAAACCAAATTTTTAGCTTCCAACAAATAAATAAATATTTTTAATAAATTTTATTTCTTATATTGAATATTTCTAAGAGTGCTTTTTAGCATGTGTAACTGAAACATTTGAACATGATTCTGATTAAAAAAGTTGCTTAAGAACATTCTAATAGTGTAGATAAAAACAAGAAATCTTAATACAAAAAAATGTTTTTAACATATCAAATATACGTTCAATAAAAAAATTTGTATCATACCTATACAAATAATTTGAGACGGTTTTTGTTATTTTTACTATATGTTTTCAAAATTAATACAGTCTCAAAATAAAGTCTCACTCAAATATATTAACAAATCAGATATACATTTGGAAAGTTAAAAAAAAACATTTTGGAACTAGTTTTGAAATTATTCTTAAAACAAATACTGTAGTATGGAAATATTCTTAATTTCTTAAACAAATATTTTGACATATCAAATATATGTTCAATAAAAAACACTCCCTAACATATTTCTTTAGGGAAGGTTATTGATAAAATGGAAGCAATATAAAAATGTAAATTAAACAAAAGATTCTTTACTTCTCGTAAAAGAAAGAAACAAAAACAAAAAGCCATTCATCGACTTTTATTACAAAACCTCACTACTTCTTCTTCTTCTTCTTCGTCTGAGACCAAAAAAATGGAAGACTTCAGATCTAGATCGTACGGTGACGGAAGAACATCAGACATTCAACAATACTCCACCAACCAAAGATCCAACGGTCCAGATTCATTCAGTGGTAATGGTATGCAAGATCTCAGGTCTTACAGCACTTCCTACACCGATTACCCGACCCGTATACCCGAAGACCCGAATCCGAAGAAAGGAAGATCATCTTCGTCTTCTTCATCGTCTTCGTGGGGATTTGCGGATCCAGATTTACAGAGGAAGAAGAGAGTTGTGAGTTACAGAGCTTATACTGTTGAAGGTAAGCTTAAAGGTTCTTTCAGGAAAAGCTTCAAGTGGATCAAAGATAGATGCAACAAATTACTTAATTAGCCAAAAAAGTGTGCTTATAAGATAATAAACTTTTGAGGTTTGTTCGAATCCGATGATTTCGATTTAGTTTCAAACCTTTTTCTATCATTTTTTTCCTTCTATTTGTGTGTTCAAATCTCCTTAGTTAACAACAATAATTAATAGATATATGCTCTAAAAGATGTCATAGATTGAAAATGAGATGAGTGAGTGATTATTATACGATTTTTGACGTGTTCTAAATTAATTTTGTGGCAAGTTACAATGTTAATTTTTTCCTTTGTCAACGCAAGTTACAACGATTTCTGATTTACTTAGTGGCATGTTAAAGAATTACGGCATGAATGTTATACAAATTTGTTACTTTTTTTTATAAAAAAATTTGCAATACTTCTCATTAAGTTTCGATGATTTTGCTTATTTTGAAAGTGGTTTCGTTGCGTTTTGTTTGTCTAAAAGTTTCGTTTTCAAAGTTTAAACGAGACTTTGTTGATTTCCTTAACCCAACGTTTTAACGTTACGTGATTCTTACAATGACGTCTTCTAATCGGTGTTTGACTGCGATTTTTTCCTTCACAGTTTCATCAAACATACTAATCATTACAGATGAATATAATATCTCTTCATCAGTCTTTAAAATTTAAAATATTAAGGTTTCACTCGATAGTATACGGAACAACGGAATAATTTTATGATTTCAAGAGTTTTTCCAAAGAAAAATCTGCAGAATCAAGAGATGTTGACAAAATAAATAAAACTCCACAATATACATTTATGTTGGTGTCGGATTTCACTCCATTGAGTTGAGTCCATTAGCGTATGTAAAATCCAACAAGTTAAGGGAACATGTGGCCCAAAAGTAGAGGCTCAAATCGACCAAATATTTAGTCCGTCAGAATCAAAACCCAGTTTATAAATCAAGAGGCTCACCTGAAGAGGCGAATTGGTAGTTAGCTCGTCAAGATATTTCAGGTTGTTGACTAAATTTTCAGCTCACCCGAACATTTTAGGTCGTCAATTAAGTATTCAGATCGTCGGAATATTTCAGGTCGTCAAGTACTCAGCTCACCCATATATTTTAGATCATGGACTAAGTAGCCAACTCATCAGAATATTTCAAGATCGTGGATAGTTGAGTTTCGAAGAAACCGGAGCACGTGCTGAGCGAAAATCTCGGAGAAGATACCCTCAGAGCGCCTATAAAATAGAAGGAAGAAGACATTTCAAAATGGTGGGGGAGGGGGGGGGGGAAGGATTTTTCATCCGCGTTTTTACTTAGGAACTCGACTTTTTGACAGGCTAAAAACTCGTTATTCTCATTTGCTATCTCGATAATCTTCTAGTTATTTCATTATCAATCAAAATCATTATGTCCTTAAGTTACTCACAAAAAAATTGTTTCCTTTTATTTTGTTATTTTAACACTTCACCATTTAAATATTGATTGTGGATTTAGGTATCCACAATTTAGCGCCGTCGGTAAAGAATTGGATTTTCTTACTCACAAAACGTTATGTAAGAATTATTACAGTCTCGAAATGACTAATATGTTGAAATTTGTCGAACCAAGTTCTTGATTTCCGAATAAGGTAAGAAGCATGCTGAATCGCATGCTCAAAAATAGGGTGACCAATTCGCGCAACCCAACCCAACCCAATCCAACCCAACCCAAAAAAATCTGGATTAATTTGGATATGGATTTATACAAAAATCCATTTAGGTCTAATAATAAATATTAATTTGAGTTTGGGTTATATGGATTGGTCTTTAGATAACTAAAAGACCCAAATAAAATCCAAAAAATCTTACTTATATTAACAAATAACTTAATATATATGTAAAATTATCTAATTTTACTATTAACCCTAATCATATGTTAACTAATTTTTTAGTATAAAAGAAATCTTCAATAAAAATTCGAAGAATACTTTCAAAGATAAATCAATTTCTCTACCATACGTCTCATATTTGGTTTATATTGCAGGTTTTGTTTGGAATTTTTTAAAAAAACTTTCAGCGATTCTAGTTCAACTATTAGTTTTTTTTGTTCGACTTTCCAAGTCGTTTATTTTATTTTAAATTTAAAATATCAAGGATAATATTTTTTTATATTATTTTGGGATTTTATGAATTATTTTATTTATTAAATTTGCGTTAAAAATTTATTTTAGATGATATTATCATTTTTCTATAAAAATTCAATTAACCGAAACTAATCCAAAACCTAAAGAACCTAAATAAAATTAGATTTAGGTTTACTTTGGTCAAATTATTTATGATCAAAACAACTTAAACCGACCCAAAACCTAAAAAACTTGATCCAAAATTTATTTGGATTGAATTTGGTACAATATTTCTTAACCTAAATAACCTAAACTCAACCCAAAACCTAAGAAACCCAACCCAAAACCTAGTTTGGCCAAGGGGTGGAATTATTATCCGGGATCTGGTATCCGATCCGGTATCCGTTCCTATCCACTCCGGAAATACGGATATCCGGGATATCCGGATCTGGATAATAAAATCTCGGATAGTAAAATTTCAAGGTCCGGATATCCGGATCCGGATCAGGGCGCATTAAATATATTAAAAACATATAGTTTTACATATATTAAGTTATTTTTATATAAAAATGTATACATATATATTGATTTTAGTTCTTTTTCTAATATATCATATTTATTTTGAAAAAAAATATTTAAAAATTTAATTTATAATTAAAATTTATAATTTTTTTAAATTTTTTTAGTATTTTAATTTAATTATTTTATTATTATTTTCGGATCCGGATCCGGATATCTTAATTTTTTGTCGGATACCCGAAGTCCGGATATCCGGAAGTCACGGATCCGGATCCGGATACTTTTTCCACGGATGCGACGGATCCGGATCCGGATATTCTTAAATTTCCGGATATCCGGATCCGTCACACCCCTAGTTTGGCCACCCCTACTCAAAAGAGCATAGGCTAAAAACTTGTTTTTCTCATTTGTTATCTATATAATCTTCTAGTTGTTTCATTATCAATTAAAATCATTATGTCCTTAAGTTCTACTCACGAAAATTTTGGTATCCTTTTATTTCAACTCTTCACCATTTAAATCTTGATTGTGGATTTAGATATCCACAATTTGGCGTTGTCTGTGGAGAGTTGGATTTTCTTACTCACGGAACGATATGTAAGAATTATTACAATCTCGAAATGACTAATATGTTGAAATTTTTCGAACCAATTTCTCGATTTGCGAATGAGACCAGAAGCATGCTGAATCGCTTGCTCAAAAGAGCAGAGGCTAAAAACTTGTTATTCTCATTTTCTATCTCTATAATTTTCTAGTTGTTTCATTATCAATCAAAATCTGTTTTTAAGTTCTACTCACGAAAACTTTCGTTTCCTTTTATTTTGTTATTTTAACACTTCATCATTTTAACACTTCGCCTGTTCGAAAGAGCAGGTAAACATGACGAACTAAGTCAAATTTTCATTGCTCGATTTGATTAACAAAAGAAGATTAGATGTCGTGCGTTTGAAGGATTGGACGAACTCATGAACGCCCCAAAAATGTGTCAAATGCGTTTTGTCGTTCTGAACTCGGTTGAAAACCAGGCTATGAGACCTATAAAGAGCGGACCTCGGCTGAATTTTCCTAATCTGACTGTGATATTCTGAGATCATGCTTCCCAGTCCATCTCCGCTATCTCATAAACAGCTGACACCAATCTCGGGCCTACCCCAGTTTGGGCAACCTTCGAGTTAGACACCTATTTCATACCGACTAATTAGTCATAAATTTTGTTACAAATTACCGCATGTTAAAGAATTACGGCATGAATATTATATAAATTTCTTACATTTTTTCATTTTTATTTAGCCAGTGATATGTTAAAGAATTACGGTATATGAATGTAAGAATATGTTAAAGAATTACGGTATATGAATGTTATACAAATTTCTTACAGTTTTTTATTAGAGACACCCAAAATTAGAGACCCACATGTCTGGTTATGCCAAAATATAAAGGTCAAACTTTTAAAGATGAATACAAAATCATCTCTGCCTCTTTTTGTTTTTCGATTTCAAGTATGACTGTGTTGAAATCTCTCTGCCTCTTTTTTCGATTTTAAGTATGACTGTGGTCAAATCCCTCTGCCTCTTTTTGTTTTTCGATATGTTATTATCAAGAAGAGTTTGCACCCCAAAAAAAAAGAAAAAAAAAAATGAATACGTAAAACCTTTTTCCCTAGAGACACAATGTTGTGTGATTACCCAATTCGTGCCCATATTTCTTGAAACGAGTCATGTGAACTTTAAACTCGGACATAAAAAAAAACAAAACCAAAATTTTTAATTCTAAGAGAATATAACTTAAGTAAATAATTAATTTGCTAGATATGAAAACACCTATTTTACTTAAGATATGAAAAAGAAAAATCGTTTTGAAAGATATGAAAACAAGGTCTATTTTACAAAACATAACTGATACTTGAATTATTTTTCGAAATCGCGAGTTTTTTTTTTGGTAACATTGTAACGATGTACTACAACTGTATTACAACTTGTACTTGCCTCTTGTTTAATCAATCAGTGAAACAGTGTTACGAAAAATATTATCACTATTTTTTATTGTACCGTTAGATCTTATCACTATTTATACTGTTTTTAATTATACTATAAACCGCTATTTCATACCAACAAAAATTACACCACTTTATATTACCAATCGGATTCAATACTATTCCATTCTGCAATTTTTTTCTTTTTCCATAAATTCCCTCTATGAAACCACATATAGAACTAATCGGGGATAAAAGATTCTCTTGGAAAGGTTTCTCTATACAATGGAGGAGACAAATGAACATCTGAAGAACCATATTTAAGAACTTTGGTATACATAAATCTCTATCGCTCTCTTATATCAATTCTCTAACTGTTTAAGAAAAAGAAAAAAAAACTTTCTTCAGAAGAATCATAGGAAACCTTCAAACCCTCGAGAAGGTTGAGGCAAGCAACAAAAGTGAATACCGGTTTTGCATTAAAGCTTCATGTATGAATTAGTCTGAGAGCTTTGCTTTGGGTTCTACACCAGTAGTAGTAGTATCGTCTCCATTTGATTGTGGCAATGCTGCAGTCTCATCGCCTGCACTGTTATTGACCCGCAAGCTATCAATGCCTTTGAGTGCGGATTCATAGTTTGCATTGTCACTCCCGCCACTGAACGGTTCACGACTACTCGAGTCCACAACTCGTCTTGATGATGATCCTTCTGATCGACCCAAGTTGGAGGATCCAGGTAGCTAAGAAATCAAAGGACAATATGAATGTCCAGATTCGGAAAAAGGTAGCCCGAGAAAAAAAAAAAAGACATGACAAAAACTTACTAGCGTGTCCTTTGCAATTGCAGATTCATTTACGTTCTTGTTCTTCTGCTTCAGGGTAAAATCCGGATTTGTTCTCTGATTTGGCACATCTATGGCAGAGACACACACGTCCTTAAGTATATAAAAAACTATGTGGCTGCATTTGCTTAGGGAAGAATGATAAGCATCCAAAAATATACCTGGTCGATTCTCAGCATTGCCGACCGCAGGGTTTAATCCAGAACTAGTTCCAACACCACCGTCCTGACAAAAGAAACATCAAATAATCTTTGCATTATTCAAAATTGTATATGTATCATGAACAGGATAAAAAATTACAAGTATCAAGAGTGTACACTGGCACGAGGTGGAGGGTTTCCAGATTGTGATTGCTGATACCTGAATACCGTCCAGTCAAACACAAAATCAAACTGAAAACCTGGGACAAACAAACCCGAACAATAGTGGGGATTCAGTTGGTGTCAACTGTCAACAGAAGCTTCTGTAATGAATTTAGTAGCCTGAGAGGAAGAGGGAGAAAAAAATGAATGACCTTCACGAATGAAAAGGTTGCGGAATAGTCTCTTCAAATATGCATAGTCTGGCTTATCATCAAACCTAAGTGAGCGGCAGTAATGAAAGTAGGATGCAAACTCTGTTGGATGGCCTCTGCATAACGCCTGAAAATACACTGATGCAAAGTTACAGTACTATCTATAATCAACCTTCTCTACGTCATCACAATTCCTTAGTGCACAGACTTTTGTAAGTTCCTGATAGTGCACCATATGAGAAGAACTTACTTCGATGGAAGTAGAAACTTTCTTTTCACTAATCTTATCGTATTTCTGTTTCTTGTTCCCAGCTTTCAGTCCCTGCCACGGGAGACTACAAGAAACTAGATTAAGAGATGGACTGGGAGATAAGAAGCGCGATACAAAGAAAGGTTACTTAATGACTCTAACCTTCCCATGAGGAAGTACATGAGGATATAACCAAGTGATTCTATATCATCCCTCCGACTTTGCTCTACCAAGTGTAGAATGTACAGACGAACAGAAGATTGAAATAAGAAAAAGTAGTCCGTGAAAGAAAGAATAAGATTGTGATTATCAGGAGGGTTTATAGAAAAGCAATGGAGTATACCGATCCCTAGGTGAGTGTTCAAGCTGGCATACCTCGGAGTCCCGATTAGACTTTTATTCTCCCTGAATATAATAACAAACTCGCTGTCAGAAAAAAATCTGAATCTGACATCCAATTTGCTGAAAATGCTGAATCTCTTGTATCCAAAACCTTGTCACCTGTATGGGATATGTCGGTGAGTTGAGCTGTCCCTATATTTCTTAGCCAAGCCGTAGTCTATGATGTAGACCTAGAGAAAGACATACAATAGTGAGATCCCAAAACCAAAGTTGAGACTAACGAAAAAATTCTAACTGAGAGTTTATGAAGAAGAAAGACAACCTGATTTGCCCGCCTTCCCAAACCCATGAGAAAATTATCCGGCTTTATATCACGATGAAGATACGACTTAGAATGGATGAACTCGAGACGATTTATCTGACACAAGGCGTAAAACAAGTTCGTGAAACCCAGCACTGAGAGTTGCATTAACAGTGACAAATGCATCAATCCAAAAGCGTTACCATTTGATCAGCTAGCATGAGAACTGTCTTCAAAGTAAATTTCCTGTTGCAATAACTAAAAAGATCTTCAAGGCTTGGACCAAGCAAATCCATCACTAAAACATTGTAGTCTCCCTCGACGCCATTCCATTTCATGTTTGGTATCCCAGCTGCATTCGTCAAGAAATGAATAAACCACAAACAACTATAATCGATGAAAATTCGGAAGAAAAACAGAGACAAATTCAGAAACATTTCATACTTCCACCCTGGAGAAGTCTATATATCCTCGACTCATATAACAATTGCGGATGCGGAGTCTTCACATTTTCCTGCACAATACACAATAAGATCAGCTTTCCAGGCTGCAAAAGAGTGAACTGCAAATCTCGATTCGATTCGACTCTCCAAAATTGGGACTCTAACTCCAATTTCAACAAAGTTTGAAACACTCACAAGCTTAATGGCGACTTCTTCGTTAGTCTGAACATCAGTTCCTGAAATCACAACAGTCTCAAACTTAGCCATCAAACAAACTTGCAAATTAAAAGTGAGAGATTTATATAGAAGAGATTTAGCATATCTAACTGATTTGACCTACTCAGACGGCAACCACATCGAGCAAGCACAATATTTGGATAGATAAAGAGTAAAACCGTAGAGAGAGAGAGAGAGAGCGAACCAAGGTAAATCTCTCCGAATGAGCCGCTCCCAATTTTCCGGCCAAGACGAAACTTACTCCCAATACGAGGTTCCATCGTCAAATCAACAACGACAATTGTATGAAAACCCTAACTCCTGTTCTACACTCCCTCTCGCGAAGGAGAGTGTAAAGAACGATAATCAGTGGCGATTAACGAAAAAAACGCGGGAGCAACTAGGGTTTTCACGGAGAAGAGATGGCGGAATCGAGAGTAGTTGCTGGGAAATTGGAAGTGAGTAGGTGAGGAAATTTAGAGAGATTCGATGGAGATTTGGTGAAGCAAAGAAGAAGAAGAAGAAGAAGAAGAAGTTGAGGAAAAGACAAAGAAGAAGAAGAAGAAAATCTGCGCGTGTCGCTTAGCCTCTGGTCTTTTTCATTTCTTCTCTCTTCCTTCGCTCGTATAGGTTAACTATTTTCATTCAAAGACCGAATATAACATTTTATTTCATAAGTTTTTTTTTGTTTCTATGAATTTATATTCCCTTTATGTTTTATTAATTGAAAAAATATAAATGCAAAAAATCATGTGTCGTCAAAGAGTAGTTTAAAGGACACATTAATTAAATTATCGGGTCGACGATCTATTTTCCCTCAAAAACAATTTTATAGCACCAAATCCACGCCGTTTTTAACCCTCAATATATCTCCCTATGTTTTGAAAATTACACACTTATTTGCATACAGAATAAAAATTACAGACCTATATACACATAACGGTTGGTTTATGACTTGAACCTGATACGAAACCACATAAGACATAAAACAAATTGGATTAGAAAACCGAAACCGACCCGTAATCCGACTCGAAACCCGACCCGTTAACCAATTTATAAATCGACGAACCCTAAAAAAAGATTTCTCTAAATCGACTGTAATTTGTTCAATATTTCTTGAAATTGAGTAAGTTTCTTGTTAGGGAATACGATTTCGTAGGCATGTTTGTCGGATTTCAATTTCATAGTGAAGTTTCTGGGTTTTGCAGGTTACTGGAGATTCGATTGTGAACATGAGCACTGGATCTGGAACTTCTACTGGAACATCAAATCCCCGAAGAAGAGGAAGAATCGTGGTGTTCCGAAGATATGTTGGTGTGGGCAACAAACCGTGGAATTGATTTCCAAAACCGTGGAACAGAGACATGTTCATGAAATAAACTACATAACCATTCACAAGTACCAAACTGATCCAGCTTCTTAAGACTGAGATTGTGAAGCTTGACCTTGATAAGCATGACCTTGAGAAACTTGGCTTTGAAAAGCATGCCCTTGAGAAGCTTGGCCTTTAGTACCCTGACAGCTTCTTCGATGTTGTAGTCATTTCGTTCCCGAGGATCTTTGTGATCGGACTCATCTCCTCCAAGATCGTCTTATAATCCACGATTTCAGCCATCGATTACAGATAACCGACCTAGATTCTTCCACAACAACCTCAAACCTTCGAAAATTTGAGGTTCTCGAACAAAATCTATTTTAGGGTTTTCGATTTGGGAATTTTTCTATTTGGGGATTTTCGATTTTAGGGTTTAATGAAGCAAGTCGGGACTGGGTAAGTTATACATTCTAATCGGATCATATTCGGGTTTAATCGGGTTTAGTCGCGGTTTATTTTGTGTTTACATGGTTAATATTGGATTGGTCTACAGTAAACCAAAACAAATCGTGTTTTGTGTGTAAATTGGTTTCAAAATTTCATTTTGTGTGTATATAAGTCTGTGACTTTTATTATGTGTGCAAATAAGTGTGTAACTTTTAAAACATGGGGAAAGACATTGAGACTTAAAAACTGTGTGGATCTGGTGCTATAAGTTTGTTTTTGGGGAGAAATAGGTCGTCGCCCTAAATTATCCAATCAAAATATTTCAATTAATTCTATATGCCATGGTGAAAATCTCTACATATTTTCATTAATTTTTTTAACATGAACTCACAAATACACGTGTTACAAATTTAAATCTAACTAAAATGTTATATAACATAATGTTTTAACGATGAATCATTTACCGATGTCAATTATTTTATAAAAATTGAAAATATGATTGATCATACAATTATTTTCTTTAATATCGCTTAATTGTATCCATATTATTCTAATTAAAGTTGAGCTTTTGTTATAAACGTACAGCTTTACAAATAAAATATTTTTACAATTTTTTATAGAAAGCACGATAGGTTTATTGATAGAAATATATATATACACATATATAAGGTTTTGATAATTTCTATTTTAAAAAGATGCAAGAATCATTGTTTTGTTTGCTATCAATCAAACTGTTGGAACTTATAAAGCTATCAACCATATGTACAAGTTGTTAATATTGGTGAAATCCAAACAATTCATACAAAATAAATTGAAAACAAAAAATTAATGCTTGAATTTCAAAAAATCATCAATTTTACTTTTTATTATTTTTATAAAGCTATCAATTTTTATTATTTCAAAAAATCATCAATTTTACTTTTTTATTTTAAAAGATTTTTACATTCTAAGACGTTGTTTTTTTGGTTTTGGTGAACTCAAATAAGTTTAAGAGAACTCATAATCTCAAACGTATTCGATTTACACCCAAAAAACTTACATCATAAGCCAAGTGTCATGCAAATTAATTTTGTAAAATAAAATCTATTTATCTATATGGAAAATGTACCATTTGACATTTGTTATTTTCCGATATATTAAAAAAAATCATGAAAAAATCATGATTTTTTTTCCAAATATTCTAATCCTGCGTTTGACACGGGCCAAAATCTAGTATTCATTAAAATTGTGGAAAAATGTCATCCGTAAAAAAAAATCAATCCTTTTCTGAAAAAAAAATATATCTTCGTGTTTTTGTCTCTTTCATAAGGCAATCCACGTATTAGTACAACGAGGAATAAAATAAACTGAAAAAAAGAAAAATGACTTTAACGTCTTCAAAACATCAAGTTCCGCCGCAAAGATTAACCATTTCTTTGGATTTGTTAACCATAGAGATTAAATCCGTATAATCGATATCAAACGTTAAAAATCGATAACATACACTTCATCGTTCATACTAGTCTCTTTAGGACACTCTCTGGGATGTGCCACGTCATCACACGAGAGAAGAACAGAACATGTGGCTCTCTCCCAACCTTGCAGGGACAATAAGCTTTACCGAGGAAGGGTATGGATCAGTTAAACGTATATATGTATGAGAGAACTAAGCAAATGAGGTTATATGAATAAGATTGGTGAAAACAACTTTTATCACCTTGAGAAGCAGTTGGAACATTACATGTGTTTAGTATACAAAGAGAATAAGGCGTGCTTTCAAGGTAATAGTTGTTGTCTCACTTTGTGATTCTTTGGCTTAGGAGTCGGGAGTTTCAGATTTTGATGTTAGAGATTTCATTAAAAAGACAGAGGAGGATCTACTTTTTTAGCAAATACATTCCATCTCTAAACTCTAGTTTCTCTTCAGAGACCAAGCCAGAAAGAAAGCTCTGAAGCTGTTGCAGAGACTTGTCGTAAGAAGGATCAGCTACACAGAACATCTACAAATAAAACAGAGCAACAATGATATATCATAATAAAAAAGACAACAACATTGTAAAACCAGCGAGGTTTATGCCTTAGATTGTACCTTGAGAGTGTTATGGATTCGTTCTAGTGCCATGCTGCCAAAATTTGTGAGCATTCCCATGATGAATTTCTGTAACATTGTTGAGAATTGTTTAGATTTTATATTTTACAGAAGCAACTGATTTAGTAGAATGAAAGTTTCCTTATACCTCGTATATTGTCATTTCTTTTCGAAGTTGATCTTCCACAGAGGCGATTGATCTTTCACTTTCTTCATCACCTGCTAAAAGCTCCTCGCTTTCGTTCTTTCCAGAATCAGTTATGGATTCAACAAGCGTAAACACACTGGCGTTTGAGTCTGTTCCGGTAGATTCTCTCAAAACTCCCTAAGTTCAGGAAACTTTACAAGTTAGCTCTTCCTCCAAATGAATGGTTTGAAGCAGAAGACTACAATTATAGTATGTACCTTGCTTATCCAGAAGTTTACTCTCCGGTTTAATGCGTCAGTGGGTACCCCGATGACTGCAGCAAGATCTATAGAGGTCCAACTGAAATATTTGCATGAGTTCAGTAACACTGGAAGAGGAAAATATGACATATTGATTGATTCTTGCAATTACCTTTTCTTTTCTTGAAATTGCATGATAATGGCTGCATGTGTGGGGGAGACTGTGAACTGCATAGCTCTGTCTTCAAATTGCAACTCCAACTGAATTCATCCAAGCAATTTCAGAGAGATACATTTGTCAGTATCTGCTTTCTCCGTTACTCCAAAACAAAACATGAACCAGTCACTACTAATATATTTACGCATAAGCTACCTTGACACTGCCAAGATTTTTCTTCCAAAGTAGTTTACGAGGGGTCTTGATTTCATGATATCGATTCGCATAATCTAATAGCAGCTTGTCAATAGGTCCAGGTAACTCTAGAGGCTCATCCTGAAATTCCTCCTCCATTTTAGTGAATGGAAGCAATCACAAGAATCTATACGTATGATTTAATTGATGAAAACTCAGAAAGAAGAACATATAACCACCTGAATTGGTGGCCAGAAGTTGGTTGAAAGTATCGTCGAGGTAAGAGTATCAACAGATAGCTCAGTCTCTCCTAACTCAGCGCCTAAAAACGAGGGATGGACACAGATAAGGTTCAGACAATAATCCACATTGCAGGGGTAAAATTGAGAACAACTCAGAAATATGACCTGTTTGAGATGCCTTTTTAATGTTAGTGTTCACTCTCTTAGAATCAATCAAGTCGTTCAGCATTATCTCACATCTTTGCATACTAGCTTCTCCAAAATGTATCTATTGGCAGTATAAGAGAAGGTAAAGTTAGATTCAACACTGTAGAAACGATCCAATAGTTTGACAAGATCAACTTCAGAGTGAAAAATATGGAGATTGCCTTGAGAAGTTCGACAGTGCGTATCTCAGTGTCAATGTCATAATCAGTCTTGTTGAGAAGCTTTTCAGCGAGCATAACACGATATTCATTTACTAGTTGCTCTTTAGATCCAATTATATCAACAAGCATTCCTAGTATGTCTACCTTCCTCTGACTGAGGCTTCCTTTTAAAGGATCGGCCTCAACAGGGTCTGGTTCCCAACTGAAGACAAAGCAGATTACGATGTGTCAGACAAATCCAATGCTATGCAAGATGATAAGCCAAGAAAATATACAACAGAAAGAATACCGAGAAGCATTAATCCAGGCTTGCTTATCATCAGTGTGAAAGTCATCATCAAAACCAACATTCTCTTGACTTTCTTCATCCCTCATTAACTCTTCAAGAAGACTATCCCCAGGGTTTCCGGAACCATTTGCATTCCCTCCACTTCCATCCGTAAGCATAGTGACTATACATTTAATGGTGTCTTTCCTCCCCCGTAAATAGTCTCTGATTGGCTCACCTACTGCTTCCAGAAATACACCAGCTGGGTCTATTGCTCGAAGGGCTTTAATGGTCGATACATACTGATGCAATATATCATTGGTTGAGGCACCGGCAGTGAGCAAACGATATTTCAGTGAAGAAATAAAAGATTCGACTAGCTTAGAATGCTGTCCGGTATATTCAAGACACTGTTTTAAGTCTTCAATAGCAGGAGAACTGTTGCATCAACAAAATTTCCATCAGAGATGCAAGATATTTTCAGCTTGTTGCAATATTTTCAGCTTACTATCAGTAAAGAAAATACCTCTCAGGATAATCAACAATTATCTCAAATAGCTTGGCTATCCTTAAATCTTGTAATGTCTCATACGCAAAATATTCGAGCCGTAATTTCCACCTAACAATTCCTTCGGAAGGAGTCACCACTCTGGAAAAGCTTGGAGATGGACAACAAGCCAGAGGGGACGTGAGGCCAGAAGATGTGGTACCGTAACTTACGGAATCACCAAGATAGGAAAGAAGCGCATTAAGGAACTGAAGAGGGACTGTCTGGAAAGAGAATTCAAATGTCAGGAAACTCCAAAATTACGAAAATAATCTGACTACATATACTAGATCCCAACACAGGAATACCTGAATCTAAGCAGAAAAAAACTACCTGAATCCATTCTTTTATTGATCCCAACACAGAAGTCCTGTAATCATCACCAGCCAGATCATGCACTTTCGCCTGTATAACATTGCCAAACAGGGTGCGAGTTATATGTATACTGACTACATATACCATGTTATAAGTCTCAGTGAGGCAGATGAAATATATGATGCATAAAAAATACCTTGAGAAGCAAAAAAATTGCAGAAGCATAAGCATTTTCAGCCATAGATGTGAATCCAATTCTTCTAAGGTCACGGACCACCTTCCCAATGTTCTTCACCAACTCGTCATGTCTTGAATATTTTCCTTGTGGATCGCCTTCATCAACATCCATTTCTCCATTTTTATATCTAAGCTTCTCGTCCAAATCCATGCAGTCACTCTCCCGTTCTTCAATATCATCTTCATCCATGATTGCGCTTAGCTCCTCCAGCTTTTCCTTAAAATACCAGTGGAGTATTTCTAAGATCATAATAAAGAGAGGAAAAATATGAGAGTAATGATTGAACTTGATTAAAACAAGTAGCAAAGATATAAAACAAACTTACAAAACAATCAAATCAGAAAATAAATTGATCATTACGAATGAACAGACTACAGGAAAATGCTAAGTTTTGAATCAAACTAAATCGAAAATCAATAAAGAACAAGCTATCAAAGATGGGTATACCAGGAAAATGCTGAGGAAGAGTAGTCATCAAAGTTGAAGACAACATTGACCGGAATCTCGAAAAAAGATTAACTCTTTCTGCATCGGAGTTCTGTCTATCCTCTGACGACTGTTCTTTAAACGACTGCAAAGCATGAACCACTATGGACAAACACTTCTCATGAAACTGTTTTTCTATAGATATTTCTTCCAACGCTTTACATAACACTTGCTGAATCTCCTCTCCATAATTCTGTCCAAAGAATTGATCTATTTTTAGTCAAACTTACGATTCGAAAAAATATAAAAAACAGTCAGAACCTTGGAGCAAACAATGTATCAACCAAGCTTACAGGATGTTTCTTCTCGCTGTAGGCGTCAAAATGATGCCAAAAACTCGATGCACCGCTCTTCTCAAAAGCTTGCTGAAACAAATAAAATGTCCCCCACAAAGATCGTAAGAGAAGAAACATTCTTCATCTATTACTTTACTCCAGCTATCTCACAACAGAGCAGATACTAAGTAGAACAAGCTAATCCGTTACGAAATTGAGAAGCTTTAAGACTCAGAGCTTAACCCAAATCAGTAGAATCAAAAGTTTTATGCTCAAAACAAAGGAAATTTTAATACCTCGAGTGATCTGAGAAAGTGGTCACGAACAAGAGAATCAAGCCCGTACTTGCAGAGACAGTAAACATGAGACACGAACTCTTTCTCGACTGAGGAATCTCCGGTGCCGGAAATGAGAGACTCCACAGTAGTGAAAAATCCACAGTAGCTTTCTGTAATTTCCTGTATTGCATCATCCGATAGAGTTTCTAAAATCCCTAAATTACACTCAGATGAGCCTAAAAATTCCATCTTTTTGTACCCAACTTCCTAAAACCCTAATTTCATGCCCGGAAAAATCCTCTGGTGATCGAGATTAAGGAGTTTTGTCTTTTGAGCTCGCAAAAACACAGAAACACCATACTTGTAATCTACAACGATGAGTTCGCAAACCCAAAGTTTCTGTGAATTCCCAAATCCAAATCAACCACTTCCGTCTAACCAAACATCAGTGACAGTGACTGTGTTCGAAGCACCAAAACACTCCTTTTTAATTAAGGGGTCCCACTGGTCTGGAAGTATGTCGTTCGACCCAATAGACAATAGTAACAGGCCCAATAGTGATTAATTATTGTAATAATTTGGGAAAAGGACTAATAAAAATAATTTGGGACATATTACCTTTACATATAACATTGAAGATAATATAGAATCCCTCTTTACCGACGTCGATCCATCTGTCAATCCAACAAGCCAAATCGTCCTCCAGTTTTGGTTAATTTGAAATTTTTGGAAACCTCGAAATGACATGATTTTCAACGGTCGACAATGGCATCCGATGGACATCTTACAACGAGCTCGGCTAGTGAATGGGAGAATACTACAGATTTGATTCCACAACAAAGTGCTTCGACCAGAACTGTATCACCCCCCCCCCCACCCACCCCCACACACACACACATGGTCTCCTCTTCCAAATGGATGGCTCAAATGCAATCATGATGCATGCTACAATTCGACAAGTAGTCAAACTGGCTCGGGTTGGATAATTCACAACTCTAATGGATAGTTTATTACATCGGCATCATCATTCTTACCGAAAGCCAATACGACACTTCAAGCGAAAGGATTCAGCTTACTACATGCTTTACAACTATCATGGCACCGCGGATACCGATGGATCATATTTGAAGGCGACTTCCAAGGACTGGTAGACTTAATTCATAAAAGAACAAATGACATAACAATGGATAATTTAATCAATGATATTCTTCATTGGATGAATCGATTTGCAGGTGTTCAAGTGATTCATGTTGGGAGAAGAGTCAATGAGATAACCGACAAACTGGCTCATTTTGGACAATCTCAATATATATCTTGTTGTATATATAATATCCCACCATATTGTATTCAACATTATCTCATATGAGATCGTAACTTTATGTGATCAACAAATCAGATGTTAAAAAAAAAAAATCTCAAATAAATATTAAATTTTTAAAAAATGTTCATTTAAAACTTCAGATGTTAGTTCTGTCAAATGGTCAAAACATTGTTTTTAGTCAGTTAATGGAGATGATGTGGCATATGCAATTGATATGATTCACTTAGGGGTTGTTCGTTTGTGTATCCAGATGTTGTTCGTTTCTAGTTTTGGCTTTTGCATCTAGATATTATATTTAGATGCAGTCTTATTTGTTTGCGAGTTTGTAATAATATCTAAACACATCTAATAACAAATGACTAGACTTTGCTCTTTTGTAGCCTTACACACCATTAGGCTATCATCGGTAAATAGCAAATGATGAACCGATGGGCCCGTGACTACAAAACTGATGCCTTCCAATCTCCCAGCCGCTTCCGAACTATTTAGAATATGGACCAAGGCCTCGGCACATAGTATGAATAGAAAGGGTGAAAGCGGATCCCCTTGTCTAATACCTCATTCCGGTTTAACCAAACCTTGCGCTTTACCATTCAATAACACCGTATGGGAGACCGTAGATACACAAACCATGATCCAACTAATCCAACGTTCAGCAAAACCCATTCGTCGCATAAGCTCCTCCAGAAAACTCCATTCAACTTTGTCATATGCTTTAGACATGTTCCTCTTGACCGCCATAAAGCTTTTAGAGATAGTTGGGTGTGTTCTTAAGGCATGCACCATCTCATGAGCAACAATGATATTATCCATGATCAACCGACCAGCGACAAAGGCACCTTGTGTTTCTAAGACAAGTGTTGGTAAGAACCGTTTTAACCTTCCGCATAAAACTTTTGAAATGATTTTGTAATATACATAACATAATCTTATTGGATGTAGCTCCGTCATCTTTGTAGGGACAGTGACCTTGGGGAGCAAGCAAATCTGTGTGAAATTCCACTCTTTCGGGAAGAACCCTTCGTCGATTTTTTTTTTGAATTTCTTTAGTGATTCTCGAACCGACTGTATGCCAAAAACTTTGATAAAGGAGACCTGTGAAACCATCGGCTCCTAGAGAGCTTCCACCCTTCAAAGAAAATACTGTTCGTTTAGTTTCACACTCTGAGATTGGCGCCGTTAAGGCTCGATTCATCTCCTCTGTTAATTTTGCCTCAAAACCTTGAAAAACCACATCGTGCCTCTAAAAGAAAAATTAATTTTCCGCGCACGTGCAGACCGTGCAAGTAGATCAACCTTCGTATTCTTGTCCTTATTTCTGGAGTTCGGCCAATTCACTCAATTCTGATGTAAAACCTGGCCAATCATACGAGTTCGACACCATAAGGGTTTTAGCTGCTTGGAATATGTGACAAACAAGGAACAAAAATGTTTCTTCCGTTGTAAACAAGACATAGCCTAAAATATACCATGCATCTCTGTATGTAGGAAAGATAATCCGCTCCGGCTGCCCTGAAGTCATATTAGGTCAGTTGTTCCGTCCTGAAGTTCCATGACCCAACCAACTCCACTAGTGGGGTCATCCTCTTTCCAAGATCCATCGATAAAACATGTGAAAAATGTCCACGGACGATTATGGGAAACTATCAAATGCCATATAATCGGCTGAAACCTCTTCTGGGCCATCGGCCAAGAACCACTCCATTGATTCCTTCTGAGCGATTTGAAAGATATCGATAGGAGTGCGATCAGTATTGTTGAAAGATTTATCATTTCGCTCTTTCAAAATCTACCACATGAGCCATGGATATGATCGAGAAGCCTCCTCAGAGAGTCATTGACCCTGTAACCGCCGAAATAAGTAATCTACATTTTCAAAAAGGTTCTCATATGGGAAACTGTTTGGTGATGCCGAGATATTCGAGAGTGCCTAACACTGGAGTGTCGGCGGACATGTAAATAACGCATAATTTATAGTTTCCTCTGGATGCCCGCACCGTGGACAACACGGATCCACTAATACATGTCTGTAAGCAAGGCGTCCGTTGACCGCTAGGGCCCCATAAAAAAATTGCCATAGAAAGTGACGGATTTTACTTGTCGTTGCAACTTTCCAAACTTGCTCCTTAAGAGAGTTAATTGAGGGTTGTTGCAAAAGAAAACAGGTTTCTTCATACTGTTTTACATGTGCGAGCTCATACCCGGAACTTACCAAAGATAGTATAGTGCCAACAATACCCGTCATTTATTACCCGTGAAGATAGCCTCAATCTAAGGATCATCGATATATTTATTGGGTCTACACAATCTCTAAGGCGTTGGAGGTTCCAAGAGTTAGTTGCACTATCAATAAGCTCCATAACCTTCAATTATTGATTTGGATTTAGCATTGTAGGAATGGCGGGCTGTGGGTCTTTATCAGGGATCCAATTATCCTTCCAGACTAGAGTTTGGGCTCCCCTCCCAATCAAACGTCGGGCGCATTCTAGAACAAGCTTTTGGCCGTCCAAATATTTTTCCACCCATAAGAGGGACGGTACGGTTTTCGTGCCTCAAACGGATGTATATTCCAGAAATATCTGCCTTTTAACACACGGGCAGCTAATGTGTTTGGGTATTGGTTCAGTCGCCAGAGTTGTTTAGCCAATAAGGCATGATTAAACTCTTTGAAAGATTTAAAACCAATACCTCCATCCTTCTTGGGCAGGCATAACTTTATCTAAGTCACCCAATGCATTCATTTCGAATTAGAATTGGTATTCCACCAAAAGTTAGCGACCGCACTGGCTAGATTCTGATAAAGTCGCTTTGGAAGAAAAAAACACGACATCACATATGTCGGAATCGCTTGTGCCACCAATTTACTTATTATCTCTTTACCACCTTTGGAGAGAAACTTTCCGGACCATCCATTTATCCTTTGATTTAGTCAATCTCGTACGTACACAAAAACATGGGCCTTAGAACCTTGTAGTTGTTCCAGGACACCCAAGTATTTCCTGGTTCCTCCCTCAGTGGGAATCCCCAATCTGTTTTTAATATATATTCGTGCCTCAGCAGATATTGCCTTTCCAAAAGTGACGGCTGATTTCTCAAAATTAATCCATTGTCCAGATGCATTTCCGTAGAGGTTGAGGATTTGTAATATAACCTCACTTTGGCTTGACGTAGCTTTACAGAAGAAAAGACTATCGTCTCCAAAAAGCATATGGGAGATGGATGGACTAGCTTGTGCTACCTTTATGCCCAAAATAATTCTTGCCTCTTTAGCCGCACGAATATTGGAGATCAGAACCTCTGTACATAGAATAAATAAGTAGGGTGATAGAGGATCCCCTTGTCGAAGTCTCTTAGATGGTATGATTGAACCCTTGGATACTCTGTTCAATAGTACTCTATATGACACAGAGTTAACACATGTCATTATCCAAGAGATCCATGATTCTGTGAAACCCATCTTACGCATAAGAGTATGAAATTCGAGTCCCGGAGAATGCAATTTATACAGATTAGTGGAGGCAAAAATTACAGGAGATTTCCAGACGTGGTGCAAGTAGAACCGTTCGTCGTGATTCCGTATATCAAAGTTAAAATTGTTTGTTGTAGAATCGTCCATATAATTGTTCTTATAATTTGTAATAGTTTAAAATTAAAAAAAAAAACCAGCAAAATGGAAATACCAAAAATTTATCCAAACAACTTGTATTTTTTTTAAATCATTGTTTAAATAACAACATTTTTTAATATAGAGATAATAAATTGAAAAACAAAAAATGATGACAAAAAAATTTGAAATCAATGATTAAAATTAAATACCAGAAAATTTTCTTTAAATTTTCATATTAATTAAAATAAAAAACTCAATAATTCAAATCAATATGGTTTTGGGCCTTGGGGCATTACCGCATTATGACGAAACACCGCTTCACCTTTTTTTCAATTAATTGATTACCAAAAATATATTAAAAAAAAAAATGTTATAAAGTGCTCAGTTATTTCGGTCTGGTCATTCATCTTTAAGGCCCTTTTCTTTTTCTATAGTGTCCCCAAAATCTAGGGTTTTAAGGTTTCTTATCTTCCTCTTCCTCCTCCTCCGCCAGATTCTTCTCCTTGCGAAGATGAGCAACGACAAAGACACCATGAACATGACCGATCTCACCGCCGGTATAATATTTCTCTAGAACGAAAGCCTGATTCTTTTCTCTTTTTTGTTTTGTTTGTTTTGTTTGTTTTTTCTTCTGGATTTTTGTTGAAAAGGCTTCTCTTTTGTGTTTGTTTTGTAGCTCTTAACGAGGAGGATCGAGCGGGGCTTGTTAATGCTCTTAAGGTGAGTTTCACGTGACGGTTTGGGTTTTAAAAATCTGGAGATTGGGTTTCCGATTTCTCTACTTTAGGGATTGTTTTCTCTTTCTGGGTCTGAGTATTTGGAGACTAGCAATGAACTTTGTTTTCTTTTCTCTTGTTCTTTGGTTTTGAGGATTGTCTCTGCATCTTACTTTGATTGTTAACTTTCCATTGAGATTTTCTTAAAACTTTTTAATAGAGATTTGTGCTTTTCTGATTTTGTGTGTTTGCTGCAGAACAAGTTGCAGAATTTGGCTGGACAACACTCAGATGTCCTTGAGAACTTGAGTCCTACAGTCAGGAAACGTGTCGAGGTTCTAAGAGAGATTCAGGCAAGTGAAGTTTCATCTAGATGATTATGGAACTAGTCTTTTAATTTGTGATCTTGGATTTTGTATTTGGTTTGAATTAGTTGGATGTTGTGCTCTGATGAGATTTTGGTGGAATAAATATGATCTGATTCCTTTTTCATCTACCTTACAGAACCAATATGATGAAATGGAAGCAAAATTCTTTGAGGAGAGGGCAGCTTTAGAAGCTAAATATCAAAAGTTATATCAGCCTTTGTATTCCAAGGTTTGTTAATGGTCTTTGATTCTGTGATCTTTAGCTTCCTATCATTTGAACATCTTGATGCGCATGAAACCTCAATTGATAAAAGTTTAATAAGACTTCTCTCTGTTGCTACTTACTTGAATCAATAGTGATGTATGTTCTGTACTTTTTTCATATCCTACGTAACTATAGCTGATATTGATCTGTTTTCCTAACGCATTGATCACATACAGCGATATGAGATTGTGAACGGTGTGGTTGAAGTTGAAGGTGCACCGGAAGAAGTAAAAACAGAACAAGGAGAAGATAAAGCTGCTGAAGGTTTGTTATCAATTACTTATACTGAAGTCTGGTTATGTTTTTAGTTTCAGATGATGCTGAAAACATGTTTGAAATGATATGAAAAACTGTTTTTCTGCAGAGAAAGGAGTACCGGATTTCTGGCTTATTGCATTGAAGAACAATGAAATTACTGCTGAGGAGGTTCGTTATTAGGATACTTTTATTCTTTTTGTTTATGTAAAGGTGATTATCTTTTATCTTGATGTATTTGTTTTCCCATGATTCTAGATAACTGAGCGAGATGAAGGGGCTCTCAAGTATCTTAAAGATATCAAGTGGAATAGGGTTGAAGAACCAAAAGGGTTCAAGCTTGAGTTTTTCTTTGATCAGAACCCTTACTTCAAGAACACTGTCTTGAGCAAGACATATCACATGATTGATGAAGATGAGCCTATCCTCGAGAAAGCCATTGGGTATAATAAATCTTTTGCTTTATCTTGTATTTACTGTTTTTTTTTTTTAAGACGTGAAATCTTATTGATTGTTAACTGTTGTTCAGGACGGAGATTGAGTGGTATCCTGGAAAATGTTTGACTCAGAAGATTCTGAAAAAGAAGCCAAAGAAGGGATCCAAAAACACAAAGCCGATCACTAAGACTGAAGACTGTGAGAGTTTCTTCAACTTTTTCAGTCCACCTCAAGTTCCTGAAGATGATGAAGATCTTGATGATGACATGGTATGTCCATCTCCAGAAGCAGTTTAAATATCTCGATCCAGTACTTAAGATTTGTGTTAAACATTAATCTGATCATTTTTTCTTGCACAGGCTGATGAACTCCAAGGCCAAATGGAGCACGACTATGATATCGGGTCTGTACCTTTCTATTTAATTTTCAGTTTTCTTCGCTTAATCCAGTTCCAGGATCTGAATCTGTCCACTGTTTATCCTGTAGATCAACCATTAAAGAAAAAATCATCTCGCACGCTGTGTCATGGTTCACTGGTGAAGCTGTAGAGGCAGATGACCTTGAGATGGATGACGATGATGATGACATTGATGAAGACGATGATGATGAGGACGAGGAAGATGATGAGGAGGACGAGGACGAGGATGAAGATGATGATGACGAGGAAGAAGAAGCAGAGCAAGGAAAGAAGAGCAGAAAGAAGGTATTGTTAGTGCGGTTTAGCGGTTTACTTTCTCTTTCTTATGTAAACTTTAAAACCTCTGAAACTGATTTCGGTGGGTTTGTCTTTGTTTTGTTGCAGTCATCAGCTGGGCACAAGGTTTAACAGTTTTGCTCAGTCTCGACCGTAGGATATTTTTCTTGTTGATACTCCAATGGCTGTTGCTAACTTGAGCTGTTTTCTCTATGAACAGAAGTCTGGAAGAAGTCAACTTGCGGAAGGTCAACCAGGTGAGAGGCCACCGGAGTGTAAGCAACAGTGAAGAATCTTCTTCTCCGGCGAGAAGAAGCTTTGCTTATTTAATGAAGATGAAAGAAGAAGAAAGAGTCAGGTCTTGAGCCGAGGTTGTGTTTCTTAATTTGCAGAGTCATGGTCCGGTTTATATGATTTATATATCAAGTTTTGGGTGGTGGTTTGTTTTTTTTTTTTTAAATTGGTTCTTTGGTTTCGTTTGGTTTGTGTCTGATTTTTCATTTGTAATGTGTTCTCATGAATTGGATTGAGCAAATAGTATTTTGTCGTTTTGGTCAAATTTCGACCCAATTTATTATTTATCGCGTAATGGTTCGGTTCGGTATTGGGCATAAACGGTTTAAATCAATTGGTTTTAAGCCAGAGAAACTATGTTAACAAACTTCATTTTCTTAGTTCTGATAATCATCTTATTATATAATTTCCCAAGCAATAACCTATTTTGTGAGATCAAATCCATTTTTTTTTAAATCATGTTCTAATAGGTATATATTGGTCGGCAAGTGGCACTGGCAGGGTAAGATTTTAAACCCGCAAAACCGGTCAATTCAGTTTATCGGTTTACGTAAACCAATCAATGAGCCGGTTTATACGTCGGTTTGTGCTTCCCTATGAAAAGACAGAAGACTAAAACCTCACCGCGGACTTGTAAAAAAACCGATCAAAAGAAACCCAAAAAAAAAAAAAAAAAAAATTGTCTCAAAAAGGAGGGAAACGAAAACCTAAAACCCTAAAAACTCCTCCTTTTCCCAGTTTTTCTCTGCGTTTCTCCTCTTCTTCCATTTCGAAATCTTATTCATATGATTCTGTCTTCTGGGTAGTTCGAATTTTCCATTTTTTCTACACTCGCTTTTTTGTTTGCCTGTGGTTAATAAGTGACAGAAAGAAGGTTTAAGTGCCTTTCTATGGCGAGGATTCTCCGAAACGTTTCTTCACTGAGACGCTCTCTGTTTCCATCAGAGGTAATTTATCTTGTTTCTCACTTGGGTATTGCGAGATATTAAACACTCTGTTACTGTCGTTTTCATGGCTTATTTGGGTGCTTGATTAAAGCAAAATATTCATAAGATAATCCCAAATGTTGTCTCTTTGTTGTCAAATCTGCTTTTTGCTTGAATTCGCTCCCTTATTGTTTTTATGGGTGATTTTTTTGAGAAGGTTTCCATGGGTTTTGCAGGTTTTTAGTAGAGGTGTGGTTGGCACATCGTTTCAGCTCCGAGGTTTTGCTGCCAAAGGTTGTTCAAAGCTTTTTACCTTTGCGTCTATTGAATTGATTTACTGAAATGGGTTTATGCTTTTGATGAAGATTCTAAAAGCCAATATCCTTATTGCTTAGCTCATTGTCATTCCTACAGTTAAGGTGTTTGATATTTACTCTCCTATTGTTTTTCTTTTGAAGCTAAAAAGAAATCTAAGTCAGATGGAAATGGATCATCTGAGGAAGGTATGTCGAAAAAGGAGATTGCTCTTCAGCAAGCACTTGATCAGATAACTAGTTCATTTGGCAAAGGATCAATCATGTGGCTCGGTCGAGCTGTTTCTCCTAGAGATGTTCCGGTTTACTCTACCGGGTCTTTTTCCCTCGATTTAGCATTAGGAGTCGGTGGCCTTCCTAAGGTACATATATATCTCTTAGTGCTATTACTCTTTTCCCTAAATGTGTTTTTGGTGTTATTTTAGATTTGTTCATTTTCGATGGTTAGAATTTGTTCATTGGATTCAAATATCATTGAGGTCTATGTAGAAGTTTATGTATCTCTTTGAAGATTCCTGTAATATTGGTCTCAGCTTTAGGTAGCTTCTTATTGTTCTCCTTATTGTAAATTCGATAGGGGCGCGTTGTGGAGATATATGGCCCTGAAGCATCTGGAAAAACAACACTTGCTCTTCATGTTATTGCAGAAGCACAAAAACAAGGAGGTAATTACATGTTTCTTAACTCTTTGGCTATGTTCTTTACAGAACCATTTTGTATTATTAAAGGCACTAGTGTTTTAAAAAATGTTCTTTGCGTACAGGAACATGTGTCTTTGTAGATGCTGAGCATGCTCTTGATTCGTCACTTGCTAAGGCAATCGGTGTAAATACAGAAAATCTGCTTCTATCACAGCCTGATTGTGGCGAACAGGCCCTTAGTCTTGTGGACACTTTAATCCGAAGTGGTTCAGTTGATGTTATTGTTGTTGACAGTGTAAGTAAGGTGATTCATATGGGATAAATAATGGACCGATGATCTTGCTTCGTGCTCTATATTTCTCTCCTCACGGTTTCACGTGATTTTGTTTTTTCAGGTGGCTGCTCTTGTACCTAAAGGAGAACTTGAGGGAGAGATGGGTGATGCCCATATGGCTATGCAAGCCAGATTGATGAGCCAAGCTTTGCGTAAATTGAGCCACTCTTTATCATTATCGCAAACACTTCTGATATTTATAAATCAGGTATGGAACTTTGGTAGTTGAGATTTGTAGAAAAGTTCTGATAGACACCTCGGTTCTATCAAGTTCATACTTTGTGGAATGCAAGTCTTATGTGAATGTATCTTTTCTTCAGGTGAGAGCAAAACTATCTACATTTGGAGGATTTGGGGGACCAACAGAAGTTACTTGTGGTGGAAATGCCTTGAAGTTTTATGCTTCTATGCGTCTGAATATTCGGCGAATCGGACTTGTCAAGAAAGGCGAAGAGGTAAGTATCCAGAACCTTCTCACAGATTTTGAGTTCCAAGCTCTCACCTTTACTTAATTCGGCTTTTTTTACGAACTATCTTATGTTTGTGATGTGTGTTTAGTTGATCAATCAAAACTTTTCGGTTGCCTCTTTAGTTTTAAACAAATACTGTCTGCTCTATCCGTTCGAGTTTGGCTTCTCTAAAGAAGAGAAGGCGCTAAAAATGATGCTTGTGTTTGAAACCTGACATTTTATGCTTGTGCAGACAACAGGAAGTCAAGTTGCTGTGAAGATAGTGAAAAACAAACTCGCACCGCCATTCAGAACAGCGCAGTTTGAGCTCGAGTTTGGGAAAGGAATCTGCAAGGTCACGGAGATAATCGAACTGAGCATAAAGCACAAGTTCATTGCCAAAAACGGAACTTTCTACAATCTCAATGGGAAGAACTACCATGGAAAAGAGGCTTTGAAGAAGTTTCTGAGACAGAACGAAGCGGTTCAAGAAGAGCTCATGAACAAGCTCAAAGACAAGCTCATCGCGGATGAAGCTGCCGATAAGGAATATGAATCTGAGGAAGAAGAAGATTCTGGTCGAGTTGTGGTTTCATCTGAGAACACAGATGATGAATCACCAGCTCTAGTTGTTGCTGCTGCAGTGGTTGAAGCATGATATCAAACACCTCCGGTTTAGTATTATATTCTTCCTTTGGTTTAGAGTTTTTCGGTTTAATGCAGTTTGGATTCGGTTTTTCCCTCTCTTCGTGTAATTTAGGTGTGAGTTTAAATCACATTTACATATAATCGTTGCTGTAGGTGAGAAATTTTTGTAGTTTTGTGGGGAATTTTAATGTTAACTCATCAATCAATTTTATTTCCATTAAAATCACCCAATTCAGACCATACTTCCTATGCAACCTAAACAAACTCATTTATTAAATTTTTTAAAATGAGTCATTTTTTATTTATTTATCTTCTCCCTACTGAGAATAATCTACTGAGAATAATCTTAATACGCCTCTGTGATGATGGCTTTTCTAACTATCTATTTCGGTATTTGCGGGCATAGATCGGCAAGATCAATTTAGGGTCGGGCCAGTTTCGATGAGACTAATTTTGGATTTCGATTTTTGGTTCGGATTGGACAGTGATCGGTCTCTGATATCATGTTAAGATTTATGGGCTTTTAACTTAAAATCAATTGACAATGAGTGGAGAAACCCATGTTCCTGCAAACTTTCGATGTAGGATATTATTCTCAATACTCTTTGATTTTTAATTGTTTTCGATAAGAAAAACACTAAGAACATCTCCAATCTATTATTTTAATTTTTACTCCAAAATGAAGTTGGATTTAACTCCAATCCCATTCTATTTTGGAGTAGAAAATGGAGTGATGCGTAAAAAATGAAATAATGAATAGAATTAACAGAGAAAATGTATGATATTAAAGTTTTGAAGAACCAGTGTGTATATAAAATTATTCTTTTTAAGGAAAGATATATAATTCTGTCAAAGAACTAAGACTTTAGGTCAATCAAAAGATGTCTTGCCCTGGAGACAACATTTTCTTGGGATCAAACAGAGCTTTCTTCTTGGAGAAATCACGCCATTTTGATCCAAAATGCTCAATCCAATCTTCTTTTTTGGTGTAATGCGTTAGGTATTGCTTAATCTCAATACCCGATTCCTTGCAAAACCTAATTATCTTCTTGTTAACGCTTTCGATTTCTGGCAAATTATGTTTGTTAGCTGATTGTAGTATTCCGATTACATAGATAACATCTTCACCATCTGGTATCATCGCCGACGTACGATTATCCCATCTAACAATAATAACAAAATCATTTCATCAAAATTTTCTTATACTTGTTCTTGAAGATTAATATGAATAGAAAACTTACTTATTTAGGTTTATGGGATAGAGGAGAGAAACTCCGGAAATCGAAGTTTGCTTAAGAAGAATGTTTTTGAGAACACCGTAATTGAAATCGAGAATTCGAGACTTAGGGACGTAGAGGTTAAGCCATGGATGAGGAACATCCCATAAACCCAAAGATCTGAGTTTATTTTCTTCGCTATTAACACGGTTCAAGAAATCGAAGATTGGCACGTCGTGTATTGATATGAACCCGGGGATGTAACTTAGGGTTTTGCTTAACTTGTCAATCACCTAAAAAATAAATAAAATTTGATTGGTCTTTATAATGAATCTATATTTGATGATGAATGTGTGTATGTGGTGCAATGATAATGTGTAATGTTGTCAAGATGGTGAACAAGTTCTAGTAATTGAACATCAACGTACGCATAGCCAACTTCAAGTCTTATTGTAAAAAAAACATGGTCATTTAACTTTCTTATGGTATGATCAAGACGATGATGATACATGTAACAAAGGGCCATAGTGATCATGATTATATATATATATGTAGGAATGTGTAATTAAGCGTATAAATATGAATATGTAAAATGTGTAGTACCTGGCCAATGATGGGAAGTGTGGGATCATCATAATACTTGGCTGCTTCGAGAATATAGATGATACCGTGTTTCTTCACTAGATCTGCGATTTTAGATTGATCGGACGGTGGAAAAAAAGAGGCGTCTACGACGCCGTTTGACAGCATAAGTAGACCTTCTAAATAGTCAACTCCAATATCATTGGTCATTGATATCAAACGTTCTTGGTCCTTTGTAAAAGCTGTGAAGTCACTATAGAGCATCCGAAACCATTTGACCTACACAATTTAATTTGAAAAATTCCCTTTAATTAAGGGTTAATTCGCCGAATGACTAAAAAAAAAAAAAAAATTAAAAACCTAACCAAAAACCATTCATTTGAATGGCTATGATTTTGCCACATGAAAAATTTTGGTTAGGTTTTTAAATATATATTTTTTATTTGATATAGAGCCAATTTTCCCTTTAATTAACACTCACACGTATATAAATTAGATACCAGCACTAGTTTCAGGAAAAAAAGAGTTTTTTTTTCATTTTATATAAAATTTAGTTGATTTTTGCCAGCACTTTGAAATATTAATATTCACTAACTAAGGACATTGACTATAATAAACTAGGATTATATATTGACATAAAAAGAGATTTGCACGCATAAGACAAAGATTTACAAGCCCTAGCTAGGATTATAAATTATAATAAAATAGGCCATATCTGTTTTTATTCAACACATAGATTTTGTTCAAGTTAATGCAAATTAAGCCTTTGACTAAATTCCTAAATCCTACCAAATTAATTTTATATTATACCTAATTTTAGTTTCCGGCTACCATCTAAGAATTTTTCATCATTTGTGATCCATACGTCTCTAACTCTCTTAGTGCAATATTATCATAAAATGTATAATCAGATATTATTCAATATATGCCAATTATATTATTACATAATTTTTTACCGTAATATTCCAAATTATTCATTCTGATCAGTTCGGTTCTATTCAGATAACTTCCACTAAATCATGTCAGGCAAAAATTAGATGAAAATATTTTTAATAATATCTCTCGTAAAACTACTTATCAAAGCTACCATATATACACATAAAAGTTTACATGACTATTATTGGTATTGGCTAGCCATTTTCTTTCTATAATTACAAAAGGTGGAAACAAATTTTATTTTTTTGGGGTCATAAATGGCTAAAACTGCTACATTTTATAATTTTGTTTTTAATTTTCTTTCATAAATGATATTTTTTATTTATAAGATATTCATATGATTTTGATTGAGAAAGATAATCATATGAATATTTTTTGGTCATAAATGACTTAAACTGCTACATTTTAATATATATATATATATATATTTGCTTAGTATTTATTGCAATAATATTGGCAGTCGGATGTTTGTTGATTTTAAAAGTTTAGAGATTTGTTAAATTTGTAGAGATATTTGTTAAGTTTGGAAAGAGTTTTGTGTATTCAATAAATCTATCAAATGATTATATTTTAATAATTTTCAGAATCTCATGTATATCCTTAAGATTGTGAAAATTGTGTTTAATGAGTAAAATTGTTAAAAATCTATGTCCTAATAACAATGAATTTTAGTAGAATTACGGAATTAATAAAAACCAATTTTTTTGAATAACAATGAATTTGAATGAAATTTAAAAATCACCAAACCAATAATAATAGATTTCATTAAGACTGTTAGAACAATAACAATAGATTGACAGAAATAAATGGTTAGATTTGATGATACGTACCCTTTTAGGTGCATGGTCCAAAACAATTCTGGCTCTGGTTATAATTCCAAATTGACCCAAACCTCCTAAAACTCCATAGAACAATTCTGGGTTTAGCTGTGGCGAGCATGTCAACATTTCACCTTTTCCTGAAATAATATATTAAAAATCCATAAACAATCAAGCAAAACTCTATAAAAAGTCAATGTAATACTTAAAGAAAAATTCTACAAAATATCGTTTTTGTGGTCCTATTCTTTCCAAAAAAAAAAAAAAAAAAAAATTATATATATATATATCCACACGCCTGTACAAATGTTTTTGTTGAAAAAATTATTATTAGTATTTACATGGAAATACTATTCTTATGTAAATTTGCATACATAGGAAATAAGAAAATCTTACATATCTATAGTTTCATAATATGTTAAAATATCTAAATCTGAATATTTCTTTTTAACCTAAAGTGAAGAAACAGCAAAAATCTCCGAAAACCGAAAAGTTCCATTTGCATGCGTCATGCATGTACATTAACAAAACTCCCAACACGCATACTACCAATTGATGGGTATATATAGCGCTTATTTGGTAGATAATTAAATGTACAAAATTGGCAAAGGAACACTGTTGCAGAACCATAACTAAGTTGTTTTTTTTTTTTTGCGTAATTTCAAAAAAGCGATGATATATTATGTAAAACAGCATATCATCAAACAAATTGACATAACATTAAAAAAAAAAAATACACAGAAAATCTATGTTGTTTTTTTATAAACATGCGCGATAAATAAACCAATATACTTACGGTTTTGGCATCAATTGATTTTGTAAATAAATGACCAAGATATGGTATTTAATGTTATTTTCATAAATAAATACTTTATTTTTTAGATGCGTTACACATTTTATGTGTGTATATATACACACACACACATATATCTCTTAGATGCGTTACGCATTTTGTGTTTCGTAGATTCCATTGCGTGTGGTGCAAAAAGTTTAGTAGAACTATAAACCATTAAACATGGCACACCAAAAAATATTATAAAAATAGTTTTTTTTTGTGTGTGAAAACAATAATGTGAATCAAAGTTTTGAGGAATAATTGCGTTTGCGTACCAGTTATAACGTCCAACTCAAGGACGTTACTAATTTGAGGACCGTATCTAAACACTTGACCGCCGATTCCAGCGTTTGACAGCGTTCCTCCGACGCTGATTGCCAAATAATCCGTCCAAGAAACCGGCAAAACGCCTTTCTCCGCCGTCTTCTTCAGCACATCCACCCATATCGCTCCGGCCTCCACGTCAGCATACTTCTTGTCTTCTGAGACCACCACGTCAGCAAGACACGTCATGTTGACGATTACTCCGCCGGAGACGAAGGCTTGGCCCTCTAAGGAGTGGCCTTGGCCGCGAGCCGCCACTTGAAATATTCCGTCTCTTTTCGCGGCGTAGCGGAGGAGACGGGATATCTCGGCGGGGGAGGAAGGGCAGAGAACCCCACCGGGAGTCACGGTGGTGGTGTTTCCGAAATCGTGAGAGGCAGCGGAGATGGTGGAGGGGTCGGTGAGGAGGGTGAGGTTGAGAGATTTGGGTAAAACAACTTTAATGCGCTCTGATGATTTGGTGAAGGTCGGAAATAAACAAATGAAAACCGTGATTAGAGTTATCATTAGACGAAAATTATCCATTTCTTTTTCTCTTTATCTCTTATTGGAAGATGAAGAAGAGAATTGTAATGAAAGGATTGGTTCTTATCACTATTAAATAGTAATATTGATTTTTCAGTTACTTATGAAATTATAAATAGTTTGGTTTGAGCGTGAGGAAGATTAGCCATATATACAATTATGGCAATACATAAAACATTTGCAGTCAAATGGAATTTAAAATTATTGCCAAAACAGAAAAAATGTAATCTTGAAGTTTTTCAACGTTAATTCCAATTAAAACTTTGAGGACAAATTTAGGCACATCCTCATATTTTATTTGGATATACAATAACTCTGTATTTATCTATAAATACTTCTTTTGATATATAGCATTTTTTATTCACTTTTCAATTACTTAATTTACCCAAAAAAGAAAAAATATTTTGACCAAAAACAATTTACCCAAAAAATATAAAAAAACTATAGTGGAAGAAGCTCTAGAAATTGAACGCTAAAAAAAAACATCAGAAATTGCGAGCTCGCATTATAATTTTTCAATTAAATTGTATTTACCTTTTTTTTTTTCTAACGTATTTTAAAATTGATTTTTATAATAGGCAGAACGAGTATGAAAGTAATAAGTTTTTTTGGTACATCAAATATATATATATATATATTTTTTTTTTTCTATAGGCAAGTTTTATCATTTTTGTTATATTTGACGTACCAAACAACTTGTTCTGCTTGACTTAAAATTAGTATGTATTGCTAAAGAGTTATATATACTCGAATGAACAGAAAAATGTCACGGTTGAACAAATGTACGTAGAGGGTTTAGTTACTTTAGAATAATAAAAATAAAAATATTTCTATATTTTGTTTCTGGTGGTATCGATCGGGTTTTGATGGCTTAAATAAGGACGTCATTTTTTCTTGTAGTGTGTTACATTATCTATTTTTAACATGTTATCTTATTATAAATGATAATTTTATCTTAAGTCAAGTATAAAAGAAACGCTGTCAAATTCGGAAATAAACAAATAAAAAAACTGTGATTAGAGTTATCATTAGACGAAAATTATCCATTTCTTTATCTCTTATTGGAAGATGAAGAGAATTATAATGAAAAGATTGGTTATCACTATTAAATAGTAATATTGATTTGTTAATTACTCATGTGATTATAAATAGTTTTAGAAGAAATAAATAAAGTGATTTTTTCCAGTAAGTGTGAATCAAAATAACAGTTAGGCATTTATATATAAACTCACTAATGAAGCAAACTATAAATAACCGGACAACAATAACCGGATTTAACCAATCCAAATCAAAATATATCCAAGTCTATCGTTCTATCGACGTTTACTGAAGTTCGCAGCTTTCACGGGCTCGCCTCGTTCTATCGACGTTTTGTGCATCACTTTAGTAGCATCATGGCTCCAATTACAAGTTGTATGAAAAGTGGTCGGTTTGAATGGACTCCGGAAGCCACGGAAGCATTTGAACTTATCAAAACAAAGTTGACTACGACACCTATTCTAGTCTTACCCGACTTTTCCCTCATGTTTGAGCTTCATTGTGATGCCTCCAAAGTGGGAATTGGTGCTGTTCTTAGCCAACAAGGTCGTCCTGTTGCTTATTATAGTGAGAAATTATCTGGGGCTCGTGAACGATATAGCACGTACGATGTCGAGTTCTATGCCATTGTTCAAGCTATAAAACACTAGCGTCATTATTTGGTTCACCGCGACTTCATTCTTTTTACGGATCATGACGCCTTGCGACATCTCGACAGTCAAGTCAAGGTCTCCGCCAGACACGCTTCATGGATTTCTTATCTCCAGCAGTTCACATTTTCTATTCGACACAAGGCCGGGACCCTTAACCGAGTAGCAGATGCCCTTAGCCGAAGATACACTTTACTGTCGACAATCCACTCTTCGGTTCCAGGATTCGCTTCATTTGCTGACCTTTATCAGACAGATCCTTTCTTTGCAAGTATTTTTAAAGATACAGAGCAAGGTCTTAATGATGAGTTTTCAATTCAAGATGGGTTTCTTTTTAAAGGTCTTCGTATTTGTGTGCATGCGTGTAGTTTACGACTTCAAATCATTAGTGAGCTCCACAACGAGGGCCATGTGGGTCGCGATCGTACGCTGCAACTCGTTACCACATCCTATTTTTGGCCATCGTTGCGTCGCGATGTCGAAAGATTTGTTGAACGTTGTCGTGTGTGTCAGCAAGCTAAGGGTAAGGCTTCCAATGCGGGTCTCTACCTACCATTGCCAGTGCCGACTCAACCTTGGACTGACATAAGTATGGATTTTGTGCTGGGACTCCCACGAACTCAATGCGGACATGACTCGATTTTTGTCGTAGTGGATCGCTTTTCTAAGATGGCTCATTTTCTTCCTTGTAAGAAGACAACGGATGCGGTTAGTGTGGCTACTCTTTTCTTCCGTGAGGTTTATCGTCTACATGGTCTACCTATGTCTATCGTCTCGGATAGAGATACTCGTTTCTTAAGCCACTTTTGGCGTTCGTTGTGGAAACTCCTTCGAACAAATTTGAACATGAGTTCTGCATATCACCCTCAGAGTGATGGACAAACGGAAGTGACGAATCAAGCTCTGGGTGATTTGCTTCGTTGTTTAGTAGGCGAAAATATTAAGAGCTGGGATCTAAAACTTTGTCAAGCTGAATTCGCTCATAATCACGCGTCTAATCGAAGCTTAGGATGCTCTCCATTTCGTGTGGTTTATGGTATGATGCCTCGATGTCCTCTCGACCTCACAACGCTTCCGGATCAGTCACGATTGCACGGTCAAGCTGTTGATTTCGTGGATGATCTACAAGCCATACATCGACAGGCTAAAGCTAATTTGGAAGCCGCTACGTTGAAATATAAAGTCGCAGCCGATGCAAAACGTCGGGAGTTGGAATTCCAGCCTGGTGATCTCGTTTGGGTAATCCTCACTAAAGACCGACTACCACTCCGCGAGTTCAATAAGTTGAAATCACGGAAAATTGGACCTGTCGAGGTTGTGGAACGCATCAATGCAAACGCCTATCGAGTACGCCTTCCTTCGCATATGCGTACGTCAGACGTTTTCAATGTCAAACACCTATCACCATTTCGCGGCGATAATGAGCCTCCATATTCGTGGACGAATCCTCTCCCACCCTAGGGGACCTGATGCAGCGCATCATTACTCCTTGATGGGCTTTGTTCTCTTGTGTTTCTTGCCCATCAAGTTACTGCTTTGATTTTGGTATTAGGATTAAGTTAGTTTTCTATTTTTAATTTGGTTTTCCTTTTCTTAAGTTTATCTACTTCTCTATAAATAGAGATCGTCGACTCCATTGTAAGGACATCTTTTGCTTCTTAGAAAATCAATAAAACCTAAAAGAGATAACTCAAGTTATCCAAAGAGCTTGTGTTCAAGCCCTGAGAGGAGGACTCTCGAAACCGTGTTGACTTCGATCCTTGTTCGAATTCAACTCTATCCTTCTTCTTCATCACGTTTTAGTCATCAAAACGTGACGTCTCTTCTTACTCTGTTTCGTAGTCTCAAAACAGAGCACCCACGTCTCCTTTAGCTTCCGCCTCTCCATCAGTTGGTATCAGAGCCTTGTCAATCCTGACGTTTCATTTCTGTTCCAATCATGTCTAAAAAGATTAACCCCGGTGATCCGGCAACAGGAACAACTATCGACTTTGCTGAATTTCGTGATGCTCTGATCGCATCTCAAGCAAATTTCCAAACAATGATGCAAACTTCGCTTCAAGAGTTGAATCAAACTTTGATTCGACAGCTTGGGAACATAAATCCTCCTCCTCAAGATGCAGTAGCAGCGCGTCCACATGAACAACAAGATAATCCTATCGCTGGACAACGACGCGAGCTTGCAAATTACCGCCAACAAGACACACGTTGGGAATCCGGCTTCAAGGTGGAAATTCCTGAATTTCATGGGGGAATACGAGGTGATTTGCTAATTGATTGGCTCGTCACGGTAGAAGAAATCTTGGATTTCAAGCGCGTCCCTGCTGATCGTCAAGTTCCTCTCGTAGCTATGCGTTTTCGTGGTCATGCCGCATCCTGGTGGCAACAGTTAAAGATGACACGTTCGCGTGCTGGAAAGGCCCCAATCAGTTCTTGGGATAAGCTTAAGAAGAAGCTAAAAGGGACCTTTCTTCCACACAACTACGACCGGACTATGTATACTCGGTTACAAAATTTAAAGCAAGGTACCAGATCGGTTGATGACTATGCGGAAGAATTTTATTTACTGTTGACACGAAACGAGATCTATGACAGCGAAGTACAAATCGTGTCACGTTTTATAGGAGGATTGCGCGCCCAAATTCAGATTTCAATGACACAATTTGATCCATCTACAGTGGCTGAAGCGCATCGACGTGCCGCTTCCTTTGAGGTACAACTACTCGCAGGGTCTTGGAATTCATCTTCCTCGCGAACCCGACCACCTGAAAATTTCACGTCACAACAGCCGTCACCATCACGGGAAGGATTCGAGAATGCTCACACAGATGCACGAGCCACGCCACAAGAAGGAGAACAAGGATTACGTCGTTCAGCGCATGGTACAAGCGCATTACGTTGCTATGCTTGTGGAGAACACGGCCATCGCCAAACAGCGTGCCCCAATCAAAATCGGTGAGGCCTTATAGAAGATGAGATTGAGAGAGAGGTGATAACTGATGATGACAACATCGATAGCTATGAGAGCACACAACATGACGAGATTCATCCGACACATGGGGATATCGGAACAGCACTTGTGTTACATAGATCGTGTTCGACTCCTCAACAGAGAGAAACTCAGTGGCTTCGCACAAATATATTTCGTTCCACGTGCACTATCAAGGGACGAATATGTAGCTTTATAATCGACTCTGGTAGTAGTCACAACATCATTGCCGAAGCCGCTGTGCACAAGCTTGGCTTACCAATCGAGAAACATCCATCACCGTATTCACTTACGTGGTTCCAAGACGGAGTTGCTGTTCGTGTCTCGCATCGCGCACTTGTCCCTTTCTCCATAGGACAATTTTACAAGGATCGGACATACTTTGACATTGCTCCAATGAATGTGTGTCATCTTATCTTCGGGAGGCCATGGGAGTATGATCGTAAAATCATTCATGATGGTGTGAAAAACACATATCAGTTCATTTGGGAGACTCATCAAATAGTGTTGTTACCTTCGCCGGACTCGCCATTATCACCAGCTGCACAAGAACCAGAGGCAGCAAAGAAACAACTCGCTCAATCCACTTCAGCCCATGTTGCTTCGTACTCATTTCCGATGCTCTGTTCTTATACTACGTTCGAGAAAGAGCTTCGTCTTGAGGGCTTCGCATTTGCCCTTCTTACACCAGCCGTGAAAATACCAAATTTATCCAAGTCTCGTGTGTGGGATGCGGTACTCGACGAGTTTTCTGACGTGTTTCCCGAAGAGCTTCCACAAGGATTGCCACCGTTACGGGATATACAGCACCATATCGATCTTACACAGGGGGCAACACTACCAAATAGGCCTCACTACCACATGAGTCCACACGAGCATGAAGAGCTTCGTCGGAAAGTCGAAGATCTCCTGTGTAAAGGACATATACGAGAGAGTTTGAGTCCGTGCGCTGTTCCTGCTTTGCTAATCCCCAAGAAAGATGGTACTTGGCGAATGTGTGTTGATAGTCGTGCTATCAACAAAATTACCGTACGATATCGATTCCCAATACCACAGTTAGACGACCTCCTTGATCAAATCGGCAAAGCATCCGTGTTTTCGAAGATTGATCTTAAAAGCGGATATCATCAGATACATATTCGCCCGGGTGATTAATGGAAGACCGCTTTCAAGACTCGCGAAGGCTTGTTCGAGTGGCTTGTGATGCCGTTTGGCTTGTCTAATGCCCCGAGTACATTTATGCGTATCATGAATCAAGCGCTCCGGCCATTTATCGGTAAATTTGTGGTGGTTTATTTTGACGATATCCTTATTTTCAGCTCCTCTTTGGCCGAGCATTCGGTACATCTTCGTGAAGTTCTTCTTGTGTTACGTAAGGAACAACTTTTTGCGGCTCGGCATAAATGTGAGTTTGGATCCTCGGAAGTTCAGTTTCTAGGCTATGTGGTGTCAGATAAAGGACTTTCGGTGGATAGTGCAAAAATTGAAGCAATACGTTCTTGGCCACTTCCTCGTACGGTTACTGAAGTTCGCAGCTTTCACGGGCTCGCCTCGTTCTATCGACGTTTTGTGCATCACTTTAGTAGCATCATGGCTCCAATTACAAGTTGTATGAAAAGTGGTCGGTTTGAATGGACTCCGGAAGCCACGGAAGCATTTGAACTTATCAAAACAAAGTTGACTACGACACCTATTCTAGTCTTACCCGACTTTTCCCTCATGTTTGAGCTTCATTGTGATGCCTCCAAAGTGGGAATTGGTGCTGTTCTTAGCCAACAAGGTCGTCCTGTTGCTTATTATAGTGAGAAATTATCTGGGGCTCGTGAACGATATAGCACGTACGATGTCGAGTTCTATGCCATTGTTCAAGCTATAAAACACTAGCGTCATTATTTGGTTCACCGCGACTTCATTCTTTTTACGGATCATGATGCCTTGCGACATCTCGACAGTCAAGTCAAGGTCTCCGCCAGACACGCTTCATGGATTTCTTATCTCCAGCAGTTCACATTTTCTATTCGACACAAGGCCGGGACCCTTAACCGAGTAGCAGATGCCCTTAGCCGAAGATACACTTTACTGTCGACAATCCACTCTTCGGTTCCAGGATTCGCTTCATTTGCTGACCTTTATCAGACAGATCCTTTCTTTGCAAGTATTTTTAAAGATACAGAGCAAGGTCTTAATGATGAGTTTTCAATTCAAGATGGGTTTCTTTTTAAAGGTCTTCGTATTTGTGTGCATGCGTGTAGTTTACGACTTCAAATCATTAGTGAGCTCCACAACGAGGGCCATGTGGGTCGCGATCGTACGCTGCAACTCGTTACCACATCCTATTTTTGGCCATCGTTGCGTCGCGATGTCGAAAGATTTGTTGAACGTTGTCGTGTGTGTCAGCAAGCTAAGGGTAAGGCTTCCAATGCGGGTCTCTACCTACCATTGCCAGTGCCGACTCAACCTTGGACTGACATAAGTATGGATTTTGTGCTGGGACTCCCACGAACTCAATGCGGACATGACTCGATTTTTGTCGTAGTGGATCGCTTTTCTAAGATGGCTCATTTTCTTCCTTGTAAGAAGACAACGGATGCGGTTAGTGTGGCTACTCTTTTCTTCCGTGAGGTTTATCGTCTACATGGTCTACCTATGTCTATCGTCTCGGATAGAGATACTCGTTTCTTAAGCCACTTTTGGCGTTCGTTGTGGAAACTCCTTCGAACAAATTTGAACATGAGTTCTGCATATCACCCTCAGAGTGATGGACAAACGGAAGTGACGAATCAAGCTCTGGGTGATTTGCTTCGTTGTTTAGTAGGCGAAAATATTAAGAGCTGGGATCTAAAACTTTGTCAAGCTGAATTCGCTCATAATCACGCGTCTAATCGAAGCTTAGGATGCTCTCCATTTCGTGTGGTTTATGGTATGATGCCTCGATGTCCTCTCGACCTCACAACGCTTCCGGATCAGTCACGATTGCACGGTCAAGCTGTTGATTTCGTGGATGATCTACAAGCCATACATCGACAGGCTAAAGCTAATTTGGAAGCCGCTACGTTGAAATATAAAGTCGCAGCCGATGCAAAACGTCGGGAGTTGGAATTCCAGCCTGGTGATCTCGTTTGGGTAATCCTCACTAAAGACCGACTACCACTCCGCGAGTTCAATAAGTTGAAATCACGGAAAATTGGACCTGTCGAGGTTGTGGAACGCATCAATGCAAACGCCTATCGAGTACGCCTTCCTTCGCATATGCGTACGTCAGACGTTTTCAATGTCAAACACCTATCACCATTTCGCGGCGATAATGAGCCTCCATATTCGTGGACGAATCCTCTCCCACCCTAGGGGACCTGATGCAGCGCATCATTACTCCTTGATGGGCTTTGTTCTCTTGTGTTTCTTGCCCATCAAGTTACTGCTTTGATTTTGGTATTAGGATTAAGTTAGTTTTCTATTTTTAATTTGGTTTTCCTTTTCTTAAGTTTATCTACTTCTCTATAAATAGAGATCGTCGACTCCATTGTAAGGACATCTTTTGCTTCTTAGAAAATCAATAAAACCTAAAAGAGATAACTCAAGTTATCCAAAGAGCTTGTGTTCAAGCCCTGAGAGGAGGACTCTCGAAACCGTGTTGACTTCGATCCTTGTTCGAATTCAACTCTATCCTTCTTCTTCATCACGTTTTAGTCATCAAAACGTGACGTCTCTTCTTACTCTGTTTCGTAGTCTCAAAACAGAGCACCCACGTCTCCTTTAGCTTCCGCCTCTCCATCAATACGTCTTATTTTGTTACCAAATAATTTAAGTTGCGAATGATTTTATTTAAATCTAAAATTCAAGTTGCAAGGATGCACCAATAATGGTAAATCAAATAAAAAGATATGGAAAAGATGGTAGCAAAAAAAAAAGAACGTGAAAAAGATAGTGGACAAGAGAAATTTAATTATTTTTTTTGTTTTTTTTTTAATTTCTAGAATTAAAACATTTTTTGAAAATGAAGAAAAATGAAAGAGTAAAATTTAAGACTTATGACACGTGTCAGATGGAGAAGAATTCAGTTTCTTGGAAAATGACTTGTGATTTATTATAAAAAGATAAAATTACTTATCTATTTTTTAAGTAAACAACTTTAAAATTAGATGTACTTCAAACCGCTTGTATCTATCTAATTAAACCACCCAAATGTCAAAACTCCATAGTACACACTCTGTGTAGTTTTGGTTATAAGATTTAAAAACATGTAAAAAACTACAGTTTTTAAGAGTTTTGAAATTTTCATCTTTTGTTGGCAACACATAATTAGTATTATATTTTCAAAACTATAAATAATAATTTTCAATACATTTGATTCTATGTTTCAGCGTTCCATTACTTCGCTAATGATGTCTTTCAAAATTCATTTTGTTATATTAAAAACTATTTTAATTTTGCATTATATTTGCAAAACCTCTTGATTATTATTGATTATTATTACTTAGAGCTTAATGTTACTTGTTTAATTTTAAGGAAATAATGTTAAGATTATATTTACTTCCAATCGCTTGTATCTCTGCAATTTAACCACCTATGTTACTCAAACTCTATCTCTAAGATTTTTTTGCCTCTTCGTTGTACAATACAAATTAACTATACTAATCATTAGACTACACAAGCTCTCAAACTTTTTAAAATTCTTCAAACCGGAGTCAAATTTAATTGACCCAAATTCACCTAGAAATCGCGTTATAGGTGATCGGAAATTGATCTGATTGACCGTAATTTGGGATATTATATTAGTTAAATATGAGGAGGTTTGATAAGTAGAATAAATGAGCTAATCAAAGTATTCAAAGCACAAAATAGAACCTAACAAAGATTATTATCATTACTAAAAAGTAATATTTTGTAATTACTTATTTACTATAAATAATTTGGTTTTAACCATATTATAATTATGGCAATGTATAAGTTTAGATTTTGAAGTCAAATAATCTTGAGTTATTACCAAAAAAGCAAAAGATTTGATAATATTTAATAAATTTCTTTTAATTGTCATTTGCATAATTTCACCTATAAATACTTCTTTAATAATATGTTTTTATTCATCTTTCAATTACTTAATTTACAGATTTTTATTTTCAAGAAAAAAACGGTGATGGAAGCCCTAAGAACTAATGCTAAGCGTGAACCTTGTGCAGTTTGCATCACCGAGGACAAAAAATGCAAGAAAAATTGTGAATTTGCTGCGTATTTCCCAACTCAAACGTATTTAGTTTCTTATATTTTTATAAATATTTTATTTTGCTAAAATGTTTATTATAAACATTATTATTCAAATTAGTTATTGATACTAATTTATTGTTAAATATATTTGTTTTATAGGCTAGGCGATTACGAAAGTGCTCATCAATTATTTGGTACGCCAAAAATTATAAAAATGATGAGACTTGTCCCAGAAGAAAAAAATAAACTGAAGTTGGCTTCTTCTATACTGGAGGAAGGTACCGCGTGGACAAAAGATAACGTTCGAGGTGGATTTGGAATGCTGCGAAAGCTCATGTGGGACGTTAATTTACACAAAATCTACCTTCATGAGCTCGAGAAGGAGATTCAGGATGCAAAAAAAGAGACCAATTAGATCCACCTTTAAATCAATAATATAGTATATCGTATATCATTTATCTATCTTTCTTTGTTTATCAAATAATAATGACTTAATATGAAATCATATTGAAAGTGGAAATTTCAAATATATCATTGAGCATAGATATTCCATCTAATTTGGTTTTAAATTTATAATTGTTGTGATTTAATTATGTTGAAGATAGATATGAAATGCCTTAGAGCAACAGTTCTGAAATGAAATGATCAACAAATTTAAAACTACTAGGTAGATTTTCCGCGATAAAATTTCGATATTAAATATTTATTTATCTATTTTTTGGATATCAAAATTTAAAACATCAAAAACTTTATCATTGCGTAGATTTACTTCGCTAATGTCTTTAATTTTTTTTTAATTATATCAAAAATATTTTAATTTCAAATTAGATTTGCAAAACCTCTTGACACCACTAGTATGTGGTGTTTAATATTTACTTGTTAAATTTTAAGTAAATAATAAAAAGATTATGTATACTTTCAACATCTGCAATTCAACCTCCCAAATGACAAAACCCGTAAGATTTTATGATTCATATATTACGTCTAGTATAATATAATTCTTTTTGTCTTAAAAATGACTACGCAAATCAGATAACCCGAATATTATACGAATGATCTATATAGAAGAATACGTAGTAAACACTCGCATTGTGATTGCTTGCCAAATATTGCGACAAATACCAAAAGGTCAAAAGAAAAATTTCTTCATTCACTTTGATATGGGGAGAGGTTATCTGGATCCATAGATTTGCTAGAACTCAAGATGGAGAAAAAACTAATAGGAATTATAGATTTTGTTTTTTTTGGTTAAGATGATGTATCAAGTATAGGTTTGTTGATGAGTCATATTCGTGTAAGACACATATAAAGTTAATAATATTTTGATTAAGCTAGCTAGTGAGTGATCAATGTTTCAAACATTATTTTGTTTTGTGATATTTGTTATGATTATTTAATAATTGTTAATATCTATGCGTATTTTTACTTATATTGTTCTTGTGCTTCTTTTCTCCTCGAGGTAAATGGAGTACTTCTAAAATCTTTTTATTAGTTGTCCAAAAGACGACATGTTGTGGGGTAACTAGTTGGATGTTTTTAAAATAAATTTATACTAAAATGGTTTGTACTTTTGACTCTATATTATAGTTATCATTCGTTTGATTTTATTCTTCGAGTTTTATGAGTAATTTGTTGCAAGATCTCCTTCGTTTTGACTCCATCTTTGCTCTTTTTTTATCAACCAAATTTTAAAATAAAATTATACACCATGATTTGATAATAATAAAAAACAAAACAAAATCTTGAAGTTTTAAGGCATGTTCTCATATTTGGATATATAATAAAAAAAGTCAATGTATTTTGCAGAAGTTTACCTATAATACTTCTTTGATAATCACTAAAAAAAACAAGGTAAATTCCGATGGTAACAGTGTTTTTGTTAGAAAAAGAAAGAATAAACTGTCCGTCGGAATTCCGACAGAACTGTATTTTCTTACGAAATTCCGACGGATTTTTTCCTACGGAATTACGACGGACAGTTTTTTTCTACAGAATTCCGACGGATTTTCGATAGTTTGAGGTTTCAAAATTGCTAAAATGCTAGATTATATACAATCGAGTAATGTACTTATCAACAAATACATGCACTATATATATCTACTCTTTTGATCATGATACTTGTAATTCTTACCGGATATATGCAAATATTAAAATATCCATTAAAGTTACGTAATTAGTCACAAATAAATTTATATATTAATGATCAATCTTGTTACATGTATGAAAATAAGTCAAACATTAGCTATGTAATAATAATAATAATGTGTCAGCACCATAAGCATCTTATCGGTGATTCGTTAGTTGCAAAATGTGTCCCGGAACTTGTTACCCTAAACAACAATCTGTCGAAATTCCGTCGGTATTTTGCAACAGAATTCCGACAGATACAAGATAAGACTGGTTCAATATCCAACGGAATTCCGACGAATACAAGATAAGACTGGTTCAATATCTGTCGGAATTCCGACGGGTTTTCATTTTCGCGGCACAATTTTCATTTTCGCGGGAGTTGGACCGCGAAAAATTTGGATTCCGACGGAATTCTGACGGTTGAGGTCCGTCGAAATTTTTTTTTTAAATACAATCACGTTCACCTCTTCTTCTCTATTTGCAAAAAAACAAATTCTCTCTCTAAAATTCTCTCAAATCCTCTCTACCTTCTCTCTAAAAATCCGAAAACTCATATCAATCTTTCAATCTCTAGCCTAATTATGTAAATTTTCTTTGGTTTAATTTTGTTTTAATTGTTGATTAGATAAGAAATGTAGTTTATGTGTAGATTTTTGTTAGGATGTTGGAATTGATTGTTGAAAATAGTTTAGATTTTTTAAAAATTTGGTAGATGTTAGTTTAAACTCGTTTTTATACATAATTACATGTAGAAAATTGTTTAGATTTGTTAGGAATTTGTAGATTATATATGTACTAGTATAAAAACGTTTTTCAAAAATATTTTATATAAAAAAGATTTATATAAAAAACGTTTTTGTATATAAAAACGTCTTTACTATAATTTTTTTTTATATTGAAAAAGTTTTTTTTTATATTAAAAGTTTATTTTGTATATAGTTTTTAATATAAAAACTTTTTAATTAAAAACCTTTATATTCAAACTGTTTATATATATAAAATGTTATGAAATTAATATAAAACTTTTAATTATGTTTTAATATATAAATATTAAAATGTAATATTTAATAAATACAAATAAAAAATCTTTTTATTAGTTTTTGAATTTTAAAATTATATTAGCATTACAAAAACAAATTTATAAAATTATTAGATTTTTTTACTTACTTTTCTTAATTTTAATCCTAATATCTATTTTTCGTAGGAAACTCCGGTTAACAACAAGGATCGTATTTTCGGTTTTGAAAGGTATCAAGCCAGTCAACACGGTTATGCTAGATCCGTTAATACGTCCTCGAACCCGGACTACGGGGAGAAGTTGGAGGCACAACGGACTGAGATTCTAGGTTTGAAACAACAACAAGAGTTGCAGAACGAGTGGTTACGCATCAGATTCCCGGATTTCTCAGGTTTTTTTTCCGCCGTCCGCATGCCCTTATGACTGACAATAAATCTTTTTATTTTGTTTTTGTTCTTTTTATTATTAAAAACAATTTAAAATATTAAGTTTAATATTTTTTTCTTTTTTTCTATTTTAATTTTCATAATTAAAAAAAAATTGTAATAATTTTTTTTTTTAATAAAATATGTCCGTCGGAATTCCGTCGGAATGCCACCATAGACATATATCCTCGGAATTCCGTCAGACACTATTTCCAACAGATTCGTACACCGTCGAAAATTCATCAAAAAGATGCCGTCGGAATATTTCGACGGAATTCCGACGGATCCGATATTCCGACGGACAACGGTTTTGGCCGTTGGAATATTTACTGCTTTCTAGTAGTGAATGTCTTTTTATTGATATTTCAATTATTTAATTTTCATATTATTATTTCCAAAAACAATTGTGATGGAAGCCTAAGAGTCAATGCTAAATGTGGTCCTTGTGCAGTTTGTAACTTGTTGGATGTTTTTAAAATAAATTTTATACTAATGTGGTTTGTACTTTTGATACTATATTATAGGTATCACTCGTTTTGCTATCTTCTTCGAGTTACCATTGAAAAAATATATTTATTGAGGGTTTCTCCTTTTGCATTTTTTCCTTTTAGTCGTGTGTGTGGTTGGCTCAAAAATATTTTACGGCTTTGTTGATTTTAGGTCTTTAAACTGTGATTTGTAAGTTGTTGTTTATAGTCCATTATTAAATTCAATGTAGCAATCCTCACATTGGTAATTGTCATTTATTGATGTAAGGCTAGATGATTTTAACAAAAACTCGGCTAATTGTTGAACAATTGACAAGCCAAAGGGGACTCGCCAAAGGCTTAGAGATAAGTGGTTCAAGACCGGCAGAGGGCACTTGCCTTAGAGCTTATAGAATAGATATGGTGAACAAATAGAAGACACCACACAAATAGATATGTATGAACATGTGATATTGTCAAGTGCTTGTTAATTAAGGGGTTATTCTCCACAATATTGGACACTTAAATACTAATAAATAGCCAAAAAGGAAAAGCTTTATTTATGGATTTCATGAATGATGAAACTAGGACTACAAAGAGAGATATCATAGAGATTCGATCTTAAACAAGAAAGAAAACAAATAAAAAATAATTGTAGAAGTAAACTCAAAATACAGAAAATAAAGTCTCACAAAGATTTTGTTGTGTAAAAAGCACTTGGTTGCTCCCAAAAAAGAATAGATCTGTAAGTTTTAATTCTAGGACGTAGTGTAAAACATGTGCTCGATCACGAGGAGTAGTGTAAAGTGGTAGTAAGTTTGGGAATTTATACATATTTTGGGGTTCATATAATTACGTAATCATATGAAAGATTATGTCATTCAAATATAAGATTTAAACGTAATTAGTTGGTAGAGTGTTAAAGGGTGCTAAAGCGAGTTGTATGCTCACAATTTTTGTGTGGTCGTATGTACACATGTGAACCGTAATAACTATATAGAAACATAAAGTCTACAGTAGATTTCGAGTGTGTTTTCTGGTGAAATTCTGGTTTTATGGTCATTTATTCATCATATTTGTTATTTCACTTGTTTTCAGACTTTAAACATATTTGAGTTGTCTTAAATAGTTGATTAACTTTATAGATTTAGGGTCTGACTGGTTTAAACGTAGTGGGTGCAGATGCGGTAGCGGTTTCTAGCGTTATTGGACAATTTATGCGACTGGTAAAGCGGCTGGAACGGATGCGTTTGCGGAACATTTATGACTGGTTTACAGCGGGTGCGATAGCGGATTTACATAAAACTACCAAAATACACATAATATATAATTAGAAAAAATTAAAATTATTTATTTGAAATAAATCATAGAATAATTAAATAAATTTTTTTAAAGATATTTGAAACATTTTTTATATATAGAATAACATTTTTCATAATTACTAAAATTAAAATTGAAATCAAAAATATATTATTATGAAAAATTAAAATGATATATTTTAAATAAATCATAGAATAATTAAATAGTATTTTTACAATAAATTTTTTTATAATTTACAAATTTATTTTAGTTTAATTAAAATATATATCAAGTTTATATAATTTTATATGATAATATTCGATATAAAAAGTAAATTTTTTAAAATAATTTTTTGTGTAAATTTTAGTTTATTATTTAAGATAATATTTAAAAAAATATATATATATTTTTAACCACCCGCAACCGCAAACATTCGTGGGAATGAGCTTTTAATTTAGAGCGGTTCCAAGCGATATAAAACGGTACGGAGCGATTTATGTGATTGTTGTCAAACGCTACCAACCGCAAACGCTACGTTTTCGGAAGATAGCGGGTGAACCAATCAACCCTTTACCTGGCAAGTTGTATGCTCACGACTTTTTTGGGTCGAGTGTACACCGTGAACCCAAATAGTTAGAGAGAAACATGTAATGTGCAGTAGATTTCGAGTGCATATCATGCATGGTGCACGTTTTCGTTTGTTTGAAGACCTGATCTTTATGGTCAATTATTTTGTTTATGTATCATACTTGCTATTTCACTTTTTCATACTTTTAAAATATTTGAGTTTTTTTAAATTGTTAATTATTTTTATATCAAATATAATTTTCAATAGACAATATTAATTATAGTTCAAGCACACCAACTAGTTATGTAGACAATCATGGTGTATTTGTGATAATAACGTTTTTTGCAAGTTTCAAATTGAAAAACTTCTTAAGGTTTGTTTCTATCTCTCTCCAACGAAAAAGAGGTAAGTGAGGATGAATGGAAATTGTGCGTATTTTTCTGAGATCCAAAATCTGATAGTTTTTGTGTTTTTATTAGTTGATCAAATCAGTCTCGAACTTTGGAATAAAATAGCTATGCAAAATATTTTTTTACATCATTTGCATCGACAAACCCCGGCCTATAGCCAATTAAACCCTATAACGCGGGGTAATGCGAGTACTTGGGGTCAAATTCAAGTGAGAAAGGCCGCAGAGGTGAACATCTAACCACTTAACTAAAGATACTTCCCCGGACTAAGCATAGTATTCAGAGCACCAAACAGAATGTAACAAAATTACGCAGGTGATTGTTATTACTATTAAACGTAATACTTGTTAAATATTCATGTGATTATATATAGGTTTTAACCATTTATAATTAGGGCAATATATATATTTTAATACTCATGGAAGATAATACACAAGAAAATATGGACGTAAAACCCTCAATAAATATCTTTTGTAATGAGTTGACAATTAAAGAAAACACTAGGCTTGGGTATTCGATTCGATTCCGGATCTTTCAAGTAGAGGGTTTTAAGATTCATATAGGTATCGAAATAATTTTGGTTTGATTTCGGTTCGGTTTTAATTGGTTCTGGGTCGGTTCAATTTTTAATCAAGAGAACCAACAATTACCTGAATTTTTTTTGGTAGAACCGCGTGGTTCTACCGGTTGTTTGGATTTATTTTTCAATGAAGAAATAAAACTTAATTTTTTCTATTCGGATAATAGACTAATTGATGCAAGTGCAACTTTTGCGGGTCGGAATGTATTCTTAAGAGAGTTGATATAGGAAAAAATAATTGGAATCATGAATGAAAAACGCATACAAAAGTCTTTTATCGGCACGTGATCTGCTGTATAAAAGAACGCGGGTGAGATTGGGATCAGGGAATGGAATTGATGCCTGGGAGGACCCTTGGATCCCAGATAAGTACCCAAGGGCGGCTAAAGGCATAGGAAGTATTTTGCACCCTAACTTGAAAGTGAATCATTTAATTAATCTTTTCACGAAGGACTGGCATCTTCCAATCTTTCATGAGTTTATGGATCCAATGGATATTCCATTAATAAGAGGTCTTGATGTAAACCCAACGTATAAATCAGACATCCTAATATGTCACTTCACAAAGTCGGGCAGATATACGGTAAAATCGGGATATTGGTTAGGCCAAACATTAGTAATAAAATCAGGGGGTGAGTATGTAGGAGAAAGGGGGTGAGTATGTAGGAGAACCAAGTTTTACGGCCTTAAAGGCACATGTGTGGAAAGTACAATGTCCAGTAAAAATTAGGCATTCCATGTGGCAGGTTATATCCGGCTCTTTGGCAGTATCCTCAGGACTTTATTAGCGAGGAATTAATTTTGACACGATATGTTAAATATTTGGTTTAGAGGAGGAAACGATTAATCATACGATTTTTGAGTACCCTAAATCTTTACAAACCTGGGGAGGAATTTATTCTCGTCCACTTCGGTTTATTCAAATTTGGATTTTCTCTTTTGGCGTAATCCAAGGCGAACATGTCAAAATGGAGAACAAGGAATATTTCCATGGCTTATGTAGTTTATTTGAAATTCAAGGAATGAAAAAGTATTCCAAGGTATAGATTATGAACCTCCAAATATTATACAACTAGCAGAAAGCGAATTTGCGGCATGGAAAGAAGCACATCCCAGTGTTTCTCAGGTAAGAGACTCTTCAATCAGGGGGATAACTTTCTCATAGCCTTAGATGCCAAGTCGACAGTTCGTGGAATGAGTCGGACCCAACATTAGGGATGGGATGAATTGTTTGGCAGGGAGACCACACAGTGCTCCTCGGCGGAAGATGCCAAAGACGATGTCTATCACCCCTGCATTCGGAGTTTAAAGCATTGTTGTGGGCGATATCTTGTTCTCTAGAGAAGGGCTTAGGTGTTCAGGACTTTGAGACGAATTGTTCAGAGCTGGTGAGTATAACCCAATGCTCAGAGGATTGGCCCGCTTTTTCCATTCTCTCTGATAAGTTTGGTGTTTTTCAGGCCTTGGTTCCTAATTTTTCTCTGTCTTTAATTCCACATTTTTTGAATTCAAACACCGATTGTTTGGCGTGATCATCTCGTTTTAGAATGATTGAGTGCTCTTTTGTAAACAATTTATTTTCCGATTGGTTAAACAATCGTGGAGTTTAATATTTAATGAATGTGTGGTTGTTAAAAAAAAAGAAATAACACAAATATTAAAAACCTTTGTTGATACATATGTCATGAAATCAAGCATTGAGCAACCAAAAAATCTAGCTTCCAGATCTATATCAGTCCATAAGTTTATCTATATCTCTAGGGGAAATCTGCCAATTCATTAACTATGGTCGTAGTTACAATTCATATATGAACTATATAGCTGTGTAGATTCATAGTTGATCTAACATAATTGGCTAAAACATATATTGACTTGTCAACAGTTGATGAGTCAGCTGACACGTCAGTTAAACTAACAATAGTTAGCTGCCACGTCATCAATAAAACTCCAATATTTTAGAAATGTTTTTAATTAGATAAAATAAAAAATTTCACTTCATTTATTTTATGTAAAAAATTTCTAGATTTAAATAAAATTTTAGTTTCTCAAAAAAAAAAATATTTCCATCAATTTCTAGAAAGTAGTTGTATATGCACCAGGGTAAAAACTGCTAGAGTCACTCAGAGCACCGATGAAGTATTCTGAGGACTCTCCGTCGCTCAAGTTAGATGAGGTCCGAGAATGTGTTAAAAGAGAATGTGAATGTTGAAGGTGAAAAAAAAAATATGCATGTCGTATCTTATCATCAGTTCGCCATGTGGAGGTTGTGCACTTATAAAGAGGTGTGAAAATTTCAAAATATTATCATTTAAAAAAATTTTTTTATCTATTTATTTTTAATTAAAAATTAAAGGAACAAAAAAATTTCTTTATATTTACCTTTTTGCTAAATTTGTACAACTTTAGAGATCTTAATTATCAAAAATAATCATACCCTTTCTCGACCTCATATGGCTTGAACGACGGAGAGTCCTCGAAAAAATTCTTTAGTACTCCGAGTGGCTCTAACGATTCTCTCCCTAGTGTATATACATCTACTTTCTAGAAATTGATGGAAATAGTATATTTTTAGAAACTAAAATTTCATTTAAATGAAGGAAAAAAATAATTTCACATAAAATAAATGAAGTGCAATTTTCTATTTTATCTAATTAAAATTATTTCTAAAATAAAATTAAAAATGTTGAATAAATATAAATAAGAATAAAAATAAACGATAAATCAAAATTCTAAAATGATACAAAATTTAGACAAAAAGAAATATAAAGAAAAACATATCATTCTTACTTAATTTTTTATTTTAAAATTTCATTGATGATGTGGTAGGTGGCTGGTGATGCTTAGCTGATGTGGCAGCTGACTGTTGATGGCTTAGCTGACGTGGTAGCTAACTTAGGTATTATTAACGAGTTAATGTATGTTTTAGCGAAATTATCTTAGTTCATATATGAATCGGTACAACTATATAGTTCATGTATGAATTGTGAGTACGGTCGAAGTTGATGTATGAATTGGTCGATTTTCCATATCTCTAGAATAGAAGATCATGAACACCTAGTAATAAAACGTACTATGCAGAAAGAGAAAAAAACATCAAAAGCTGCAAAGATATGTCGTGATGGAATCGGTGATTGTGTTCTAAGATTCTAGCCGCATTTGAAAGCACGAATGAGGTTGACTAGGACACTCAGCAATGGCTACCAAATACTCTTCCCATCCAATAGATGTATACGTAATTGTGATTGAGGGATTGCGTGAGCGTTAATCCATGTCTGTATCGGACGTTATATTGACAACATAAGCAAATACGGTGCATTTTGCTCTGTTTCGTATTTTCAAATACGATGTCGTTTTTAATTATCATTGTGAAGAAATTAAATTATTGTTTGAAAAGTTGTTTCGATGCGAAGAATTATAATTTGGAGGAAAAATTTAAGGTTCTTCAAGTTTCACAATTTTTTTAGAATTATGTTTGGATCTACTTCTCTGATACGTTTATAAGTCGATTTCGAATTGTTTGTGGCTTTTGTGTTTTGGTTTCGGTTTTAATTTCATTTCAAATCAATTTTGTGTTTCTATCTGGGTTTATATCAATATAGGGGTTATTTAGCGAGTGACTATTGAGCCGACCTGCATTTTTTTTACGTTCGTGTAAAAAAAACAAATATTATAAAAGATGTTTTTGCATAAAACCCATAAAAGAGGTGAATATGGAAATCTATGATAATTCACTGAATAATATCATTTACTAAAATGAATTACCAAAAAGCTTGAGATGAATGTTGTCAAAAATGGAAAAACAAAAAAAAAAGCTATTATGGGTCAAAGCTTGAGATGAAGTTTCAAAGGTATTCTTTTCTCTATGGGTCAACGATCCATATGAATGTTTCAAAAAAACAAACACTGAAAAACAATTTTGTGTTCTTAACACATTTTATATTCATATAAATCATAATTAATTTAAAATATAACTATTATTTTCTTAATTAATTTTTAGTAATTACGAAATTCAAATCTAAATATTTAAAACTAATTTTTGATTTATTTATTTAGATAATAATTAATTAAATAATAAATAAGAGTTGATAAAAAAAGTATTTTGGTACTTCCAAAATTAAAAAAAAAAATTTAATTTCTATAAAAGTAAGTATATTTTTATGAAATTTTATAATATTTAAAATTTGCCATTATAATTATAATTTTTCAAAGTGGTTCTTTCTTATCATAATAGAAATTTAGGAACAATATGTTTGGAAAAGTCGTTGCTTCACTATGAAAGAATTTGCATCATTGTTTGAATTCTTGTCGTCATCTTCGACTTTTTTAGATTTCCCAGGAAGTAAGAAGTGGTTTGGAAAAACAGCTTATTCATACACCAACTATCGGCTACGGTTACAAAATGGACATGAACTGTATATCTGTGCGAATTTATACATCAACTCATATAATTGGGCTAAAACATACATTGACAAGTCAACAAGTGCTGAGTCAGCTGCCACGTCACTGAGTCATTAATAGTCAGCTGATGTGGCAGCTGAATCATCAACCACGTCATCAAAATATTTTTAGTTATAAAAAATTTAAAATTACATTTAATTTAAAAATATTTTTAATTATAAAAACAAAAAAATTACAATTAATTTATTTTATATGTAGTTATTTTTCTTGATTTAAATAGAAATTTACTTTTTTAAAAGTATTCTATGTGCATCGGCTTCTTGAGACTAGATATACGTGCACCAGAAAAAATCCGCTAAAGTTACTCGAAATATCGGAGATATGCTTTTCGACGATTTTTCGTCCCTCAAATCATATGAGATTCGAGAAAGGTTTGAAAGAGAATGTAAATTTGACCTTTTGTAAAAGATAATAGATTTTTGAAATTTTTACAGCTCTAGATATTTGTATAATTTCTCAATGGTAAGCTAGTGATACGACACACGACATGTACATTTTTCACTTTTAGCATTCTCGTTCTCTTTCAACCTTGACATTTTATTTCTGGTGCATGTACATTTTTTTTTTTACATCGTAGGAAAATCTATTATTCAAACTTGAGGTGGTGTGGTAAACCACACCGAAATAGAAAATCTCATAAAAGAAAATAATACATTTTGGTTTCTAGCTAGTCGGGCGAGCCGTTCAGCCTGAATCGTAGACCTTCGTGGAATGTGAGTATATTTATTCATCATAAATCAATGGAAATAGTATATTTTAAGAAAAATAAAATTATATTTAAATCAAGAAAAAATAATTACAAATAATTTTATGATTAATAGCATTTCTAAAATAATTTTTATTGAAAAAACCAAAAATCTATGTTGGATAATTAAAATATGTAAAATATTTACATTAAAAAAATAAAAACTATATAAAAACCATATCATTTTTCTTTGATTTTTTCTTAAGAATTATATATTTGAAAATATTTTAATGACGTGGCTGATGATTCAGCTGTCACGTCAGTTGACTATTGATGACTCAGTGACTTGGCAGGTGACTCAATACTTGTTGACTTGTCGATGTATGTTTTAGCCAAATTATACGAGTTGATGTATGAATTCGCACATGTATGCAATTCATGTCCTTCCTGTAACCGTGGTCGATAGTTGGTATATGAATAAGCCGTTTTCCCGGTTTTGATGAGATATGTCCTTTAGTTTTAAGTTTAAGTCATTGTTTCTTTATTTTGTTTTTGGTTTGTGACCCATTTATCTTTTGCACTAAATGGTAACAGATGATTTGTGGAATGCAGCAGAATATTGGCTGGAAAAAAATGTTTACCATTTGACAATATTTGTTGAATTGAGGAATTGAGCTGAATTGACTTTTTGGTGAGTTATTTTTTTCATTTTTTTCTCTATCATGACTTATATATGGATTGAAAACTTCAATCATACGAAAATTATTGTTATATGATAATTAATTAATCTTAATATTTAATGTACTTTTTATGATAATTATGTTTGATAAAATTATTAAATAATAATTTTGGATAAAATATTGGATAATGGCGAATACGAATTGGATAAAAATATTAAAAATTACCTCTGGAATGTATCTTTAAAAAGAAATAGATCGGATAATATGGGTAATGGATATAATATGGATAGTTCAAATATATATGAATTATAAAAAATTAATACTTTCAAGCGAGCCCAAAAATATTTCCGTATTTGTTGGGAAAATATTATATATTAATATTTAATATACAATTATTTTATAAAACCGTTAATTTTTTTTCATTTATTCTAATTATTTAACGGGCTTAAATTTTAGTTATTCTGTTACTTAAGTAATATGTTAGATTCCGCCAAATTCCGTAGTTACCATTTGAATCATTAGTTATTCTGCCAGATTCCGTAACAAATCCTTAATAAATTCCGACAGATTCCACATTTAGCAAGATTCCGTAGTTACTATTTACACCATTTAGTTGTTGGTTTGTTTTTAGAAAAGTCCATATCTTTTTTTCTAAGATTTAGCTTTCGGAAATATCTTGTTATCCATCGATTTAGTTTTTGGGTTTGTGTTTGTATGTCCGACTTTGTATTCTGACTAAGTTTTTAGAAGATATTTTAGATGGAAAAAAAAAGAGAAAATTATAGGAAATACAATTTTTTCCAAAATCCTTCTAAATCTACTATTTTCACTTTTTTTTTTAATCTACCACATTTCTCTTTCTCTCACATCATAAAATGACATTTTTACTCTAATAAAATATCTAATCTCTTTTTCCCTCCCTCACTCTCATGCTCTATCTCTCTTTTCCTCCCCTCTCTCTCTCTTCTCTTTCCCTCTCTATGGTGATGAAGGTGGTAGATTAAGATGAAGGTGGTGGATGGTGATGCCGGAGACGGTGGTGGATGGTGGTGACAGAGACGGTGGTTGATGGTGATGACGGAGACGGTGGTGGATGGTGATGCCGGAGACGGTGGTGGATGGTGGTGACAGAGACGGTGGTTGATGGTGATGACGGAGACGGTGGTGGATGGTGATGACGGAGACGGTGGTGGATGGTGGTTGTGGACAAGACGGTGGTGGATGGTGGAGAGAGATGGTGGTGGATGGTGGTTGCGGACGGAGACGGTGGTGGATGGTGGACAGAAACGGTGGTGGATGGTGGTTGTGGACGTAGACGGTGGTGGACAAAGACGGAGACGGTGGTTGTGGACAAAAATGGAGACGGTGGCGGATGGTGGTGGACAAAGATGGAGACGGTATTTTGTGGAAGAATACGTAGACGGTGGTGAATTATGGATAGAGACAGTGGTGGATAGTGGTTGTGGACTGAGACGGTGGGGAATTGTGGATAGAGACGGTGGTGGATGGTGGTTGTGGACTGAGACGGTGGTGGACGTAGACGAAGACGGTGGTTGTGGACAAAAATAGAGATGGTGGCGGATGGTGGTGGACAAAGACGGAAACGGTATTTTGTGGATGAAAACGGTGGTAGATTGTGGACAGAAACGATGGTGGATGATGGTTGTGGATTGAGACGGTGGTGGACAGAGATGTAGACGGTGATTGTGGACGGAGATAGTGGTTGTGGACGGAGATAGAAACGGTGGTGGACAGTGTCGGAAACAGTGGTGGATGATGGACAGAGACAGAGACGGCGGTGAATGGTGGTGGATATCTTAATCATCACTGGACTTTGGTGGACAGAAAACACTGACTACACCATAAGTCATCGGTAAAGATAAAAATGTATTTTTTATTTTGTGAACAGTGTTGTTTATTGTAGATTTTGAAATGTGTTTTCAATTATGATATATTTGAAAAGGAAATTTTTAAAAATGGTATTTTTGGCAATAATCCAAAAAAAAATCTCCAGGGGTCTTCCTACTACTCATTGTTTTTAGAAAGTGGACCGGGCCTGAAATCGGATTTTCTGCAATTTGAGTAAACCGATCTCGGTTCAAACCGGGGATACTCGAGTTCGTCACTCATTCTCTCTTTGCTTCGTTCTTCAATCATCCGTTCTCAGATCGACGCGAAGATCATCTCTCCAGCGAAAAGAATGGTAAGTGAGGATAATGGAAATTTCCTTGTGTTTCTTCGGAGATCCGAGAATCTGATTTTTCTTTTGTTTCTATTGATTGATCGTATGTAATGTATGTATGTTTGATCTTCCGGCGACAAGGCGGCGAAACCGATCACGAGTCCGGTTCCGGTGACGATGTACCCGACGTTGGCGGTCTTAACACTGACTATTGGTCTCATCATCACCGCTTCGTTCTTCATGTAAGCTAATTTCGATTTGATTTCCTGGTTTGATTGATATGACAGCGTTGTACTCGGAATTCGGATTTTTTTTCAGATGATCCGATTGGGTTTGGGATATTATCGGATCGAATCACTGATTTAGGTAGATTTTGTCACTGCAATTCGTTTTTTTTTAATGGTTTTTCTTAAGCTTATAGATTTGAGGTTGATCTGAAAAGTTTATAATTTGAGCTCATAGGAATTGTAGTTTGGAGAATATAAGCTCTTTCTGAGTGGAACGATTATCATGGAAGTGAGCTTGTCATTTACAATGTTGTTTGCTTAATTTATGTGAGTGATGATCATACTGAGGCATTTATCTTTGATTCAGCTCAGTAACAGTTGTACATTTCTCTAGTTAACATCATGACTAGGTTATTTAAAGCATTATGATTCACTAGGTCCCGAGGTTCTTCATCTTGTTACTTGTTTACTGTATTTTATTTCAGCAACTGATGATTTTGTTGAAGCTTAATCGGTATTGTTAGCGGTCATTTTATGGTTTCTGGTCACCATGCATTCTCATTTGCTTTCTAAACCTTGGAAAAACTTTGTGTTCATCAATGCCATATTTGTTAAATAAAATTTATTCCAGAGATTCTCTTTCGTTGAGATGATGTGTGTTTCTTGTATCTTCAGGAGTTTTATGCTATCAGGATGTTGAGACTGAGCATATATAGTAGACTGCATTTCTTCTTCGATGAGTGTGGGGATTAGGTTATAGGATTAACACTTTAGCAAATGTTTCAATGGTTCATTAAGTTAAAGAGTACGCAAAAGCTAGAGTGGATATTCTCAATTAAGCCTGAAGTTTTAACTTTTGAGTTTGACAATTGTGACTTCTAGAATGATAGGTTTTCATGGCTTTAAAGATAGGTTTGACTCATGCATTATCATGGACTCTGATTTTTATATCGCTTGTAATACTGAGGCATTTATCATTCAGCTCTGTGATAATTGTGCATTACTCTAGTTAACATCATGACTAGGTTATTTAACAAATGTTTATAGAAATGGCACTTTAACAAATGTTTCATAGGTTGATTAAGTTAAGAGTACACAAAAGCTAGAGTGGATATTTCTCTACTAAGCCTGAAGTTTTCACCTTTGAGTTTGAGGATTGCGATTTCTAGAATGATAGGTTTTTATGGCTTTAAAGATAAGTTTGAGTCATGGATTATCAGGTTTCTGGACTCTGATGTTCATATCGCTTGTTTTCTTCCACTTCGATAACAATCTTCGCCTTTCAATACCTTTCTTTCTTCGCTCTGCACTTGATTTTGCTCATTTATGATACATCAAGTAATCGTTCAGTTTGTTAAAGACTCCACTAACATCATCAAAATTACATTATTTTGTGGCAGCTATGAAGCTACTTCATCCAGAAAGAATCGAAGCCTTGTGAAAGAGCTTGTTACCGCAGCAATAGCATCCGTCTTCTTGGTATGTCTTTCTCTTGCTCTGTGTATAAATGTGTTTCGGTTGAACTCGGAAAGATTGCCATTATTAATTTCCGGTTAATGGGTTTTCATGTTTTTTTTTTCTGCAGGGTTTCGGATCTTTGTTTCTTTTACTTGCTAGTGATGTTTATGTCGAAATCCATATCTCCTCTAATTCGAAAACACACTTTCTTCTTGTTTAGAGTAAAATGACACTTCAACATTAGGTCTTAAAATCGAAATAAATAAGAAGCATTATGAAGAGAAACACTATCGAAAAACCAGAAATCTATCGGTAGAAAAGGAAAAATAAAACGCAAATTGAAACCGATCAAAATTGAACAAGATGCAGAAAACGAGTGAATAGAGTGTATCATTCAGAAGAAATTGAGCGAAAATCAGAGAAGTTTGCGTAAGAAGATGATGAAAAAATGCTCAGATACCATTTCAATGTTAGTGTAAATCCTTCATTGATGTGTGAATGAACAAGATAGAGTTCTTTATATACAAACTACTAAACCAAAGATAAAGCAACTTTAACCAACATTAACCGGATATATGTATTCTAATACATTTCAAGATTAGGTCCTAAAATTGGAACACCAAGAAATTTGAATTAACCGCGTCGTGATAGTAAAATTTCAGACGAAAAGCCAAATTTTAATAGAATTTATCTTATTTTAGTCGAATTTGAACTCGAAATATCCAAACCGTTAATATCAGCGGTCAGCTTCAATGTGCAACCTTGCTTCATTCTTGATACTGTCATAGCCAGTGGTAATGGTATCCCCTTGTATTGATAAAATTTGAACACCGAGAAAGTGCTCAGTCTCCTTAGGATACTGATCCGACCACTGATGTTTAGCTTTTGTGACTCCCAAGACCTCTAGCTCTGCAGCTACTTCTTTCATCCTTGGTCTTTCCTCTCCCATCAGTCTTGTACACTCAACAGCAATTCTTGCAGCTTCCTGGATCTCCCTCTGATTATCCTCGTTCATCACTTGGTCGTCAATAATCTCACGTAATCTATTTTCTTTCATGGCATAAGCAAAATAACCCACAAGATGTTTTGAGGTTTGTGGCCTTTCAAAGCACAATGCCTTTTGGCCTGAGAGCAGTTCCATGAGGACTACCCCAAAGCTATACACATCGCTCTTTTCATTTAGCAACCCTGTGTTGTAGTATTCTGGGTCCAAGTAACCTACAGTGCCTTGCACCATAGTTGTGAGCTGCTCTTTATCCATCGGTATCAGCCTTGAAGCACCAAAGTCGGCTACTTTTGCAGTTAAGTTTTCATCCAGGAGAATATTAGCAGTCTTGACATCGCGGTGGATGATTGGAATAGAAGCAGAGGAGTGAAGATATGCGAGAGTTCCAGCGACTTCTATCGCTATCCTCAGGCGGTGTTCCCATGTAAGAGAAGAATTAAACATGGAACCGTGCAAGTGATCGAAAAGGGTGCCACTGGTAATGAACTCATAGACCAGCAAGGGAACTTCAGTCTCCAGACAGCAGCCCATGAGCTTGACCACGTTCCTATGGTTTATTTGTGAAAGCACGAGCACTTCGTTGATGAATTGCTCTACTTGACTACTGTCGCCAAGCCGAGCTTTCTTTATAGCAACTATGGAGTTGTCCGGCAATATCCCTTTGTAGACTGTTCCTTGGCCTCCCTGGCCCAGGATTCTGCTCTCAGCATAACCATTAGTTGCTTCTTTCATGCCTTCCTCAGTAAAGATTTTGACATCAACATTGGATTGTCTTGCTCCTGAGAGTCGATGTATCAACATCCCGCCGCCATTTTTCTGAAAGAATTGTTGTCGGAGCTCGGTGTCTTTCTGGTGCTTCATTCTCTGTTGTACACAACTAACGGCAAGCATGATGATCAAGAAGCCGATGGTGGTTCCTGGTCACATCACACATAGATGATTAGAGTGAGTTGATTTGGGAAACAATAAATCCAGAAACAGTGAGGAAAGCTTACCAAGAAGAATTATAGTCCATCCAAGCTCTTTACGCTCGCAGCTCATAGTAGTGGTAATTAAGACGTAACCAGATGGGCACTTACAATGGAAGCTTCCAAGTGTGTTTCTACAGGTGCTGAGACCCGTACAGTTATGTCTGTGGATAGTATTGGTACACTCATCGATGTCTGGCCCAAGAAGAAAGAACACAAGATGCAACAAGAAATGCATGAGGAAAACAATAAACACTCAAAAGAAAATAGAAAGAAAAGGAAAACAAGATGAAGTACCTTGGCAACTGTTTGAAAGGTATGGATATCCCTCATAACCTTCTTTACATTTGCAGTTATACCCGGTTCCACGCTCAGAATTGAAACATGTGTTGTTCCCACCGCATATGCTTGTGTTTCCAACTTGCTCGCATGTCTGTTTCCCAATAGACCAATCCAGTACCATAGGGAAACTCTTGACATTCCGCAGATTTCTAAGATCTTCTGAAGAATTGAAGTTAAACTTACCATCTTCGACTAGAAAAGCGTAGGTGCAAGGATTAAATTTGTGCACATCAGTATGGTTGGTAATGCTATATGGTGTGACTTCGAAATAATTGTTCCCTTCTTGTACAGAGGTTTGGCAGCAACCATCACCATTACATTCTCCATCTGACGCCGGTAGAGAATTGCAAAATGACATGCATCCAGTTGACTGATTTCGCTTTCCGGAAGTGCTGAAAAGTCCAAAAGCGTTACAGCCTACTAAAGTAAACTTGTTCTTGGCAGAGAGAGATAAATTACCCAGCCTATAAGAATAGTTATCGTGATCACCCAAAATTCCTTGGCTATTGTAGCAAGCATAAGAAATATCAACCAAGACGCGTAGCTCGCCGCTGTGAGAAACCTCGATCACTTTATTGCCACCAAAGATTAACTCATCTCTCTTGTTACATGTGAGATTGAAACTAGGATCTTCCGCATAGTAACAACCTGGAGAAGTGCCAAAAGGGTAATCAATTGTCACGTTGCCACAATTAGTTTTGCAACCTGGCCAGGATTGACCCTTGACCAGCTGCGTATAAGCAAGAGAGAAGAATATAGCCACCAAGAACACACCCTGCAACTTCATCTTCTCCCTCTCTCTCTCTTTTTCTCTCACTTTCTCTCTTTCTCTTTAATTTTTTTTTTCTATTAAGAGTTTTCTCTCATCTCTCCGAGGCTTTTTATAACTAGACAACAAACCCCAGTCTTGATATGTTCTCTTGACCCGTTCCCGTTGTCCCAAAAATCGCAGGAATCTGCAATACTACTATTCAACAAGACAATCAAGATCATGTCAATGTAACGCAAGGAGGACGTTCAAGCATGCTCCCAACGTCTACGTCTTGGTCCGTTTAATAGACGTTCATTTCTGTATGATTCAAAGAACACGACGATTGGTGCTTGCAAGGAATCTTCAAATGTGAAGAAAAGACAAAGATTCAGACAATTTTAGATAGAAGACAATAACAAAAGAGAGTAATGGACACGTCTCTTACTTTTTATGATTACCAGAAAATTAGCCCTTTTCTTCACAGTTATTTCAACCTTAAAATAATTTATTTTAGAAATATGAAAACTGCCTTAGTTATAGGGAAGATGTAAGAGTAAAAGGATCCTGTTCACAGCACGCTCTCTGTTTTTTTGAAAAAAATTCTTGTGTTACTTTACGAGTAGTTTTTTTCCCATTATGACATATCACATTTAGATACTATGAGTCATTAATTCAAAGTTTAATAATAACACTCTAAATTATCTATCACCAATAACAGTGAAGGAGAGTTATACACTTTTACTCATATCTCTGAGGCTTCTTATAAGAAAAAAGGTAGGCCTCTTCAAATGCTCCATTTGTTTTCCCTTAAGTTGCTTCCCAAATCTGCAACATTTTCCAATTTCACAGGCAAGATATCTTGTTTAAATGTAAAATCAAGTGAAGACCATGTCAGTGTAATACAAGGGGGGGTGTTGAAGTGTGCTTCATATGCCATTGCCATTAATATCCCAACCTCTACGTTTGCTTCGGTTTAAAAGTGACTCTTGTTATTGTAGTATATTTTTGTAGTATTCAGACCATATGCTTAATATATTATTATTGAATAGAAAACCATTTGACAATTAAAACAGAGTATTGGACATTGGTCAACCATTTTAGCTTCCTCTTCCTCGTCAACCTTCAATTAACTATATAATCTTCTCTTCCTCTAATATTTAAATTTATTCTGTATCTTAACAGTTATTTCCTTCTCAAAATAAATTTATTTTTCAAATCTGAAGTTGCCCTTACAGTGGAGATGTAGGAATAAGGTTCCTGATCACAACATCCTCTGTGTTTCTTTTGATGCTTCTATTGATAAAAATCTAATCTTCTTTTACGAGTTGTTTTTTTCCCCATTATAACAATCACATTTGGATATTTGGACAAAATCTCTGAACTATAAATGTTGAGATTTAAGAAAACATTATTATTGTTATTGTTTAGGGATTTTTTGTACATGGATTTAACTACTAGAGGGTATATCTCATGCGCAATCAACAAACACGTCAAAGTCGGAGAAAATACGATTGGAGGTATTTTCTGACGGCTCTCTGACACTCAAATTAGAAAAGAGCAAAAAAAGAAAAAAAGAGAGCACGAGATGTAACGTAGAGAGCAAGGAAAGAAGTCGGAAAACGAAGAAGGAATGAAAGAGAAGTGACACCGGACCGAGCAAGAGATGGTCTACGGTGTATCATCACGTATGGATAGAGAAATTTGAGGGTGAGACAGAGGAAAAACAGAGTATTTGGTGAAAGAAATGGTTGGGAATGACCGGAAAATGACCAAAGATGGCAGGGAAGATGACCAAATATAGCCGGAAACATGACTAAAAATGGCCGGAAAGATAACTAAGAATAGTCGAAACGAGACTAGGTCTCGATGAAATAGAAGGGAAATGGGCTTTCGTGTTTAGAGAATAACATAAACTTAGAAGTTTTAGCCGGAAGCCGAAGTTATCTTTATGTGAGAAACTAGTAAGGTATTTATAGTGTTTACCTGTCTGGCTAGGATACCAAATTCCACATCCTTAATCAGGTTGGGTCCGGGTTCATTGATTTGCCTCGATGCATTCGAAGGCTTTTCACCTACCACATTTGTTCTTATATGCCAGCTGTCCGACAATACGGTCATGCAGTGCAGAACTCGTCTTTATCGTACTAGTCATAGCGCCTGACGCAGCGGGTCTGATGCCAGAGAGCTCCTCGAATCAGCATTATTTGCTTTAATTATTCTGTGGAGCAGAGGCCACTTGCTTTTATCTAAAACACGCATAAGGTGAATAATATTAACCATTTGATCGTGGACTTAGTCTGAATATAGTCAAATGTTTAACATTTTCGCTTTAAAAAGGAGATTCATACCCATCCCAAGTTTATGATACGGAAATTCAAGCTCCGTGCTTTGCTTTCCGTGTGCCTTGGGTACATGTACACCTGACCACTTAGTTCCCAAGTCGAATCATCCTTAGCGGTGTGGCCACACCACTCGGGATGGGGTAGGTTACAGGTGGCATAACCTATCAAGTTACATGAACCATTGTACATCAGGCCCAAGTACCCATAGGGCCGGCCAAATAGACCAACTACACAAATGGCGCTAAGAAATTCGCCTCAACTAGATACACGTTACGCTAAGAGATTCGTCTAAGTTAAGAGAGATATTTTACCCCAAACAACTTGCCCTCCCCCCCCCCCAATTGTTCGAGTCTGCATGGCAGGTTTGGGCAATAGAAGAGTGTCTTCTCGAGGGATAATATTTAACCTCTCGAGGACCAAAATTTAAATGGAGTTTGAATCGCCAACCCTGGAAGTCTAGGGAGGCATTAGAACCTCTCGGAAGACAGGAGCCTGAGTCCGGAGACCTGTGGGTATGAGAACCCCGAAGGCCTAAGCCTGAGTCAGAGACATGGAAGGCATGAGAACCCCATGAAGGCCCACTGCCTGAGTCTGGAGACATGAGAGGGCTCGAGATCCCCGGTCGCGATGACCTGAGTCCGGAGACCTAGAAAGGCATGATAACCTAATTGTAGGCCATGGACCTGAGTCGAGCGACATGCCCCTCAGAGACTACTAAAGCGGGATCTAATATTTCGGAGAGTAGTACCGAGGAATGGGAATCCAACGAGGATTGAATCTCTTCCAGGACATTATCCTGAGCGGAATGCAATGAGATATTGGGCCACGTCCCCGATAATTTTGTTTTCCATATTTTTTGGGCCATGGGCCTCTTTTTCTTTGTTTTTATACTCTTTTTTTAAGTGCACTTTTCTTCATTCTTTTTTTTACGTTGGGTTATTTCGGGTCCCGTCCAGGTGGGATGTTGATTCTTTCAATAAATACCTCGAGCGATCGTTGGTGAGTCCTTCCCGTTTCCAACTGCGCGTGGCGTGTATTTCATCATGGTTGTGCCCTTGTTCGTCGCATTGCTTCACATGACGGGTGACGCGTGGCAGGGCAGTTCCCGTACGCTTTCCACACGCCTCTATTGATGGTGTCGATTTGGTTCCTCTTCCTTAGTGTGTATATATGATCAACGATTCTTTTCTCTTTCGCCATCCATTAAATCTTTCTTTTCTCTTTGACTCTTCTCTTTAGCTAGCTTTATGGACTTCTTCCTGAGGTGCTATTTGTTTTACCTTCTCGTATATTCCTTTCAGTTCAATGATCATGTCTTCCTTTTCGTTATCTTCATTTTCTCTCACAAGTTCATCATCTGATTCGCCACCATCCCATGACAATGCGGAATTGGTTCTCGAGGGGCACATCTCTACCGACTTCAAGTCGCATATTAGCTTCCATGATCAGAGCGAAGATCCTGGTACTTCTCCCTATGGGTAGACTACTATTTTCTTGTACAATTTTCAGGCAGGGTTCCGCTCCAGTTTATCATGGCTGGTAGTATAATTCTATGAGGAGATCCAACTTACTCCTAGGAAACTTGGCTTTCATGCGTGAGGTCTGATTAACGCGCTCCAGGTCTTGTCAGACCTCTGATGATGAGTCAGGTTTTACCCTAAGATTTACAATGCAAAGCTGCAAGTGGACAACAAATCGATCGTAGTACTTGAAGAATCGATCCCGCAAAATGGAAATCAAAAATAAGAATTACGCTAAGTCAAATCAGATTTTTATGGATTTTTTGAACGCAAGTAAATAAAAATAGTAAATCAAATCGATATAAACAATAAGAGAAAAACGTTGGATTTTTAGAAATTTCTTAGGGATTCACAGTTTTATTCAGGACTAAGTCCTAGAGGCAATTGGCATCATTTTTCTTTCATCTTGGAACTCAAATCACTATGATAATATTAACCCACTCTCGTGACTATAACCATCTATGTCTAAACTATCCTATTAATCAACTATCGCAGTCAATAACATAGATAAACATGCAGTTATTATCAAGTTCAATTGTTCATCTAACTCAGTAACTCAACTCTCGCAGGTTGAAGCACTAGATCCATCAGGCATTAGATAAAAACAATAACTCAAGTGATATGCAAGCCGAAATCGTTCTATAATCAATTCCTAAAATGATCAGTAAAAGAATATGTAGTAGAATTAGATCTAGATGAAGGACTACTCTAACTTATCAAGAGCGTCATTCTAATTATTAAACCCTATATATCGAACCATGAGTTTTCCCTCGAAAATCCTTTATTCCCAACAATAAAACTACTCAGACATGATCATGCCAACCAAAAAAATAGTAGAAAATATGTTCATTAAGAGTAAAGAATTCAAAAAACTTCTCTGTAAAGGTACAAGAAGTGCGATCTTCTCCCTTATCGAACAAAATAGAAGAAAATTAAAAGACTTTGGTGATGAAGAGAAATTTATCAATCTTCATAAGATAAAGACTTGGTATTTTCATAATTGTTGTAGAGTAAATATAAGGTAGGGGTAGAATTAGGTTTATTTCTTTAAGGATTATGAGATAAAATTGAAGAAAAGAAAATTTCCTTTTTTTCAGGGCGGCGAACGATCGATCGCATAGGCCGATCGATCGATTGCCTAGAAAATCTCGTTCTTCAGCCAAATCACCGAATGTTCGATCAATCAGGCTTCATTTCCCTGGCTTGCTTCTCCTCTAACCTTGGTCGACTAATCTTCTGTAAATCGAGTATATCTTGAGATCGCACCGTTGGATTTTTACGATCTAATATAGAAATCGTAAATAACACTACCATATATCTTGTGGTAAAATTTGAGTTTGATCAAACGGTGGAAAGGTGTCCATCTAATTTAAAATATTTGATGCTCATGACCTGTCCTATTTTCAAATTGCTTGTTTTGCATCTTTTTAGTCCAATTTGTTCCAATTTCTTGTGAAGACTCAAAGATCCACAAAAAGACAAAAAGCAGCCATAAATACCAAAATAAAATAGTTTTTGCATTAAAAACCAATTAGAAACACACTAAAAACCGGTAAAATCTAAGGTATATCAACCTCACCAAAATTGATATTTCTGGTGAGATGATCGATGGGGATTTTCTGGGCTTGGCCCCTGAGAACGGAGTTCCATTTGAACGAACTGGTTCATTGTCCCGGTAGAGCTATTATGTCTCTTGTAGCCTGGCCTACCCATCTGGTTCCTCTTTTCGGAGAAAATCATTTGTGTTTGTTCGGGTAGGCTTCCTTTTTATTGAACCCCCCCCCCTCCGCGCGCGCAGATAGTTACCTGAAATCTGACGCTTTCTTTTTGGATATGCCCTTGGCTTCCTCTTTTTTTTGCCTTTGACTTTTTCTTCTCTTGCGCGTCTTTTACATGTACTCCTCTGTAAGAAAGATCTCCCTATCCGATTTTTCCCAAGGATCTGTTCCGACTTCCTATGGCCTTTCGCGACCTGTCCTTTTTGCTATGCGACGAAGTAGTGTAAATGGTCTCTTTGACTGCATCTCCCAAGCGCTTGTTCATACGTTCATGTAACGCGAGTTCCCACTCTTTTTTCCTTTTGTTAGATCTTTCCTTTTTCGGTTCTGCCTTTTAATTACCTTTTCCCTTCTTCTATCGCCTTTATCAGGGTCGGTGACTACTTTGCCTGCCTTCTGAATAAGTTTGAATCTGGTCGAGCATGCGACGCTGTTTCCCGATACGACAAGACCATGAGCGTTCTCCAGTGGAGCTCCGGCGGGTTCATGCCCGTGTTGTCAGGCCTTGGGGTTCGAGAGAGACTCTTTACTGGCGCAACGACTACCCCAAAGTTATATACATCGCTCTTTTCGGTTAGCATCCCCGTGTTGTAGTACTCTGAGTCTAAATAGCCTAAAATGCCTTCCACCATTGTTGTTAGTTACTCTCGATCTATTGGTACTAGCCGGGAAGCCCCAAAATCAGCTATTTTTACTGTTAAATTTTCATCCAAAAGAATATTAGCATTCTTGATATCGCGGTGGATGATTGGAATAGAAGCGGAGGAATGAAGATATGTGAAAGTTCCAGCAACTTCTACGGCTATCCTCAGTTGGTGTTCCCATGTTAGAGAAGAATTGAATATTGAACCCTGCAAGTGATCGAAAAGGGTGCCATTGGTTACAAACTCATGAAATTCAATGTCTAAACAGTAGCCCAATAATTTGACCATGTTCTGGTGGTTCTATTGTGAAAGCACGAGAACTTCGTTGATGAACTGTTTTATTTGGCTACTGTCTCCAAGCCGATTTTTTTTTATAGTAACTATGGAATTGTCTAACAATATCCAACCGTAATTTATTTCGGTTAATTTTGATAGAATTTTTTCGAACCGAACTACTCGACTCACACGGAACTATCCCAACTAAACTATACGAAGTCGCTGGCCAAGTTATTATGACGACAAAGACTGAGCGAGCATTGGGGAAAAGAGCCGTTATAAATCCACCCACAACGTCATATTCTAATTTATTATTTTATTATTCACAAAGTCACCAAAAATATCTCAACTTTTATCGCTCATTTTGTTTCCAAAACAAAAAGTTTTTAACCTTTTCCCCTTTACACAGTCCCCACGAACGCGTTTCATCTTCTCTCTGTACGCGTCTCTTCTGTTTTCATATCTCTAAAGGTCTAATAACGGTCCTTGGAAACTCAATCTCCTCAAGCCACGTCGCCGAACTCGGAAACCTAAAATCAAGGGACGATTCTCAGACGCCGTCGTCGTCGCAGCCGTGTGGCAACACTTACAGGTCCCAAGCTTTTCTTCTTCTTTCTGTTCTAGGGTTTCAGTTAAATTTACTGCATTTCCGAAAATGCTGAGAGAGATTGATATGTATGATTCGATTTCTGGGTTTAAGTGAGATTTTGCAAATGTTCTGTTTTTAGTAAAGCCCTTTCCTTGATTTATTTCTCAGGATGGTGAATCTGTTGGCCTTCGTCGTTGGATTTGCAATCCTAATAGATCCTATGGGTATAATGGTAAATGGGTTGGGTGTTAACTGGGGAACAATGGCTACACACAAGCTACCACCAAAGACAGTTGTTCAGATGCTAAAGGACAATAACATCAACAAGGTTAAGCTTTTCGATGCGGATGAGACCACCATGGGTGCACTCGCTGGCTCGGGTCTCGAAGTGATGGTCGCTATTCCCAATGATCAGCTTAAGGTCATGGGTAGTTATGATCGAGCTAAGGATTGGGTTCGTAAGAATGTCACTCGTTATAACTTCAATGGCGGTGTCAATATCACGTGAGTTTCTCTCTCTCTCTTCTTTCTCAATTTGATGATTGTTACAGATTGGTGGTAATGTCGTCTGAAATTTTAAATCTTGTAGCATTCTTTGTATTTGTTTGCTCAAACCTCATAAACCCTTTCGATTGTTTAGTTTTAAAAAGCCAATGGCAAGTTCCTTTAGATTGTCAATTTTGCAAAACATGTTTTGAGTTATGTTTATTACAGGAACAAAATGTTCATATATGTATGTCGGTTTTTGGTTGTTTACAGAATCAAATCTCTGAAAAAGTTAATCTTGTAACAACACTGTCAAATGCAAAACATGTTCAGACAAGTTGTGTTTATATGTCTCAGTGAAGCTAATCTCTGGTTGATGTGTTTCAGGTTTGTAGCTGTTGGGAATGAGCCATTCCTCAAATCATACAACGGATCGTTTATAAACCTCACATTCCCTGCACTTCAAAACATCCAAAATGCTTTGAATGAAGCTGGAGTAGGAAACTCTGTCAAAGCAACAGTCCCTTTAAACGCGGATGTCTACGATTCACCACCAAGCAACCCCGTGCCATCTGCAGGAAGATTCCGTCCTGATATCATCGGTCAAATGACACAGATTGTTGACTTTCTTGGCAAGAACAACGCGCCCATCACAATTAACATCTACCCTTTCTTAAGTCTCTACGGGAATGATGATTTCCCACTCAACTACGCCTTCTTTGATGGCGCTCAACCGATAGATGACAATGGAATTGATTACACAAACGTTTTCGATGCCAATTTCGACACTTTGGTATCGTCTTTGAAAGCTGTTGGTCATGGAGATATGCCAATAATCGTTGGAGAAGTCGGTTGGCCAACAGAGGGTGACAAACACGCAAACACCGGTTAGATATCTAACATTTTCAGTGCCCTTTAGTTGCAATTTCACATTCATGAAATGTTTTTAATTTTGATTTTGAAAACTGGTTTTCGCAGGCAATGCTTACAGATTCTACAACGGGCTTTTACCGAGGCTTGGAACAAACAGAGGCACTCCATTGAGACCAACCTACATTGAGGTATACTTGTTCGGATTACTCGATGAGGATGCGAAAAGTATAGCACCAGGAGACTTCGAACGCCATTGGGGAATATTTAAATTCGACGGGCAACCAAAGTTTCCTATAGATCTATCGGGTCAAGGACAGACCAAGTTCTTGATTGGTGCACAAAACGTGACATATCTATCAAACAAGTGGTGTATGTTTAATCCAGATGCTAAAGATCTGACAAAACTCGCGGATAACATAGATTTCGCCTGCACTTACTCGGATTGCACGGGGCTTGGTTACGGGTCTTCCTGCAATAATCTTGATGCGAATGGGAACGCGTCGTATGCTTTTAACATGTACTTTCAAGTGAAGAACCAAGATGAGAATGCTTGTATCTTCCAAGGTTTGGCCACCATTACCACACAGAATATATCTCAGGGACAATGCAATTTCCCTATTCAGATTGTTGCTTCCTCAGCTTCTTCTTTGTCTTCTTCTTTGGTTTTGTTGATCGCTGGAGTTTGGTTTCTCTTATCAGTGGTGATGTTTTGAGGTTAGATTGAGTTTTGTTGAACTTGGTGAGGTTTTTTTGGGGGCCTTATTTTTATTGATAATATATATATGATTTTTTTGTCCATGTATTAAATAAAATAATATGCGTGAAATTTTGCTTAGAAGAGGGACAATCATTTTTATCGAATTATGAACATGTTTGTATTGCTCTTCCCTTTTTCTTTTTCCGATTTTTAAAATTTTACTTTTTCTTATTTATTCAATTTACACTAATGTCAAATTGAGTTAGAATATGAAGAATTGAAGATTATTTTTTTCTATTGACTCAAATCGGGTGTGAAAAAAAAAACAAATCAAATTGAGCCAAACCAAAATTTATCGCTTGGAACTGAATTTTATAATAATCCAGACCGTAAAATTTTGAGAAATTGACATAAGATAACGTGTTTTTGAGTACAAACTAAGTATGTAACATATTAATCAAATAAATAAAAAGCACACCTTAAAAATGACCCTTCTCTCATTCATTTAATGGTTATATACCATTTTGAAATAAATAATATTAAATATTTTGAAAAAGTTACTCCCAATTTTTACATTGGTTAAAGAACTATTAACACTATAAAAAAAACATCTCTAGTCTCTAGTTTCTCTTTCCCAGGTCCTCGCATTTTTTGTTTCGTAAACTTTTCCATGTTTTTTTTTATCAACAGAATGATTAAAATAAATTACCACGATTCGGTTGCCCAAATTGGTGGTGAAAAGTTTACATAAAACAAATATGAAATAGTTATTTGGACACTATTCGCAAGTCTGTCGGCCTTGGAATTGAGAAATATGAGATAGAGAGAAATAAGAAAACTTCTCCTGTAGCTTCAAAAGTTTTTCAATATGGACTGCAAACACCGGCCATTCCATCGGTGTAGACACCATCTTCACCAAGTCAGAACAGTCTGTTGCGAAAGCTGCCTTCGTCTGCTGCATGTCAATCAAGCATTGCATGGCCCATCCTAGAGCTTCAATCTCTGCGTGTAGTGGGAAAAGACTTCGTCGTAGGTTCCGGGCTCCCATCATAAACCTTGTGCCCTCGTCTTGAAAAACGTACCATCCGAGGCCTAAAAATTTATCCGATTCTTTCTAAGAGCCATCAATATAACATTTCAATCCTGAATATACCGGAGATCTTCTTTGTTTGTCGTCACTTGGCATTAGAATATATGGCTCCTCCGATTGAGCAGTTTCCCAAACGAGAGCCTCTGTTTCCGCATTTTGCAGAGCAACATGTGGATTTACATCCATTCCCCGAAATTTTTTTGCATTTCGTGCTTTCCAAATATACCACATGATCCATGGAAACGTTTGTTCCTGATTTTCGGGAGGCACTCGCCAAAACAAGAAGTCCATATTCGTATAAATAGAGGATACCAGAAAAACTCCATTTGCCGTTGGGATGGTTGAGAGCGCCCATGTTTGAAAAGTGGGTGGGCATTCAAAGAGGACATGATTTATAGTCTCTTCCAACCCACAACGGGCACACTGTGTATCACAATTTATCCCTTTGCTTTTTAGATTCACACTAACCGATAAACACCCCGTAATTACTTGCCATATGAAGTGTCTGAGCTTTAGCGGACATTGGATCTTCCACGACTGCGCCTACAACGGTCGTACGTTTGGGCCGAAAGTTATAGATTGGTCTGTAGCCATGTTCCATTGTTCAATTTTTCATATCCCGATTTGACCGTGTATTTTTTGGACTTCGTATAATGCCACCCTAGAGAGACGGGTCTTAAGATATCTCCCACAGGAATACCTCGAATCATTTTCACGTCCTCTTGGATAATGGTCGCATTTAGCAGATCCATATTCCAGGTTCTCGTCTCAGGGTCAATCAAATGGTTGACCATTAAATTTGGGCTGTAAATTGGGTTTTTAAAAATGGCTGACCGGGTGTTGAGCCGGAATCCAAGGATCATTCCATACAAAAATAGAGGTTCCCGATCAAACTCTTTTGATTAGCCCTTTTTGATCCAGAGGTCTAGCCGATATGATACTCTTCCAACCATAGAATGGTGAATATGATTTACCTGAATCCAACAGATTGGATTTCCGAAAATAACGTCATTTGAATACTTTTGCAAAAAGAGACTCTGGATTATCCATTAGTCTCCATAGCTACTTTGCTAGTAGAGCCGTATTGAAAGCCTCAATCATCTGAAATCTCAGGCCTCCATCTTGTTTACTTTGACATAGTTTTTTTCAGGTTAGCCAGTGCATACCTCTTTGACTCCCATTCGAACTCCACCAAAATGGTGCAACTGCACTGGTTAATTTAGTGGTTATAGACTTGATGCGACCGATTTTATAAGAACCTCTTACCCCCCCCCCCCTTTGAGAGGAATTTCGACGTCCAACCGTTTATTCTATCGTGTAATATGTCTCTAACAAAGGCAAAAACTTTTGTTTTTGCACCTCCCAGATTTTCGGGTATACCCAGATAGGTGCCCATTCCCCCTATCGTTGATATCCCCGATACCCGTTGTATTTCTTCCCTTACCGTTGGATGCACTAAATGTCCAAATAGTATTGACGATTTTGAAAAGTTTATTTGTTGTCCTGACGCCGTTTTATATTGTTTAAGGATGTGTTGGAGTGTTTGACACTCCTCCTTGTTTGCCTTACAGAAAAAAGGCTATCATCGGCAAAGAGTATATGCGACACCACCGGACTTGCCCTTGCAACTTTTAACCCCGTTAATTTCTTTTCCCGTTCTGCCTTCCGTACATTAGCAATCAATGCTTCTGTACACAAAATAAATAAATATGGGGATAAAGGATCCCCTTGATGGGTGTATATGTCCCTTTGGTTGTCCGTTAAGAAAAACTTTGTATTGAACCGATTTTATGCACCACATCATCCAGGTAATCCATCTTTCTGCAAAGCCCATTTTTCGAAGGAGGTTCTCGATAAATGGCCATTCCACCCTATCGTAGGCTTTACTCATATCAGTTTTAACTGCCATAAATTTATCTTTACATGCTTTATTTGTTCTCAACCCGTGGAACATTTCCTGGGCAATCAAAATGTTGTCCGTAATTAGCCGACCGGCGACAAAAGCTAATTGAGCTTTCGAGATTAGGTCTGGTAACACTCTTTTCAGCCGTGAACACAAAACCTTCGAAATAATTTTGTACCCAACATTACAAAGGCTTATTGGTCTCAATTCGGTCATTCTGGTGGGCCTGTCCGTTTTCGGGAGTAAGTAGATATTTGTCATGTTTAACCTACGGTCAAAAGTTTCCGTCCATAAAAATTCGTTGACTAACTGAAGAATGTTCGATTTAATGATATGCCAAGAACGTTGAAAAAATAGAGCCGTCATACCATCCAACCCTGGTGTCTTTTCTGGATGCATCAAAAATAGAGCCGTTTTTACCTCCTCCTCCGTTGCCATTGCCGTGAGCAACTCATTTATTTGATTTGTAATTAATGTCGGAACCTCTTCTAAGACTTTCTCAAAATCCGTTGGTGAAGTTGTTTGGAAAAGGTCTTCAAAATAATGAATTGCGACTTGTTCCACTTCTTCCTCCGAACTAACCCACCCTCCTGATGTATTATATAATCCAATAATCCGATTACGCGCCCTTCTTTGTTTTGTTTTCGCAAAAAAGAATTTGGAATTGGTATCCCCTACTTGTGTCCATGTCGTCCGGCTTTTTTTGTTGCCAATAGTCTTCCTCATCTTTATAGGCTTCCTTTAATTTTTTGGTATCTCCATATTTTTTATATTTTCAAAACCATTACTCAATTTCACTTTTTTTTTTGGCCAAATCCAATCAAAGATTTGGAAAAATTCAACCAAACCCAGATCTATAACGAGCCAAACCCAGATTTTACTCTTTTATGGCCAAACCCAATAACGACCGAGCCCCACAACACCATCGACGAATCGAAGAACATCAAACCCAGATCTATAACGGGGAGCTCAAAAAGCCCACACACTAGAGAAGATACGTTAGCTGGAGAGAGCACCATCGGCCATAGATGGTTCACGGTGTCACTTATGCTCCACCACCCAAAGCACACCGGATCTAGGCTCGCCCTTCACTGGAGACCTTATGAAAAGAACTTACAGAAGCTTCACAACGACATATTTTCCGACGACTATTTTGGTCCTAAGTCTCTATAAGTATGCAAATGATTGATAAGTTGTTGGATATTAAAGATAAGTAGTCGGATATAAGTAGACGGTTATGCTTCTGAAGTAGTTGTCTTTTCAATTTACTTTTGTATACTCACAATATATACGACTATCTTTGATTTTACAGATTTATTTATTGTTTCACTTTGATATTTGTCTAGAGTTTGTAAGAAGAACTAATCAATATGCATTGTTAATCACCGGAGACCTTATTGATGACGATTTTTAGCCAAAATGGATGACTACTTTAATCCAAAGTAGATGAATATGTCTTTGAAATAGTTGTCTACTCTATTTACCTTTATATGCTCACAACATAGATAACAACTATCTTTGATTTTGTTTATTGTTTCACATTGCTATCTGTATAGAGTTTAAAAGATGAATATATATATGTATTGTTATATATATATATATATGCATTGTTAATAACTGACTATTTATTATTTATTTATGTCAATTTAGCTATAAATAGACGACTACTTTAATCCAAAGTAAACAATTATGTTTTCGATGTAGTTGTCTATTCTATTGAGTTATATATGCTCACAACATAGACGACTATTATTTCAAATAGAGGACTACTCTGGTCCAAAATAGATAACTCATTATTTCAAATCGAACCAGTATTTATGAACGAAACTAAATTAACCAATAATATCAAATATTAGAATTTTATAAAATATAATAATAAATTTAAATATCCTAAAAATTTATAATATTAACTAATATTAATTATTTATTTTACTTTTATTATATTTTTTATCTAAAACCAAAACCAAACAAAAAAAAATCAAAGCGAAACTAAATAAATTTCGTTCACTTGAAAATTATTTTTTAAAATCCAAAAACCTTGAATCAAACCGATTAACCTTATGCCCAAAATCCTAACTCAAATCATCTATTTCTTCTACGTCATCTTATAAAAAAATATTATGTTGCTATAATGCTACTGTTAATTTTCATCCGTTATTTTTCTAGGAGATTTTATTTTCATTATTTGGTAAAATATCTATTTCACTGAATAAAAACGAAAAAAAAAAATGAAACAGTGGTTGTAAAGCAGTAGAGAGAGTAAAATCAGTAAAAAGACAAAAAAAAGCAAACGAAAGAGGAAAATGGAGAGCGACGAAGCAGCAGCAGCGTCTCCTCAAGCCACGACGCCGAGCGGAGGCGGAACCGGAAGTACGGCGCCGAAGAAGAGAGGTCGGAAACCTAAAACCAAAGACGATTCTCAGACTCCTTCGTCTCAGCAGCAACCGAGCGGTGGCAAAATGAAGGAAAGTGGGAAGAAAACGCAGCAACCCAGTGTCGACGAGAAGTACTCTCAGTGGAAAGGTCTCGTTCCCATTCTCTACGACTGGCTCGCCAACCATAACCTCGTCTGGCCTTCACTCTCTTGCAGGTCGTTCGTCCTTCTTTATGTTCGTTCTAGGGTTTCGGTTAATCGTATCTCGTAGATTCTCGTGTGAGAAGATTTCAACATTCTGATGTGTGGATTGAAATTGCATTTTTACTTCGGAAAATGCTGACATAATGTTTTTCGATTTCTGGGTTTAAGTCAGATTTTGTGAATTAGGGTTTGGTGTTTCGGTTTTTTTATGTGGCTCTGTCTTCACGCGTTGATGTATCTGATGTTTGATTCATGAGTTCAACACGATCCTCTGGAATTTGTTTTGATAAGCCTTGGTTTTGGTGTGTTGTTTGTGTTACTTTGTTGGTTCCAAATGAGTCCGAGTTAATCAAGTAGTTCTTAGGCTACTTTCGATTTCGAGGAAATTTTAGTTTTTCTGATGTTTAGCTGTATTCATATTTGATGGAGTCTTTTGTTCTTGTGCTAAGAGGTTCCATTGTTGTTTGATTTTAACAGATGGGGTCCACAGCTTGAACAAGCAACCTACAAGAATCGCCAGCGTCTGTACCTCTCAGAACAAGTAGGTTTTTCACTTTCTCTTGTATCTTAGTCGCTATAACATTTGAGAAAGTTGTCTCATGTTCTCAGATTATTTGTATATTCTTCATCACATTTGTATTTTTCTTGGTTGTGTCACCAGACTGATGGCAGTGTGCCCAATACCTTGGTCATAGCAAATTGCGAAGTTGTTAAGCCAAGGGTCGCTGCAGCAGAGCACATATCTCAGGTAATTAGTGGTTTTGCTACTAAGATTGTGCTTTTTTTTTTCCTTATCATGCCCCCTACTAAAGTGAACCTTTCGTGGTGGACACTTGTTTACTATCTTTTACATGTGTTTTCAGTTTAATGAAGAAGCACGTTCTCCATTTGTGAAGAAGTACAAGACCATCATTCACCCTGGAGAGGTGTGAATTCTGCCCCACTCTAGAGATATTGTTGTACATGTTTGATTCGGTGCATACATCAAATTTTCATTTACTCATTTGGCACTTTGATGACAATAGAACCCTTTTTGGGTGTGTATCTTCATTTACAACTTACGTTTGCAGGTCAACAGAATTAGGGAACTCCCACAAAATAGTAAGATTGTTGCTACTCACACCGACAGTCCTGATGTAAGTGTTGCTTTCTATATTCTTGTTATGGTCATAGCAACCCAAAACCTTTGTTTTGGACGTATTTCCAGTTTCAGTAGTCTGAATACAATACGTTGATTCCAGGTTCTCATTTGGGATGTTGAAACCCAACCAAACCGTCATGCTGTGCTTGGAGCTGCAAATTCCCGTCCGGATTTGGTATGTCCACTTCTGAGAAATGTCGTTGCAAATCATTGCTTGCATTTCATTCTTGTTTATCTTAATCACATCATTAGAAGTGACCTATCTCTTTGATATCTTGTTAAATAGTGCTACTTGTTTCATCGACTGAACCCATTATCTTGCAGATACTAACTGGACACCAAGATAATGCCGAGTTTGCTCTTGCAATGTGCCCAACCGAACCCTTTGTTCTCTCTGGAGGTTTGTGTTTCTGTGATTTGTAGCATCCGAATCTCGTGGTTTACCAGTTTATAATCCAAAGGTTCTTCTCTCAGGCAAGGACAAGTCAGTTGTTCTGTGGAGTATCCAGGACCACATCACAACGGTTGGTACAGATTCCAAATCATCTGGATCTATCATCAAACAGACTGGTGAAGGTGGTGATAAGACTGAGAGTCCTTCTGTTGGCCCGCGAGGTGTATATCATGGCCATGACGATACGGTTGAAGATGTGGCATTCAGCCCGACTAGGTAACTTCTTAGAACAGTCTCCTCCTTTTAACCTCTTATTTTTTCACGCAAAATGCATAATTTTTCATACTTTTCTGATGATGCTTCTGGTGAATTTTTATGTTGTGAAGTGCACAAGAATTCTGCAGTGTTGGTGACGATTCTTGCCTTCTACTATGGGATGCAAGAACTGGCACTAGCCCTGTCACGAAGGTACTGTATCTTCTTGATCCTATCAAAATTTTGAAGCTTTACCTTCAATTATCTTTTATCTTGTTTTTGTGTTTACCAGGTTGAAAAGGCGCATGATGCTGATCTTCATTGTGTCGATTGGAATCCTCATGACGACAATCTGATCCTGACAGGGTATGGGGAAATTGATATACATGTGCCACAGACAGATGATTAAGGCACACATAGTATCTAGTTAAGAAAACTTTTAGAATATGCATACATGTACTCATTAGATATAGTTGAATGTTTCAGGTCTGCAGACAACACTGTCCGGTTGTATGATCGTAGGAACCTTACCTCAAATGGAGTCGGTTCGCCTATTTACAAATTTGAGGGCCACAAAGCTGCTGTTCTTTGTGTTCAGGTTTCAACAACTGCTATATTTTTATCCTTCTTCATATGATGTATATCTCTTAACCCACTGATACCATCTTGTTAATCATTTCAGTGGTCTCCTGATAAGTCATCTGTTTTTGGGAGTTCCGCAGAAGATGGTCTTTTGAACATCTGGGATTATGAAAGGGTGTGTAGATATGTCTGAAATTATTTTTCTTCACTATCGTCACTGAAACATATTCATTGTACTCATGTTTGGTTTGTTTAATTATCCATCAGGTCAGTAAGAAGTCTGATCGTGCAGCTAAAAGCCCCGCTGGGCTCTTCTTCCAGCATGCTGGTCACAGGTTCGTAAAAGACTTAATCCTAAATCTCTTGATTGCTTTCTCATATACTTGCTTCTAAGCTTTCTTATTTTATATACTTTCTTAGGGACAAAGTTGTTGATTTCCACTGGAATGCGTCGGACCCTTGGACTATTGTCAGTGTTTCTGATGACTGTGAGACTACTGGTGGAGGTGGAACATTGCAGGTAACCTTTAAACACTTTCTTGGTACCTCGATGAGTAATTTTGTCGAAATATGTTGTTTATACTTTCTTCGTATTTGGCAGATATGGCGGATGAGTGACTTGATTTACAGACCGGAAGAGGAAGTCCTGACAGAATTGGAGAAGTTCAAGTCGCATGTTATGACATGTGCCTCCAAGCCTTGAGAGTTGAGAGCAAAGAAATAAATACCATTGTCTATCTATCTATGGCCTATGGTAAAACTAATGCTGTTTAGTTGTCGGTTTAGCGAGGAATCTTGGTTTTTGAAAGGCTGGTTTGTCTGTTGAGGTATTGGTAGCTTTTAGGACCTTTCCAAATCGTTTAGGGGGTACATGGTTTTGGTTCTTGATCAAGACTCTTTAAGTGCTATTTTGTTCAAACTTAGATGTTAACCGAATCAGACCAACTCTATGTGTTTTGCTTTTAGTTTGCATTGCATTGAACAGAGCATGAACCAGATTACTATTTGTCTTAATCTCAAACAAGGCCAAGCCAAACCTGCTACAAAATCAGAGTTGCATTGAGCTTGTGATAACATTATGGGATTCGGATGCTTAGACCAGAATATCTGCTTCTAAGTGCCGACAATAATGAAGGCCGATATTCCGAAAAATATCTTGCAATTGCGAGGAAGAAAAATTCAAAGATTGAAGTTGTGACAAGTTTCAGGAGGCCTACAAAAATAAAGTTGTATTGATTTAGTCTCCTTCTAACCGTCTTGATGGAGAAATTAAATGTTTAAAAGACCTAGACTTAACTGTGTCCAAGTAAAGGGGACTTTATTTTCCGTCTCTTCCTTACAAAAGTCCTCTGTATTTTCGCAACCATAAATAAGAAAATCTCTTCAGCAGAGATCATAAACATGAGCTCTAGTAACAGTTGTTCCATTTTGATTCTCTTTTCTCTGCTACTTTTGCTGATCTCTGATGCCACCGTTGCTGGATCTTGTCTTAGGAAATGTGGAGGAATTGACATCCCGTACCCATTTGGAATCGGAATGGATTGCTATCTAATAACTTCAAAGGAATGCTCAAGCGACAAAGAAGAGTATGGATCACTTTTGAATTTAACGGGTACCCCTTTTTACGTTGCCGACACTAATATATTGATAGTAGTTGGTTGCGACACACTACGCTGTTGACGAATGTGAAGCCAAGCATGGTGGGAAGTAGCTCGAGTTGCGGCACAAGAAACCTTACGGCTTCAGAATATTATACCGCGAAAATCAATTGTAATACCAAGGCGTTCATGGCGGATAGTAACATCCAAAGTTGTAACGCAAGCCGTAATGGAGTGGATGAAACGAGTTGTGGCGACGGTATTGGATGCTGCAAAGCAAGGATGCCCAATGGGGTTCAACAGGTCGTTGGTGTCAAACTAGATGATAACACAACGGCAACTGGAGGGTGCAAAGTTGCTTTCCTAACAGCCCAATCATATTCTTCTTTAAATGTATACAATGCAGAAAATCTTCATGCTAAACGATATTCTACAGTTGAGCTAGGATGGCTCATTCATACGACGAATCTTTCCTTGATAGGTTCTTTAGATTGCAAGAATATGACAGAATACAGAGAAAAAGTATTCACTGATTACACAACAAGGTGTGTATGCGATTATAATACTGATTTAAGGTTAGTAATTCAACTCTTCTATGACCATAATAATCAAATAAAAACCTATTGGATCATCATCGTTTGATTACAATCTGGTTATGTTTTAAAACCAGATATTAACGAATGCCTAGAAAAAGGCTCTGCTAGAAATTCCATGCCTTGTGAGGAAACAAAGCACTCGTCATCCATTTAAAGCTTTTGCACAATGAGGTTGTTATTCTTTCTCAAATCAACCATAGGAACATCGTGAAACTCTTGGGGTGTTGTCTTATGACAGATGTCCCTATTCTTGTCTACGAGTTTATTCCTAATGGTAACCTTTTCGAACATCTTCATGATGAGCTTGATGATTACACGATGGCTACTTGGGAAGTGCGTCTCCGCATTGCTGTAGATATTGCAGGAGCTATTTCATACTTGCACTCGGCTGCATCATCTCCAATATATCACAGAGACGTCAAATCTACAAACATAATGTTGGATGAGAAATATCGAGCCAAGATATCTGATTTTGGAACTTCAAGATCGGTAACAGTGGATCATACACATTTGACAACCGTAGTTTCAGGTACGGTTGGATATGTGGATCCAGAGTACTTTCAGTCTAGCCAATTCACAGACAAGAGTGATGTCTATAGCTTCGGAGTGGTGCTAGCGAAGTTAATCACTGGAGAAAAGTCGATTTCTTTCTTGCGGTCTCAAGAAAACAGGACATTAGCAACTTATTTCATTCTTGCAATGAAAGAAAATAGACTTTCCAACATTATCGATGCTCGAATAAGAGATAGTTGTAAGCTGAATCTAGTGACTGCAGTGGCAAAAATTGCTAGAAAGTGTCTGAATTTGAAAGGGAAGAAACGACCAAGCATGAGAGAAGTGTTCATGGAATTGGAGAAGATTCGTTCATCTCTCGGAGATATGCAACCACATGAGTATGTTAGTGAAAACGAGGACGAAAAAGACAAAGGAGTTGTGGAAGTTAACATAGGGGAAGAATCAAGGAACAAAACTATTGTTACCGCTCCAGCTTCTCAATACGTTGCCATTGCATCGTCTTCGTCATGGTCAGATGTTGAACCTTTGTTTCTTCTTCAAACATGTTAGAACTTAAATACCACCGTATTATCTCATGTCTTTTGCTTTCACGTTTGATCTTAGTGTGTTGTGTCTGTGGATTTATTTTTATTAAGGTCTCGAAGTGTGTAATAACGAATCTTGTTCGTATCCACACTAGTTTGCTTCAATGGGGCTTATTAAGACATTGATGAATGTGAGAAAGGAAAAGGACGAATCAGCTGAGAACAAACTTGTGTGAAATGTCCCTGGGTCGTTTAGGTGTGAGCCAAAGGGAACAGAGAAGATCAAGCCTGTGATTCAAGGTGAATCAAGAGAGATTTTTCCAGATTCTAAAGTCATGTAATAGAGCATAATAGGGTGATCTTTATGGTTGTTTTCATCATTGTGCAGGTTTTGTTCTTGGTTTGGCGTTGTTATTCTTGGTTCTTGGGATATGGGGATTGATCAAGTTCGTTAGAAAGCGGAGGCCGAAAGAGGAAGTTATTTAAACGTAATGGAGGATTTTTGTTGAAACAACAGTTAACTAGAAAGGAAGGAGGTAATGTGGAGACATCAAAGATAATCAGCTCGAAAGAGCTGGAGAAGGCGACGGATAACTTCAACAAGAACATGATTCTTGGGCAAGGAGGTCAAGGTACTGTCTTCAAAAGAATGTTGGTAGATGGACGAATCGTCGCTGTGAAAAGATCTAAATTTTTGGATGAAGACAAAGTCGAGGAGGTCATCAATGAAGTTGGTGTTCTCTCACAGATTAACCATAGAAACATTGTGAAACTCATGGGGTGTTGTCTCGAGTCAGAGGTTCCTATTTTGGTTTATGAGCATATTTCAAATCGAGACCTATTCAAGCGGCTACATGATGACTTTGATGATTACACAATGACTTGAGATGTGAGTTGGCGTATTGCTGCCGAGATTGCATAAGCACTTGCTTACTCCGGTCTACCACAGAGATGTCAAGACCACACACATACTTTTGGATGAGAAGTATCGAGCCAAGTTGTCAGATTTTGGTACTTCGAGATCTATAAACATAGATCAAACTCACTTGCTTTCACGTTGCACATACTTTTGGATACTTGGATCTAGAGTACTTTCAAATTTGCAGATAAAAGTGATGCTTATAGTTTTGGGGTTTTCTTGATTGAGCTTATAAATGGAGAAAAACCATTTTCTGTTATGCGGTCTGAAGAAAACAGAGGGCTTGCATCTCATTTCATTGTGGCTATGAAACAGAACATAGTTCTTGGTATTGTTGATTCTCGGTTCAAAGAAGACTGCAAGCTGGAACAAGTCTTGGCTGTGGCAAAACTTGCCAGAAGGTGTTTAAGTCTGAATGGGAAGAAACGGCCAAACATGAGAGAGGTCTCGATCGATCTTGCGAGGATCCGTTCACCGCCTGAAGATTTAGAAGTACATATCGAAGAAGAAGAAGAAACCGCCATGGAAATCAACATATAGATGATTCTTGGAGCGTCAATATGACTGCTCCATCTTTCCTATTTGATTTATCGTCCAATGTAGATGTTGAACCAATGAACATGGTGATGATGGAATCTGATAGACTGAAATATAATAACCAATAGAATTCAATATCTTATTACAGGAGCAGTGCATTCGTTTGCTTGGGCAACATATTGTATGGGTAACATATTTATAATGAGGTGGAGCGTGGGAAGAGTATAGGAAGCAGTTGAGCGTGGGAAACAGAGTATGGGCTAAAGTGTTAATCACAATATAGTTTAATAATATGTACTTTAATATATCTTATCACGCCCCTTCAAGACGGACCAGCGGAGGAGAGGCCGATCTTGACTCCTAAGGATTCAAATCGAGTTCTGGAGAGATGTGACATATGATACACGAAACTGCCAATTCTGAACATAACCGCGAACAAAAATGATAATCGAGGGCGATGTGCTTCATACGCGAGTGAAAGACGGGGTTGGCTGCGAGATAATTGGCACCAATGTTGTTGCAATAAATTGTTTGTGTTGAAGATTGTGGGACACCAAGCTCGGAAAGTAGCGAAGTGATCCAAGAAATTTCTAAGGCTGTGTTGGCAATGGACCTATATTCTGTCTCGGTAGAGGAACGTGCCACACCGGTTTGTTTTTTGGAAGACCAAGCGATTGGATGTCGACCTAGGTAAACAATGTAGGCGCCCGTGGATGTGTAATCGTCTTTGTTGCCTATCCAATCCGATCGGTAAATGCATGAAGAGTGGGTGTGTTCTTGGCGTGAAGTAAGACACCACGATCAATAGTCCTGGAGAGATAACGGAGGATGCGTTTTACGGCTGTCCAATGTTCTGTCGTTGGTCGGTGCATAAATTGGGACATCTTGTTGACGTAGAAAGAGATATCGAACCGTGTGAGAGATAGGTATTGAATACTTCCCACGACAGCCCTATATTCTTTCACATCATCTAGTGCCGTGCCGGAAAAGAGAGTAAGAGACGTGTTGGGACACATGGGTGTTGCCACCGTCTTGGAATTAGACATCCTTGTCAGTTGTAATAAATCTGAAATGTAATGATGTTGTGCGAGTAATAAACCACGAGTATTACGAGTAACTTCTAGTTCCAAAAAGTATGTAAGATCACCCAAGTCTTTAATTAAAAAACGTTGAGAAAGAGTTGCGATAAACCGGGTGGTATGAATGACATTGTTTTCAGTGATGATGATGTCATCAACGTAGACAAGCATGTAGAAGTATCCCATTGTTGTTGTATATGGTGAGAGATGCATCGGCTAAAGAATTCTTGAAGCCATATTGGAGAAGAAACGTTTTTAGCTCATTGTACCACGTCCGCGGTGCTTGTTTAAGTCCGTAAATTGCTTTACGAAGTTTACAAACGGCCGTAGGGTTGTCCTTATCTCGAAATCCAATAGGTTGCATCATGTAAACCTCATCATGGAGGTGTCCTTGTAGAAAAGCGGTGGTAACATCAAGTTATTTCAATGGTAATTGCACGTGACAACGGTGCTCAAACCAATACGAATAGTCGCTGGCTTCATAACCGGACTAAAAGTATCTTGATAGTCGATCTCCAGTCGTTGATTGTAGCCTTTTAGTGACGAGACTAGTCTTATATCTGTCGATTGAACCATCAGCATGGCGCTTGATTGTGAAGATCCACTTGCAACCAACAACATTAGTAGCCTTAGAAGAGTTAACGAGATCCCACGTATGGTGCTTAAGTTGAGAATTAATTTCTTCACTCATGGCTTGACGCCAGTAAGGACATTTGAGTGCTTCAGCAACATAAGTGGAAATAGTAGTAGGTGGAAGAGTGACAGTGGTGTGAAGGTTGAGCTTCTGAACAGGCTTGCGTTGGCGAGTACTTGTTCTTCTCGGAACTGGTGGCGGCTGGGGAGGAGCAACAACCGGTGCTGCAGCAACTACCGGTGTGACTGAAGCTGATTGTTCAGAGGTAGCAGAAGACGGAGGATCACTACTATCAGAGGAAGTAGATGCTACTTGCACAGCCGGAGCAAGGTGACTCGAGGCACGGGAATGTTGCGGTTCTACGGCAACACATGGCGTTGTAGAAGGTGGATTTATCAATGGAGGCACGAGAACATGCAGTCAAGGAGTGCGAGAACCAGCTGCAGTCTGCAGAATAGAAACAAGAGGATAGACAGGAGACTCATCTGAAGTGTCAAGTTCGTTAATGGGTGAGTAGGAGTAGCAAACGGGAAAACTGATTCGTGAAACACCACATGTCGAGACGTATAAATTTTCGAAGTCGCACGGTCGAGACAAAAATAAGCGCTTTGATTTATCGAATATCCTAGAAGACACATGGTGTCGAGCGAGCATGAAATTTATGAGATGCATAAGGACGTAACCAAAGAAAACATAAGCAACCAAAAATACAAAGTTTTTGAAAATTTGGTAAAAGACCATGCAAAGTTTGAAAATGATTTTTGGAATCAAGAATCGATGCTGGCATGCGATTTGTAAGGTACACAGCTGTAGTAAATGCATAAGTCCAATACGGTTTTGGCATAGACGCATGCGACATAAAGGCAAGGCCCGTTTCGACAATATGTCGATATTTGCGTTCGGTAATTCCGTTATGCTCAGGCGTATGAGGAGGACTTGTCTTATGGGAAATACCATGATCGGCTAGAAAGCTAGCTAGGCCAATGTATTCTCCCCCATTATCTGTGTAAAGAGGGCGAAGCTTGTATCAAAATTGATTTTCGACCAATGCTTTGAATTTAGTAGAAACATCAAAACCCTGCGATTTTCGTTTTAAATGATAAAACCATGTAGATCTTGTAAAATGATCGACAAAAATCACATAGTATTTAAATCCATCAATCGATATAAGCGGAGATGTCCAAACATCAAAGAAAACAATATAAAGAGGGTGAAATGATTTTAAAGTAGACATAGAAAAAGGCAACTTGTCCATTTTATTACTAGAGCAAGCAATGCATGGCTGAGCCATCAAAACATTTGAAGAAATAGGTAAATCAAATTGTGAAACTACTTTTTGAAGAATAGATAAAGCAGGATGACCCAAACGTGAGTGCCAATATGACATAGTGGTTTTAACCATATAAGCAAAAGCGAGAGAAGGAGGTGTAGAAGAGGTGGTTTTCGGCCATTCATATGTTCCATTTTTAGGCTTGCCTTCCAGACGAAGGACCCTCGTTTGTAAGTCTCTAACCTGGAAGTACGTTGGAGTAAACGTAACCCAACACCGTAAGTTTTGCATAATTGAAAGACATAGATCAAATTTTTATCAAAAAAGGTACACATAAAACATTATTAAGGAAAAAAGGTCGAGTATAAGATGGTAGAGAAGAGGAACCAGTGTGTGATATCGTGAGACCGGAACCATCACCAAGGAGCACATCATCGCCTCCATGATATGGGTTGTGGAGTGATAGATTGATCAGGTCGGAAATCATATGATGTGAGGCACCCGAGTCAACAAGCCATGTAGACGAATCAGACATCAATACCATATTAGCGTGAGGCTGTCAGTGTGGTGGAGTTGGCGTTGTGTGCTACAGCTGTTGTGGTGGATGAGTAGATGACCATTAGTGTGTATTGGCTGGTCCTTTGACTATCCAGAACTCTGGACAATATTTAGCACTATGCCTTTGGATGCTACAAGCTTGACAACGGCTCAAATAAAGCTTGGAGAAGCGATTCTGATTTCGGTTTTGATTGGAGAACTGATTATGGCGTTGAGGCTGATTACGATTGTAATTTTGATTAGTGAATTGATGTTAGCGTTGACAAAGTTTCTACGATGAAGGCAGAAAAAAAAACATAATGTTCTCAAAAACCTTTTCAGCATTACATTCCAGTTACAGAAGATTTCATTTGTACAATAATTGTGAATAATCTTGGGACATAATCCAAGTAAAATAAGAAAAGTGTAGATTCCTATGAAAACATTAGGCATTCTTTAGGCCATTACAGACATTGCATTAGAGATACAAAAGAAAACAAATTGTCTACTTAATCTTTGTTATTTTGGGCTTTAATAAGCCTCTTGACGAGTTAGAGACTTTCAAGACCCAATCGCAAACATAGCGTCAAAATCAGTCAAGAGGTCTCTCAAAGAAGATCAAAGCGAAGAATTTTTTTTTTTTCTTTCCCCCAAAAGAAAATAAACAGAGACAGGAGAATCAAAGTTTTGCTTGACGAATAAGGCAAGGAAGCAAAATCAAATCGCAAGTAGCACAGTCGTGGGGGGTTTCATCAAATTAGGGTTTGAAACCTACATTTTTCTTTTCCGACGATACTTCAATTTCACGAGAAGCTGTGTAATAGGGAAGAAGATCCAAGTCGCGATAATTTCCATCGGAATCAATGGACCCATCTCCCTCTGGATCCGAACCTCCCCCTAAATCCATTCCGAAACTGACGAAAATCGGCTGGCGAGCTTTGTTGATCTTCAATTTCGGTTTTGCAGGTTAGTTTTTCAAGAAATTTTATTAGTTTCTTTGTGGGTTTTAGTTTACGTCCATAATGTGTTTGATGAAATGCCCAGCTGAGAATTTTTCTTTCCTTTCTTTATTAATGTAACAAGAAAACGAGACGATTTCTTTTAGCAATCGTGTAGAAATTTACCACTCAATCCTTTTTGCTTGCTTCGATTCTCAAAGAAAGCTGATTATGCCATGACATTACTAGAAGAGAGTCTGATTCGCCATACTAAAATTAGTTGTAGTTGATGTTCTGGGTGATATAGAGAGACATTGAAGTTATACAAATGCAGTATTTACAAAGATCTATCTAATTCTCTGTGTGCGTGTATCTCGGCTTAGCGGTTAAATTGAATAGAGGATGCACATAGGTTCTTGTAAATTATTTGGCTCATGGACATAAATTGCATATCTTATTGTGTTGTGCTCACTCTTTTGAAATGTTTCTATGTTTCTATAGCATACTCGATTATATTCTTATTCGTATTGGAAGTATCCTTGGCTGGTAGAACTATAAAGCTTGGTCTGAATATGAATCGAGAAAAGCATACTTGTTTCCTGTCATTATAAGCAGTTTGAATATGATATGAACATTCTTGATATTCCACTTCAGTGTTTGCTAATTTTATCATGTGTTTCTGCAGCTTATATATTTGCGAAAAAACGAGAAATGGACATGGATGCGGGCGAGAAAAAAGGAGGTAAAAAGGGCAATAAAGGTGCGAAAAAGGGTCTTGTTAACACCGAGGTCGAGAAGAAAGATGCAGGAAACAGCGAAGTTGCAGAAACTGATAAGACTAAGAAACCAGAAATTGCAATACAGGAGAAGGAAGAAGCCAAACAGATCCCTGAAGCAGACCCGCTGTTAGATTTTACAGATCCAGTTGATCAGTTGGTGTTTCAGACTGCGGCACCCGAGCCTGTAAAGGTAGCAAGGAAACCGATTCCAGAAGATGATCAAAGGGAGCTTTTCAAGTGGATCTTGGAAGAGAAAAGGAAGATAGAACCAAAAGACAGGAAAGAGAAGAAACGAGTCGATGAAGAGAAAGCTATTTTGAAACAGTTCATTCGCGCCGAGAGGATTCCGAAATTTCTCCCTGATGATTCCATTGATTCTTCGCTTCGTGATTGGGACAAATTCTTCTCCAAGTAGAAACAGAAACTAGTGTACTTTGATTTTTTTGTTGGTACACCAAAGGACCATTGCCTTTTTTTTTACTACTTTGATTGTTGACTCTAATCAACGAATAGTTAAAAGAACAAGTTTGAATGTGATTTGTTAGGGTTGGTGGTGGTGATCTTATAAAACTTTGGGGTCATTTGTTCAATTTCTCGAAAGATAGTGGACTTTAAAATAGTAATCAATAAACAGAGGGTGTTTTATGCAAAAGAGGAGGATTGTTTTGTTTACGGTATAAATTGCTTAAACCCTAAAGAAAATGAAGAATCTTAGCTGAAACTGATCATCGTCTTCTTCACAAAGTCGAATTCGAATCAGAACGAGGAAAAATGGTTCGCAGCTTAAACCTAAAGAAGGCAAAGAGGAAGAACAAGGTTTGTAAATTTCGAAAACCGAATTTGCTTTTTGTGTATTTAATCCAATCTGATATCCTCAAAATCAAAACCTAATAACGTGAAATTTGGATGTTTGTAATTGAACAGAAGAAGGAAGATGCGTCTTCTTCCTCGATACCTTCAATGCCAACTAGGGTTTGGCAACCAGGTGTTGATAAGCTCGAAGATGGAGAAGAACTTCAGTGCGACCCTTCTGTTTATAATTCCCTTCATGGGTTCCATGTTGGTTGGCCTTGTTTGAGGTAATTTAGCTAAAAGAGTGAGACTTTATGGATTATTAGAGAGATTTTTAGATGTTCCGGCAACAATTCCGATGAGAAGAATATTATCTTACTGTCTGATTCATAAAGTTAAGAAATTTACTTTCTGTGAATGATTACAGTGCAAGTTTTTGGTGATTTGATGGTTTCTATTCTTTTTTTTTTTCCAGTTTTGACATTTTGGGTGATAAGTTGGGTATGAATCGAACCGAGTTTCCTCACACAGTTTATATGGTGGCTGGTACTCAGGTGAGTCTTTGTACCTTTGTATCTTCTAATGTTTTTTTGTGCTTTTGGAATCTCGCGTTAAGTTGTTCAAATCCTGTGGATACTTCGTTTAGGCTGAGAAAGCAGCTTGGAACTCCATAGGGTTATTTAAAATCAGCAATGTATCTGGTAAGAGACGCGATGTAGTGCCCAAGACACTAGTGAATGGTGAAGATGGTATGGAAGATGACGAAGATGAAACCAGTGACAGCGATGAGGAAAGCGAAGATGGGGATTCCAATATCCCAAATATTCAGGCAATTCTTGATTCGTTTTTAACATGTTATTTATCTCTTGTCTCTGAAGTCAAGAGAGTCCTTATGGTTGATATCTTGTCTCAAAATTTTGATATACAGGTCCGTAGGGTTGCTCACCATGGATGTGTTAACCGCATACGTGCAATGCCACAAAAACCTCAAGTCTGTGTCTCTTGGGCAGATTCTGGTCATGTTCAGGTAATATAGTGTCTTTATAATTTTTGAAATCGGATATTAGTAAATAGCATTTGGCAATAAGAAATAAAAAACCATAAAGATATTTTTTTTGCACGGCCTGAGTGTTTGTTTATATGTGTCTCTCAGAAAGTGGTTTGACTATTGTGTTTTGCAGGTGTGGGACTTGAGCTCTCATCTTAATGCTTTAGCGGAGTCAGAAACAGAAGGTAAAGATGGAACTTCACCAGTTCTTAACCAAGCACCCTCAGCTAACTTTGCTGGCCACAAAGATGAAGGATACGCTATAGATTGGAGTCCTGCAACTGCGGGAAGACTTCTTTCCGGTATAGCTATCTCAGAAATTTCTACAATACTAATAATGACATTCTTTTCAACATAGTCAATGTGTTTTTTTTTTCTCCACTGGTTAGGGGACTGCAAGGGTATGATTCATTTGTGGGAGCCAGCTTCTGATAAATGGACTGTTGATCCTATTCCGTTCACCGGACACACTGCAAGTGTTGAAGATTTACAAGTAAATCTGTCACTATGCAGCTAAATTGTGCGTCTACTGTTACTGTCTCCTTTTGGCTGAACATTCTTTTCTTTGTTCCAGTGGAGTCCAGCTGAAGAAAACGTGTTTGCGTCGTGTTCTGTGGATGGGAATGTTGCAATTTGGGATATCCGACGTGGGAAGTCGCCTGTGTTATTTTTCAAGGCACATAACGCAGATGTGAATGTCATCTCATGGAACAGGTTCTTCCGCCACTTATGTCTAATCTTAATTCTTTTTGGTTTTGTGTTACCCGCAAATGGCTCATTCCTTATTTTTCCTCTTTCATGAAGGCTGGCTAGTTGCATGTTGGCCTCAGGGAGTGATGACGGGACATTCTCTATCCGTGATCTTAGACTGATCAAGGTACGCTACAGACCATAGCTTTATATTTTCCCCAGCAATGTCTTAATAATATTCTGACGTAATAGCATTTGAATCTTGAACCAGGATGGAGATGCTGTGGTAGCACATTTTGAGTATCATAAGCATCCTATCACGTCGATTGAGTGGAGCGCTCATGAAGCCTCGACACTTGCAGTCTCTTCTGGCGATAACCAGCTAACGTAAGCCACAAAGCTTATATAGAAACCATCGATAATCCCCATAAATTCTGAAAATCCATCTAAGGGGTTTTTGGCTATTTCTTGTATCTGCAGGATATGGGATTTATCCTTAGAGAAGGATGAGGAAGAGGAAGCAGAGTTCAAAGCCCAGACCAAGGAACAAGTTAACACACCTCAGGACTTGCCTCCTCAGCTTCTCTTTGTTCACCAGGTAACATTGTACTTTAATGTCTTTAGCTCGGGTTTATTTGATCGATGTTTTTTTTGTCTGAAAACCTCCGTTTTTCCCGGAAAAACAGGGACAAAAGGACTTGAAGGAACTTCACTGGCACAACCAGATTCCAGGGATGATCATCTCAACTGCTGCTGATGGTTTCAACATCTTGATGCCTTACAACATTCAAAACACACTTCCATCTGATCTCCCTGCCTGAAAAGATCCCAGTTTTTGTTTGAAAACTCTTTTTGTGTTACTCATATTATAGACTACTGGGTTTTGTATTGTCCTTTCTCTGTTCTTAAATTGAACTTATTCGATTTCATTAATGGCAAGTTTCAAGAACCATACTCTTTCACAACTTTTAAGGTTTCATCATCGTTTGATAGATTTTACTTGTGACAAATTGTCCAAGAAAATGTTAAAGAACAAAAGTAAAAAGAAGATTCAAAGCCGGTAAATGAATCTGAATACTCTGATTATTTCCCCCCCATTTCTTATGACAAATATAATCTATCAGACTGTCACAAAGAATTTTGAAGTAAATAATGAGATTAAGCTCGGGTTTAAACAAGGGGTTTCTTGATATAACAACAGAAAAATCCCGCAATTCGCAGGGCCTCCATGCGAAGGTATCTATGAGCCCACAGGCTTCCCGTTTAGTTTAGGGAAAGGATCTTGCTTGCTTAGAACTACCACTTTGCTCTTGTGTGCCAAATAACCTTTCACAAGGTTTTTGTATATCAGGATAGTCATTATACATTCCACCTGCAAAAAATATTATCAGAACTGTGAGTATATAGAAATCATTCAAGTAATTTGGAAACGCAGAGAAAAGCAACTGATAAAAATGAGAAACCTCGTCGAGATCCATGTCCATTTCTAGCCATCTAAGTGCTTTAGCAATTACTTCAAGCTTCAGCTGGTGAGCTCTCGCTGGATCCGTAAGCTTTTGGATGATATAACTGAAACATTGATATAGAGTAATGAAAACAAAAGTAATCTGAGAATGTTCAATGGATGGATAGATTGTTATATAAACACTCCTTACATTTTCTTCATGAGTCTCTGGTAGACTTGGAGCTCTAGCTTTTCCAAGACAAGATACACACCGGACCTCAAGAACCTGATCAAATAATATTAGATCGATTAAGTTGTTCGGTGATATAATCCAAACCGATAAACTCCATTATTCAATTCACCATAGAACTACACATCATAGAGAGACTTGACTAATGAGAGCATCTCTACTCTCGACCCAATCGCCTCAACTTTCTTTTAACCTGTTAGCTCTCTAGCTAACCGGTTGCTGTCAACGCAGCTACAATTAACGACAAGCCGCCTACGCTAATTACAATGCTCATGAACTAGTCTAACACAAGGACTTAACATTTTGTAGATAAGTACAGCAAGATGTCAATAGAAAGACATACCGATCTTCATGTTCTTGAAGAGCATGTCGGAGAAGCCTAAGATCACCCTTTTTCAGAGCTTGCACAATCTTTATGTACTGGACACATAGAGAAGTTGGAGCAAGAGAGATATAAGACACCCACAGATGCGAAATAAGTTTGACGTAGAATTGAGGAGAATTTTATAGAACAAAAGGAAAGTTGTTACCTCGTGAAGATTATAATTTTGCAAGAGCTCATCTTTTGGTATGATTCCTATCGAGAGTTTTACGGGTATCAAATACTTCAATATCATCCTAATCCACAGAAGCAACATAAGCTCATTAAGCAACACAATGCCCGAGTAAGGTAATCAGAGAGTAAACCACAATCATACCTTATATTCCGTTCTCTGTTGGGGTTGCAATATTGTAAGGCATATGATAGCTTTGTATCAGCCTGCAAGAACGAAGAACAGTATATGCCACTATCAATATTTTGATTAATCCTACGAAATGAAATTTGACGGATAAAGAAAGTCTCTTAGTGGCTCACAGCAGGAAAATTTTCGTTGAAGACTTCTAATCTTCCGGTATAATACATATATGTAACCTGCGGTGTTTGTGAAAAAAAAAGAAAGATAAGATACATGTAAGCAAATCAGGAAGCCAAAAACTAAATAGGCTAGCAGAAAATTGCACTAGACCTTGTCTCTTCTTGGAAATTCCTCAAAGTCAAATATCCGAGCAGTTTCGATACTTCTTATTACACTTCGACAAAGATTGACTGTTCCAAGCTGAAAAACAGAATTAGGGACAAATGTTTAGTACTCCAATGAATGGTTGATCATCCAATTTTAATATATGAGTGAATGTAAATCATTTCCAATCACAGAATATGAAACTGTCGTCAGAAAGCATATCACCTTGAAGTAGGTCTTGAACAATTGGCAAGTCACATATAATGCTCCGACTCGTTTTGGACCTTTCCCCTAAAGCCAAAAAGAGAAACTCAACACAAAAGTAAACAAAAATTCCTGAAGATAGAGAGATAGATAGGGCAACGTACAGCAAGGACTCCAAAAACCTTCATGAGAAGAGATCCAGCCGCTTTCAATTTCTCGGGAGATTTTCCATTAGAGGTCAATTCTTTATCAGCCTGCATTTCCATCCAGAACAAATCATACTCTCAGAACTCAAAACTCGGCGCCATGAAACTAAACAATTCTAAGATTTTGGATGAGGGATATAAAAGCGAAAGGCTACCTTTTCTGCAAGAACTCGAATTTCATAACAAACTACATACAGAGCTTCCAATGCCCAAGCAGATTCCCAATTACGAAACTCCTGAACAAAAGCGCTGCACATATAGAATCCAACAAATATCAGACACTGTGAACACACAAAAAAAAGAGCTTATCTATTCTACAACAGGAAAAAGCGTTAACTCAAATTAGATATAAATGGAGCAGAGAGGAACACGGAAAACTTTACTTGGCAAACTTCTCGAACGCAAGGTATGCTTCGACTAGATTCCCAACCCGGTAACTTTGTAGAGACCGAAACAAATGAGCCAGAATCTCACCGTATTCAGAGAATTTATCAGATTGTCTTATCAAACTGCTAGCGTCCTGTATCAATCAAAGAAAGGAAAATTCAAACAATTCAGCCCTTTCAGCTCTCTACACATAGATCGAGACAATTTCAATACCTAAATCTAAAATTCATACTCATAAACTCAAACATATACAGAGAGTGTTTACTACTACAATATCACAGACAGTTTCAAGCCCTAAATTCAAAATTCTAATACTCATTGGTGACGTAGTAGTACCCAATTGGAAGATCCTGGACTGAAACTGAACATAAAAGCCACAAACTTTACCAACATAAAGAATATGGTTCTATCGCAGGAACACACTCCTACTGTTTCGATCCCTAAATTCAATATTCATACTCATTAGTGAAGCAGGAGTACCCACTTGGATAATACTGTAAGCACCCTAGATTGAAATTGAACCTAATTTACGAACTTTACTAACATAAGGATCATCAAAAATATACTTCAAAGCTGCTAATTTACAACATGGGTTTCGATCAAAACAGTAAAATTTCATCGAATCAGAGAAATTTAATGCACCTGGAAGACGTTGAGTGCGTCGGCGAGTGAGAGAAGAGCTGGAGAATTGGAAGAGAAAGACAGGAGACGACAAAGTGTAGAAGAGTCTTGGTACGAAACGGCGTCGCAGAAGCGATTCAAGTACTCAGTGATTCTCCTGTGAGCTTCACCCATGCTAACGTACGCCATTGTCACCTCCTTCTTCTTCTTCTTCGTTGCGTCGTCTTTCTTATTGGAGAGAGAAACGAAATCAAAGTCTCGAATTTTTCTTGTTTACTTGAGAGAATCAGAGAACAAAAAGAAAAAGAAAAAAAAAGGAAATTACAGAGATACGGAAACGACGACGAATAAATAGACATCGCGGAAACTACAAGACCGGTGCGGTTTTGGTTATTTCTGGTAATGGACTTATTACTAATAAAATCAGTTTTAGTTGGGCCGGCCCAATTATTTTTTGAAAATATATCCGTTAGAAACAATAATAAAAGCATATCGGAGGAAAAATTGTTTTCAACAGCTCATTTTCTCCCCATTTTTTTTTTTTTTTTGTTCTTGACGAATCTACTCTTCGACGATTTGTCACCTCCTTCTTCTTCTTCGTTGCGTCGTCTTTCTTATTAGAGAGAGAGAAACGAAATCAAAGTCTCGATTTTTTTTTTTTTTTGTTTACTAGAGAAACAGCAAAAAAAATGGAAATTATAGAGATACGAAAAACGACGACGAATAAGTAGACATCGTGGAAAATGCAGGACCGGTTCGGTTTTGGTTCTTTCTGATAATGGGCTTAATTTCAATTTTAATTGGGCCACTTGAAGGCCCACCCCTAGAACAGCCAGATCGGAATCGACTCGAAAATGAGGACACGCCGTCGTACATACACGGCTGCAACTCCGCCGAGCCAAAAACCCCTTTACCAAGAAAAGCTTCTACTTACCCGAGGGGTCATTCATTTACTATGGGAATTCCTTAGCTTTCTCAGCCGCTCCTACGTCAACTAGCTGTTTGATCAAGGAGACATATTTGGTCTCTCAGCGGAGGAGAGGAACAAAATATATACATCATTTACTACTATTTATGGGCTGTATGGAATGTACTATTCCCTCGGTGATGGGAAAAGCTCTTATCTGTTTGAATATGCAGAATTAACAGAGAGAGAATGTTGAGATTAAGATTGAAGATTAGAGGATGGAAGAGTTGAAGTTTCGGATATTACAAAGATGCAGAGAGAGAGTTACAAAGATTTTTATATATAGGCAAAAATAATAGCAGCACTTGATGGAGGCTCTGCAGATGTTGGTAAAGGAGAGCAGCACTTGCCCATTCTCTTTTGTTTAATAGCTTGACCCATGCTCTCTTTGTTTAATAGGTGACCCATGCTAGCTTTCTTTGTTTAATATTATCCCCCTCAAGGAACCCTTTTTTGTAGCCGCGTCGCTTGGGTGGAGCCACCCAAGAACCTTAATCTGTTGTGACTTCATCATCCCTTGTGTTTTGTCTTATCAAAAACTTTATTTAAAGTCTTTTTTACATTGTAGCTCGGATACTCTGTGAATTTAATGGACAAGTTCCTATTAATCCAATGCCTACTCTTTAAGAGTTAAACTCAAGTGTTTCAGTCTCATTCTAAGACGCTATCTATTATCGATTCCGTGCGCGTTCCTGCAGATACTTGGAAGGATACGGGGTTAACTTTGCTCTCTTGCTCGCACTAACTTTGTTCTGGCAGTTCAAGAAAGTGGGTAAACGCGAAGAACCATCCAAAATGTCTTTTTTTTCTCTCTCTTATCTACGACTTCTTATGACGAAAGCTCATGATATCTTTACAGGTCACTCTCTTGTAGTTAATTTTGTTCTGAAGACACTTTCTGGCATTATCATTTCCAGTAGTACCTTACAGTAAGCTTTGTTGTTGTCTTTGTTCTTGTTTGTGCTAAAGACCAATCAGATAGACAATGGTTTAGTTCCTTAAGATGTTGAATATGTCTGTGCTTTGTATAAGGCTTTCGGGTGCTTATTTTTTACAGGTTTTGTCAGTAAAGATTGTGGTACACCGGAAGATTCAAGCTACAATGTTGAGACAAGAAACATAAAAGTACATTTTAGATGCTGCGTTTGTCAAGTCCGGAACAAATCAGAGTTTCAGACAAATTTCTCTGGAGAAACATTTCTACAGTGTTAGGAGCTTCCCTGAAGCCTCCACGAGGGAAAGGCTTCACCTGTTTCATGTACAGTATCTACGTTCCTGTCTGTGTTAGAGCTCAGGGTTCTGAAGAACGATACATGCAAGACTCCTTATGATTCACTTATGGCGTTCTACCTGTCAGGTTAATGAATGTGATGAGTTCTGTTATATATAAAATATCGTCTCTCGGTGTGCTTGCTCTTAAGCGTTTTCCCATAACGCAGGTAGAAAGATGATGTGTACCACCGTATATGGATGCCTCTTAGGTTCTCAAATTATGCAGTACTCAAGACGTCCTTCCCAATAGATTCACGACTTCCAACCTGCTAATATTGTCAAGAGCACTGCTTCAACACCATGGAACGCGAGCCTAGACATTATTCTCTCATGGAAACCACTTGATCCAGTGTGGAAGTTTTCTGTGTACATGTACTTGGCTGAAGTTTGCCTGTCGTGACCAAGTAACTTTCGAATGTGTTAAGGTGCTTTAGCTCTTGAGTCACTTCTTGAGTTACTCAGTATTACTGAATCAGTTTGTTTCGGTTGGTTAAATCAATTAGCCGGTTAAGGTAATTGTCCTCGGTTTAACTCTGGTTATCTGTTCCCCTTATGTTCTACAAAGAAATCTCCTATTTAGCTTCTTAAATGCTGTTAGGTGTATTCATTGAGGCTTTGAAACTCACAGTTTTTCTTTTTGGAATCGTGTAAGGAAGGCTTGATTCCTTCACAAATCTGTTTTCACACAGAGTCCCCTGTTTTCTCTGTTTTTCTTTGTCTCTTTCAAGTCTCACCTCTAGAAGAAGTAACAACTTTCCCCTGTTTTCTCTGTTTTTTACTCAGTGACTTCATACCGAACCGTCTTTCTCAAGTCTTACCACCAGAGCATATGTGAGTCTACTTCAAGCATTGTTACAAACTTCTAAAAGAGAGCTTTTTGTAAATTTTTATATAATCAAACCATTTCTCCTGTTTATATCATACCCATTTTGTGTTACTTTTCTTCTTAAGCTTCTTAAGTTGGTAGGCGACCAGCTTAACAATGCTGATAACAAATGTGGGGCACTTTTCTTAATCTTTGGCCTTTGGGTCAACATGGAAATCCCATAGAGCTGTACATAAGTTCTCTGTACACATACATACATACATAAGCAACATATTGTGAATTCATTAGTTAAGTCAATTACACATAACCAAACATCACACTGTGACAATTAGGGCTACGCGTTTTTAACCAGAACCGAAAAACCGAATCGAAATCGCCTAAAAATACCCGAACCGAAATCGATCTAAAAATTTAAAATACCGAACGGTTCCTATATTGTCAAAAAATGCAGATACCCAAACCAAACTGGAACCAAAACGAGAACCGAACAGATACCGAAATACCCAAAACATAAAATAAATTAAAGATATTTCGGTATTGCTTAGACCTGTGTTCACACACTATTCTAAATGGTCCTACCATCTGATTATTGATAAGAAATGTAACCACTTAAAAAAAAAAAAAAGTAACCACTTAACTTTTTACATTCATGAAAAACGTGATATGAGAGTGATAAGAAATGTTCTTTTTTTGTTTCTTGTAAAAAGGTTTTGTATGAGTAAATAAATATTACAGAGGCCCAGCCCAAATTTTGTTTCTCTAAAGCTCAGTACAAGCTATAATAGTAATACTATATATAATTGTTGGATCAAGAGTGGGTGACACAAAACGGTAACAATAAAATTAATTACATTTTTTTGTTAATAACCATGTCGTATTCAGAATTCAGAATTCAAAATTCATTGTTATTATATTTCTTTCACATATGTCACATTCACAAATTCATCTTTGACGGCTAGATCAGCCGCAAAACTAGTGGACCGCTATCTACATAGTTAACATACATATATGAACACATTGATGCAATCATGCAAATAAATAAACAACTATTACGTAAACGAAAGTCGCACTTTTTTATCTTCTCTTACTCAAAGTATACCAAAACATATATAATGACAGAAACAAAGTCGTACTTTTCATTATTCTTTATTTCACATTATTACATTATCGTATTATTTACTTGGACCATTCACATTCATTAGTACACAAACCATAACTAAAACTTGTGCAAGAACATAACAAAACGCCGGTTGCGTCAGCGTTTGCGGTCATATATAGCGATTATGGCGTATCGCTGCAGAAATCGCATAAGCATTTAACGGCACCGCCCTCTCCCCAACGACATATTCCGCCTTTAGCCCCCTTGTTTTCACGGCAGCGCGTATAACAAATCGTCGGCAATATCCGAGGCGCACAAAAGCTGAAACCAACGTCACCGCCGTATTCTTGCAAGCTCTTGCTATCCTGCGCTTCTATCTCCGGCCTTCTGTTATTAACACAAAGCAGATTAGAATCAGATATAATAAATTTGCTATGATTATTTACGGAGAATTTGTAAACGGAACAGAAGCATAATTTCCAAGTAAAGAAGACGAGACCATGACCTGATCGACAAAGGCACTTCTTTTATTGCAGTTCTCATGAGCTTGAGATCCTTAATTTTTGTGGAGATCTTAGGAAAACTTTTCAACAGCAAACAATCTGTGAGATAAAGTTCCTCGAGAGATTCCAAGTTGATGTTTTCAGGAAGAACCTCTAGCTTTGAGCATCCTTTTAAAGTCAAACGTCGCAATCTATGAAGGTTTCCAATAGATGAGGCAGCTCCACCAAACTAGTGCACATACTAAGTCGTAAGTACTGTAGATTAGTTGCATTTCCAATACTGGATGGTAGCTCTACCAAACTTGAGCATGAATTGAGATGCAATTCTTGAAGGTTAGTGGCAGTTGAGAGATCGGGTAGCTCCTTTAGGCTTTTCGAGCCACTCAAATCCATCCACTTGAGGTTTCCAAGCGGCTGTACAAACAAAGCAACGTAAAACCAACACATTTACTAGCGAAGAAAAATTAAAAACTTCAAAACCATTAAAGATTTAAATCAAAATAATCACACTCCTTTTTGAAGCCTAAAAGATGTAAGTAAAAAAACGTATTAATTATACATAACACTTCCGCACGTACCTGATTTCCTTGCCACAACTTCTGAAGTTTGCTGTCTCGCATTTTTAGTTCGACAAGGTAATCCGTATAAAAATTGGAAGGCAAAACATGTCATTGGAAAATGATCCCATTCTTGTAATCTAAGTTTTCGAGATAGATAATTCAAACCTTGCGGTAAGTGCAATTTATTGCTCCAGACACCATATGGGCACTTGAATTTTAAGAAGTTAAGGTTAGACATTCCTTCAAAAGCTCTCTCGCTTATATTTAAATCGCCTGACAGCTCAGATGAGTCGAAATGTATGCTTATAGCACTTCATTTCACTACCCTGAAAAAAGACGAGAAAAAGGTAGGGAACTATCAAATAAATTTAAATTTTGTTGGGAGAAAGGTATTGGAAGATTAACAATAGAACTAACCGTGTCACTGTCATCAGTGAGTACTTCACATATATCTCTAGCATCAACCAAAAATTGAAGTTTCCCAGGCTCATGACGGACAATTTCTTTACCCAATTGTAATAGCAAATTATGCATCTCATAACTTCTCCATTCCCTGTTGAGGGATATGAGAGATTTCTCAGCTAAGACGTGAAGCCCTTGCCTCACATCCAACTTATGCGCAAGATGCTCTTTCAATCTCTCAGTACTTCCGCCGTTGAATAGGTCGAAAAGGCAGGCTATATGAAGGAATAAATCTTTATCTTCATCACATAAGGCATTGTAACTGAATTTTAAAATGCTTTGAATACTAGCATCAAGGCGAGTCCTTAACCTTGGTAGTGCATTTATCCACTCCTGCTAAGACATTCCCCGGAAATAGGAGCCCATAACTCTTAGACCCAATGGTAGTGTACCTAAAAGGTTTGTAACTTGCCATGCAAGCTCCTCGAAACCATCTTCGGGAAACTTTTGTCCAAAAGCATACATACAAAAGATTTGACAAGCTTCATATGTTGATGGAAAATCCACCTTGTAAATGTGGTTGATGCCATGTGCCTTCAAAAGTTTTTGGTCTTGTGTTGTGATGATAATCCGACTTCCAAGACCAAACCACCGAGTATCTTTTGCAATAGCATCTAGTTGTATTGACTGATCAATGCAATCAACAATAAGCACTTTCTTGTCTTTCAACCTATCTTGAGCAAATGTAAAAAATGTAGAAAATGGGGTAAATTGATAATAACGTCAATTTTTTAAGACTTTCTCATCATTCCTTAAAATGTGGGGTTCTCATAATGATGCATGGTTTATAATTTTTAATCCTGGATATTTTCTTGGAAAGAGAATAATGAAGATGTCATGCTTGGAGCAATAATCAATGTCAGACAAAAAGATTGCAGACGTTAGACAATGAAATACGAAGGGAAGAAGCTTTTGCATTTAGCTTTAGCCACAAGTCGAACAAAAATATAAAAAGTCCCTTTAAGAAATTACAACTTGTTCAAATAAGGACAAATACTAAAATCGGCTTCCGCTTAAGATAATTGATTAGGTGTAATCTCTATCCTTTATATATAACTAAAAGTAAGTGTAATTAAAGTCTTGAGTCTATGTATTTTTTCTTTTTTGAAACTTCTAATATTTTTCTGAAGATGTCACATAGTGATGGCGAAGACATTGAGAAATAAAGAATAGGGATTAAGGGGAAGAAGTAAGAAAAAATTATTCAATTTGTAAAGCATGTCGGGCAAGTTGACTTATCTTCTCCAATATGCTCCGTAACAATTTTAAAAAAATGAAGAAAGCTAGGAGAAAGAAAAAAGTGGTATTCATAGAAATTTCAGTTTTTTTACTTTCCTTTTCTTATTTAAAAAATTGAAATAGCTTTGACAAAGTGATGGTTACTACACTAATTGAAATTTGTATGTCAATGTCAAAAGCAGTTTCTTGGGTGCCAAGCAATCTACACAATAATTAATTTTATGAATGAAATTTTCTTTCACTACTGTGTAGATTGCTTGTCACCCAAGAAACTGCTTTTGACCTTGTATTTTTTGGGTCCCATAGGGATTATGTTGAATGATTTTAAGTCTGATAAGATGCAACCAACTGAACCATGATGATGACTGATTTTCTAAGCTCAAAATACACTCAAGAAAATCGCAGAAACATTAAGATCGCAGAAAGGGAGAGAATTAAAGAAAATAGAGAAGAACAGAGGTTTCCTTATGACATGACCCCGTAATGTGGCCCAGGAAGACAAGAACAGAGTAACGTTTGGAGATCCACCCAGAGCTCTCTTCATAGATTTGAAGACTTTATGGAATCTATTAAACATTGAAAATAGAGTTTATGGACATACAAGAATAGAGTTTCACATGGTTCTGTCTTCTCAGATTCTAATCTAAAAAGATATTAGAAATGTGGCATGTCCTCGTTTCTTCATGCTTCCATAAGGACTCTTCTGCTACTTTTTGTCCTCTTCTCTCAGTTTCTCTGGCTGAAATTGAGTTCTCATCGCCAAATGTTTCTATAAGAACAAACTTATGTGGGGACATGAAGTTGTTCACCCGCAGACCAAATAGTTTTTGTCACTAATTAAGTTGTTCTCAACCATATCCAGGACCACATGACAATGCTATAAAAGAAACTTTTGTGGCTTTTGTTTATGTGATGTTGATGATGATCTTCACATCTTCAGGAGCAGCATTTAAGCTTTTGTCTTCATTATAAAACAGAGTAATTTAGAGCAAGGTTAATTTTCAGGCAATCATTCAGAACCTCTTAATTAACGTTTGGAAATAAAGATATAGAGAGAGACCAAATAGATTATTTGTTCCATCTTCGTTCTTAATCTTAAGGCAAACTGAGTTTCAAGATTTGCTGCAATGAAGAGATCTTTAGGACTTTTGACATTTTTGCAGTAAGTGATGTCTAGATCACTAACTCATTAAGTGGAATCTTTTTTCGTAATCGTTGAATGATTGATCAAGCAAAACGTTTCTGTAACTTGTAATGATTTGATCCCTATTATACAAAAATGGCATTTACATAGAAATTTTCTAATCCTCTGGAACAAACTCTATCAAGAATAAAAGAGGAGGAAAAATGTCACCTATTCACACCGAATACTCCTCCATCTCTAGTTTGAGTTAAGAAAAAAAAAAAGAGAAATGTTAGTGCTTTTTGTTGGATCATCTTCATCCTTGGATCTGAGAAGTTACAGTGAGGAAAGTATCTTCAGGGCAAGGGATCGTCAAGCCACCCATTGGATGATCAAACCCAAACTCTTATTCGGATTTACTTAGAAGAGCTTGAAACAAAGGTTGGTTCAAGTATGAGACTGGCACAAGGTGCCTCTGCTTCTTCTGGCTCTCACCGACGTACACCGCAAGAAACCCTTTTGGTGCTTTGCTTGTTCTTGTGAAGGAGCCACCAAGAATCTTCTTTGCACTAAAGAGACTTCTCACCAAAACCATTTTCTTGTCTATAAGTTTGATTCTTGAAGCTCTTGAATATGTATTGATACAAATCAAAGAGATTCAAGTTCTGGAATCTGGAATGCTTGTAGTTGATGATGGTAAAGAATTTGTTTCTTTTGTGTATATATAGATCGATGAAAGAGTTTGAAGCTTCAAACCTGTCTGAAATCAATTGAAGACAAGGGGGTCTACAAGTGTGGGACAAACATGAACAAAGTCTTCCTCACATGGTTATGTTCTTACAAGTAAAGCAGAACTGTTACAATCTGTACTCACATAGGACCTAGAGAACAAGATCATAAGTTAATGTCATAGAAGAAGTTTCTATGTAGTGATTAAATCCATCTAACTAAGCCTGTCACAGTCTGTCTGCAAAACCTTTGATCAGATAAAACACAATAAGAAAACAATCAATACATGGGACCAGATTAGCTAGGCCACAGAAACTTCCAATCTATGTAGCATTTGTCATGTGATCTGTTCCCATGTTGTAATTTGTCATTTATAGTTAGAAAGAAATGTTTCTTAAAGCTGTCGTGACAAATATTATATCATCTTTGATCTAGTATTCGTCAGATTGTAGAATCTTATTGCTAACATATCCATTGATGTAAAAAGTAGATTTTACTTTTGGTATTGGTACATTACAGTTTTGTGTTTAAAGTGTCAGTAATATCTCTACTAATTAGAAAATACTTATTATCTCTGTTTTGGTGCTTGTAGCATCATAAGGTCTCTCGTTTTATGAAATGGATATATCTTGGAGTCCATGTAGATTTTATTTTGAATGTAATGGAGACTCCTGCAGATTATGGTAGAAGTTTCCTTGAATCTTGAATGTATTTGTTTTGCGTTATGCACTAAACCCTTGGTGATCAATACAAACATGCATAATGACATCCTCATGATCTTATAGTTAAATTTGGTTGTTATATGAGCAATTCTGGCATTATGCATCATGCTTCTTACATTGATGATTCCAAACATGCATAATGACATCCTCATGATCTCATATGATGCCATCTTGACTTTTGCCTCTTGATTCTTGGAATATATAGTTAGTGTGGTAAATTGATTAAATTTCTTGAGAATGTTATTCTTGTATGTTTATCCTAAGTTTTAGCCAAATAAAGTAGTATCAAAACTAAGAATGAAATCCAAATTAGGAACAAGAAGTATACAAATCTCAGGTATCAAATCCAAAGTAACAGTAGTTTTTGTTACAAGTGAATCTTCATCAATATTCCCAAACTTTCATCTTCTTGCTCCCTTTTGGTTTCGCAAAAGAAGCATCCATGTCTGCCATTCTCTGGTATTTTCTGCATAGAGGATAATTGGAAGTCCACTGGTTACTCTTTTTTGTTGTATCTTCATTGACAAGGTGAGTCCATTTAGTTCTTCCACTGCGACCAAAGTTCTTGACTTGCCGGATTTTGCGCAGCTTCGATTTGTCGAACCTATCTTCTCCAGTTGGAGCAGAGAAGTCGCGCTGAAATATAACATCGGTTCCATCAGATCCTGCTTCCTGGAAGAAGGCACCCTTGTGGTAGTATCTTTGCATAAATTTCAATTTCATTTTCGGCTGAGCTGATGATGAATGTTTCGGATTCTTCCTCTCCCAGTCTCTCCTCTCCTCCTCTGTCATGTTCCTCAGCTTCTCTATTTCTTCCTTGTCTCTCAACATAGCTTCCTTTGCATATTTTTCTCTCTTCATCCTAGTAATCTCGTACTCGGACTCCTCTTCTTCAGCTTCTTCTTGTAGCTCTTCTTCTACAGGAAGTAGATCAGCCTCCTCTCGAGCTCTCTTAAGATTTTTTGCTCTAATTCTTCTTCTTCTTTCTTCCAAAGCATCTTCATCTTCTCCCTCGTCTCTTGTTTCTTGATTCCTCAATTCTTCTTCTTCTTCTTTTGTAGATATAACCTCAGCCGCCTGTCTAACTCGTCGATGATCGGCTCTAACTTGTTCACGGTTTTCAAGTCTGGTCTGAGCTAAACGGTGTAGCCTTGGATCATCATTCCTAGCAAACCCCAAATCCAAAACATGAACCTTGTCCTGCATCTTAACATTCTCATGATCTTCTTCGGCTTCCTCGGCCCACGCGGGAGCTTTTCCAGGCCAATATCTTCTCACTTTAGTCAGTCCAATCCCACCTCGTAGCTTTTCCCTTGTAGCAATTGCAGCATAACTCACTCCCACTGTGACCGACATCTTTGCTCTTGCGATTTGTATAATCAAAACTCAATTATATGTTTTGGCTATTTGTTTACTTTAAAGAAACCTATACGGACTATACAACACTATTTATAAACAACAGAAGATAGATATTTCCTTGTTAGATAGATATTTCCTTGTTCTCTTACGAATTGGTTTAGGGGTTTTCCGTGTTATTGTCAAATTCAGATATAGGTCACAAAAAAATAAGATCCTATAAATAAAACTTGATTTACACGTCACCGTAACTCTTTGCGGTTAACTGTTTCCTCTTTTTTCCTGTAATCCTCTGGTTTCATGATTTGGTTCAATGTTGGTTCACTAATTGTGTGTAATTGGGCTACTTGGCATGTTGGGCTTTATGGGCTTCTGTAACCCTTTTCTTTCTCTTGCATTTTTAATTGAAAATCAGTAAAAACTTTCACAATGCTCCGCAAAAAATCACAAGACTCGAATGAAACAATATATCTTAACAAAAAAAGTTGTGGTCGAGTTCTTTATTTTCAGTTGTTTGAATCTAGTGATGCAAAACTCAAACAAAGTTTATTAAACAGTTAACATTTTCTTATATATACACATTTACATATGGCAAATTTTGATATGGTCAAACAAAAAAAACCGCGATATAAATTTACACAAAAAATAATATTTTAAATTTATATTAGCACAGATAACTCAATCATGAATTAAATCTCTAAATGGTCTATGATTTGAACCCATAATCTGAATTTATTAGTTGGCGAAGATGTTCTCTGTTTTTTTTTTGTCAATATTAGGTCAGAACAGACCGATTCATTAACCTAATTTCTACATCAGCAGAAAGGAACTCGATCCCGGATATGATAATATCTGCTCTAAGTAGACTTATAAATGTCATTAGATTACGGTCACTTCACGATATGTTCTATGTTTTGAACTCACAACTTGATTTTGTTGGTTAATGCATTTGTCTATAGGTTTAATAGAATCAAAAACTTGAATCGATTGGCCTATGATTGAACTCACACGGCTTGAATTTGTTGTTTAGTGCATAATATTTTTTTTAACATGCATTGCTATTAATTAAATGGCTTGGTTAGCCAAACCATAGGAACATGCATAGTTTATAAAATTGAAATCACAAAAGCGAGATCTATCCTATGTGTCAAACGGTAAGTTTTTACATTCAATATACTAGAAAAATGAGAAAAGAAGAAAGAACTTAAACGGACCTTCAAACCTAGAAACTCCGTTAACTGGATCGAAAAAGTAGATCAATCCATTAAATATGTCTGGATGTCAACCCCTTTCTTATTTTTGGCTATTTAATCAATCCTTTTGTTGTGATTGGTGTTGATAATATAATTGGTTGCACATTTGAGTTGATCGGCATTGCAGGGGTATTCTAATCCCTATTTCGGCTAGCCTTTTCTAGTTATCTTGATTCACATTGCAAAGAATACATAAACTTTGTTGATTATGGAAGATAATGAAGAGAATCGACAAAACAATAAAAACTCATCATCTATGTGCGTTTGTCACATCAGACATAAAAATACAAAGTGACTCCAATCAAGGTTCCTTGTTTGGATGTTGATGTGTTACACAAGTTACAACCTTTTGTAACACAAAAGGGCACTTTCATCTTTCACTTAAAACGTTAAAAGATAAAATAAAACAAATAAATGAAGTGGCTGACAATGTACTTCAGTTGAGAAATTACGACAAGCCTTAGAACATCGACAAAAATGTCCACTTTCTTGTTTCCACAATGTTTCTCGACCTTTGAAGTAAACATCCATTTTCTCGAAAGTGTCTTTGTGAGACCAAAATTTTTACCAAAAACTATAAATAGTAATAGCTACAATAAATCTTGGAATAATTACACTCATAAGTAGGGGTGAGATGAATCTAGATTCGATCCGGATCCGGATCCGTGGCTTTCGGATATCCGGACTTCGAGTATCCGACCAAAAATCAGGATATCCAGATTCGGATCCGAAATAATAATTAAATAATTAAAATAACAAAAATAAAATATTAACAAATTAATTTCTTTTTATAAAAAATTAGAATAATATTTTTCAAAAATATGATATTTTAGAAAAAACTAAAATCATATATATATTTTTTATACATATAAATAACTTAATATATATATGTAAACAAATATATGTTTTTAATAACTTTAATGCGTCCGGATCCGGATATCCGGACTTTGAAATTTTACTATCCGGATATCCGGACCTTGAAATTTTACTATTCGGATGCCCCGGATATCCTAATTTACGGAGCGGATATGAGCGGGTCCCGGATCGGATCTCAGATATCGGATAATAATTTCATCCCTAGTTACAAGTATTTTATTTGAAAGTACTTATATGATAGACACTTTTTGTAATAGGCAAATTGAAGGGGGAAGAGAGTAAAAAGTAGAATCTAACTAATTATATCTAGGGGTTGTTTACATTAGTTAGTTAGAGATAATATGGGGCCCTCAGACAAAAAACACAAGTGGGTATTTCAAAAACTCGTTTGATATTGACGTTTTCGCGGGGGAGGGGGGGGGGGTCACATGTTTGGAGCAGAACAATGGATGACAACCGTTGGATGGTGTACGGAAGTATTTTGTTCTTGTGGACAAAATATAAAAACAATTTGTGTGGTTCAGATTTTTATACAATTGCAAAAAAGGGAATGTGTTGTTGACAAAGGGGGTAACTAGGGTAAATCTTGGAGAGAATTTCAGAGTTTTGTTAACACATGTGTCCGTTTATGAAGTAGGGTTAAAAACGGCTATGCTGGAGGGGTTCCATGGTCGTTAATGCGTGGATAGTAACTGTTTTTGTATGGGTCTTTGCAAGGTACCATGGACGTCCAATGCCTCATTATTTGCGGAGAGTGGCGCTGTGAAAGAGATGGCAAATGAGAATTTTTGACAGACAAACGGCGGCTCTTTAGGGTTGTTCTGTTTAAAGACGGTGTTCGGATGTCTGAATTGAAAGATTTTGTTTCAAGCGAGTTTGGAGTTATCGGAGAAACTACGGTTCTCAGTTCTTTGTCGTCGAACGCTGTCGAATTAGCAATTGGTCTGCGTACGCGTCCGGTGTTGGTAACGAGTGACATGGCAGTCATGTCTTTCCTTAAGTGCAGGAACAATGTGTTCACATTTATGTCTGTTATTTTAGGTTAGCCATCTATGTTTGTCCATAACTTAATGTCCACATGTGTATGTCCACAGTCGTACATAGTGGATTTTGACTAGTTTTGCAAAAGAAACATGTTTGGTTGTCCCGACCCGTTATGGAATAGTGTGTCCATCATCACCCATTTTTGCGTGTCAGCGGTGTTATGTTCCTAGAGTTGTACATTTTCTATTTTACTGAACTTTTCAGGTATGTCCATACAAGTACCTCCACAGTTTGGGATATACATGGACAAGCTTCTTTCGGGTGTTACACGTATATCCACATGTAGAGATATGTATGGACTAGCCAGCTATATATGTGTGTCCACACTGTGTTGTCCATCGCGTATAGTCTAGTGTGTACATATTCCAGTCGGTTTAGAAACAATCTCCACCATCCCATACATACGTCCACCAATATGTGTCAACTATTTAAGAACAATGTTTTCACAGCTATATCTGTTATTTAGATTAACCACCTATGTTTGTCCACGGTTGCATGTCCACATATGTGTGTCTACAGTTAGATATAATGGGTTTTTGGACATAATAGGTTTTGACTGATTTTACAAAAGAAATATGTTATGTTCTTAAACATGTTTTGCAAAAGAAACATGTTATATTTTTAAACATGTTATGTATTGATAGACCAGCTATGTCTGTATATCCACATTATATTGTCCATTGAATATAGACCAGTGTTGTTCATCATATCAACTAAATCTTACAGTCTATATATAATAATATCGTAACAATTGATATTGAGCTGTTTAGTATTTTATTAGAATTTTTAAATTGAGAAAGAAGTTTTCACAAGATTAGCTTTTATGCCGTAATGCTAACAAGTTGAAAACAACAAAGAATTGAGAGGTTTTTAGAGTTCATAAAAAAATTATACTACTTTCTTTCTATGGAAAATATTCCATCTAAACATTAACTAATCTAAAATTCTTAGATTCAATGTTAACCACTCATAGTAGGAGTTGCTTGTGGACCATCTTATATTCTCTGCTTTTTCATACTTTGTTCTTTATATATTCTAATTAGTCTCTGTCTCTTATCCTCAATTAGTTCACTTATTACTAATTACACTAGCTAGTTAACAAAAATTCTTGTCAACTAACAATAAATTTTGTTATGTTTATAACAAAATAGAATGATGTGATTAGGCGTGCATGAGATTTCAATTTATCACTCTCTTCGATTTGGTTTGATGAAAGTTCAGAAAAATTATACCGAATTAAAATCTGAAATTTGTTTGCTTCATTTGAAAAGATTGATTCCTTTTTGGTTTGATTTGAGCTAAACAAACAACAACAACAAAAACATACAAATATTATCAAATAGTTTTTTTTTAACAAAGTACAGATAAACACAATAATCGTATTAAATTATTATCCACATTACAAATAAGTATAACAAAGGAAAAAAAAAGTGTTCTTATTCTCTTATCTCTTATGTGTCACCAATTTTTTTTATATCCATATTATTCATTGAGTGGCATCGCTTTCAATAATTATGAATTTTAAAATGTCACATTTAATTATTTATTCCCTGATTTTTTTTTTCCTGCTTGTTCGGATGATTTGATTTCTCAAGGTCAATGACAATGGAAGACGTTAAACTCGCATTTCGGCGATATAGTCTGCAAAAGCAACCTCGCCGTGTGTTCTTGCCGCACCACCGCATCTTCTTTCTCCACCAACACAGCTCCGACGATTCTCTCGTAACCTCCTCCGCCGCCGTTAGCCACGTAATCAACCAGCGCCGCCTGTATCGGCCCTAAACTAGGGTTATACGCCGCCGATTCCATATACCATCCTCTGTACACTTTTCCGTCGCAATCCACCAGCGAAACTCCCGACGGACATAAACTGTACGGCGAGTACGATCTGTTCGCCGCCGCTAGAGCCGTACGCTTCAAATCTAGATCGGTGTTTCCGTTGGAGATCGAATCTAGATCTGAGATCGTGAGACGGTTATCGTGAGGTTCGAGAAGGAGAGGCAAATCCTTGTGGAGAAGATCCTCGGGGCCGAATCTGTGAGGTAAGATGCTTCCGAGGCGTAAGAATCCGTCGGAATCGGAATCGGTGGATGCGTTTTGATCGGTGATTAGGATTCTGATCTCAGACGCGTCGCGGATTTCTTGGAGGAATTGACGGCAATGACCACACGGTGCGGCGGAGACGGCGACGAATCGGAGCTGACGTTCGCCGTTGAGAGATAGATTGGTGACGAGGAATTGTTCGGCGTGGATTGAGTGGTGGAGAGGGAGACCTGGGAATTCCACATTGACGCCTAAGAAGATCCGACCGGATGATCCGAGTCCGACGGCTCCGACGTGGAATTTGGAGATCGGAGGTCGAGCGAAGGATTGTGCTGGTTTGACCAGCGACGGGAGGAGGTTGAGGACGTTGACGCCGAGTTTTTTCGCGGCGGATTCGGCTTCTTCGGGGCGGATTACGAAGGTAGGCTTATCCATTTATTCGGGTTTTCCGGCGGATTCCGGGTTGACCCGGTTTGGATCGGGTAAATGGGTCGGGTTTGTAGATTGGGATTGGAGAAATCCGGGAAATGAGGAGGATTATGAAATAGATGATGCTCGATAAAGCGACTATTTATAGATATACTTGAGAAAGTTTGAAACTATAGATAAATGAGTTGTTTGATTTCGGTTCAATTTTGGTTTAAGATTTTTATTATTAAACGTGTATATATGAATTTTTGTATATATAAAAAAAAACAAGTCAATACAGCATCGGTTTTGTTTCAATTTTTTATTTATTTATTTAAGTATTTAAGATGATTTGGTTCGGAGATGTAAATAATAAAATAAAGAATGTAATTTGTTTTTTTTACGGAAGATTTCAAAATAAAATAAAGAATGTAATTTGGTTCGGAGATGTAAATAAATTGTGGTAATTTTATTTTTTAATTGATGTTTAGATCTGATTTCGGTTTTGACTTAACCGAATGAGATTTTTTATAATGCAAAACTACAAAAACTGTAATAAATTATTATTATTATTGGAACATAATGTTTAAATCGTGGTCAACGATTAATCTTAAATTAAATATACTATTTTATGTATCAAGGAACTTACCTAGTAGTTTCGACCACGTTACAACGCTCTCTGGAATAATCTTATTTTAATGTTAGGAATGAATTGAACTAGCTAAAGACAGCCTACGTATGATTTTGTAGGAACAAACATTTTAGTTTCGGACTTGTCGATTCAATATTTTGATTGTTAATTTTTTTTTTTTTTCAATCTCGCAGTTAAATTTAAATAAAAAAGTTTTCATTAGTTTGTTCAATCCTATAAAAAAAATTGATATGTATTTCTAGCTGAACGGGTTAAATGAGTCATTCTAGAAAAAAAGGTTTTATAAAAGCAAAATTCGACATCTTGATGTTAATAAGTTAACAAAGATGTTACAATTGTTGACAAGAAAAGGCAACGATAGATTCACGAACGAAAGCAGCTTTATCTCTTTAGCTTATGTTTTGCTCTTATCCTTTGGAACTTCAATTATAAGACGAAAGATCCAAAACAAACGATAAGTCTATGTTGATAATTGTGTTTTAAACAAACGATAAGTCTATGTTGATAAATGATAATTGTGTAACAAAGCTGGATTTGGTCGTTGCTCCATAAGTATGTACCCATTCTTGCTTATATCACATAGGTAAGTCACCATGGAAAAAACGAAGATCCTAATTCCTTCTCTAGAATAGTCTCATAATGTTTTACATAAGCTTCTCAAGGAGCCTGTACCGATCAACCGATCTAGACCCCAGTATATTGTTCATAGGAATCTCCTAGCTAGTCTCTTAAATGCTATTATTGCTTTGTAACATCACTTAATAACTGTCACAATGGATTTTCTCCAGCATTTTTGTTAAAATGATAGATTTGAAAATGATACTGATGATGATGATGATGCAAATATACTTTGGGCAGAACATGATTTGGAAAGATCGATTCGGCGATGGATGGGAAGAACAATAAAGACTCTTGTCCTTGGAAAATTGTATTATGAGGAAGCTCAGCTTTTCTGTTCACCGTATCCTTTTAAAAGAACAGAGTGCTATTAAACTACCTCAGAAATACACATACTTTCAATTTAACAATCATTTATTAATGTTTAGAAATTCTATTGATTCAATTATTACATTTTTACCCAAGGTTACTCAGAAATGTGTGAGAGAGTATAATTCAAACGGACGGTTGAAGCAAAACATCAAAAACGTTATCATTACGAAAACATAAGCAAAGCTCCCAAATAATGTGTACATGAAAAGTCACACTCACAGCCAAATCTTGCTAAACTCTTATGTTATAAATTTGGAATCCACTACAAAGGCATAAACTTTGCATTCAGTCTCAAATGCTTCGTGGCATTCTCCAACACCTCGGATTTCAACACTTTGGAGAGTGTTCGTCTCATGATTAAAGTAGAAAACATAAAACGGTTTAGATATATATTACTCCGACAAAACAATCTCACATGTAGCAGTCATCCCAACGACGCAAACATTGTAAACCACGACTTGATTCTCCGGCAAAGTGTAGTCGTATTTCGACCATTCCTGTTTATAAATTTGGAATCCACTACATAGTCTACAAAGGCATAAACTTTGCAATCAGACTCAAATGCTTCGTGGTATTCTCCAACACCTCGGATTTCAACACTTTGGAGAGTGTTCATCTCAGGATTGAAGTAGAAAACATAAAACGGTTTAGATGTATACTTCTCCGACAGAACAATCTCACCTGTTGTAGCAGTCATCCCAACGACGAAAACATTGTAGACAACGACTTGATTCCCCGGTAAAGTATAGACGTATTTCGACCATTCATGTTTCCCGACATCCTCTAGTACCCACATACATAGCTCAATGGCATCAGTGTCATCATACGTCAAATCAATCCCACCTAATTTACCTTGATAGTTGATCAGTTTGGTAGTATGTGGATCACAAAAGCATTTGGCATCAACAAACTCGAATGTTTGAGACCTAACATCAAAGCAAACTATCACATAAGACCTTTGATACGTTTCATCAATCTCTTTAACCACTTCAGCTAAGTAATACAAAACCCCATTGATGCATATCCCTTCACACAAAGGCTCATGTGTTAAGCAACATTTGATCTCCCTCCATTCTCTTTTTCCAGTTCCTAATCTCAGAATTCTATGATCATCACAGCAATATGGATAAGCCACAAACAATACTTTGAATTGCTTGTCAATCGGATCAAACCCTAAAAAGCTATACGACGTTCTGTACCTTTTCAGTTTAGGTAAGGTCACATACTGTCCCATGCTAGGGTTATATATCACACGCACTGTATCTCCACCCTCCTTTGTGATTCCCATTCCAGAGAAATAGATCAAACCAGAGGTAAGGCCTGCACGAAAGTCTGGCCTCATGTCTTGAGAGAACTTCATGTGGAAATCAGCTTTTACTACAAGAGACGACTTCTCATATGGATTGTGAGGCTGAGGCGACGAGAAGAAGAGCAACTCACCGTTGGCTCGTTCCAGTGCGAATAAGAGACGTGGACGGCTAAGTATGGACCCCCATAGCTTCGACACGCAACGAAACCTCGCGATTGACTTTCTAGGCAATCTCGAGAGTATCTCATTATTAATGAGATCAATAGAGATCCAATCTGAATTTTCTTCTCCTCTATTCATCGTCGCTGATCACACAAAGAGAGAGAGAGATATGAATACAAATCATGCAGAATCTCCTATACATATATATAGTCCATATTTGTTTATTTTTTTGTATAGTCCATATTTATCTATTTAAAACAAAATTTTATTGTGATAAGATGACTTCGAATCGCATAAAAAGCGGTACAAAAGAAAATATAAAGAAATAAAACAAGAAGCTTGATAAATATTTCAAGCTAATACGATGTTAATGTATGTCAAAACAAAAATCTAAAATTCCTAAAATTATGAAATTTTAGAAGATGAGATCAAACTTTATTTTACTATAAAAATAGATAAAGCGGTACATTTTTTTGGAAAGGAAAAACAAACCCCTAAATCCTTCGACATCAAGGACTTTCGTCTAATCTCCTCCGGTCCGGTCTCGATACAAAAAACTCAGGAAACTGGTACAGGAGGTATGTTCTCGTCCCTGTTATCTCTCCATGATTCTGTTTTGGGATTTTTGATGTTCGTTCAATCAATTGTTATTTCACTCAATAGTGCTAGAAGATTATTTCTTTTATTCACTTTTGAAGGAGATGATGAACAACACGGTGGCTGAGGCTAGATTCGAGGAGGCTGCAACGTGGGTTTGTTGGGACATAGAGAATTGTCCCGTTCCCAAGGGTTGTAAAGCTGAGAAGATCGCTGAGAAAATAAGCTCGGCGCTGAATAAGTTGAACTACCGTGGTCCAATCTCCATCTCTGCCTATGGCAACATGAATCACATCCCTCATTCTGTCAAGGAAGCTCTCTCTTCCACTGGAATTGATCTTAATCACGTCCATGTCAACTCCAGTTAATCTTCTTCTTATCCTTATTAAGTATAGTACAAGTAATTAAAGACACTCATATGTAAAGATTCAATTGTCTTTATGTTTTGAAACAGGAAAGGCTCGCTTACGTATTTTCTATCGAATATTGTTTTGGCCAGACTATAATCCAGCTCCGGCTAATATAATGCTCATCTCCCGTGACCAACTTCTCTCTCCTAATCTAACCGGGCTGCAATCGAAGGGATACAACGTTTTTCTGGCACATCCTCCACATCCTCCAGACTCATTGGTCGCTTCTGCAAAGACCACATGGCTCTGGAAAAGCTTATTGAAAGAATCATAGATAAGCAGCCAAAGTTTCCCTGATTCTAATCCGAAGATTGGTACCTCGGAGAAGAAGCAAGAACATGCACGTTTTAGTATCTCAAGTTGAGATTTCTATATTTTGACCCCATGCTATGTTTTTCCAAAATGGACATTTTGGGTATATTATATATTTTGTAGTCACCATACTCGAAAGGTGCTCGATATAGCCTACAATTATATATCGAGCAAGGAACATACAGATTTGGCTTGTGCAATTAGCTATCTTCCTGGTTTGGACAGCTTGAAAAAGGAGGAAATTCTTTGTTCACACCTCATTAGTCATTACATTACATGGTTTTGTCCTAAAGGATATGATTATGTTTCCAGCAATCAAATGTATAAACCAAGAGAGGTATTGTGCGCTCCTGAACAAGACTTTGGAGATGGATATGACAAGAGTATCTTCTTCTTTATCTTTCTTTTGCCTAAGCCACTTAACTTCACATTGTCAAATGGCCTCCTTATATTACTAAACTCTTGGAGAACCGGAGAGCATAAGGTAAGGAAAGAGACTCAAAATCACAGTAATTTAGTTTGAAACGATACCACAAATCCTTCTTCTCAAACGTTCCTTACATCGAAATCGATTTACCCTTTTTTTTACCAAGTGTTTTAATAAATGGGTCTAATCGGAGTAGCCCATTTTAAAGATGAGGCGTGCCGGGCTTGGCTTCACCCACAAGTCACCGGAACAACCCTAATAAAATGGAAAAAAAAAACAAAAAATGTGGTGCGAATACGTACATTAATTTCTCTCAAAAACCCCTAATTAAACACACGGAAAGAAAAAAAAAACCCCTAAATCCTTCTACATCGAGGACTTTTTTGGTTTGGGAAGGTGAACTTTTTGTTTCTCTACGTAATATATGTTCGTTCAATCTATACTATACGATGAATCTTATTTAAAAGATTTGATCAAAAAATTGTTATTTCACTCAGTTGTGCTAGAAGATTATTTCTTTTTATATATTCACTTGTGGTTGATTTTCTTTTTATGTTTAAAGTCTTGACTAACACGAACGAAGGAGATGATGAACAACACGGTGGCTGAGGCTAGATTCGAGGAGGCTGCGACGTAGGTTTGTTGACATAGAGAATTGTCCGGTTCCCAAGGGTTGTAAAGCTGAGGAGATTGCTGAGAAAATAAGCTCGGCCGCCCTGAGTAAGTTGAACTACTGTGGTCCAATCTCCATCTCTGCCTATGGCAACATGAATCACATCCCTCCTTCTGTCAAGGAAGCTCTCTCTTCCACTGGAATTGATCTTAATTACGTCCATGTCAACTCTAGTTCGCTTGGATATTTTCCATCGAATATTGTTTTGGCCAGATGATAATCCAGCTCCGGCTAATGTAATGCTAGCTCATCTCCTGTGACCAACTTCTCTCTCCTAATCTAACCGGGCTGCAATCGAAGGGATACAACGTTCTTCTGGCACATCCTCCAGACTCGTTGGTCGCTTCTGCAAAGACCACATGGCTCTGGAAAAGCTTATTGAAAGAATCATAGATAAGCAGCCAAAGTTTCCCTGATTCTCATCCGAAGATTGGTACCTCGGAGAAGAAGCAAGCACATGCAAGTTTTAGTATCTCAAGTTGAGATTTCTATATTTTGACCCACTGGTATGTTTTTCCAAAATGGACATTTTGGGTATATTATATATTTTGTTGTCACCATACTCGAAAGTAAATACTCGGGCGGGCTACGCCGCGGGCTCTCTTTTATGTATTTTTGTTTATTTTGTTTTTGATTATTTTTTTGTATTTTTGTTTATTTTTCTTGATTTAATGACACGTTAGCCTATTACGCTATCATCATGTGATTCTCTGTAATGTAGCAAAATCGGACTCCTATGGGATAATAATTTTGGTTTTATTCTACAAAACCATTCATAAAATAGTTAAATGATTTACATCTCACTAAGAACTCTTGATTTTAACAAAAAGTTTAAACGTTCTATGTACATATATATTCTAGATTCTATAAAAAAGTTCAACAACATTCAAACAATAAAAAACAAATTTTAATGGGTGTTTTATAGACAAAACTCATCTCTTGCTTTGTATCAACAACATGAAACAAAGTAGTAAATTTTGGACTACAAATAAGTTTTATTATCAACGGCGATCATGAAATTATTCAAGAAACATACATAAATATTTTTGAATTTTGATGAGGAGAAAATATACATAAAAATAGAATCATTTGTGGAAAAATATATACATTAACCTAAGAAAAAGTATAAATTTTGGAAAAGGAGGAAAGCATCACTGGACTAATTAAGAAAAGAACAACTGTTTAAGATTACAGATTATTTTTCTTTCTTTCTTAATAGGACACCAAATTTGCATGGAGGTTAATTCGAACCTGGGTTAGGGGGTCAATTGTAGATAATTTAACCATCAGAACTTATCCTTAACGAGTTAGATGATAAAGATTGTTATAACTTACAATTATATGTCCAAGGTAATGGGTGCTTCCATTTGAGCTGAGCAAGGTAATGGGTGGTTACAATTATCGTGCTTTTTTTGTGCATGCATGTCGTTAATTTTTTAGTTGACTTTATATGATTTTGCCAAAGTCTGCCTAATTTAATACTAAAAAATTGTGGTATTCAGTATTTTACATTATTAAATTGGTTTTTTTTGAAAATATTAATTCACAATTTTTTGTTGGTGAAACTCATTTTTTTTTGGTATATATTATTTTCTAACATAATTTTTTAATCCATGGCACTTGAAGGTATAAATAAATAATATCGGATATTGTCTATAAATAAAATTTAGCAAACTATTATATGATGAAAACTAAAATAGATAATACTGGATTGCAAAGGTTTTGTTTATAATTTCCACAAATTTAAAATAAAAGAATTTAATTTTGGTTGAAAATCAAATCAAATATACACAAATATATTAGTACCAAATAATTTTGAATTATGAAAAATCCCGTGCAACTTTTCTAGTGATATGTAATAATAAGATAATAGTTTGCAAAAAAAAAAAATTAATAATAAAAGTAGTATGCAAATTGTTTTAGTAACACCGTAACAGAAAGTTTCCTGGGAGTGAGATATTTTTAGTAGCAGAGCTTGAGCAACCGAAGAAGCAATGGCGGGAATCGATACTCAGAAATAGCTTTGATCGGCGACTTCATCTTCTTCGCTGATTAGTGTGCTCTCTCCAAAGCAAGCAAACGGTGACAGAGTGAGATATTTTTCAGTGGAGCTAAAGCGGAGGAAGAAAAAACCATGGCGCAGAAGCAGCTTCTCCCTCCGATCGGCGACTTGACCTCTGGAGGTAAGATCTTCCTGCATATTTTTGAAAAACGATCGGGTAAATGCTGGTTCATTTGAGGAAGTCCGGATTAGCTGCTTCAGAGGTCACATCTCCATTCTTGACAGTGACAGTTGAAGAGGGACGAGGCATAGCACCAGTAACGTAGCCAAACAGCATCTGGCTAGACAGAAAGGATTCAAACTGTGTTTTCCATAGAAGATAGTTAGCAGCAGTGAGTTTCAGAGTAACACATTGAGAAATATTTAGAGAGGAAACTGAAATAGATTGAAGAGAGCTCGCCATGGCTCTGATACCATGTAAGCAAACAAGAAAAAAGGCTCAGAGAGCAAAGCTGAGAAAGCAGAAAGCTTTAATCTTTGTATTTCATTTTCCTTAATAGATCCGATTACATGGCCTTAGCATATATAGAAAGCCTTAGCCAATCTCATGATGACAAGTGTCTCAATTGCACATAATTGAACGTTGTTCAAGGACATCAAATCTGTTCTTCAATATAATTTTGTGAGCTGTATTTGTCTTCTTCTCCAAATGCTTTAAGTGTGCTGTAATTTCTCTTTTAGCCGTTGGAGAGGAAGCTTCCTCCTGAGCTTCCTTTGAGTCAACATTTGCTTTGGGCTGTTGATTTCCCTTGTGGCCCAATGTTTTGATTACATTTTTGTCAAGCCCATTCTCTTTTATGTGTGAAGCCTCTGCTTGGGAAAGAGACTTCTCTTTTGTCTTCAATGGTTTAACAGTTATGACGATCTGAAATGGTGAAGAATCATCGGAAGGCACTTACTAGAAATTTGAAAAACGATCGGGATATGATGATCGGAACTAATGTTGGTGGAGATTTAGGGATTACGATTGATTTTACACGATTTGATCTTCATATTCAGAGAGATGTTGTTCTGATTGTTTGTGATTTTGTTCTCGTCTAGTGCCAAGTGTGGCTGGGTTGAAGAGGAAAATCGAGTATTTCGAATCGGGACTTGATGCGTTGAAATTAGCTCTTGAACAACTAAAGCGGTCTAACGATGACGACTACCAAGTTGAACCATCTCTTAATAGTGCTGCTACGATTCAGCCTCTAGAGGTTTCATGTGTTCACATTTAATGCCTCATCTAGTTGTGTGTGCTTGATCGTTTTAGTATCTCAAGTTCTCATCCCAAGATTGGTACCTCGGAGAAGAAGCAAGCACATGCAAGTTTTAGTATCTCAAGTTGAGATTTCTATATTTTGACCCAAACTCGGAGGACGTTGACGCCGAGTTTTTTCGCGGCGGAGGGGGGGGGGGGGGATCACGGGGGTAGGCTTATCCATTTATTCGGGTTTTCCGGTGGATTCCGGGTTGACCCGGTTTGGATTGGGTAAATGGGTCGGGTTTGGAGATTGGGATTGGAGAAATCCGGGAAATGAGGAGGATTATGAAATAGATGATGCTCGATAAAGCGACTATTTATAGATATACTTGAGAAAGTTTGAAACTATAGATAAATGAGTTGTTTGATTTCGGTTCAATTTTGGTTTAGGATTTTTATTATTAAACGTGTATATATGAATTTTTGTATATATAAAAAAAAACTAATCAATACAGCATCGGTTTTGTTTCAATTTTTTTTGTTTTGATTTAGGTATTTAACATGATTTGGTTCGGAGATGTAAATAATAAAATAAAGAATGTAATTTGTTTTTCTTACGGAAGATTTCAAAATAAAATAAAGAATGTAATTTGGTTCGGAGATGTAAATAAATTGTGGTAATTTTATTTTTTAATTGATGTTTAGATCTGATTTCGGTTTTGACTTAACCGAATGAGATTTTTTTAATGCAAAACTACAAAAACTGTAATAAATTATTATTATTATTGGAACATAATGTTTAAATCGTGGTCAACGATTAATCTTAAATTAAATATACTATTTTATGTATCAAGGAACTTACCTAGTAGTTTCGACCACGTTACGAAACTACAACAGTCGCTGAAATAATATTATTTTAAGGTTATAAATGAATTGAACTAGCTAAAGACACCCCACGTATAATTTTGTAGGAATAAACATTTTAGTTCCAGACTTGTCAATTCAATATTTGATTATTAATTTTTTTTTGTTTTTCACGCAGTTAAATTTTGTTTTAAAGTTTTGATTAGTTGTTCAATCTTTAAAAAAAAAAGTAGTTTACAAAGGTAAAATTCGAAATATAGTTTTAGCTGAACGGGTTAAACGAGCCATTCTAGAAAACAAAATTTTTATAAAAGCACAATTCGACATTTTATGTTAATAAGTTAACAAAGATGTTACAATTGTTGAAAAGAAAATTCAAGGATAGATGCTCACAATTCACGAACGAAAGCAGCTTTATGTCTTTAGCTTATGTTTTGCTCTTATCCTTTGGAACTTCAATTATAAGATGAAAGATCCAAAACAAAAGATAAGTCTTTGTTGATAATTGTGTTTTAACCAACGTTTGAAGATTTTTAGTTAGAAACTTAGAACTCTCTTTTTCCCCCATCAATTTCCAGGAATCAAAAAAGATTTAGGCCAAAATAGAACACTTCCAGGGAAAAAGAAACTAACCAAAATTAGAAAACAAAGACAAGGAAGAAGGGACATAAAACTCTCTAAAGAGTAAAAAAGCTTAAGTATATAAGTTCTTTGTTTTATGGTTTGTTTTAATTAAATGTGCTCATTTTTGCAAAATTTTGTGATGATTTATCAAAAACTTCCACCACTGTGGTGGGGATTGAACATCCAAATCGATACGCAAGAATCATACAAGTGAAAGAAAAAATTGATCAAATATTCGTCGAACAAAATTACAAAAATTGATCAAATATCCATAAAAAAAACAAGCTTTGCATGAGTTGCAATTGTAACAAAGCCGGCTTTGGTCGTTGCTTTATAAGTATGTGCGCATTCTTGGTTATATCACATAGGTAAGTCACAATGGAAAAAAACGAAGATCATAATTCTTTCTCTAAAATAGTTTCATAATGTTTTACAGGGCTCTTTGAATAAGGTTTTCAAAGAGCATGTACCGATCGACCGATTAGATCCAAGTATATTGTTCATAGGAAACTCCTAGCTAGTCTCTAAAATTCTATTATTGCTTTGTTGCTTGATAACTGTACAGTGAAAATTGAGTTGAAAAGTATATTGTTCGCCTCACTGATACGATATCCATAAATCTATAAATCTAAATTGAAAAGTATATCCAGAAATCTATAAATCTTTTATCTTATGAATTTTATAAGTAACGACAACAGATTGCCAGCATTTGTCCACAAAAATGTAGAACCATACTCTTTTAGTAATTACATTGGCTAAATAATTTGTTTATCCGACTAGAAATCAATTTAGCAACTTAAACTTTGTCGTCATGAATTTTCTGATTATGTGATGATATACTAAGGGTTGAGATGGCGATAGCGAAAGTATTTGGTCTCCAATTTCTGTACAATAATTGACCAATCATATTATGTGGAAATGTGTAACATTGAAACCACTATCATTAGTTTTATTTTATTTTATCATATCCTACTTTTGGCAATCATCTCTTTAATAACATTGTATTATTCGTATTTGATCACGAATCACATCATTTATAGTTTTTACGCTAACAAAGACATGGAGATCATGGTTTTAAGTGCATTGGCTGCTCTCTTGGGAGTGAAGTTTGGACAAGTATTCAACAATATAGTAACCTTCATCTCAATCGTAAGATCCCAAAACAATATAGTTTAATGTTTCTAAAATTTAGGTTTTGATTTCACTGAATCTATATCATGTAGGATAAAGAAGCTATTGTCATATCAAGTATATCTAAAGTTTTCAATTCCTTGTCATGGATCATAATGGGAGGATTGATTCCTCTTCTCGTTGGAGACTTATCAAAAAAATGGTGGGTAAGAGCTCTTGTCACCTCCATTGTGGTGTTGTTTGAGAAGGGAGTTCTTGACTTCATTTGGAGCACATCTTACAACATACCTAGGGGATAAGCATCCATCGTTGTTTGCTTAGGAGTATTCGGGATCACATTGGCTGTTGGTATTCCATATGTTCTCAAGGTGATAGTAGGCTAAGAGGTTATGTTTTATTTGCTATATATACATCCAACAAAAAGGTTAAGTGTTTTTTTTTCACCTTGGAAACACAGAAGCCCTTTATGTGTATTGCACATTTTCACCTTTATTTTCTATTTGGAATTTGTTTGAATCTTGAAGTGATTATTATCAGTTCCAAGAGAAGGTAACCATGTCAACGAGTTGTTCTTTGATATGACTGTTGGAAAAGAACAACTCGTTGATCCATCTGATGCTCACAATTCACGAACGAAAGCAACTTTATGTCTTTAGCTTATGTTTTGCTCTTATCCTTTGGAACTTCAATTATAAGATGAAAGATCCAAAACAAAGATAAGTCTTTGTTAATAATTGTGTTTTGACTAACGTTTGAAGATTTTTAGTTAGAAACTTAGAACTCTCTTTTTCCCCATCAATTTCCAGGAATCAAAAAAGGTTAAGCCAAAACAGAACACTTCCAGGGAAAAAGAAACTAACCAAAATTAGAAAACAAAGACAAGGAATAAGGAACATAAAACTCTCTAAAGAGTAAAAAAGCTTAAGTATATAAGTTCTTTGTTTTAATTAAATGTGCTCATTTTTGCAAAATTTTGTGATGATTTATCAAAAACTTCCACCACTGTGGTGGGAATTGAACATCCAAATCGATACGCAAAAATCATACAAGTGAAAGAAAAAATTGATCAAATATTCGTCGAACAAGATTACAAAAAATTGATCAAATATCCATAAAAAACCAGCTTTGCATGAGTTGCAATTGTAACAAAGCCGGCTTTGGTCGTTGCTTTATAAGTATGTACGCATTCTTGGTTATATCACATAGGTAAGTCACAATGGCTCTCTGAATAAGCTTTTCAAAGAGCATGTACTGATCGACCGATTAGATCCAAGTATATTGTTCATAGGAAACTCCTAGCTAATCTCTAAAATTCTATTATTGCTTTGTAACATTGCTTGATAACTGTCACAGTGAAAATTGAGTTGAAAAGTATATTGTTTGCTCTCACTTATACGATATCCATAAATCTATAAATCTAAATTGAAAAGTATATCCAGAAATCTATAAATCTTTTACTTTATAAATTTTATAAGTAACGACAATAAATTGCCAGCATTTGTCCACAAAAATGTAGAACCATACTCTTTTAGTAATTACATTGGCTAAATAATTTGTTTATCCGACTAGAAATCAATTTAGCAACTTAAACTTTGTCGTCATGAATTTTCTGATTATGTGATGATATACTAAGGGTTGAGATGGCGATAGCGAAAGTATTTGGTCTCCAATTTCTGTACAATAATTGACCAATCATTGTGGAAATGTGTAACATTGAAACCACTATCATTAGTTTTATTTTATTTTATCATATCCTACTTTTGGCAATCATCTCTTTAATAACATTGTATTATTCGTATTTGATCACGAATCACATCATTTATAGTTTTTACGCTAACAAAGACATGGAGATCACGGTTTTAAGTGCATTGGCTGCTCTTTTGGGAGTGAAGTTTGGACAAGTATTCAACAATATAGTAACCTTCATCTCAATCGTAAGATCCCAAAACAATGTAGTTTAATGTTTCTAAAATTTAGGTTTTGATTTCACTGAATATATATCATGTAGGATAAAGAAGCTATTGTCATATCAAGTATATCTAAAGTTTTCAATTCCTTGTCATGGATCATAATGGGAGGATTGATTCCTCTTCTTGTTGGAGACTTATCAAAAAATGGTGGGTAAAAGCTCTTGTCACCTCCATTGTGGTGTTGTTTGAGAAGGAATAGTTTCAAGCTTTCCATAGTTGCCAAAAGATCGAAGGGTATAGAGACACCACGATTCCAGAAAGGGGAAGATTAATCATCCGGCGAGAATTTGATCATTTTTTCTTTCTTTTGTCAGATTCTTGCGTATCAATTTGCATTAAACATCCACATACTACTAAATTTGCGAAAATGAGCACATTTAATTAGAACAACAAAAATTTGCATCTTTCGTCAAACGTTTTTTTGTTTGTTAGTCGTTATAATTAAATTAAAAAAAAAACAAAAATTTGCATCATTTAGTAATGTTATGAATTCTGTTTGATTCAATTATTACATATTTTCCAAGGTTGGAGAGTATAATTTTAAACGGACAGTTGAAGCAAAACATCAAAAACTCTATAATTACGAAAACATAAAGAAAAGCTCCCAAATCTTATATAATACGATAAAGTTTTTGTAAAACTCCTCCTAAAAACATGACATTTGGCAACCTATCTCATTGACACGTGGCACCTAATTTGATATCACATAATTACATTTACAGACGCAAGCCTTTATACAAAGCCCACAGAATCTCACTTTATCTGAAGCCCAACCCATCATCACCCCACGACGGTTGCAAGTAAAGGTCCATGGTCTCCGAGAGCAGAAGGTAAAAATGGTATGGAACAGAGGATTAAGGAGTTTTTGTTAGACAGCTCAACCATGACTCATGAGTAGGAGTTGAGGAGATTAACTTACACTTAATGTTATTTCTTTTTCATTCTTCGTTAGATACAAAATGGGAAGAAACGAAGAGCCTTTAAACATTAAAATACATGATTCAACCACCAAAATAGAAATCGTAGCTAAAGATTTAGGGGCATGTGTTATATTCTTCATCACAAAAAATTTCCTAACGTCAATGGCCAATAGCCTCACAAATCAAACAATTACACTGCCGTTACAAACTCTATCTAAGAGAGAGACCATACTAGCACATCAATGACATAAGTGGCCACTAATCTTGCATTGAATCCACCTCTAAAGGACTCCTATAAAAGCTCATTCTCCATCTACATCGCTCCCACGCTACTTCACATCTCTCAAAAGCAGATAACCAGCACCAAAAATGGTACCCCGAGCTCCTTCCATTTCCACCGAACATGTTGCCAGAAAGACCTTCCATCACCTTTGGTCAGCTTGATTGGGCTCATCTTCACCGACCAGACAGCCTTCGAGGGGACCGATGAGAGAGACCATACTAATTTATAACAACACAATTCATGTGGTTTTCTCATACAATTTCTACTCTCTTATTGTTGTTTAAGATGTTTATCAACGGAAACAAAGTTGCAGCTACGAATATGTTGGTGCCATGATCGAGTAAAAGAGCATATAGTCCTGAAGCCTTTGTCGTACTCTCTGAATCTTTTTTTTGGGTGTAATTCCTCACATATGTTTGAATTGTTGGTGAACATGATTATGGACTGGTATGGAGAAGTTGCTGACTGGTAAAAAACTTGATCACATTTGGAATAGAATGCAGTAGTTCTCCTTACAATCGTTTCTTTTTGAAGATAAGATGGTTACTAATATTGGTTCTTGACATTTTTTTTTGGATTCTCTTGCGCAAAAATAAAGGATTTGTGAGGAAGGAGCAGCAGTATTAGAAATTCGAATTCTCGAGTAGGTTTGTTAAAGATAGAGAGGAGACTCACATAGAGTAAAAGAGGATTTACCAGAGATATTTGGTCTTCACGAGACAAGGCCAAGTAAGAACCATTGTATCTTTTACTTTCAACATTTGTTAAATTTTCATCATATTCCAGTTTGTCAATAAACAATTATAATTTATTCCTTTCCTAAAGTACTTATGCAAAACTCTGATTCAATGCACTTGAAATTGTTATTAATATCTTTTTTTTTTTGAAGATAAGATGGTTATTAAAATTGGTTCTTCACTTTTTTTTTTGGATTCTTTTGCGCAAAAATAAAGGATTTGCGAGGAAGGAGCAGCAGTAGTAGAAATTTAAATTCTCGAGTAGGTTTGTTAAAGATAGAGAGACATAAAGTAAAAGAAGATTTACCAGAGATATTTGGTCTTCATGAGACAAGGCGAGTAGGTAAGAACCAATATATCTTTTGCTTTCAACATTTGTTAAATTTTCATTATATTCCACTTCATTAATAAACAATTATAATTTACTCCTTTCCTAAAGTACTTATGCAAAACAATCATCTGATTCAATGCACTTGAAGTTGGAGAAGAAGCTTTGGAGAGTTTTAATCTTTTCGTATTTTTTTCCGAGTGAATGGTTGAATTGGTATGAAGAGAAGCCGTTAGTTATTACTTGTGTGATATGCAGGTAAATTAATAGACAAAAAGGAACAACATAAATAGATAAAAATAGGAAAGTTTAACTTTTAAAAGTTTTGTGTTTAAACCAAATAAATTAAAGTTTTGGTATTATCGAATTCCAAAAATCGATGAATTAAAGAGTTTTTGGAGAAAAAAATGCATAAATATATGCAAACAATTATACTAAATTAATTTTAAAATTATTGGTAAGGAATGAGCTAAAGATAACTAAAAATATATGTTGCCAAAAACTAAATTGTGTACTTATGTTGTATATTTGACATGAATAAATTCTAAATTTTAAACAACTCAAACATTTAAGTGAAAGAGATCAATATATCATTTTATCTATTTTTATTTTTGATAAACATATAAATTCTGTTGAATATTACCAAAATCACAAACACTACTATAATACCATTTTATTCATACCAAAATAGCAAACAAATCTATAAACAATATACCCGGGCGTAGACCGGGACATCCCTAGTAAAGTATAAGATAAAGCTGACACAAAAACTGTGAAAGAGAAGCCACACTCACAGCCAAAACTAGCTAGACTCTTATGTTATAAATTTGGAATCCACTACATAGTCTACAAAGGCATAAACTTTGCAATCAGACTCAAATGCTTCGTGGTATTCTCCAACACCTCGGATTTCAACACTCTGGAGAGTGTTCTTCTCAGGATTGAAGTAGAAAACATAAAACCATTTAGATGTATACTTCTCCGACAAAACAATCTCACCTGTAGCAGTCATTCCAACGACGAAAACATTGTAGACAAGGACTTGATTCTCCGGCAAAGTGTAGACGTATTTCGACCATTCCTGTTTTCCGACATCCTCTAGAACCCACAAACACAACTCAATTGCATCAGTGTCATCATACGTCAAATCAATCCCACCTAATTTACCTTTATAGTTGATCAATTTAGTAGTATGTGGATCACAAAAGCATTTGGCATCAAGAAACTCGAATTTCTGAGACCTAACATCAAAGCAAACTATCACATAGTACGTTTGATCACCATCATAATCAGCATACGTCACACCATACACTTTGGCCACTTCAGCTAAGTAATACAAAACCCCATTGATGCATATCCCTTCACACAACGCCTCATGTTTTATGCTACATTTGATCTTCCTCCACTTTCTATTTCCAGTTCCTAATTTCAGAATTCTATGATCATCACAGCAATATGGATAAGCCACAAACAATACCTTGAATTGCTTGTCAATCGGATCAAACCCTAAAAAGTTATAGAACTTTCTATACCTTCTCAGTTTAGGTAAGGTCACATACTGTCCCGTGATAGGGTTATATATCCTACGCATGTCATTACAACCCTCCTTTGAGATCCTCATTCCAGAGAAATAGATCAAACCAGAGGTAAGGCCTGCACGAAAGTCTGGACACATGTCTTGAGAGAACTTCATTCGGAAATCAGCATTTACTACAAGAGACGACTTCTCATATGGATTGTGAGGCTGAGGCGACGAGTAGAAGAGCAACTCACCGTTGGCTCGTTTGAGTGCGAATAAGAGACGTGGACGGCTAAGTATGGACTCCCATAGCTTCGACACGCAACGAAACCTCGCGGTTGATTTTCCAGGCAATCTCGAGAGTATCTCGTTAATGACATCAATAGGGATCCAATCTGAATTTTCTTCTCCTCTATTCATCGTCGCTGATCACACAGAGAGAGATATATGAATACAAATCATCACGCGAATATATATATATATATATATAAAGGTTTAAGGTTAGGTGTTGCTTAGGGTTTCTTCCCTAAATCACGGAAAGGAAAAACAAAACCCTAAATCCTTCAACATCGAGGACTTTCGTCTAATCTTCTCGATACGAAACTCAGGAAACTGTTACAGGAGGTATGTTCTCGTTTATCTCTCCATGATTCTGTTTTGGGTTGGGATTTTGTTTCTCTGCGTAATATATGAATATGATGAATCTTATTTTCAAAGATTTGATCAAAAACTATTACGGTCTTCTTATTTCACTCAATAAGATATTTCTTTTTATTCACTTGTGATTGATTTTCTTCTTATGTTTAAAGTACGAAGGAGATGATGAACAACACGGTGGCTGAGGCTAGATTCGAGGAGGCTGCAACATGGGTTTGTTGGGACATAGAGAACTGTCCAGTTCCCAAAGGTTGTAAAGCTGAGGAGATCGCTGAGAAAATAAGCTCGGCGCTGAACAAGTTGAACTACCGTGGTCCAATCTCCATCTCTGCCTATGGCAACATGAATCACATTCCTCCTTCTGTCAAGAAAGCTCTCTCTTCCACTGGAATTGTTCTTAATCACGTCCATATCGACTCCAGTTAATCTTCTTATCGTTATCTCTTAAATCTTTTTAAGTATAGTACAAGTAAGACACTCATATTCAGATACTCATATTCCGATTCAAATGTCTTTAGTTTTTGAAACAGGAGCGTCTCGCTTACATATTCACGAAGAAATATGGTCTTGGGAATGTGATAATCCAGCTCCGGCTAATGTAATGCTCATCTCCCATGACGAACTTCTCCCTTCTACTATTACCCGGTTACAATCGTATGGATACAACGTTCTTCTGGCACATCCTCCACATTCTCCAGACTCATTGGTCGTTTCTGCAAAGACCACATGGCTCTGGAAAAGCTTATTGAAAGAATCATAGATAAGAAGAAGCCAAACTTGCCCTAGTTCTCATCCCAAGATATTGGTACCTCGGAGAAGAACAGGCAAGTTTTAGTATCTCATGTTGAGATTTCAAAAGTTTGACTTCATGCTATCTTTTTTCCAAAATAGACCAGCACAATTTGGATATATTATTTCCTTTGTAGTCACCATACTCGAAAGGTGTTTCCGTTATAATATTCGGAAACAATCTCTTCTTTTCTCTCCACCACATGATTTCTATGTTGAAAATTTTCATAATACCAAGAAAAAAATGTTTTCAATTATATATAGATAAACTGAGTGTGGAAGACATTTGGCCTATCTTATAATCGATGCTTTATTTATATGTTCTCTTGTGGGAATGGTTTGTATCCTTCACTTGGCCTACCAGTGATGCATTCATAATTTAGCATTCTTAGCATACATTTTCCTTAGTTTTTATAGTCATTAGACTTACATTTTGCATATTTCTCTTCATGTTGAGTCTCATATAGAATATGTTAAGTCCTAGAGCCATAGGTTTCATATTATGCATTTGTATTGCATTTTTAGTCTTTTTCAGGTACAATGAAGGCTAAGGAGTTGGAGAAATCAAATGAAGTTGGAAGAGCATGAAGGAGAGTGAAGAAAACACAAGAATGGACAAAAACATGCATAAAAAGTCCAAATCGGCTCAAATATTATCTCCGTTGAAGGCCTTCCTGTGATCGGATTAATCTGAAATTTGGTGGAGAGATAGGAAATTGAGTTAGCTTTCTAATGGAAGTGGTTTCAAATCATTCGTAGCCATATCGCGAAAGTTATCAACGCTTTACTGGACACGTATCACCAGATCGATTGATCTATTTCGATCGATCGATCCAAAATATCTTGCTAATATTGGATCGATCGATCTATATATGGATCGATCGATCTGAGGCTCGATCTGCACTATTTTTTGGTTGACTTTATGTTGACTTTGACTCTCTAACCTCTTGTTTTACCTAGATATTTTTCTTAGTATAAATACTCTCTTAAGCATTGTAAAAACCTAAGTTTTCTTCTCTCTAGAGTTGGATTCATATCCAAACTCTTTTTCTTGATGATTTGGATTGATCTTCATCTTCATGCCATTCTAGTGAATGATTCTTCAATTCTATCTTTTATATTTATGTTTATATATTTCGCTTCATCTTTTATCATGTTTATAAATTAGTTTTCTCATGGATTATGGGCTAGGTAGATTAGGTTGATTTATGGTTGATTTATGATGCTTAGAGTTAGTTTCATGTGATTTCTAAGGTTTAGGATGTGTTTAATGCTAGATTAGATTTAGCTAATCAAAATCTTGATCATGATCATTTCATGCCCGGAAGGTGTTCGATGAAATGTCTAGGAGAATTCTAAACTTTTTTTTCATACTTAACCAAGGAGAATTGATGTTTAAGGTGATTAGTTGATATTGTGGACTTGAACTTAATGATTATTGATCACTAAATCGCAATTAGAAGATTAGCTTAATTAGGTGATCAATAAATGGATTAATGTCATGAGAGTGAATTAGTCTATTGTGAGTGATCCTTGTCATGGAATTGAGCATGTTTGTTTGTTCTAGCATCATTAATTAGTCATTAGCCATTCCAAATCAATTACCTTTGCCCATGATCCATGTTTTCTCTTCTGTTGAACCATGAGTTGTGCTAGATTATGATGTTTTGATAGTTAGATGATGAGTATCATGGTTGACCTTGTTAGATCATTCACTTAGGTTGTTCTTAATGCTAGTTTTGACTTGATCACTCAAAATCTAGATCTTTAGACATTTTCACACCCGAGAGGTGTTTGTGGAAATGTTTGAACCAAACCTTTTGTGAGCTTGAGTCACGTAGCTACTTGACCGTGGTTCTATGAACTCTTATGACGAAAATGGGAGTATATTAATGCTTGTCTAATCATTGAGATGGAATGCCTAACCGCGGATCTTGAATGTGATTAGAGAAAGGGGGTTTTTACCATTGGCGTGGATTAACCTAAAGAATGAATATTCCATTGTCTAGGATAATGCTTGATTAAACCTTTTGCATCATTGTTTGATTGTTAATCCATTCTCATGATAGTTTAGCTCAAGGTCCAATCCTTTTTCTTTGTTTTACTTCTTGCATTTTAGTTTTTTTTTTGTATTTCTTTTATTTTAAACCAAACAAAAACACCAAAAATATTTGCTATAGATTAGTTTGTTTCTCGCATCTCTAGTGTGCAAACTTTAGTCCCTTGGGATCAATCCTTAAATACTACATCGGTGTACCATGCACTTGTGGTTTTGTTTAAGGGTTTATAAATGTAAAGTTTAAGCGTCTAGTTGGATCTTTGCTCTCTAGCGAAGGTAAAATTAGTCCGCATCAAGTTTCCAGTAAGGCAGTAACGACTAACGACTGTAAATATATGAAATGCTACATAAAACATAGTTGGGTGATTTTTAAACTCGCTCATAAGCATTTGTGGAAACAATTTCCCAAAAAGCGTTTGCAAAAAGCGTTTCACAATTTAAAAAGTAAGACGTGCTGTTCACAAACGTTTTGCGAAAAGTTATAAAATGTTTGAGATGCGATTTGAAAAACTGTTTAATTTGAAAATCATTTTATAAAAACGACAGTTCACAATCCATGATACGCTAGAAGCGGATTTATTGAGTTAAAATTGTAGAACCGCAGAAAATCAGATAAGAAAAGTAAAAAACTACTTTGTAAAACTTGTAAAAACGATTGAAATGTAGACTATGTTAATAGGAAAGCGTATAAGCGAAACCTTAATGCGTTTTGGGGAAAACATAGACACATAATCGAGGTTTGATATTTTTCTTTAACTCAATAAATCGCTGTAGTGTGACGGTATTTTTTAAAATTTGTGTTAAATGATTGATTAGAGATGTAAACCATGTCATATTTTTTTAAAAACATATCATCATTTTCCTAAAATATGTCATAATTTTATTTTTTTTGAAGTCAAAACGAATAAAACAACTAAATTTCTTTTTTATCATTTTTCAGCTTCCAAAGGCACGTATCGTTGGCTAAGTCAGTTCGGCGATGGTTTGGAAAGAACAATAGAGATTTGGTGATTTGGACAGAACACGATTTGGAAAGATCGATTTGGCGATGAGATGAAAAGAACAATAGAGATTTGGTGATTTGGACAGAACACGATTTGGAAAGATCGATTTGGCGATGAGATGAAAAGAACAATAGAGATTGGTGATTCCGCTCTTGTCCTTGGAAAATTATAAATCTCTCTCTTATCTTTCAAAAGAACCGTGAACACAGTTATCAGAAACCTGAATATGGTCTTATATTATGTTGTTCGAAAAATGAGGAAGCTCAACTTTTTTGTTCCATGTTTTCTTTCAAAAGAACAGAGTGATACCAAACTATATATTTCAGAAGTACACATAATTTATATTTGATTAATCACTTAGTAATGTCTTGAATTTCGTTTGATTCAATTATTACATTTTTCCAAGGTTTGAGAGTATAATTTCAAACGGACAGTTGAAGCTAAACATCAAAAACTTTATCATTACGAAAACATAAAGAAAAGCTCCCAAATAAAGTATAAGATAAAGCTGACACAAAAACTGTGAAAGAGAAGCCACACTCACAGCCAAAACTAGGTAGACTCTTATGTTATAAATTTGGAATCCACTACATAGTCTACAAAGGCATAAACTTTGCAATCAGCCTCAAATGCTTCGTGGTATTCTCCAACACCTCGGATTTCAACACTTTGGAGAGTGTTCTTCTCAGGATTGAAGTAGAAAACATAAAACGGTTTAGATGTATACTTCTCCGACAAAACAATCTCACCTGTAGCAGTCATTCCAACGACGAAAACATTGTAGACAAGGACTTGATTCTCCGGCAAAGTGTAGAAGTATTTCGACCATTCCTGTTTTCCGACATCCTCTAGAACCCACAAACACAACTCAATTGCATCAGTGTCATCATACGTCAAATCAATCCCACCTAATTTACCTTTATAGTTGATCAATTTAGTAGTATGTGGATCACAAAAGCATTCGGCATCAACAAACTTGAATTTTTGAGACCTAACATCAAAGCAAACTATCACATAAGACGTTTGATCATCATCATCATGATCATCATGTTTCAGCTAAGTAATACAAAACCCCATTGATGCATATCCCTTCACACAACGCCTCATGTTTTATGCTACATTTGATCTTCCTCCACCCCTTTTTTCCAGTTCCTAATCTCAGAATTCTATGATCATCACAGCAATATGGATAAGCCATGAACAATACCTTGAATTGCTTGTCAATCGGATCAAACCCTAAAAAGCTATAGAACTTTCTATACCTTTTCAGTTTAGGTAAGGTCACATATTGTCCCGTGCTAGGGTTATATATCCTACGCACTACCCTACACACTTTATCTCGACCCTCCTTTGAGCTCATTCCAGAGAAATAGATCAAACCAGCGGTAAGGCCTGCACGAAATTCTGGCCACATGTCTTGAGAGAACTTCATGTGGAAATCAGCGTTTACGACAAGAGACGACTTGTCATATGGATTGTGAGGCTGAGGCGACGAGTACAAGAGCAACTCATCGTTGGCTCGTTTGAGTGCGAATAAGAGACGTGGACGGCTAAGTATGGACTCCCATATAGCTTCGACACACAACGAAACCTCGCGATTGACTTTACAGGCAATGTCGATAGTATTTCGTTCACGAGATCAATAGGGATCCAATCTGAATTTTCTTCTCCTCTATTCATCGTCGCTGATCACACAAAGAGAGATATATGAATACAAATCGTTGCCCAGAATATAAATATATAAATATATATATATATATATAGGTTTAAGGCTAGGTTTTAATTAGGGTTTGCTTAATTAGGTTGTTTTTTTGTTTCTGGTCCTTTTAAGACCAAGCCTACAATTCCTTATCGTGCAAGGCACGTGAAAAGTTGCTTTTAACTAGGCGTTGATGTTTTAATAAATGGGTCTTATCGGAGTAGCCCATTTTAAAGAAGGGCCTGGCTTCACCCACAAGTCACAGGAACATGACACTAATAAATTGTAAGAAAACATGTACATTTATTTCTCTCAAAAACTCTAAATCACGGAAAGGAAAAAAACCCTAAATCCTTCGACATGGAGGACTTTCGTCTATCTCCTCCGGTTCGGCCTCGGTACTACAAACCTCAGAGAACTGTTACAGAAGGTATGTTCTCGTCCATGATTCTGTTTTGGGATTTTTGTTTCTCTGCGTAATTTATGTTCGTTCAATCCCACCTAATATATGATGAATCTTATTTTTAAAATATTTTATAAAAAAAACCCTTGTTATTTCACTCAATTGTGCTAGAAGATTGTTTCTGTTTATTCACTTGTGATTGATTTTCTTTTTATGTTTCAAGACTTGACTGAGGCTAGATTCGAGGAGACCCCAACGTGGGTTTGTTGGGACATAGATAATGGTCCCGTTCCCAAGAATTGTAAAGCTGAGGAGGTCGCTGAGAAAATAAGCTCCGCGCTGAGTAAGTTGAACTACAATGGTCCAATCTCCATATCTGCCTATGGCAACATGAATCACATTCCTCCTTCTGTCAAGAAAGCTCTCTCTTCCACTGGAATTGTTCTTAATCACGTCCATATCGACTCCAGTTAATCTTCTTATCGTTATCTCTTAAATCTTTTTAAGTATAGTACAAGTAAGACACTCATATTCAGATTCAACCGTCTTTAGTTTTTGAAACAGGAGCGTCTCGCTTACATATTCACGAAGAAATATGGTCTTGGGAATGTGATAATCCAGCTCCGGCTAATGTAATGCTCATCTCTCATGACGAGCTTCTGGCACTTCCTCCACATTCTTCTTCTATTACCGATCTGCAATCGAAGGGATACAACGTTCTTCTGGCACATCCTCCACATTCTCCAGACTCATTGGTCGCTTCTGCAAAGACCACATGGCTCTGGAAAAGCTTATTGAAAGAATCATAGATAAGAAGAAGCCAAACTTGCCCTAGTTCTCATCCCAAGAATGGTACCTCGGAGAAGAAGCAAGCACATGCAAGTTTTAGTATCTCAAGTTGAGATTTTGGGTATATTATTTCCTTTGTAGTCACGATACTTGAAAGGTATTTCCGTTATAATTCTCTTGTTTTCTCTCCACCACCTGATTCCTATGTTGAAAATTTTCATAATACCAAGAAAAAAATGATTTCAATTAGATATTTGGCCTATCTTATAATCGATGGTTTATTTATGTGTTCTATTGTGGGAATGGTTTGTATCCTTCATTTGGCTCATTGGCCGATAACAAACAAAATGTCAAAACGTATATCCGAATGAGCTTGAATAATTTATGCAACAGAGGTTTCTATTTCTATAATCAGCAGCGTCCAACACACGGCTAATAAGTAACTATTGCAAATACACGAAATGCAACAGAAGACATAACTGGGTGATTTTTAAACTCGCTCATAAAGCGTTTGTGAAAACAATAAGATATTAGCGTTTAAGGTGTTTCGCAAACTCGCTTAAAATCATTTATAAAAACTGAAAATTAAATAGTTTAAAAGCTTTCTACAATTCCCAAAAAGAGTTTGCAGAGACCGTATATGTTGTTTTTGAGAATCGTTCCGCAAAGTCGCTAAAGAGTTTTTCACAATTTAAAAAAGTAAGACAATTATGTTCACAAACGTTTAAGATGCGATTTGAAAAAAATTAATTTGAAAATCGTTTTATAAACGGCAGTTCACAATCCAATTATAGTTATACGCTATAAGCGGATTTATTGAGTTAAAATTGGAGTACCGCAAAAAACGGATTAGAAAAGTAGAAAACTACTTTATAAAACTTGTAAAAACGATTGAAACAAAGACTATGTTACAAGGAAAGCGTACTAGCGAAACCTTAATGCGTTTTGGGAAAAACAGAGACACATAATCGAAACTTGATATTTTTGTTTAACTCAATAAATTATCCGTAGTGTGATGGTATTATGCGATTTTGGAATCCTAAGATACAATTGTGGTGAGATTATTTCGCAACACTCGAATCAGAATCTATGAACTTAAAATCTATGGTATATTTTTGATACTTACTTTTAGAGAGAAGAAAAAAAAACGTGACAGAGATGGATTTTTTTTTTGAATTTAAGAAAAGGGAGATTAATGAATGAGGCAAATGTTTTATTTATAGCCCGAATAGGTGCGGTTTCTCGATTCCAAAGAGAGACCACTGCAAAGTGGTTGCGTGAGACCCACGCGGAGAGTGACGTTGGGTGCAGAATCTTGACTTATTCTAGTCAACTACTCATTCAAAAATAAGCCAAAATCTATCCAAAACATTAACCAAAAAAATATTTTAGGCCGTAAGCCCAAAGTCCAAGCCTAGCAGTATTGTTAGATTTATCTCCTCTCATCCATACAACATAATGTAATTATATTTTGAATGTAAATATAAACTCAATTCTTTTATACACTCACTATTAGTGTTTTTTTCAAACTAGCAATAATTTTTTTTGTCGCAACAACACATCTTATTTAAACATCAGGCCCAAGAATGACTTTTACAAGCGAGAATCGAAAATAACATTCTAGAGCCCAAAACAAATTGGACCCATTAAAAATGGATAAGCTTGATAGAATTTAACCCTTCTTCTTTTGACACCAAAAGAACATCTTCTCGAATCTTCAATGTCGTCCACCGTCAATCTTCGCTAAGCTCCTCCGATCACCACCAAACTTCCTAAGCAGATCAGACATGCAACCAAATTGACTGAAACTTCCTCTTCTTCTTGAAAGAAAACCATCCTTTCACCTTCTCTTAGCAAAGGAAACTTCACCCATTGCCTAAATCCAAGGCCCCTTGAAGGAAGAGCGAAGATAGAATTTACTCCTTCATAAGAAAAGATTGGGGCAAAAGATTGAAGAAGAAAATGAAACAGAACAAAGGTTACAAGGTGATATCAGCTTTCATAAACAAAGCAAAGAAAATAAAAGCACAGAAGAAAGCGAATCAATCTGCATAGGGGAAAAAAATACACAACACACAACCAAAAGAGAAAAGAAAGAGAAAAACTAAAACAAAGAAAAAACGCCTAATTACAAGGCACGGCTCCGGCGAAGATGCCGGAAACCGGCCAACAAAACAAAACCACGAAAACTTTGTCGGAGATCCGAACTTGGTCGGAATATGAAATCCAAAAAGACCGGGAGAGAAATCTCTCTCTAAAAGACTAGAGAGAGAAAACTTTATTATTTGATTAACCTTAATATTTTTTCAAACTAGCAATATATGTATGACAAATGATATTTTGCTTATTTAACCAAAGTTTTGAGATTTTCTCAAAAAGTCCAAAGAGCCAAGTGTTCTATTTTTCATTCACAATACAATCAATTTTTGACAAATGACCAAAGCCCATGATTTTACCAAATAAATTGTTCCAACATGTAACACAAACATAAAAAAGTCCCTATCGAAACTCAAAAGTAAAAATTTCACAAACTCTTTCCGAATACTCGAATCTCACTACAAACAACTCTATATCCACATACAATTTAGACACATACACATACACATACACTTAGATTTTATAATCACTTTTAGAATAACACAAAGCTTTTCTTTGATGCTGTCCCTTTTTTTCAAGAACGGAATGATGATGAAATCTTTTGTGTGGATGCTCTTAAGGTATGTACATGGATTCTTCTTTTCCTGAAATAGTGGATGTCTGTACGGCTTTTCTAACATGTTGTTTTCTCCTGGATGATGACTTTATCATTGACGAAACACAGGTCAAGGAAAGATCACTCAAGTAAATTCATCTTCCTTCTTATTGAACATTTGAACAAGTTTTGTACTTCTTAACATGATCTTAAGCTATTTGGTTAGTGAACATCCGAAGAAGCTCTACTTCTTGACATAAGCTATTGCTTCTTATCTTTATCATACAGAGCTGACTTTATGAAAAAATTGTTGACCTAGACCAGAAAACAAGGTTAGTTTCCATTTTTATTTTCTTTCCATCTTATTTTGCTGCAAAACTGCAACACATCTAAACGTATATCCGAAATAATGTATATAAAAGAGGTTTCTATTTCTATAGTTAGCAGCATCTGAAGATGGAGTTTGCTAGAAATTTTGTATCAGTATGTCAAAAGTGCTAAAATGGCAGAGTTGGGTGATTTTAAATTCGCTTAGAAGCGTTCGTGGAAACGCTAAAAAGCGTTCGCAGAAAGTGTTTTACAATTTAAAAAGTAAGACGTTTGGCTCACAAATATTTCATGAAAGTATATAAAACGTTCACAGAAATATTTATGGTGCAATTTGAAAACTATTTTGAAATTGTTTTACAAAAGCGGTAATTTTCAATCTGATTATAGCGATAGGTTAGAAACGGATTTGTTGAGTTAAGATTGTAAGACCGCGAAAACCGGATAAGAAAAATGCTTTATAAATTTTTTTAAAACGATTAACACATAACTTTAGAAGGAAATCATATAAACGTAACTTTAAACGATTTGGGAATAACAGAGACACATAGTCGAAATTTGAGTTCTTTCGTTAATCAATAAATGGCTTGTAGTGTGACAGTACTATGCAATTTTGGAATCCCATGATATATCCATGGTGAGACTATTTCACAACACTCTGAAAAAAATCTATGAACTTAAAATCTATGATATATTCTCGAAATTTGTTTTTATAGAGAAGCGAAACATATATATATATTTTTGAGATTTACTTCCAGACTAAAAAAGAAAAAAAAAACATCATAGGGAGTTGGATTTTTTTTTTAGTTTCAAAAAAGTGAGATTAGTGAATGAGGTAGAGAATTTATTTATAGCTGAGGAAGTGCGATTTCTCGAACTGCAAAAGGAGGCAAGTGGTTATGTGGGAGCCGCGGAAAGAGAGAGACGTTGAGCCATAATTTTAATGATATTTCACAAAGAATATAATTTTATATTTTCAATACAGAATTTAAGATAAAATATCAGTTTTAATTTTTTTATTTTAATATATTAATTAATAAAAGAAATTTATTTAATGTATTAATGAGGGATATATTATAATTTTTTAATATGTGTGAAAAATTATAGAGGAATTTTTTTTATGAAACGGAGAAAATATACTATTAATTTTTTTCAATCAAACCAGTAGGACAAATGACATTTTGCATATTTAACCAAAGTTTTGAGACTTTCCTAAAAAGCCCATTTCCCATTCACATAACAATCAATTTTTGAAAAGCCCATTTTACCAAATAAATTGTTCCAACATGTAACACAAATATTAAAAAAAAGTCCCATTCGAAACTCAAAAGTAAAAATATCACAAACTCTTTCCGAATACTCCAATCTCAACAACTACAAACAAATCTATATACCATACACTTTAGACCCAACCCTGTTTGTATTTGCGAAAAAGATCCTCAGTCTGAGCATTTCTAAACGCACTACACGCAATAACATAAACCCAAATGAGAATAACAACAGTGATAATTAGTATGAGATTTGCTTTACGCCAATCTTTTCTAAGGTTTCCCAAAAGACCAGCCTTGCACGAGTTGCAATTGTAACAAAGCTGGCTTTGGTCGTTGCTCCATAAGTAACAGTCTGCGTCTGCAGCCATGTTGGTCGGGTTTAGCCATAGTGTCGGATTCACGAAGTTGTAGCCACATGCGGTCGGTGGTTTGCAGCAACCGGACTATAAAATTCAAAGAAAATCTGATAATTAGATATGATATAAAAAAACTCAACAAATGATCAATTTATTAGATGTAACAACGATAAATAGTATTTCAAATGAAAATAAGCTTTTGAAAAGTTTGGAATCCCAAGATATTTTTCAATATATTTGTGTTATGTAAGCTTGATGATCTTGTAAATAATCCACATGATCTTGGAGAATTTAGGGTATGTGATCCGAAATTTAAGACTCCGATTGTCTTAAATGCAATTTTCTTGTGTGCGTTTTGGTTTATATGAAAAAAAAACTTAAATTATTATTCAAAATTTTAAAACATAAAACCTGTCAATCTTTTCTATAAATATTTTTGCAAAGTATAAACGCAAATGCCATATACGTAAACTGTATATTTTTCCATTTACGATTGGCATTTAAGCGTACGTACTATTGGCAATTTTTCTGTTTAAAATAGTTAAGACATGTACGTACGGGTCTTTTGAAAATAATATACACTAAACGCAAATACAAACATAAACAATGAGGCCTAGCTAAAACAATAGTTTTTATCTGAAAAATATAATTTTGCTTAGGTCTGCTTACAAAGTGTAAAGTATATAAGGAGAGGAAAAACAATTGAAATCTTTCATAGAAGAGTCTTCTTATTTCTTGTCTAAATTTTGGGTTTTGTCTCGGGGAAGAGAAATTGTATACTTCTTTCCTTAGAAATCATCTTTTTTTTCGTCGGTCTTATTTATCCAAAAAAATATGTTCTAATGTGAGTGGGAGAACATGGGAGAGATATAATTACCTATTATGTTTCATAATGGAGACAAAGACTTGTGATTGTAATTATTGAATCAAATCATTGGTCCAATATTTAATTATATCTAATTGCTATCGATATACAATTCAGTCAAAAACCTCATCATCTAGGCTTGTTTAATTCTTAGTGGACCTAGTGGTTTCAATCTTGTTACAGTGACAATAGACTCGGATGCCAATTTGCTAGAAATCAAAGCAATAAAATTATTTTAATGAAGTTTTGCATATATAGAACACATATTTACGTGAAAATCTATTTTGATGAAGACTAATCAAATTTGTTGATTCATATAAAGATTAGAAAAAATAGATGATCTTATTACCCACATAACTAAGTCTTAATTTCAATAGAAAAGTACCAAAATCTAATTCAAATATAGCCAAAGTCAAAGATTTACAGTAATCACTTCCGTTGGTCAATTTTTTTTTGAACAAAAGTTATTAAGCTATGCCCTTAATCTCTCCATGTTTCAAGCCTAAAATACATGAAAATGAATTGTAAGAGTGGCTTTATTTTATAATTGTTAATATAAAAAGATGAAAATTTTGTCAAGCTTGAGGTGAGATAAAAAAAAACTATCTAAAGAAAATGGGATCATTGAATTTTGTGAGTGAGATAATGACAAAGGACAAATAAAATAAATAAACAGATAAAACATATTTTATCATGTACCATATTGTGGGTGCATGGGTGGGTCCTTATGATAGTTGTATTTATTTTCAATTCTGATTATCTTACTAAAATTACTTGGGATCGTTGGTCTCCAGCAACTTCTACACCAGTCTACTAGGAACAAATATGCTTTATATATGTAAGTTATATAATAATTTCAATATAGGGTTTCGAAATTGGTTCTCAATAATCGTGATCATCACATAAATGGCACTAATCACGATATGTTAAGAAAATACAAGTTTTAATTGTTTAGAAATCATTCTACTTGGATTAATTTGTTCAATCCTTAGTTTTCTAAAAGATAAGGAAAATCCAAAATGAAATAACTTAAAAACGTTAAAAAGATACAATAAAATAGTAAAAGGAATATAGAGAATAAGAACAATGCTCTTTTTGGACTTCACGAAAGCTAAAGTGAAATTTTATAACTTTATGATTTAAGCCCCATACTTTACTTTTTGATTATGGACCTTTCTTTCTTTCTTTTTTTTCATTTGTAAGAGCAAACCGTAGGTCTCACATAATCTAGATATTCACAAAAACATTCTCTTCAACATCGCATCTTATCTTCATTAATCATTTCATCTTTAATTAATAAGATGTTGTTAAAAAAAAATGAATTAACAAGATTGATTCGTTAGCATCTTGCAACACTAAGGAGATGTATTCAATCTAGCATTTAGAGTGCTTTGTTTTAATTTGTCAATAGTTATTGAATCATGGATTTTAAAAAGTCTATTAAAATCCACTGTTATTGAACTAGTGATTTGGAAAAATACCTTCAAATCCGCTGTTATTAGAAATATACGAAGGATTTGATTTTTAATGATTTCAAGAAATTTCAGAGGATTTCTTAGTTAAAAATACAAAAAATCAAATTTCATGGTTTTACGTGGAATTGCAGAGAATTTTATAATAAATTTCATAGAATCACACTAAATCATTAAAATCATTTAAAAACTCATTAAAACTCAAATTGAATACAGTCCCTTCATATTCAGTCGAGATTTTAACTTACAAAATCGGTATCCAAGTTACCTATAAAATAAATTTCTGAAAACAAATGGTACCTAACTTAAGATGTGGATTTTTGACTCAGAGATCGAATCGTCCAAATAAATAATGTTTAGTTTACAAGTTACCTAACAAAGTAACAATAATCATGTTGTTTAGTGATATTATGGTTTTGATTTAACCAGTGGACATATTTACCACTTTAATATTCTTAAATGGATCATTATCACATTCAGTTGTTAATAAGTGTTGCTTTTTTGGATTGCATCATCCAAAATCAGCTAGAAAAATCACTGGAAATTTCAATCTAGTGATTTTTACTAGTAGTATCAACAACAACAAAATTCAAACTCGGTAGAATGCATGAATTGTATAAGACAACAAAAATGTAAAAAATTTAGTACTATTAAGTAGTACTCAATAGTAGTGAAAAATATTGTCTAATTGTTCAAAAGTTTAAAATATACAAGAAATAATTTTGTAACTTTGTGGAGAGTTATGTGCAAATGCGCACCTTAGACATGCCTAGAACCCGTCCTGATTAATTTATATATCCTTGTTAACTCTATAACTTATCACTCCTAACCTATACTTCAATTAGCCACAAATTGCTTACAAAACAAAACAAAAAATTACTAGAAGAACCAAACCAAAACCGGTATGAAAATGTGGGGGCCAAATGTAACAAACTAGAAAGTTTCGGGGTCATAAAAAAAAGAAGAGAGAGAGAGAGAGAGGAACATGCCTGGAGAGGAGTGATGGAAGAAGAAGAGAAGAATTGATCAGCAGTGATGAATTCTTGGGTGAGTTTAGGACAAACGTTTGTATCAGCCAAACAAGCCCTTATCTTCCCCCAATTCTTCGAATCAACAACGTTCTCTCTCAGCCAATCCGAGAAACCTTCAAGCCTGTACTCTTTGTAACCTCGACCCGGAACACGATACGATCCGTCGGGTCGGGTTACAACGAAAGCGAATATCAGAACCACCAGCAAAAGTCCGATCAGTATCGCCATACAGCATAAGTATACAGCCAGTAGTGTCTCCTTGTACCTGAGAGTTGACAATTTGAGCCCAAAAGTTGAGATCTTTGTGATGTTCTGAGTTTGAATTAATTTGTAATTTTGGGGTTTTGAGATTTTCTCTCTGTTTTCTGGGTTTTTTTTCAAAATTTTAATTTTTTTTACACAATTATAACCAACAAACAACATTAGGGTTTTTCCCTGTACCTCAAAGTGATAATTTTTGAGCTGAAAAAAATGAGATCTTTGTGCTCAAAATCTTCCTGGGTTTAGATTAATTTGTAATTCGGAAACTGGGTTTTGAAATTCTCTCTGTTTTTGGGATTTTTTTGCTTAAAATCTTTCTGGGTTTGAATTAAATTGTAATTCGTAAACTGGGTTTTGAAATTCTCTCTGTTTTTTCAAAGTTTTAATATCACAATTGTTCTTTGATTGTGAAAAAGCTAGAGATCAAAAGGTGCTATCTTTGCGCTCTTTTACCAGAAAAAAAAAAAAAAGAAAAGAAAACAAAGTCTTTAAATTTCGAATAATTGCAAAATCTGTTGCGTAAAACGAATAACGAAGCAAAGACTCTCTGTGTATAAACAAACTTACTGGTAGGCGCCGATGAAACCGCAGGCGGAGACGACGAGGATGAGAACGCCGAGGACAACGACGGGCCAACGGAGGAGATTGACACACTCGTTGTCTGGTTTTGAAGCAAGCCATATCCCTGACGCCGTTATCGGTATCGAACAGAGCAACGCTAGTAAGTTCAGTATCGCCGTTAAGTTATTCGCTAACGCCATTAAATCCTCTCTTCTCTCTCTCTCTCTTGAAGAAGAAGATTTGAGGGTTTCTTTTTTTATGTGAAATTATGAAAGTGAGAGTCCTCTCACTCTCTTTGTTTTCTCTTACTTATATGAGTTATGAGGTCGGTGGAGGTTAGAGATGATGGGATGTGTGAAACCTGTTACTGACTTATTACTGCTATTTTACAGAAAATGAGGTTAGGTTCGGTCCGGTCCGGTCTGATACGGTGAATCCCGGTTTTGCAGATGAATTAAACGCAGAGAATTTTTATTTTATTTGATCAAATGTTGATTTTTGAAGTGAAGTGGTCAAAAGGTGAAAATTTGATTATTTTACTTTATAGTGATGTAATGAATGTGAACTGGTTGTGGTCTGGTCGGACCGGCTTTTTGGGTTTAGGAGTGGGAATCATGTCACATGGATGGACACGAGATGCCTTTTTGTGGGCTTCTGAAATCGCGTTTGCGTTACAGACGCGCGTTTTTACGCGTCTCACTGTATCGAAATTGGAGAATGATTCTTCCATACTGATAGTACCGAACGTATCAACCAACGAGAACTAGCCACGTGGCACCGACGACTTTGGGTAATTACGTTTGTTTTTTCCTGAGAAAATTTCTCTGGTTTTTGAATTTTCTTCTTTTCAAAAGCAATTTTAGAGAACGCAAATGGGATTTGTCTTTGGATGGTGAGGAAAATGTTGGGTGGAGGTCGAAATGGTTTTTTTTTTTTTTTTTCAATGGATTGCGCACAAGGTGCTCGATTAAATGTGTGAACCAATTTACGAATGGATTTTCTCATTCTGGATTTTTATTGGGATTCGGCTGGGAATGGGAAGGAGATGAGTCGGATCAGAGAGAATGTGGAAGAAGATGATGGAGAAGTTACGGGTTGTAAAATTAAGCGTTGCTTTACATTTTTGAAGATCATGAATTGGCTGCCAATATGTGAGCTCAAGTTACAAGCTTTGTGTCCAGTGAAGTTTTTAAATTTGGACATCCGAATGTAGAAGATGAGAGTGCTTCAGTTTCTCTTTGGAATTTGTCAATTGGAAGTGATGAAGAAGAGCTTACTTGGCCGCCTCTTGGTGTGCTAATGTCTGCGACGACGAAGTTCTGCAATGTCTGCCAAAGCTCTGGAGAGTAAGTTGGTATTTCCAATTGATACTTTGGAAAGAAAAGTTTAACAACTTCATTTGCAAGGTGATTTCTAGAGTTATTGAGAGTTCTTAAGTAACTCTCAATTTAGTTGAACATCGTGATAAGAGCTATCATCAGTAGGGAAAGAGGGCCGGATACGTTTCTGATGGACTCGGTTAAGGGTTTCAAAGTTGTGTCATCAGGGCTTGCCTACTCGAAAAGAGCATAAGAGTAAAAAGTTGTAATTTTTAGTGTAACAAAGCGGTGGAAGTTGTGAACTGATCGTTCCATGGCTGAATCGTTCCATGATCCTGACATGGCTGTTATTTTCTTTATAAAGGAAAACACAAGAAGAAGACAAGGTTTAATAAAAGAGGGAGAATTTCTTGTGAAATTCAGAAGCGTTAAGTTTCCAGATGCATCCTAGGCCGAATCCCCGTTTTCCATTTTCTTCATGGTCTGAAGTCTGGAACTTTTGTCTCCGAACTTGGTGGTTGAGTAAAGCTTCAGGTAATCTTGAAACCGGTAGCCACTTGGATACAAGAGCTTTGGAGCTGGTGAGATTATGGCATCACCAGCCGGATTGTAAAATGTAGCAATCGACAGTCTACTTCCATGCTTCACTGTCATTACACGGTGTACAACACTCTTGTACCTCCCATTACTCAGTATCTCGACTTGATCACCGGTATTGACAAAAATGGTATTGTTCTTGGATGGCGGGATAGGAACCCACTTCCCATCTTTCAGGAACTCGAGACCAGGCACTTGTTCATCCTGCAGGAGCAATATGACTCCCCCAGCATCGGTATGTTCTCTCAGCCCTCTCATGAGCTCAGGACGAGGACATTCTGGGTATTTAGCCACTTTTGTCCCAAAAGCCGGACCTTTTGAACCAGAAAACGCATTCATTATGTCTTCCTGATCAAGACCAAGATTCTCACACATGAGTTTGGACAGCCTCTCTGCAAACTTGTGTAGCTGAGACACATATTCATCCATCGTCTTGCTGCAATATCAGTTTCAGCCCCTCACATTGTTTTAGTATAATAAACAAAACAGGTAAATGATAAAAGCTTTTGGAACTAAAACTTTCTTAGTTACTTTACCTGAGTTCCTCTGAAATGTTTGGGATCTCGCAGATGTTCGAAGTCGGCTTATGCCAGATGAAGAAGCTGCTTTCCCAATCCGCATCTGAGGTTTTGCCTTGGCTCAAAGCTTTGACCATCTCTGACTGGTAAAACTTTTCTTTCAGATGCTCCTCATAGTGAGAGTTGATCATCTTCTTCACTTTCTCCATCAACTCTTTATCAATTCCATGATTATCAACCTGCACATTCGCAGTTAACGCTATGTAACTGAATCTAGGAACATGTGTTAGCAACATAAAGACAATATACATACCATGAAGAAGCCCCACTTATCACATGCATGATCAAGAAGTGACATGGTCTTGCTTCTGTTTTCTCCATCCAATTCACCAAAATCAATAACTGGAATCTCAATCTCTCTCTCTTTGATCAAAACCATCTCTTTTGCTTTTTGTTTCTGAAAACACAGGTTTGGTTGAAAAAGTTATGCAATCTGAAAGGAGTATTTATAGGCATGGAGTAAGAAGTGAGATCTTTTTCTCTGTATTGTGTGTTAGGAGGCATAGTTGCCTACTAGGAGGCAAAAACAATAGTATCTTTCAAAATTTACTATTTTTTTAACTCTTTGGAGTATCATTACATTTAAAGAATAATAAGAATCTGCCTTGAAAATGTAAAAGGGACTATAGGATTAAAGAAAAGTCCAAGTTCAGTCCATACAACCATGTGATCAAAAGTTTTGAAATTTTTTCATTATGATTTCTTGTAACCTAATTTTTGTGAATTTGCTTTCTTCTTCACAAGGAAAGTGTTTTTCTTATATTCACTGGACCTAGCCCATCGTTTCTTGTAACCTGATTTCTCACTGCTTTTTTTTTACTTGAAAATAGATTTGTGAAAGGAAAAAAAAAAACTCATTATCTAATTGTTTATTTCAGGATTACTCGAGAACTACAATATAAATTATTAATTGAGTTACATACTTAGCTAAAATAAGTTAGGTTTGATGGATCCGACAATAGAAAAATCCATGTGGGTCTAAGCAGAATTAAGCGATAACTGTCTCTCCTCTTCCTATGGGCGCCCTCGGCTTTGAAATAAATATTTTATTTCATATTTTATGTCTTTATTTATATCTTTTTTCTTTTTAGCGTCGTCGTCGACTATTCCGGATTACTATTTGATTTGTGTTCAAGTCTATAAATCCGCACGGACAGACCCGATAGACTTAAATGGGTCAAGACCTAATTTACAAAGACACGAGTTATTTATGACCTAACTTGCTCTACACACTCCTACTAATTAATATTAATTACGTCTGAATATTCGGATATTCGGTTCGATTTCGGATTTTTCGGATAGAGAGATTTAGGATAGGTACCAAAACAGTTTCGGTTCGGTTTTGGTTCGGTTTCAATCGATTCCAGATCGGTTTGATTTTTAATTTTGAGAACCACCTAAAAAAATTTCGGTTCTCATTCGGTTTAATATAAACAAATATAGATTTTTTTTTTTGCTAAACTATTTACATCTTTAAAAAAGGTAATGTAAAAAAAAAGAAATAAGTATTGCTTTTGTAAAACATGTTTTTCTTTGAATTGATTTTGTTATTTTTCTATTTTTTAAAAAAAAATTTAAATTTTTAAAAATTAAAATATAAGTATAACATAAAATTTATTATTAAATAGTTCCAATTAAAATATGTCAAGTAAAAAGAAAATTTGAAATTTGTTATTAATTAGAAAAATAGAAACTATAAAATCGAAAAAAATGGAGACTATTAATAAAAAAAAAAAGATAAAATCTATATTTGATTAATAATGTGAAGAACAATTTTTTACATACTTGTCTGGCTAGATCATAAACTGCTTGTTATTATCTGTAAAGTGTTTGTAAGAATGTATGAAATCAAATTTAATTGAAGTTTAATGAGAATTGGCATGAAACAAATTGTGAATTTAACAACGCAATATATGGAAAATAACGTCGAAATAAAAAATTTGTATTTTATTATATAAAATTGAATGTGTTCAATGTAAACGCGACACGTTAGATAATTATAAAGAGAATTTACAAGGAATGCTATAATGGGTTTCAAAAGTTTTATAATCTACCATATGCTATAATTGCTTTCGAGTAGTACCACAAAAATACTGTGCACAGACTTAGAAAGACCGTTGTGCCCCTGGCATCAGTCTGAACAAGTAAAAGGATTTCGTCCACCACCATCCACTGTTTTGTCCACCGCCATCCTCCACCGTCTCTGTCTTTGTCCACCATCCACCACCATCTATGTCTCCGTTTACAACCACCGTCTTCGTCTCTGTTAACCACCGTTTTCATCCACTACAACCATCTCCGCATTCGTCTCTCTCCACCATCCATCATCGTCTCTGTTTTCGTCCAAAACCACCGTCTCCGTCTCTGTCCACCACCATTCACTGCCGTCTTTCATCTTCGTATTCGTCTATGTTCACCATCCACCGCCATCTCTATTTTCGTCCACAACCACCGTCTCCGTCGCTGTCCACCACCATCTACCATCGTCTTCTGTCTCCGTTCACTACAACCGTCTCCGTATTCGTGTCTATCCACCATCCACCACCGTCTATGTTCCATCCACAACCATCGTCCCCGTCCGCAACCACCGTCTTCGTCTCTCTTTTTGTCCACCGTCTCTATTTCCGTCTACCACCATCCACCACCTTCTTTTTTCTTGTCTATGTAACCATTAACATAGGAGAGAGAGAAGATAGAGAGAGTTGGAGAGAAAGAGCGTTGGAGAGAGAGAGTTGGAGAAAAAGAGCGTTGGAGAGAGGTTCACAACAGAGAAAGAGAGTAAAATTTTTGTTGGGGGTATTTTTGTCTTTTCGAGTAGGCTTTATGGTATATTGGAAAAGATTGAGAATTTATGGTAGAAAGAGAAAAAAAAATTAAAAATTATGATATTCCTTGTAAAATTTCCTAATTATAACTCACTAAATCGTGACATGTGTCATTGTTTTGTTACATGTGTCAGTATTTTAATTTATACAAATATAGATTTTCCTTTTGTTAACTATTTACATCTTTTAAAAAAGACAATGTAAAAAAAAAAAAGTATTGCTTTTGTAAAACATGTTTTTTTTTATTTCTTTGAATTGATTTTGTTATTTTCTATAGGGTTTCTTTAGAGTTTTTCGATCTTTGGATTTTAGGAAAAAAAATTTTGGGAAAAAAGGTTTTTGGGAAGAAAGGGGTTTTTGTTTGTTTGTTTCTTTAGATTCTTCAATTGATTTCCAAGGTTTTTGTATAATGTATGTTCATCGACAGAGACCGATTTTGCTTAGATTCATTCATTTGTTGGTTGACGAAAACTGATAAATCTCATCTGTTTCTTAACACGTATCTTAACCCCACAAAAACATGTTTCGTTTGGCATTTTGTCCAGATATGCTCTCCATGTCAAGGTTGAGAGGCCAGAAGATGTTCTTACACATTAGAGATTGCTGAAATTGTTGGTGGAACATCCTGCAATGGGGATTGTGCTTGAAGTTCGTTCTGTGTTGGTAAGTAAAAGCTTGAGCCAATTCTTGCAAAAACATAGTAAAAAATCTTTTGCTTTCTTGTGTTAATTGGTTTTCCTAGTAGGTTTCTCCCACAAAAATTGTTGACTCTGACCCTGCATTGGAGGAAGATGTTCAAAGCTCTAACCAACCAAGCATGCAAGAGTTATATGGTCTTGTATACAAAATTGTAGTTTTTTTTTTAGCCTGTCAAAACTCTAACCATTTGTGTTCTTTTTGCGTTTACAGGAAGAAAAAGAACACATATGGTTAGAGCTTTGACATGCTAAAAAGAACACAGATGTAGAGTGTGAAAACTAATTCGAAAGTGATATGTACAATCGGCGTGCAATATATAGAAAAAATGTCCTTCCACATATTTTAGCTTTTTACACACCTTTCTAATAATCTTTTATAGTTAAAATCTTATTTGTAAAACCAAATAATATAAAAATATTTTGAATTTCCTTGAAAAAATAATATATTTTAATTTTAGTGATTTTGCACAGTCCTTCTATCATTCTATCATGATAATAATCTCAACATGAGACATATTTTTTTACAAGTTGTTTAATAGTTTCAATGGGCCTCCAAGTCTTTGATTATCACATAATATGTCTAGCATAATTTGGTAGGTCTAGAAATCAAGTATCATCTATCAGTAAGACTTATATCAGTAAAATTTGTTGACGTTGTCTAAGTCTTGAAACTTATAAACATGCAAAAAAAGTATTATGCGTGGCAACACCTAGAGCAACTTATTGTAAATGCATTCTCAATAAAGAGTCAGAGCATCATCAAACCGAACATCATAATATCATGACAAAAATTCATCCAATTAAATACATCGTTGGTCAAATCTAGGTTTATCTTCTCGCAATACCTTCATATCATGCTATGGTAAAATGTAATATCTAAAAAATGTAATGAAGTTTGGTGATACTTCTTCGTGTAATGTAGTGGATGGATAGTTATTTCTTCCATTTTGTGTGAAATAAACTGGGTTTTCTGTGACAGCTTCCCTTGTTGGTGAGTTTGGACTGAATATTCAAGAGGCTCGTGTTTTTTCTTCTATGGATGGTCTTTCTCTCCATATATTTGTGGTTAATGGTTGGCCCCAAAAGATATGTTTTCTCTCGATAACTTTTCTTCATCACTAAGATGATGGCTGACAAACTTTATGAACTTGTAGGAAACACATGATCTAAAAGATGCATTGAGTAATGAGATACTAAATCTTGAAATGCAAAACGCAGGGAACAAGAAGATCATGAGAAAATCCATTTTCTCCAAGATAATAACTACTATCTCTCTCATGTTCTGCCTTTAAATTATTCCACATAATTGATTTCTTTCCTTTGAGTATGAAAGAAATAAAAGGAAACAGTTATAAATGATTGTTTATTGGGTAGTTAGAAGATTTAGAGAATATACTTTACATTTAATAGTATTGTTTATTAGGTGTTAATGACCGAACTAATCTTCTCTGTAACTACTTTCTTCTGTTTTTCTTTCTTTTTTTGAGATCTTCGGGCCACGAATCCCCAAGGTTCCAAATACTTTAAATTGGAATCCAAATAGAGCCAGTGTACTTGATGCTCTGTTTGAGTCGTTGAGGAAGCATTTGGTCGTCTCCTGCTCGGAGAGACTCTTCTAGAGGCTCCACAATATAGCGGAGAAGGATGACTCGTTTGCATTGAAGCTCATCAACATCGTGTCCTTCTCCCAACGAAACAAAATTGTGTTCATAAACATGCTTCCTCTCAACAAGCCTTGTGAGTATACATATACGAAAAAATTCAACAAAAAAGATGGCCTCTCTCTCCATAGCGAAGACAACCGCAACATTTTTCGTGGCTTGTGTTTTTGGGTTGATTATGGTGGGAACAGATATCTTACCTATGATCGATGAGAAGAAAGGCAGGGGTGAAGAGTTACAGAAACTGATGAGGAGCTTCAATGTGAAGATGGCTCAAACTATTGAAGATTCCTATGCCAAATTTGAAAACTTGCTGAAGACCAAAATGCAGAGTGTAAAAAACAACATGAAGATCTAAGTGCAGAATTTGGCAGCAAAGGTGGAATATGAAAGAGAAGACAAGGCTAAGTTGACAAGAAACAAGTAATTGAGGAGATGTAGAAAATAACTTATATTTTCAAATAGTTGTTGGTTAACGGATATCAACAAGCATTTGGTATTAAAAATCTACCGAAGAAACATATTGTTACTTCTAAATCTAAGATGCAGAGTGTGGAAACCAAATTGAAAATGATACGTTCAATCGCGGTGCGAGAAAAAAGTGTCTTTCTACATATTTTAGCTTTTTACACACCTTTCTAATAGTTTTTTATAGTTAAAATCTTATTTGTGAAGCCAAATAATATAAAAATATTTTGAATGTACTTGACAATTAACATATTTTAATTTTAGTGATTTTGCTAAGTCCTTCTATGATGATAATATGAATCCCAACATGAGATGGCATATATTTTTCTACAAGTTGTTTAATAGTTTCAATGGGCCTCCAAATCTTTGATTATCATACAATATGTCTAACATAATTTAGTAGGTCGAGAAATCAAGTATCATCCATCGGTAAAACTTATATTAGTAAAGTTTGTTGACTTTGTCTAAGTCTTGAAACTTATAAAACATGCAAGAAGAGTATTAAGCGTGGCAACACCCAAAGTAACTAATTGTAGATGCATTCTCAATAAAAGTGTCAAAACATCATCAAATTGAATGTCATAATATCATGACAAAAAAATCATCCAATTAAATACATTGTTGGTCGAATTTAGGTTTATCCTTTTGCAATACCTTCATATCATGCTATGGTAAAATATAATATCAAAAACTACACCCTTTTTATCATCTTATGGAGCATGTGTTTTGCCGATTTAGCAATCTCCCTTTTCATATAACAATTGGTTGTCCCATTGTAAGTTACTTTAAGAAGAATACCTTATCGCTTCAATTATTTATTTCACTCCAAGTATGGGCCTTTTAAAAACCTCGAATGAGAGAGTTGAAGGTGAATGTATATGCTCTTCTCCCGTTATTTTTTTTTTGGTTGAAAGTTAAATGTTTTATACATCGTGTTCTCCAAACTCAGATGCTCCAATTGAACCAAGGACACATCTTCTTGCATCCATTAAAGAGAGAATCTTCCAAAGCCTTTAAAATTTAGCCAACAAGAATAACAAACATTTTGCTTCTACACCTCCTCCAAAATCTGCCAAGTGGAAGCCTAACAAAGAAAGTGTATATGATGCTTCACTTGAACCAATTAGCAAACATGTGATCGCATCTACTTCAGAGGGATTATACCAAACGGTCCAAGGTATAGCCAAGAAGAACGAGTCTTTTGCTTCGAAACTGATTGAGATTGCTTCCTTCGCAAAGAAAAAAAAAAAAAAAAGGCGGGCGTGATGAGTATGCTTCTACTGAATTATTCATGTGAATATATATACATCAAAACTTTTACCAAAAAACTGGATGTTTTTTCATCGTAAATACATGAACTATTATTGCCTTTCGTAGCATATGTTTTTGCGTTGCTTGCTATGGGTTTTCATATCATCCTTGTCGTTAATGAAAAGAAACAGAGGGCTAAGGAAATGCATAAATTATCCAGATTTTTAATTAGAAGCTAATTAACGGGTATGAAGAAACATATGCCAACTTTGGAAAGCTACTAAAAAAACACACTGATGATTCTAATTATAAGGTGCGTAGAGTTTGGAAGCCAAGTTGGAATTTGAATGAAACGAATCTTCTAAGTTGAAGACTAAGGTCCAATATTTGGAAGAAACTGCAAAAAAAAACCACTTGATTTTCTTAGGAAAAGATGATATTGAGTAGTTGGTAAGAGAGTTTCTAACATGAGAGACGATACAATCATGTAGTGAATGAGTTCTGTTTAATTTGGTCGACACATATAAAATTTTGATCTCAATGCAATGATACTTCCTTCGTTGGTGCCTTGGTGGCCCTTTAGAAATTGATCAGTCATAATATATGCACGTAAGGTTCAAATTAGTGGAAACGCATGTGTAAAAAAACATGTTCTATAGTGAACTAGTTTCAATGAGAAGTATATTAAGCGGCAATGCTTTCTCAAATATTCGATAGTCCAAATTAGACTATGTAGATCAAAATGGATGGTTTTGATCCTTTTGCGGTAACTTTTGAGTTTTTGTTCATACAGAGAATACGTGAAGATCTGAAATAAGTCTTTGTTCTGTTTCAAATCAATTTTTCTCCATGAAATCCGTAGTCTATAAGAGAATATAAATTATGTTATGGAAAAACTATTTGGAATTGATGGGATTAAAAAAAAACCGTACTCTGAACAAGTAATGGGATTAAAATATGATTTTTTTAATTCTTTTTATTTAGTATGAGGAAGAAATGCTAAGGACCTAAGGACTAAGGTTATTGAATTTTTTTGTGTTGCCATTTGTTACATATTTATTGTATTGATGTATTTCAACGATAATGTTTTTCTATATTATAAAATGATGATTATCGTTTATAATATACAATTTAACTATCTTTAACATGCGTGTATTTGAGATTACCAATGAACGATTCAACTTTTAACATATGTTGAAATTATCAAAAAAATTGTATCAATAATCAGCAAGAGTTGCATGATCTACAAGACTACAATGATTAAATAAGTTATTCCCTTCAGCGTTAAAAAGTTGAAAATCAACTATTGAATTTATTTGTCCAACTATTAAGTTTTTTTTTAGTTTAAATTTTAAACATTAATTTTCAGATTTATAACATATGCTATAATCTCTTCTAAAACAACAACTTTTGCCAAAAAAAAAACTCTCCTTGATCTCTTAAATGAAAAATGAGGTATTTTTTTGTTTATTACAGCTCCAAAAAAATGTGATGAGGTATCAAAAAATAAATTTCTAAAAAATTGGATGATGTATCAAATACAAAAATGTAATATATAATTAAATTTTTTTCTATTTATTGTTAATTTATTATATATATATTTACATTTATCCCCCAAAACTTTCTTTTGAGAATAAACTTATCTTTAAACTTCACTATTTGCTTGCCTCAAGTTAAACGTCACTTTAATAATAACAATCTTATAACCTAAATATAATTACAAAGGGTCCATTAAAGGGGATTATATAACGTAGAATGAGGATTATGTTAAATACAAGAAATCAAATAATATAATATCTCCCAAATATCTTTGACTCATGCCGTAAAATCGACGGTTCAGATCTTTGAACTTAGTTTGACATTCTTATACTATATTGATCTCCTGTGAGACAGTGCATCGAATCTCCATAGTCACCTGCCATCAAATGGTCAAAAATTCTTATTATAATTAGTACCAAAATGTTAAAACCTAAATTTGACTATTCATTTCGATGTTTTAAAAAAAAATTATATTAAGATAAGAGATAATTTCAAAAAATACTATTTTTGGTATATCCATTTTAAAAAATGTCACCATGACTTATTTATTTTCAAAAATGCAACTAATTAAATGTAAATTGACTAAATTACCCTTATTTATTAAAATTGATTAAAAAGGATTTTGACTCCTAATAACCTCTAAATCCTTAAAACTAAATCTTAAACTTAAAATAGTTACCTCAAATCTAAAAATTATTTTGGATAAATTATATAATTTTTGTGGTACTTTTGAAAATATTTTTTAAAAATGGTATTTTAAAAAGTGACATTCAAAGGTGACATTTTTAAAATTTCTCTTAAGATATTAACAATTACTATGTTTTCAATTCGATGTTTCATTTAAAAAAAATTGCTTCTAAGTTTTTTCACAATATTGGAAAATATTTATTTTTATTCTTTACTAATACAATATATTTTGCCAAGTACAACAGAAAAACATATTTTCTCATTAATAAAATTGTACAGTCTAATTTTATATTATGCATTAAAAATACAAAAGATATTTTGATGTAAAACAAAAATAAAATTCTAAAAACATATATATTATTAGAGAATTATATGTATTTTTTAATATTGTTGCATAATTTTCCAAAAAATATTTATTGAAGAATGAGCATTTAAAAGAATTTAAGTTAGATTTTGAATCTTAAAATTGTACAAAAATTTGTTTATAATTAGTCGGTGTTCATTAACTAATCAATAAATTCAAGGCTATGTATGATAATCAATAAAAATTATACATTAGGATGAGTTTGGGTTTTCACTTGTGATTTATTACCCTTAAATTGATCCAAAGAAAGAATATTTATTAGGAATTTACGGTTAAAATAATTATTTAATATTTACATGTATTCCTGTCTATATCATTATCAAAACAAAAGAAAAACTGATTTAAATGACTAAATCCAAGTTCTGCTGAGGTAAGAGGAATAAAAGAAATGGAATTTGTTAAAAATACTCCAAACTAAACAAGCCAAAAAAGACCAAACCAAACATTTTAATCAATCGTAAAAAAAATTGAAATAAACCAAAACGTAATCTTTAGGGTAATGTAATTTAATGTGCGAATTCAGCAAATATTACCTTTTATTTTATTTTATTATTATTAGTGATTTTTTTTGTCTCTTCGCAGTAGAACCACGCGCTTTCGTAGGCGCGTGTAATAAAGATTCGGTTACCCACACTTTTGTCTCCCGAATCAAAGGACTTAAAACGCTAAATTTTTTCCCTTAACCAAACACAGAGGAAAAAAAAGTAATTAATAAAATTATTAATCACTAATTAAATTAATAATTTAATTTCCCTCTCTCTCTCTCTCTCAATCTTTCTGCTTTCTCGTTCTCCAACCACCGGAAAGAGAGAGAAGAAGAAGAAGAAAGCACACACACACGAGCAAAAATCGATCTCTCTCTCACACTCTCTTCTCTATCGCTCCGCCGCGCCACAATCACTGAGATGAGGCGGTGTATTAACAGTGGCGAATTATCTGTGAAAACGATGAGGTTTCTCGCGTTTCTTCTGATCTGTAGTTTCTCTCTTGCTTTTTCCGCCGAGTCCGATATCGGGACTGACTCAGTTGTTGTTACACGGGAGATCAATGGAACCGCCGTTGAGTCCAATGCGACGAACGCGAAACCGAAGGAAGACAGTTTCGCTGATATGATCGATCGGGCACTTGAGAAGGAGTTTCCGGAGAATGACCAGAATGAAGGTTCTTCTCACTAGATCTTCAATCTCCTACATTTTTCTCATTTTTGCATTTTGTTTTTCTAGTATGTCCATGTCGAGCTAGGGTTTTGGTCTTCAGAGATTTCACTAGATTTCACTTTTCTCCCAGATTTTCAATTGCATTTTTTTAACTTGTTTGTGATAATTGATCCTCTCTAGGGATTTATCATTGATTAGCTAAGTGGTCTAGACTATTGGGAAATTTTTGTCTATCTAGGTTTATAGATTTCTCATGGTTAATTGTCTTATAGCATTTAATGAATTGCGTGTTGAGATGAAAAAAGTTGTTGAAGTCTTTGAATATGCTGTTTGTGAATTGCTTTTGTGTTGTTTTGCTTTTGCTTTTGCAGTTCCTGATCCAGGAAGTTTCAATAATAGTGTTGCTGATCAGCAGGTTGGTAGTTGCAATTTTCGATCTTTTTATTCGCCATTTCAATTGTGGCGGTATTGTCTTTACGCAGCACACTACTCAATGTTGTCATTTGTTATGCTCATTAGGCTGTTCTGGAGACAGTAGCTCGAGTTAAGCCCAAGAAAAATGAGACCAAGACCAAGGAGGAGAAGTGAGTCTTCCTGATGCATACTTTACCCTGTTTGGAGTCGATTCGTGCAAGTAGTGGCTGTTATCTACTTTTGTTTCACATGCTAAAGCAAAGTATAACATATCAGTGCCTTTTATTCTAGATCATTCTTTAATTTGGATAACGAGAATGGCGTAGAAGATACTCCAAGACTGATAGATAGGAAGGTAAGCTTACATAGTCTTAAATCATTTGTACTATATATTGCTGAAGAATATACATCTATTATGCACCTGTTTGTAAAAGCATTCCCGTAATGTGAGTTTGCTGCAATTCCAATGCAGGACAACATTTTTATCATGTCCAATCCAAAATCCAAGTACCCTGTACTGCAGCTAGATTTAAGGTAAGTATACCATTTGTAAAGGAAATTCTTTCTTCGGTTGTTTTTTGAAAGAATTTACCTAAAGCTTTCTTGTCGGGGACATCTCTCTTGAAACGGTACATTTGTAGGCTGATATCAGATTTGGTCGTCGTCATTGTTTCTGCTACTTGTGGTGGAATTGCCTTTGCTTGTGCTGGTCAACCGGTAAGGACACGCTTCCTTTGCAGAACTTGTGACTTTCAATATTGTTCCGTCAGCATTTGAGTATTCAGTTTTCTGAAAGTATAGAAACGAATTTGTTGGTACTTGAATGATTGAACCATGACAGGTTATTTAATTTCTACACTACTTATATGGCAGGTCATTACTGGGTATCTGTTGGCTGGATCTGTCATTGGACCGGGTGGGTTAAGCTTTGTTAGTGAAATGGTCCAGGTAGCTTACATCAGCTTTAGTTCTTCGAATTTCGTCTTCTTTTTTCCTTCATATTATGTTTCTACGGAAGTTTTCTTGACTAAGAGATTGCCTGGTTATATAAATGGTTGACAAGGACTTGATTTATAAAAAATTTGTGTACCACAGGTTGAAACAGTAGCTCAGTTTGGTGTTATCTTTCTCCTTTTTGCTTTAGGATTAGAATTTTCCGCAGCAAAGGTTTGCATTTTTCCACCCTCTTATATATTTCTGGTTTTTATGTTCCAACTGATTGAAACTTTTGAGACAGTTATTGTACTTTGTGGTTGCAGCTTCGTGTGGTTCGTGCAGTAGCTATTCCAGGAGGTCTTCTTCAGATATTTTTGTTCATGTGCTTGAGTGGGATAACAGCCTCGGTATGTTCTAAGAAATAGTAGCAATCGACTTAAGAATGAGATATAGGCATTTTGTGGTATGAATCATGAATACAGATTGCATTTGGTTGACTTAGCTGTTTCCTCATTGCAGTTATGTGGCGGTAAACTAACAGAAGGAATATTCGTGGGTGCATTTCTTTCGATGTCATCGACAGCGGTGGTATATTCTAATTTCACTTGTGTGTTTTTGCAAACACTATGTGGTATTGAATGTCTTTGCATGTATATTAATATTTTGACCTTGTTACACTATTATAATTTTCCTCTTGTGCTCACTCGCACTGTATTTTATCTTTTCTTCTCTACTGGTTGTGTTTTTCTAAATTGATCTTTAGGCTTGATCCTCATATGTTTCCTCTACCTCCCCGTGATTCTTGTACCAGGTTTTGAAATTTTTAATGGAAAGAAATAGCATAAGTGCTCTACATGGCCAGATAACTGTTGGAACTCTTATCCTTCAGGTATTTATTTGGTCACTCCCCAAATAATAGCTTATCTAATATGATTTTCACACCTTTTTCACTTATTCGGTTAACTGCATTTCCTCAGGTTGTATGTGGTATGCAACAATTACTTTCATTAGATTCTAATTTACGGTTTCATGAATCACTAGGATTGTGCTGTGGGTTTGCTGTTTGCTCTCCTCCCAGTCCTTGGTGGCACATCTGGTGTCCTTCAAGGAGTGTTGTCCATGGCTAAATCGTATGTATTTTTCTCTTGCAGAAAGTTCTTTGAAATATCAACAATACGCTTCCTTTGTTCACTTGTTATGTTGCGGTCTAAAGAATCAAAGTTCTTGACATTTTATTTCTTTTTGACCGGGTGGTATTGTCTTTCCAGGTTGGCGATCTTGATTGCGTTTTTGGCTGCTTTGTTTGTATTGTCCCGTACGTGGGTACCTTGGTTTCTAAAACTTATGACAAGCCTTTCTTCTCAGGTATACACACGTTTTACCTGCTTCCATTTTGTTCATTAAGATGTTTATCAACTAAAGCGTTCTTCAATCTTTGACAGACTAACGAGCTCTACCAGTTAGCAGCTGTAGCATTTTGCTTGCTTGTCGCTTGGGTTAGTCTGACCACTTGTTCTTCTTACCTATTGGCTGTTTTTGCACATTTGTGCCTCTCAAATTTTCAATTTATGAACCCAGAATCGTTTTGACTTCTTCAGTGTAGTGACAAGCTCGGTCTAAGTCTTGAGTTGGGTTCCTTTGCGGCAGGAGTGATGATCTCAACAACTGATCTCGCCCAGCATACTCTTGAACAAGTATGAATTCAAGTTTGACCCTGTCGATATACATTTCCCTTCTTTGCCCATTGTTCAAAGATTTACTCTACCATATAGAGCCGTTCTTATTTTGTTTGTACCCTTGCAGGTGGAACCCATCCGCAATTTTTTTGCAGCGCTGTTCCTTGCTAGTATTGGGATGTTGATACATATGCACTTCTTGTGGAACCATGTTGACATTCTGCTAGCAGCGGTGTTACTGGTGATAGTGATTAAGACTGTGGTGGTTGCGATTGTTGTTAAAGTCTTTGGATACAATAACAAAACTGCAGTACTTGTAAGACGTGAACCCTTTTTCCTGCTTTCACAGTATTCCAAATCTTCTCTTAGAGAGAGGCCTCACAGTTTTTTTGTCTATAGGTTGGAATGTCACTTGCACAGATTGGGGAATTTGCTTTTGTTCTGCTAAGTCGAGCATCTAATCTTCACCTAATTGAGGTAAGTAATGAAATGCCTCTCTGATTATTTAGATGCTTAGTTATGTGTTAGCATATATCTTCCAGACCGTGTGTGACCACAGTAGCTTTCGGTGGAGCTATTATAACAATGAAGGGGTTTGTGTTTATTTGCAGAGCAAACTGTACCTCCTGCTTCTGGGAACAACTGCTTTAAGCTTGGTATGGTCCATTTCTTTTGTGCACTTGTCCAGTTCCACATCATATTCATTTAAAGCTCAATTCTCAAGGAATAGCAGTAGATTTCATACATAAAAATCAAAATTGTTTAGTAACTATTCAAGAAAAATATGTTACAGGTAACGACACCATTGCTATTCAAGTTGATACCGGCCGTTGTACATTTAGGAGTGCTCTTACGGTGGTTCTCTCCTGATAGCTCAACCGAGGTAAATCCAAATCATCTCTGTGTGCGTCTCTCTCTCTCTCTACAACCTTGGCTCAATCTCAACTTCGGACTTTTTTTTCTTCATCTCTACAGATTGGTTTCAAAGGAGATTTGTATCACTCAGAGAGCGCAAAGCGTATTTCTCTAATGATCCAAGGTTCTCTTCACGACTCTTGATGATGTTTCAGTATAACACACAACAACAACATCAAGCCATATCTGATCTCAAGCTAGGCGAAGGCAATGAATGGGAACCGTCGATTGTGTTCCGGATGTATAGATGTTTCGAGAGATCAAAAGAAAACCGAGGAAAGTGTATAAAATCTCTACACGAAGATAATTACAGAGACTTGTAACTTCGCTTCATTTTTCCTTTTACAATGTTTTGGGATTCTTTTTTGGGTAAAAAGGTAGGAAGAGGTTATTTCTTAGTTTGTTTTCTTTCTTCTTATGTTACTGAAACAAACTTAGCAACAATCTTCAACGTATTGTAATGATTACCAACCCACATAAAACTATCTCTTACATAAAGAGTTTTTGAATTAATCGACTACAGAGTACAAAATACAAATACAATTTAATTAAAGAATATTTGATTTGATCCACAAAATATGAAAGAAAAAATGAATCAATGTTTCTTCTTCAACATTTCGTGGGTACCCGAGTTTTTATTGGCTTTAGCTTCAAACCAAGACTCTCCGGAGAAAGAAGCTCTGGCGAAATACACGATGGACTGAGTGGACTCCGGGGGCTATCGCTAACCCGACCAGGCCGATACAGCCCAAATCCCATGAAAAAGAACTCCATTGGTATCAACATCGCATGTGGTTGCTCTTCTGTCACCATTGATCCACAAGCTTGCACCTCCAATTTCAAACAAAAGAACATCAAAGCCTGTTCCAAGAATCTAAATGCCTGTTCTAAGATGACCAGAGTTGTTTTTAGTTACATTAAACCGCATACCTCAACCAAGGCGCTGTATTTTCTGTCCAATGCAGCCACCATGTGAAGAGTTTCAGAGTGGAAAGGAGATTGGTCACCAACAAATATGAGTGTACGGCATTTCAAACTCCTCAACCCATCAGTTATGTCATGTCTCCTGTTAATTGCTTCCAGAAACCGCCTAAGGCTAATACCGTGTCTTTCACCCAGCAGCTGAATAAACATATCATATGATACACGAGTGTTACAACACGTTAAGGTGAAGAAAATCCGTAATCATCTAGAAACTGCTACAACGTTAAGCACTGACCCTTCTGCACTCATGTACAACATCCCGCTCTGGAACTTCAGAGCTACCACGAGCTTCCTGTCGTGATTAAAACAAGATCAAATCGATGTCTACGAGGATATGCGGGTTTCCTCAAGGAATCACAAGAAAGATTACCTTACTGAAGTACCTCTGAAGGAAACGATCTTTTAACAATCCAGACATGCCATAATAGTACAACAAGTTTGACACTACCTGCAGAATTAGTATTAACATCATGTTATTCGTCTGGATGCGAATGAAGCGTGTGACTTTCCCTTTTGTAGATTCAAATAAACGAACCTTGTAATAAAACCATTCAGACCATGAGGGTGCTTTGCATAGAGGCGATATAAGAATCAGACCCAAAACTCGATCTTTATGTTTAATCTGCAACCATAAAACAATCATTGATAAGTAATGAGATATTGTATGATGTTCATAAAATGTAGCTACAAATAAATCCTCAAGGAGCCTCAATGAGTACATACAGCAAACAAGGAAAGGATGTAGGCACCAGCTGTGATCCCCATGCACATTACTGCCTCGAGGCTGCAAGAGACATATACATGTTTTCAGGATTATAGTGCAATTGCCAAAGTTAGAATGGGAGTTGGTTGAAACATGATTCAAGCTTTACCTAAAGAAATTCAATACTTCAAGAATCTGGTCGGCGAGGTCTTCAACAGAAGGCGACGGATCATTGGAACAAACTGGAGCAGCTCCGAACTACAAAAACTCTTTGTAGAAACGATGGAACCGACACAACGTGAGCAAGCAGTAAAGTAGATACAAAAAATGAATTGTTTGAAGACAATCAATTTTGCAAACCTCATGTCCTGGGGGACTAATATGATAGATGCAGAAGTTATGAAGGAGTAAGGACACTGCTTCAGGGCAGAGAAACAATCCTTGGAAACACGACAAATCTAGCAAACATGAAAAAACAAGAACCGAAAGTCAATTTATCAAGTGATGTGAAAGTGAAAACAAATTCATGTACCAAATGCATATTCCCCACTCTTACAATTTAGTGCTACATCAGGGTAAGTGACCAATGCTGGTTTCTCTTGATCTCCATAGACTACAACTGAAACTAAACCATGGCAAGTTTTCACATGATGCTCCTGCAAAAGATCAGAAAATAAGCAAGAAATAAATCAGTCTATCCAAATTAAGAGAAAATAAACAGTTCCACAGGCTTAATTCTCATATGCACACCATTAATCTTCGACCAAAAATCAGCTAAACATTTAGAAACCAGAATAATCTATAAAATTTAGTTCTTTAAACAAGATACAGCTAAGAAAAGGAACATTCCAACTTTGTTCCAGAAAAAAAAAAAAGGTCCTCAATAGATTCTCCCATGTGCAAAGACTCAGAAAAATCAGTAGAAGAGATAACTTGTAGTTACAAAAAGTCAGACATCATATATCAATCATGGAGCAAAAAAAAGATACCATTTTCAAGGGAATCTCTTGATCTTTTATGCAGAAGCAAAGAGAATCGAATAAAACAAACACCCAAATTGATAGATTTCTGATGAAATCGAAAGGATCATCATAAGACAAAAGTGAAACAACTTTTAACTTTGATTTCAATAAAATTTAAGCACTAAATCAGGATTTCAACAAGTGATTGAAGCTATGAATACTGAAGATATATCTTCAATTACCCAGAAATTCCCAATGAGATTTGAAGCTAATTAAGAAAACTAAAAACCCATAAGAAAGAAAACGAAATGTGACTGTTCTAATCACCATAAAAGGTACAAAACCAGAGCAAAAGAAATGGGTAGAGAAGACATAAAAAGTAAGTAAATTTTCGTAGCTCAATGTGTAAAACAAACCTTGCCACCATTGTAGATCTCTTCAATGTCGACTGAGACGTCGTCGTTTAACCCCGTCATGACCCGTGAAAACCCCAAAAACTGCGCCTTTCGCTTCTCTCTCTCTCTCTCTCTAATACCTCACTTATATTGAGATAGAAAGAGAAAAGGAATACTCTTTTTTGGTTTCTTCTGAGCCTATTGCCTTAGATTGTACGCTTCAACGGCTCTTTTAGCTTTCTCTGATTTGTCTTCTTCTTCGATAAAGTGGACCACACTCTCTTCTCTTCCCTGTCTCGATGTCTGTGTGTTATAACAAAGCCGCGTTGCGTTAATGGCCAGCGGTTAATCAAAGTCTCCACCGACGCCGATGAGACCTTTTTTGTGGTTTTTGATTTGCACCGAACGGCGCCGTTTTTAATATTCGTCTCTCTTTCTCTCTTTTTTTTTTTTTTTTTCCTCACTTTTTTCATTTATTACATTCATGTCCTGATCGGTAACATTGTTAGACTTTCTAATTCTCTTTTCCATCATAAGCACAATTTTGTATAATCACGATTTTAATTTATTATGTCGGTTTGCCAATTTTAGGACAAACAACAAAAATTGATCGATTAATACATTTTCCTTTTCATTTCATTTAATTGAACAACTTTACCAAATTTTGTTTGTCTTATAGTCTTAGTGGTAATTAGATTTAGAGCAACATTTAAACACCCATTACATGCTGGAAATTACTAGAGAGGAACTAAATCCACTATACCATCAACTCCTATCGTTTTACCATTTCATGTAACATACCTTTTTTTTCCCCCAATCTAAAAATATGATTATCCATCTACAATAAATGAATCTAATCATTTTTTAGGAAAAAAGTTTGGTAGACCTTCCTGTTGAAAACAAATTTTTCTGGTTGCTAATCAAAACATGATAAATATAGTCCAACACCTAGACCGCGGAAAAGGCGATGTGTTCTCGATATCATCTCGCCTCCTCAAAAGGCCTCGACGGAAAGGTATTTATCCGAATCCCGGAAACCCTAGCTCCCGGAGCTCCCAATCAATTAGACAAAACATTAGACTTCCTAATTCTCCTTTTTTCATCATCACACTATAATTTTTGTATCATTGATGGGCCAAAAATTCGACAAGCTTGTAGAAGGCCCATTAGTATGTTCCCTTATACCCAAACGCGATTAAAAACGGCACCGTTTACTCCTTTCCCATTTTCTTCCATATAAATCGTTTTAAAGTTTTTTGGAAAAACCCTAATCGACGGCGACGGCTGGTAAGATGAATGACGCCGGAGCTAAGTCGGAGTCGCTGCTGAGAGTTGCAGAAATCGGTGGAAGAGGAAGGAGTTTGGTAGCTGCACAGTCTCTCCGTGCCGGACAAGTTATTCTCAGAGAATCTCCGCTCCTTCTCTACTCTGCTTTCCCATTTCTCTCCTCTGCTTCTCCTTACTGCGACCATTGTTTTCGATTGTTACCTTCATCGGCGCAGAAATGTCAATCTTGCTCTCTCGTCTCCTTTTGTAGCCCTAATTGCTTCGCCTCTCACTCCCCTTGGGTCTGCGAATCTCTTCGCCGGCTTCACCAATCATCCTCCGCCGCATTCGCCGATCAATCTCCGGAACGCCAAGTCCAAGCTCGTTTCCTCCTCTCTGCTTACAATCTCGCTGCTGCTTCTCCTTCTGATTTCCAGATATTGCTATCTCTTCAAGGCAATGGAGATTCTACTTCTGATTCCGCCGCAGCTGATTTCCTTCATTCTCTTTTATCCGCCGTGTGTCCACCTCTTCCGGTTTCATTCTCGCCGGAGCTCACGGCTGCTCTACTGGCTAAGGATAAAGTTAACGGCTTTGGTTTGATGGAACCGTTCTCTGTTTCGAACGAGAGAAGATCGGTACGAGCTTATGGGATTTATCCGAAGACTTCGTTTTTCAATCATGATTGTCTTCCTAATGCTTGTAGATTCGATTACGTTGACTCTGCTTCCTATGGTAATACTGATATCATCATTAGGATGATCCACGATGTTCCTGAAGGAAGAGAAGTATGTTTGAGCTACTTCCCTGTGAACATGAGCTATTCGAGCAGACAAAAGAGATTGCTTGAGGATTACGGTTTCAAATGTGACTGTGATCGGTGCAAAGTGGAATCTAGTTGGTCGGAAGGCGAGGAAGATGAGAGCGATGTCGTGGAAGAGATGGAGGAAGAAGATGAACAAGAAGAAGAGATGGATGATTCAGAGGGTGAGAAGGAGGAAGAAGAAGAAGCTTGTGGAAATGGTGTGGATGATGAATCCAGTTTCCCTCACGCTTACTTCTTTGTGAGATATATGTGTGAGAAGGAGAATTGTTTTGGCACTCTCGCTCCGCTTTCACCGAAGACTCATGATGCTTCGAGGGTTCTTGAATGTAATGTTTGTGGAAGCCTTAAGGAGGATGAAGTTGGTGTAAATCAATGAGACTCAAGCTGGTTCTGTGGTTGATGCAGACAGACCCAAATAACAAGAGATTTGTCTTGAACACGAGCCAATGTTTGTTTATGTTTGGTTCCTCTACTCACTTTCTGAAATCATATGCTTAATACTATTCCAATTTAAGTTTTCTTCTCCTATATAGTCTCCTGAGTGAATTGTAATGGTATGTGGAATTATATTGAAGCATCAGTTTTGTTGTGTATTTGGAGCATCAGTTTTTGCCTGGTTGAAAGAAAAATCACACCTTTTTCACTTCTAAGCTGAAAATTATTCATAATTGTACAAGTTTTTGCTCAGTTGAAAAATAAGTTTTATTCACTTCTAAGCTGAAAATTCAATTGATCTTGGCTTGTTTTGGCGGTGGGAAATGATTTCTTCCATTCCGGCCAGCATAGGGCGGCCACCAGTATTCCGGCGAGACACCGTTTGATATCATATAACTCTTCAATGTACTGATTAAAACATAATTATAACATTCATTAGAACAATGATACAAAGTCTGATAAATTAAAATATGCCTTATCATTCTCTAATGTTGTAACGACATTTAAAAGAACAAAGGTATACATCAACTCCGGCCTTGTGAACCTTAAGAATGGAAGGGAGCTTGCATCGAGAGTTACACACAGAGCAAAGTGGTCTATCAATAGAGGTGTTGGATACCACTTTTCCATTCGAGCTTGTTACTGAAGCTGGCCTGGTAAAATTGTTGTCTCCCACATGGCAGGAAATAATTGAACCTGGCATGAGATATGAGAAGTCTCCCACAACACAGGAAATATGCAAAACAACCCCACAATCGTTGCATGCATAGAACCCTCTCTTTGGATCCACTTCTGTTTCACATGCCTCGCACCAATATTTTTCATCCACATTTATGTCATCACCATATGACAAGAAGAGAGGATGATCATCGTACCTATTTTTCATTACCTTTTTTGGTAAAAGAGCACACTTGGCGTCCAAAATATAGTCACACTCATCACAACTAAAGACAGAGTTTCCCTCGTCCCCACATCTACTACAGTGCTTACAGTTACGTGTATAGTATAAAGGATGTGGATGGCTTTCGTGCGCAAGTGAATCTGAAATCGAAGCGCATCGTATATCTATATCCACGTAAACTGCTTCGTACCCGAAACCGGTGAAGTATTGACGACAAAGCACACACAAAGCAATCTTTTCAAAGCGAGAATCTGTGCGTAGTGTGAATGGCTGGTTGTTGCACATATGACGTTTCTTCCGTGGAAGGTTAGCACATTTTTCGTGGAGAATAAACTCACACTGCTTGCAACTGTAGAACGGTTCTGAACAAATCTGGAAGACACATGCTTCACAATGTGTGCTTTCAGGTAGAACCATCCCATCCTTGTTGATTTGTAAGTTATGATCATGGCTGAAATGTTTAATCGTCTTTTCGTCAATCACCTCGAAAGGCGCAATTTCCTCTTCTTCGGGTGTCCCTTCCCATTCAACCATGTCCCATACATCTTGGCTCGTTGCGCATCTTGAATGAACAGTAAAAGTAGGACATTTTGTGCACGTGTAAGCCCCGTAGAACCCATCAACGTTTTTACGGCAAACTTTGCATTTCCACTCTCCATGTCCAAGGCGAGGGGTGTAAGAGATGCGGTGATCGTGGCGGTTGATGTTTATGACGCGGGGTAAACCAATACATTCCCGATGGATCATGAAATTGCACTCAAGACAGAAATAAGGGCTTCGGTCACCAAGCGTCCCACAAGCATTGCAAGTGAAATCGATGAGTCTTGGAACAAGATGAAGTTGATGTTCATGTGTCGTGGGGCATTCAACATCAACCGGTGGAGGGTTTTTCATACATGCTCTGCAGATGCTGAAATTACAAACAGCACAGTGTTGAAGTTGGTGACGTCCTCGATCAAACTCTGTCGTGCAAAGAAGGCATTTCTTGTCGGCGTAATCAGGGACTTGACATTTAAGTGACTTGAGAGGGTGTTGGGGGTGGGAAGTGTGGTATGCTTCTGGAAAAAAATCTACACAGTCCACATGGATGACAAACTCGCATTCATGACATGTATAATGTGGGACTGTCGCGTTTACATATCTCTGACACGTTTTGCAGATTTTCCATCCCCTGTAAACGCCAGATTCACGGAAGAGTTGGAGTGGATGCTCGTGTCCGTAGGAATTTGCAGGAAGAACAAGTGGTTCTGGTCTCCTGGCACACTCCAAATCCAACTTGAAATCACATATTGAACAACAATATCCGACTTTGAACTCTTTTCCACAGAAACAAGTAGATGGTTCTGAATCTAGGTTGTTGATCAGCTTGAGGGGATGGTCGGGATGGGAAGAGTGGTTGATTTCTGGTAAGGGCTTGGCGCACTCTTTATGGAACACAACATCATCACAACCAAGCTCATTGCAACGGAAGCCCCCGTAAATGTTAAAGTTTATATCGATGAAGTTGCTGTCCCCTATAGCGTAATCATCAGAGCCTGAGCTGCACAGCTTACACTTACTAAAAGCAAAGCGAGTAAAAGGTATCAAAGGATGCTTGTGAAGTTGTGGTACTTGAACTCTTTCCATGCTGATTTGCTTACTTCCAAAATCCATTGCTCTCCTCTTCTACGGTAGTTTCTTGTTTTTGTTTTTCTTTCTTTCTGGATTTTTCAAAGTGATTGGTTATATATTTTATTCAGGACTTTAGCTCATCCACCGTTGGATTTATTTAATTAACATGTGTTGTCCGGGCAGAAGAATGAATGAATACAAAAAAGGGCATTCAAATTTATTCAATGTTTGGTTAAAATGGTTAAAAAAGCAATAAATAGAATCGAAATTTACAGATTAAAGGATGGAAAAGTAAAGTTTGTGGAGAAACAATTTGAACCACAAATCCTTGAGTCCTTGACCAAACTAGCTTGGATTGTAGTTGGTTGCCAATAAGTGAGCAATCTTTATGGAACACAGCACGTTCATTGACACCCCAACTCATTGCAACATAGCCTCCATAAATGTAAAAGTCTATACCGCTATTTATGGAACACAGCACGTTCGCACCCCCAAACTCATTGCAGCGGTAACTATAAGCAAAGCGAGTAAAAGGTTTCTTTGTTTTTCTTTTTCTTTCTTTCTGGATTTTTCAAAGTGGTTATCTTTTATTCAGGATTTATAAAGGATGCTCGTGAAGTTGTGGACCACATCCGGCAAAAGAATGAAAGAATACAAAAAAGGACATTCAATTTTATTTTATTTTTGGTTAAATGGTTAAAAATAAATTAAATAGAATCGAAATTTATGGATATGTAAGGTTGCCAATAAGTGAGCATTCAAGTCTCTGAAACCAAAGTTTAACTTGTATCCATAAAGTTTAACTTTCAGAAAAACAAACACATGTTCTTGTTAAACCCATGCTGCTCTACTCCCATTTCAGTTTTATTGCTTGGAAAGTGATTGCTTGGAAAGTAACAGATTCTCATACAGACAAAATAAAGATAACATAAATCAAACTGTGGAATCTTCAACATCACTATCATCGCTATCATACTTGGGATACTTAACACTTCTCTTCTCACTAGTGTTTCCTTTTTCCCTTCCTCTTCTTTCCTCCATTCTCCACAGTTTTCATTGACCGTGCCGCACTTACCAATGCAGCATTCGTCATTTCATCTTTCTTTTCATCCTCTTCGCTGTCTTCAGACTCATTATCAGATTCAACATCTTCTTTCTCTTCACATTTATCAATAGAAAACAGCTCGGCCTCTACAACCTTGTCCTTTGCATTTATTGAAATCTTTTCTTGAGCCTCGGCTATGTTAACACAATGCTTCATAATTGCATTTCCAGATGATATCCCTCCTTGTCCCTCAATGTTAGTTAATAGCTCTGCCAAAAGATTTGGAAAGCAAAACAAAATATAAGAGGATGCTTTTCAGTATCATCCTACTCGCTTTGTATGTTTAATTTTTTACCTGTTATGAGATCTTTGGGAGAAGACCTGGCTTCTGGATCAGCACCTCCAATCATTTTGATCCATTTTGTAACTTGTAAACGCAACTGCGAACTCGAGAATGCGCTGTAATAAGAGAGAACTCTTTTCTAATCTTCGATCTTCCTGCAATATGTAAAAAGAATGAGATTATTTCATGGAGCTTGTCAGGCAAAAGACTCAGTTAGAGTTCAAGAACTTTGAAATCATGTTTTCTTACCTGCAAAACTCAATAGCTTCATGCGTAAGAATTAACCTCAAAATAGTCAAACTTTTTGTAAGGTTTGCAGCTAACTTGGTGGACAGGAAAGAATAATCTACCAATACAACTGCATCATACAAAACTCTCCTCAACACAATTTTTTCTTCAGATTTCTGCATAGAGAGAGAGAGAGCTTTAATTTTGAGTCAATTTGAAAAGGCGAATATATATGCACAAGGGAAATGGATACTAAGCAACCTCACTCACCACATAAGTTCTCAGTTCTCACTAATATATGTAAGCACAACAGAACATGCACGGTTAAAAAACTAACCAGAAGATGCGAATCAAGAGGCAGTTTCGGCTCTATGAGCATGTTCACAAGGACATCTGCAGAGCAAAAGAGTAAATGAAATGAACATTTTAGAACCTCAATAACTAAAGAGATCAAACAACCGAATAGGACTAAATTTAGATACTTACCAAAGAAGTAGGGATTACGGAATGTCGTTATGGATCCAACGACCCAATTAGTCAATTCTTTCTCTGTATCACCTCTCATAGACATTCCTCTAAACTCTAGCATCAGTTTCAAGAAAAATGCCTCAGCAAGAACAACACAAGCCAAGTAATTCACACTGAAACCTTCATCATTCATCTTCTTGCAAACATCATCACTAACAAGAGGGAAGAAGGAGCCCAAATCTTTTTCACTCCAAACGCGAGCCAAGTCTCCAACAGAAACACTTAAAATCTACTTCTTCGTTTAAATCATTGCTAGAGCAAACACTCAGATACCCAAGCATTGCATTAACCAACCACTTAGCCTCTCTCAAGGCTGGTTTTTCCTTGTTCGAGCTCACATCTTTGCTCAAGAGCACATTGACTAGCTCGTACACATCAAAGATAAGGGGATCAAGCAATCCGATGCTTATTGACGAATTACTAGGCGCAGAGCAGGCGGATATCAACTGAAACATGCCTTTAGCTGAGGCAACTCTACTCAAAGCGTCTTCATTTTCAGGTTTCTTGACGCGAGACGATAATCCAGTGTATACCCAGATCGATTCGAACGTCGGGTCGAGCTTCGATTGCATCAAATTGTAGAAAACATGGACGAAATGTGAGAAATTCGAACCTCCACCATCAAATCTCAGCTAATGAAAGAGCCCTAATTCTCGGATTTGGGAATTGAGGGTTTTTAGGAGATTTAAGAGTTTCAAAAGTGGGACCCGCTTAAGTGGAAAATCCAACGGCTACGATCGGCTTCAGAATTTTATCCTTTTATTGGCAAAATTAAACCACGTAATTAAATTATCTTACAGGCTATTGGTCAGAACAATGGTCCCACTTTGAGTAACCAATCAGAAAATCCGTCAAGAAACGCAAGATCGATCACGGCAAAAACCAAGAATTTTCCGGCGACAAAAACGTGAGAGAGTTGTTGTCTTTGCTTCAATGGTGGTGGAGATGAATCGAGTTGTTGTAGCCGTATCCTTAATGATGCTGGCTTCGTCGGCGTTACTACCGGCCGCCGAGTGCGCTAAGAAACCGGCGACTTAGGTTTTTACTCCAAGATAGTCTTCCGAGTCAATTGCACTGGTCTGTGGAATTATATTGGAGCACCAGTTTTATTGTGTATTTGGAGCATCAGTTTTTGCCTGGTTGAAAGAAAATTCATAACCTTTTCACTTCTAAGCTGAATATTATCTTCGGTTTGTTTGTCACCTGCAATCCAAAAGGAGGATCAAGAAGCACAAAATCTATCACCGGTAGAAAACTCAAACACAGTAAAACACGTGTTCAAGGAAGCGGAAACAGAGACATGCCCAGCAAGAGAAGCAGAGGCATTGCTTGTGCAAGCAGTACACGATCCATCTCCATTAGCAACATCTAAGGGAGATGAAAAAGAGGATGGAGAATGGTCAACACCGACTCGTGTTGGGCGTAGTCCGGGGAAAAGTATAAAGGAATTGGAGTTTGGTCAAGTGTCAATACTCTCACATTCACGTTTCTCGATTCTAAGTGAATCAGACAAAGATGGGGACCAAAAGAGAAATACACCAGAGGAATCAAGCAATGATGGAGCTGTCACAGTGGAAACCAATGGCAAAGGAGATGAAGAAAATACATTCCAGGTGACGTATGATAATCTGGATATCAATTTGAATGGTGAAAACCAAAGAGAACATGATATTCCCATTAGACAATCTTTACCACGAAATTCAAAAGACAAACACAAGTTTCTTGCGGAATCCTCTAGTAAAAAGCTTATGGATGCCAATCCTAATGTTTTGAACAAAAGGACCTCTCGTAGAACTTGTTAATGTCTGGATTCTTCTGGAATATAAGAGGATTCAATCAATCAACTAAGCATTCGGTTGTCCGGAATTGGATAAAACAGAATTCATTTCAATTTGGTGGATTAATGGAGACACGAGTCAAGGAGGTCAAAGCTGAGAAGATCGTTGCTGCAGTATTCAAAGATTGGTCTTTCTTGTCAAACTATGAATACAATCGTCTCGGAAGGATATGGGTGGTATGGAATCCTAAAGTTCGACTTACTCCGTTCTTTAAAAGTGGACAGATAATCACTTGCTCGATCCTGCTCGATGGTAAGAATGATGAATTCTTTTGTTCATTTATCTATGCTTCAATTCACGCCGAAGAAAGGAAAGAATTGTGGAAAGATTTACGACATCACCAGGACTCTCCACTTTTCAGAGATAAATTCGTGGCTGATTCTTGGAGATTTTAACGAAATCCTTGATGTAGAGGAACACTCGGGCTTTTTGAATTCTCAAACTATACCGTTGGGAATGAGAGATTTTCAAGAGGTAATACGACATAATTCTCTCGTCGACATGGCCTCTCATGGTCCACAGTATACGTGGTGCAACAAGAGAAAAGAAGGATTGGTGTGCAAAAAGCTTGATCGTGTGTTAATGAGTCAAGCATGGCACAATTTTTCACCACAATCATACTCTGTTTTTGAAGCTGGTGGTTGCTCGGACCACTTGAGATGCAGGATTCAGATCACGACCAAAACATTGCGGCCAAAAAGACAATTCAAATTCACAAATGCAATCACAGCCTCTACACGGTTCATGCCGTTGGTTGAATCTTATTGGACGGAGACCGATGTCTTATTCAATTCCACTTCAGCAATGTTCCGATTGTCTAAGAAACTAAAGGCACTAAAACCGGATCTGCGACATATAAGTCAAGATTACCTTGGAGACCTTACGAAGAGAACAAAGAAAACATATGAACTGCTCTGTGACTTGCAGCTGCATACGTTAACAAATCCAAGTCACAATCGTTTGGAAGAGGAATCTCAAGCTTATGCTAAATGGAAACATCTATCGGATTTAGAAGAACGCTTCCTACGACAACGATCGAAACTTCATTGGTTAAAAGTTGGAGATGGGAACAATCGATTTTTTCACAATGGAGTTAAAACAAGAGAAGCAAAAAACTCAATACGAGAGATTGAAAGAAGTGATGGAACGATTGCAACCACTCAGGAAGATATCAAGGCAGAAGCTGAGTACTTCTTTAAGAACCTTTTTTCTCATCAGATTGACAACACACGGATGTCTGATGCATCTCTACGTGAGTTGATGAGTTTTGAATGCAGTGAGTTAGATGTCGAATTGTTGGGCAGATCCGTGACCGAAAAGGAAATAAAAGATGTGGTTTTTGCTATGCCGGATAATAAATCGCCGGGACCAGATGGGTATACAGCAGAATTCTTTAGAGAAGCTTGGGCAATTGTGGGCAAAGACGTGGTCGTTGCTGTGCAATCTTTCTTCGACAAAGGCTTCCTTCCGAAAGGTATTAACTCGACTATCTTGGCACTTATACCAAAGACATCGGAAGCAAAAGAAATGAAAGATTATAGACCGATATCTTGTTGCAATATCTTGTACAAGGTAATCTCAAAAATCTTGGCTAATAGACTCAAGCCGATTCTCCCTAAATTTATTGCTCCGAACCAGACTGCTTTCGTAAAAAACAGACTTCTAATGGAAAATGTTCTCTTAGCATCGGAGATGGTCAAGAACTACCACAAGGACACAATTTCATCTCGATGTGCTGTTAAGATATATATATCAAAGGCTTTTGACTCCGTCCAATGGCCATTTTTGTTATCTACACTCTCAGCTATAAGAGTTCCCGAGAAATTCATCCACTGGATTAAGTTATGTGTCACTACGACATCTTTCTCGGTTCAGGTTAATGGAGAATTGGCAGGTTTCTTTAGGAATGAAAGAGGTCTCCGTCAAGGCTGCTCTCTATCGCCTTACCTCTTCGTTATATGCATGAATGTGCTCTCCCGAATGTTGGATAAGGATGCAAGTGCGAAGAAGATAGGTTATCATCCTTCTTGTAAGAATGTCGACCTCACAGATTTGTGTTTTGCAGACGACTTACTGGTTTTTTTAGATGGAAGTAAGCGATCCATCGAGGGAATTTTAGAGGTCTTCACAGAATTTGCAACATTTTCGGGTTTGACAATTAGTCTTCAAAAATCAACGATTTACATGGCGGGCATCTCTGATGAGCTAAAGGCTTCTATTCTGGATCATTTTCCTTTTGGTTCAGGCTCATTGCCGGTGAGGTACCTGGGTCTTCCCCTTTTGACTAAAAGAATGACAGTACATGACTATACCCCTCTCCTTGAGAAAATTCGAGGGATGATCAGTAGTTGGACAACTCGATATCTCTCTTTTGCAGGCCGTTTGCAGCTTATTGGGACTGTAATCCATAGCCTAACCAATTTCTGGATTTCAGCATTTAGATTACCTAAAGCCTGTATGAAGGAGATGGACAAGCTCTCATCAGCATTTCTTTGGTCTGGGCCGGAGTTAAACTCTAAGAAGGCTAAGATATCATGGAGTGAAGTTTCTAAGCCAAAGAATGAAGGCGGGTTGGGACTTAAACCGATAATGGAGGCAAATAAGGTGTGTTGCTTAAAGCTTATATGGAGAATACAATCGGCTCACTCCTCTTTGTGGGTAAATTGGGTTCGCCGGTATTTAATTCGAAAAGGATCTTTCTGGACGGTCAAAGAAACAACCTCTTTAGGATCTTGGATGTGGAAGAAGGTCCTAAAATATAGAGTTCTGGCAAGGGATTTTATAAAAGTGGAAGTTCATAATGGATGGACAACTTCTTTTTGGCTAGATGATTGGTCATCAAAAGGTCGGTTGATTGACATTACGGGATTGAGAGGCTGTATCGACTTGGGAATCCCATACCAAACGGTTGTGAACAAGGCTATATGCACTCATAGGAAACGCAACCATCGATTGGACGTGTATAATGTCATAGAAGAAGTTATAGAAAAGCAAAAAGAAAAATTAACATCACATTGTGACGATGTGGTTCTTTGGCGGAAGAAAGGAGACAAATTTAAACCACATTTTAACTCAAAAGGTACATGGGAATTGATCCGTCTGTCAACTCCCCCTACGCCATGGTGGAAGGGAATTTGGTTCTCTTACGGGACACCAAAATATTCTTTCCATGCTTGGCTTGCCATTAGAGATAGATTGACTACGGGTGATCATATGCTTTCTTGGAATGTAAGTGCCAACGGCTCTTGCATCCTTTGTCGAGGTATGATTGAATCGAGAAACCACCTCTATTTTGCTTGCACGTTCTCGGGGAAAATTTGGAGAAACCTTATGCGAAATATCCTAGCACATCAGTACACAGCTGATTGGACTGTTATTGTTGGATTGTTGGTGGACACGTCAAGAGATCATCTACAATTATTCACCATTAGGTATGTGTTCCAAACTACGCTTCACACGATATGGAGAGAACGCAACAATAGGCGCCATGGGAAAAATCATTTAACGGCGAAACAACTAATCCAAATCATTGACAAACAAGTTCGAAACAGATTCGCAACGATTCGAGGAATGGGAGATCGAAGATACGACGACGGAATGGAGCTTTGGTTTGCCTCGCGATAACCAACTCTATCATCTTGAGCTACCGATTTGCATTTTCTGCTTTTATGAGTTCAAATAAATGATACACTTGTTGTAAAAAGGCTTTTTTGGAGTTGAATAAATTTAACATTTGATTCAAAAAAAAAAAAAGAATATTATCTTGAATTGTACAAGCTTTTGCTTAGTCGAAATATAAGTCATAAATCTTTTTCTTTTCAATTTTTTTGAGATGAAGATAATCCAGCAATCTAGCATCGTAATACTATTGATTAAAGAAAAACATACTTATAACATCCACTAGAACAATGATATAAAGTTTTTTATTCATCAAACATGGCTTATCAAATCTCTAACAGGTTAAAGACCAGAAGTATACAACAACTCCGGCCTTGGAAAACTGAGGAACGGAAGGGAGCTTGCATCTAGATTTACAAACAGAGCAAAGTGGTCTACAAATAGAGCTGTTGGGTACCACTTCGTAATTTATCCCTGGCATCATAATGAAAAGTCTCGCACAACGCAAGAAACATGCAATGTGACTCCACAATCATTGCATGTATAGAACCATTTCTTTGGGTTTACTTTCTTTTCACATGCTTCGCACCAATACTGGCCATCCACACAGCTTTCACCATAAGACAGGGAGAGAGGATGATCGTCGTACCTATGCCTCATTACCTTTTGTGGTAAAAGAGCGCACTTAAAGTCCAAGCTAAAGTCACACTCATCACAATGAAGCATTCCTCTCCCCTTACATCCACTACAACTCTTAGAGGTAGGTTTAGAGTCGAAATATAAAGGATGTGGATGGCTTTTGTGCATAAATGGTTCTAATATTGAACCGCATCGTACATCTAGAGTCAAATCACTATTAGCGTACCTATAGCCGGTGGAATATCGTCTACAAAGAAAACAATTAAAGCTATCATGGTGAGACCCCGTGTGTAGCGTCAAAGGTTGGTTGTGGCACAAGTGTCGTTTCTTCCGAGGAAGGTTAGCACATTTTTCGTGGATGATGAAATCGCATTGGTCGCAACTGTAGAACGGTTCTGAACAAATCTGGAAGACACATGCTTCACAAAGTGTGCTTTCATGTTGAACCATCCCATTCTTGTTGATTCGTAAGTTGTGATCATGACCAAAATGCTTTATCGTGTTATCATCAATCACCTCGAATGGCGCAATTTCTTCCTCTTCAGGTGTCCCTTCTAGTTCTATAATGTCCCATACAACTCTTTGCTAAGCCATTAAGGGTCTACATTAAGAAGAAGAGAGCTGAGCTGGACAATTGAAGATGAGCTGGATAAGTGAAGACCGTTAACTGATGACATGGAAAGGCTTTACGATTTGTTGTTGCAGGTTTTAGTATATAATATTTGTTATACTTTTCTGTGGAACTATCTAGAGATTGGATCAGGAAATTGTGAGAGAGATTGTTCTCTGCAATTGGCAATCATCAAGAGAGTGTTCTTGAGATTGAACCATATCAATTCGTCATCGGAGAGTCTCCGTCACGTCTTGATATTGTATTCCTTTTGTTAAGAAATAAAGATTGAGTTGTTTCTTAACAAATTGGTGCGGTGAGACGAACGAAGCTTCGCGATAGTCAACAATGGAGGAAAGCGCACAAATCACGGAGGAGATTCAAGGAAATTTGGCAGAATTAAACGGTCAAGTATCGACGATTCGTGGTGGTTGGGAGCGTTTGACGGAAGCAAATACGGAAATCACCGGTCGATTGAATACGATGGACAAGAAATTTGAGTCAGTGGATAAGAATATTCTGCTGATCTCGCAAACCTTGGCTCGGATTGAGGCGAATCGGTTTTCCGATAAATCACAAGGAAAAGCCATCGCGACTTCTTCCGGCACAGCGAATGAGGTTAGTCCTTCTGATTCCGATAACAATCCGGGGAATACTCAGCTAGGTTATCGAGGAATTGGTAGTGTATTAGAGAATCGAAGTGGTTTGTTGAAAAAGATTGAGCTGCCTGTGTTAGATGGTACAAATCCGTATGGGTGGATAACTTTGGCAGAAAGATTTTTTTGTTTGGGCAATTACACAGATGCAGAGCGTTTGGATTTACTATCAGTCAGTTTACAAGGTCCGGCATTGAATTGGTTCAATCGTGAGCTTGAAAGTGGACCGTTTAGAGATTGGGCTCAATTTAAACGCAGAATGATTGCTAGATTTAGTCAAAAAGTGGATGAGAATCCATGAAAGCGTTTATTCAGCATGAAACAGACGGGATCAATTGCAGATTATATCAATGAGTTTGAAGAGTTGACAACAATAGTGAAGGGAGTGGATGAAGCAAATTTGGAGCATGTATTTTACAATGGCTTAAGGTCAGAAATGCAGGAAGTGATCAAGATGAAGAAACCCCAGGGTTTAACATCACATTTTGAAGCCGTTATCACAATGGAGGATAGTGCTTTCTGTAAATCAATGGCTGCAACAACAAACTCATCTCACTTGCAACGTTCATCAACATTTGTTCCTCTGAAGACTTCTTCAATATTCAATTCACAACGTGCATGGCAGTCGCCAAATTCACAATCTTATACATCAAAAGCGGGGTTTAAAACCATGGATCAGAGTTCAGGAGTAAAGACACAGCCGAATGACAAACAACCATGGAAAAATCAAGTTTCGGGACAGTTTCCGAATAGAAAACAGTTAACACCAGCAGAATATGCAGAGAAAAGGAAATTGGGATTGTGTTATCAATGTCCTGAGAAATGGTCGAGGACTCATAAATGTCAGAACGTGGAGTTACAGGTGTTTACTGTCATTAATGGATGTGAGATTGAGTTGTCAGAACCAGAATGGGTTGATACTTTTGAGGCTGAAGAAGGCGGAATTACAGAGTTGATGGAACTGTCTTTGTTCTCATTTCTGGGTTTAGACTCACCAACAACAACGAAATTATGGGGCAAGATTGGTAAGATTGATGTGGTTGTGATGTTGGATAGTGGAGCCACTCATAACTTCATGGATCCTTCACTTTTGGAAAAAACGCAGTTGTTACCAGTGAAAGACAATCGTTTAGAAATTTTGTTGGGCACTGGAATCACAGTGAAAGGCTCAGGGATGTGTAAGGAGGTGCAGTTTAATCTACAGTCCTTGAAATACACAGCTGATTTCATTGTGTTGGAGTTAGGCAATGCGGCTATCATTTTGGGAGTACAATGGCTACGTACATTGGGAAAGTGTGAAGTAGATTGGGAGAATCACGAATTTTCCTTCATGTACAAAGGCCAGACAGTTACTATGCGTGGTGATCCGTCTTTGCACCAACGTGCCAGCATACTCAAGGCCATACAATATGCGAGTTTGCCACAAAGTTTTGGGTTTGATGTTGAACTATTTCACACAGTGCCGGCTGAAGATATTCATATCATTCCGGAGCAAATTCAACATTTATTGGACAAGTTTATGAAAGTTTTTGCAGAGCCTATTCAGTTGCCTCCTCTTCGAGATAGAGAACATCCTATCAACTTGATAGCAGGCACTGGACCAATAAGTGTTCGTCCTTATCGCTACCCTCATGCGCATAAGGAAGAAATGGAAAAACTAGTTTCTCAAATGCTCGAAGCTGGTACAATTAGGCCAAGTCGAAGCCCTTATTCCAGCCCAGTTTTGTTAGTAAAGAAGAAGGATGCAAGTTGGAGATTTTGCATAGATTACAGAGCATTGAACAAGATGACAATTCCAGATAAATTTCCTATTCCGGTTATTGATCAGCTTCTCGACGAGCTTCATGGGGCACAAATATTTACAAAATTGGATTTAAGGGCAGGTTATCACCAAATCAGGATGTTGGAAAGGGATATCGAGAAAACAGCCTTCAGAACCCCTAATGGCCATTATGAATTTTTGGTCATGCCGTTTGGTCTCACGAATGCTCCGGCAACATTTCAAGCACTCATGAATGAAGTGTTTAGACCATTCTTGGGACGTTTTGTGTTGGTGTTTTTTGATGATATTCTGATTTTCAGTTCTACAGTAGAAGAACATGTTCATCATCTGCAAACAGTTTTGGAGATTTTTGTGCAACATCAACTGTTTGCTAATAAAAAGAAGTGTTTATTCGGGCAATCACAAGTCGAATATCTTGGACATGTTATTTCTACTGATCCAGCTAAGACAGAAGCGATGAGAAACTGGCCTGTTCCAAAGACGGTAAAGGAGTTACGCGGTTTTCTCGGATTAACAGGATACTACAGAAAATTTGTTAAGCGTTATGGTTCTATTGCTAGACCATTAACTGAATTGCTAAAAACATATCAATTTGAGTGGTCTGAGAGAGCTCAAAGAGCATTTGAGATTTTGAAAGAAGCTATGATGGCTGCTCCGGTTTTAGCGTTACCAAATTTTTCGGAGGTTTTCATAGTAGAATCTGATGCCTCTGGATACGGATTGGGTGCGGTTTTGATGCAACAGCAGAGGCCAATTGCATTTTTCAGTGCAGGATTGTCAGACAGAGATCAGATTAAGCCTATATACGAAAGAGAACTCATGGCTATTGTCTTAGCAATTCAAAAATGGCGACACCATACGGATCAGAAAAGCTTGAAGTTTTTGCTGGAACAACGTGAAGTATCTATGGATTATCAGAAATGGCTTACAAAATTGTTGGGATATGATTTCGATATCATCTATAAACCGGGTGTGGAAAACAAAGCAGCTGATGGATTGTCTAGGATTGTGTCTGAAAAGTCAAGTATCAATGCTGCAGAGTTATCGGCCTTAACAATTCCTACAAGTTTACAATTCCAAGATATACGGAGGGAAATTGAGAACGATGAGCATATTCAAGAAATGTGTAAAAAAGTGCAGGAGGGTACAAAGGAGAGAAGAGGGTACTTGTTGGTCAATAGGAAGCTGTTGTATAAGGGCAGATTGGTGATTCCAAGAACGTCAGCTCACATTCCATTGATATTGAAGGAGTATCATGATGGGTTGATAGGTGGTCATTCAGGAGTTTTAAAAACGTTGAGAAGGGTGCAGAATGTGTTTTATTGGAGGCAAATGACGAAGGACATTCAAAAATATGTTGATGAATGTGATGTATGTCAGAGACATAAATACTCCACTCTGTCTCCCGCGGGTTTATTGCAGCCATTGCTAATTCCGGATAGGATTTGGGAAGCTCTTTCAATGGACTTCATTGAGGGATTCCCAATGTCCCAAGGGTCGAATGTGATTTTTGTGGTAGTGGATAGGCTGAGTAAATATGGTCATTTTGTGAAGTTAAGGCATCCATTTACGGCACCTGAGGTAGCACAGAGATTCACTCACGAGATTGTCAAGTTGCATGGTTTTCCTCTATCGATTGTATCTGACCGAGACAAGATTTTCTTAAGCTCATTTTGGAGGGAGCTATTTAGGTTGGCTGGAACAAATTTGCAGTATAGCCCAGCCTTCCATCCACAAACAGATGGACAAACCGAAGTCTTGAATAGATGCCTTGAAACGTATTTGAGATGTTTTGCTTCCTCCAATCCCAAATCGTGGGCTAAATACTTAACTTGGGCTGAGCTTTGGTATAACACGAGTTATCACACGGCAATTGGTACAACTCCTTTCAAAGTGATATATGGACGTGATCCACCAGATTGAAGTTTGAAGAAGGATCAACAGATAACTTTGAGTTAGAAGCGTGTTGAAGGAGAGGGATGCAATGTTAACTCGTCTCAAAGAAAATTTAGTGGTGGCTCAGGCACGAATGAAAGACAATGCAGATAAACATAGAAGAGAACTTGAGTTTACAGTTGGTGATATGGTTTTCCTCAAACTCAGACCATATCGACAACAATCAGTTTCTAAACGCCTTTGTCAAAAGTTGGCAGCAAAATAATATGGTCTGTTTGAAGTTTTAGCAAAGATTGGAGCAGTGGCTTACAAATTGAAACTTCCTCTGGATTCAAAGATTCACTCCGTTTTTCATGTATCTCAACTTAAACCTGTGTTGGGCGTTAATCATCAGGTGTCACTTCTGCCACCTTCTTTTTCTACAGAGAAGGATTTGGTTATTGAACCACATTTGCTTACCGACACTAGATATGATGAAGCTGGTCATTTGGAGGTTTTGGTGAGTTGGACTGGTCTTCAGGATCATGACCGCACGTGGGTAAGAGCTTCAGATTTGATCAAACAGTTTCCCCATCTGTCGCTTGAGGACAAGCTTCGTTTCGCCGAGGGGGGTATTGCTAAGCCATTAAGGGTCTACATTAAGAAGAAGAGAGCTGAGCTGGACAATTGAAGATGAGCTGGATAAGTGAAGACCGTTGACTGATGACATGGAAAGGCTTTTACGATTTGTTGTTGCAGGTTTTAGTATATAATATTTGTTATACTTTTCTGTGGAACTATCTAGAGATTGGATCAGGAAATTGTGAGAGAGATTGTTCTCTGCAATTGGCAATCGTCACGAGAGTGTTCTTGAGATTGAACCATATCAATTCGTCATCGGAGAGCCTCCGTCACGTCTTGATATTGTATTCCTTTTGTTAAGCAATAAAGATTGAGTTGTTCCTTAACACTCTTCTAGTTGCGCATCTTGAATGAACAACATAGTTAGAACATTTGGAGCAAGAATAAGCCCCATAGAACCCATCCACTTTTTTACGGCAAACTCCGCGTCTCCACTCTCCGTGTCCAAGGCGAGCGGTGTAAGAGATGCGGTGATCATGGCGGTTAATATTTATGACGCGGGGTAAATCGATACAATCACGATGAATCATGAAATTGCATTGAAGACAGAAATAAGGGCTCCTGTCACCTTGCGTCCCACAAGCATTGCAAGTGAAATCGACACGTCTTGGAACAAGGTGAAGTTGATGTTTATGGGTTGTCGAGCTTACAACTATAAACGGTGGTGGGTATTTCATACATGCTCTGCATATGCTGACGTTACAAACATCACAGTGGTGATTTCCTAGAAAAAACTTCATCCCGCAAAGAAGGCACTTCTTGTCAGCGTAATCGGGTACTTCCCATGGTAACTTGAGTGGGTGTTCAGGGTGGGAAGTCTTGTATGGTTCTGGAAAAAACTCGACACATTCCACGTGGAAGGCTGATTCGCACTGATGACATCTATAATAGTGGTTCCTGTAAAGAAGATCATTGTGGCACGCATTGCAAGCTGCCTCAAACTCCTGGTTGTCCTTGCATAGCTCAAGCGGATGCTCGTGTGCGTTGGACTTTTCAAGAATAACAAGTGGAGGTGGTCTCCTCAGACAACCCAAATCCAACTTGAAATCACATATTGAGAGGATGGTCGGGATGAGAAGAGTGGTTGATTTCTGGTAAAGACTCGGCACACTCTTTATGAAACACGGCCTCGCACCCCAACTCATTGCAACGGTAGCCTCCGTAAATGTAACCAGCAGAGAAGCAGCCAGCACAAAAGTCGTTCTCAAAGCGAGTAAAGGGTATCAAAGGATGCTTGTGAATTGGTAGCTCTACTCTTTCCATGGTGATTTGATTTCCAAATCCAAATTTTTGTGGTGGCTTGTTTTTTCCACTCTTTTCGGATTTTTCAAAGTGGTCATTCAGGATCTTGATTCTTGCTATAACAATTAATCAAAATTGTATATGAAAATTAAACGACACACCACGTGAAATGGTTCTTTTACCATTTAGATCCACGACATGTGAGAGGCTCGAGACAACTACAGTAGTACAGTCTGATCCAGGTTTTATTCATTTTTAATATTCTCAATGTTACCGTTTTCTTGATATAAACGGTCCAAAGCAAATTGTAAAATCCTAATTAGTTAATGGCATAGCAGCACGATGGGTCTAATGATTAATTCAAGGGAAGAAATCTCTGATTCTTTTTTGTTCTGAAACATTTGCAAAAAAATGGAAACAATATATTACAAATGAGAATTGTCTTTCTCGGCCTCAAGATGATGAAAGAGACTTGTGGGGGATTTTACTTTCATTTTGAGAGCTTTTAGCGCATTTTGTAGAGTTGGGTCCTTGAGATCTTGCAATGCTGGCCATTCAAAGAATAACTGAGTTTTATGTCGACATCTCGGGGATTCTTCTTGTTTGGTGCAATGGTCATGCTTCCTGTGATCGTTTCACCCTCGCATATGGTTAACACATCTTCCAGGTACAGCACTGTTTGTTTCCAGTGCGTAGCCCGAGATTTTGGTCCTGCATTCCATTTTATGATTGTATCATGAGCTCCAAATATTGACAAAGAAGCTATAGCATCATCATACTTATGCTGTTGTTTCAGAAAAAAATTTGGAGGAAAAGTGTGAACCTGTTGAGAAACCCATCATCTTGTGGCACATGGTGAATGATACATCAAAGTAGGCTACAAGGGCATGGATAAAGTCATTTCGTCGTGCAACGAGCTTAAATGGAGCTGTGAAAGAAGCATCTCCAGAAGCCATCTTAGAGATATCCATTGTCTTTAGAAAAAAAACAGCCAAAACAAATGGAATTTGCATTAGCTACAGGTAACAAAAGAGTTAATCCCGGGATATCAGTAACTACTTCAGCACAATCTTACTTACTTTCAGTAGCTTGCTATCAGTCACGATTTGGTTTCCGTCCACCGTGTCAACGAGAGGTTCTGTAATTGCTCTTCTCTTGATGCATGACATGTCAAAACCATACACGTTGTTCCAAACTGCATAGGAAACGACAAGAGGCAAAGCCGATTGAAAAATCAAGTTTTATAAGTAAACTTGGGCGGAATGAAGGAAAACATTAGAGAAAAGTGAGACAAGATCTTCTTCCTACTCACATTCTACTTTGTCTTCTTTATAATGTGCATCCTCTATGGCTGTAAGATACAGAGAAGCTTTGTCTGGCAGAACAATTCCGCCATCAACCTAAACAAACAAAAAACCCCAAAGCATAAAGAAGTGTTCAAAGCTATAATAAAACCATCATCGACATAACTGTAACAAGGCGAAATCTTTTACTTACAAGCCATTTATTGCGAGCATACAAGACGGTGTCCAGCATATTTTCATACAACAAAAAGTAACCCATCCATTCAGAGATAATCACATCTACTTTAGGAACTGGAAGCTCGATTTCCTCTATCTTCCCTTTCAAAACCGTTATCACTGCCAAAAAAAACAAACACTTGTTCACGCACTACCATCACATTATTATCCATTCGAAGAACACTCTATAGACATTATACCATCAGAGAATCCATTCGACTTAACAATCTCCTTTGCCGTGTCAGCCATTTGAGAACATTCAACCTATTCAAAGAATCATTTATCAATCACATGTATCCAAATCACTCAGAGCTAATTGTGATTAGATGAGAAGATAAAGACATACTGCGTATACGTGAGCTGCTCCTGCTTTAGCACAGAACAGAGACAAGATTCCTGTTCCAGCTCCTACATCAAGAACGATTTTGTCCTTGATAAGAAACTTGTTCTTGTAAATAACATCCCGATAACTCTTTGTCCTCACTACATCTTTTAACATTTCCTAATAATAAGACAATCATCATCATCATCATCAAGTCAGACATCACAAATACAGAACAAAGGATCTCCACTCAAAATTGCAAGATACTTACTTCATGAATACCTGCAAAATCAATCAGTTGGAAACAGAGTTAGTACTTTGTGGAGAAGAAAACATGAAGTAAGTAAACAAAACATGAAATTTCAAAGATTTCTTACCAAAATGTGAGTACGAATCGAAGTAGTAATCGGCGCTGGTTATGTCATCAGCGACATCGGCATTGTCACCTCCTGCATCGCACATTGATTCATCACCATCTTCAAAACGTAACTTCGTGCTCTGATTTTGATCAGAGCCGTTTGATTCTTGCTCGTTGTGGTTGTTCTTCGTACTAGCCATTGCAGCAGAGAGAGAGAGAGTTAGGGTTTTGGAGACAGATTCGAATAGCAGAGAATTAGGGTTTTAGGAAGACAAAACTTATTGTTTATGGTCCATTTTTAGCCGCCGGTCCAATTTTTATTGACAAATAAACCGGCTTGGTTTATTCCGATCCGGTTCGGTTACTCTCAGTGTGTGAAATTTTTATATATTTTGTAGAGAAACAAAAAAATTAGGCTTTCTTTCTGATTCCGACGGTGGTGGCGAGCACGCCGGAAGGTACGGCTTGGTGACGATCACCGATTCGTTCTCCATTGATTTCGTTTTCATATCTCATTTCTGTTTATAAAAGCTTCTTTTTTTGGGTTTTGATTTCTAGGGGTTTTAAGTTTGTTTATTCTGTGTTTTGAGTCTCAGATCTATCTGTAATCTGTTCACTGTGATAATTCTTTGTCGGGGTCATGGGTTTTGATGTGCTTCAATTGGTCCGTCATTGGGACTCGTTCGATCTGTGATTCTGGAATTGGGGATTAGGGTTTTAGTGATTTAGCCTGATATGTGTGAATTTGATGAAAAGCCTCAATCTTTTGGATGACTTGATTCTGAGATTTTTTTTTGGAATTTCTGTTTCGAGATCGTTTTGGATGTTGAATTTCATTGTTGAGGTGTGTAATGAATCAGAAACTGAGTTATGCCTATAGATTCTTGGCTCCAGTAGTGAAGCTTAAGCCTTTTGGAATATCGACTAATGTGGATGTTAAGAAATTGCATATGATTTGATTGCTTGAGAAACTTTGGAATTGTGCTTATTGATGAGCTTGACTCTCTCTTGCTTGCTAGGCTTTAATTTCTGACTTTGAATTGGTAAAAGCTAAACTGGGTTGTTGTTAAATCTGTTTATGGTTTTTTGAAGGATTTTGATTTCGAAACATGGCATCAAAATTGGTACAACTTCAATCGAAGGCATGTCAGGCTTCAAAGTTTGTGGCTAAGCATGGGACTTCCTACTACAGACAGTTGTTGGAGCAGAACAAGCATTATATTCAGGAGCCTGCAACTGTAGAGAAGTGCAGCGAGTTGTCTAAGCAATTGCTCTACACACGTCTTGCTAGGTCGATATCTTTTCTTCTCTCTTTATTCCTGGACATATTTCTAAGGACCATGGTCATACAACCATGCTCTAAATTCAGGGTTACTGAGATATTATTCTCAAACTATCTTCTTTTTTGTTTACTTTCTGAAACATTAATCTTCAGTTAATGCTGAGGAAATGTGCAAGTTGGATTTGCATTACTCGCGAGTAGTGAGCTTTTTTGCCTTTTAGACTTTGGTAGAATTGAAAAAGACATACTTGAGCACTTCGGTGTTATACTCTAATACTTTTGGTCCTCGATCAAAATTGGTATCTTTGAATTGAGCTGGTAATCTCAGATGATTTGGTTAATCTCCGTGCCTGTCATGTTTTTTCAGTCCCGATAACACAATATAAGCACATATTATGTTTTGCTATCAGTTGAAGAGTTTTGGCTTTCTGTAATTTGCAATCTTGATTCTGTAGCTAAAATACTCTTCTTGATCCGTACAGCATTCCCGGGCGCTACGAGACATTCTGGAAAGAACTAGACTACGCGAAGAGCTTATTGAAGAACAGAGCGGATCTGAAGGTGGAAGATGCGGGAATCGCTGCATTGTTTGGCCTAGAATGCTTTGCTTGGTATTGCGCAGGTGAAATCGTTGGCAGAGGATTCACATTCACCGGTTACTACCCTTGAAATTCACTCGGCTATTCCCTCGAATCGATTTTTATATTCAGTCTTTTCCCAGAAACAAAGTTTTGGAGCTAAGGAAAAAAAAAACATTTTGGTAAAGCTCTTAATAAGAAATGAGAAAATGCATTGATACAAGATTCTTCTTAGATATTTGTAATATTTTACCCTTGAAAATTTTAATATCTGATTCGGTATTTGAAACATCGGAGAATTTTAATTTTTGTTATATATTTAGTGGTCGTGAATATTTGAATACATTCAAAAAATTGTAGGAATAATAAAAAAAAAATGTAATTTTTGAGAAGCTGATATATCAATAGTTTAATGGAAAAAAAAATGCAGCTAAGAAATTGGAAAGATAATTATTTAATGCATTTATATGGGTTGACTCGAGATAATATATTAATTTAATTCAAAATCTGAGACAAAGTTTATAAAAAAATAATAAAATTTGATATTCATAAGAACGAGCGGCGAGAAAGTAGGAAGAACCAATGGGATCTTAAGGAGACTCAATTGGAATTTTAGCAATATTTCAAAACCTTAGCGAAGAAGACAACGAAAGATTAACCCAAAATCCAGAAGCTCCTACTAGACGACGACGACGATGATGATTCGCACTTCTTCGATGCGTTTCGCGGCGACTTTCTTCATCGTCTTCATCCTCGTCGATGTCGTTCGCAGCGAGGTTTAACATTTTTTCCCTGAGTTTTCATTCTGTGTTTGTTTTCCTGGGAAAATATCTGCGAATCTGAGTTTCCAAAAGAATCGCATTATTGTAGAATTAGCTGATGATGAAATTGCGTAATTGAAACGTTTCCAAAAAGCTCAGATTCCCATAATGATTTGCTATTTCACTTCACCTCTAGATTCCGTTTATTATTCCTTGTGGTAATTTCAGACAATGAATGATTGTGTTTTTGTTGAATCAAATTGGACAGGAGTGCACCAGAACCTGCATTGCACAGAATTGCGACAGTAAGATTAGTTTTTCTACTCTGTCCTTTGGTTTTTGAGATCCTTTTTTGCGTTTTAGCTACTCACTTGTACATATTTCTTATATTTTTGTTTAAGCTCTTTCTATACGATATGGGAAGTATTGTGGGATTGGACACTTTGGATGTCCTGGTGAGGAGCCTTGTGATGAACTTGATGCTTGCTGTATGGTCCATGACAATTGCGTTGAGTCCAAAGGTAATCCTATCAAGAATGCAAATCCCCTTAGGCCCTTACTCTTTGATTTGTAATTTCTGCGGTTTTAGATGCATTTGCACTACGAAAAAGGTTAATTACGGTTCTTAGGAGTACCAGAAATTGGTATGTACTTTTGGTATTATCAGCTAGAAATATTCACTTTGGCCTAAATTGGGTGTAGCTTTTTGACTTGGGAGAAGAATGATATGCCCATTAGGCCTTTATAAACAGAGCCAGATTAAGTGAAATTATATTCAGTTTGCAATGTATCTTAACTTGAGCAGATCATGGATTTGAGAATTGGGATTTGAGCAGATCATGGATTTGATTTTGCTTTGGTCATATGTAGAGACACTAGAATTGATCATAGATCATTATGCTTGTAGAATTAAGTTGTCATAGCTCAGTGATTTGAAACATATTACCGTGATTCATTCTTCGTAAGCTATAGTTTTTAACGGATTTCAAATACTCAACCTTTGGTCTTGAATTTGGCACGCTTCCGCTGAAACCCTGCTTGTTTGTTTGCCATTTTGCAGGTATGACTAACATAAGCTGCCATAAGAAATTCCAGCGATGCGTAAACAGGCTAAGCAAATCGATAAAACAATCTAAAAACAAAAAGGTTGGATTTTCCACAAAATGCCCTTATTCAGTAGTGATACCGACGGTGAATCAAGGAATGGATATCGGCATTTTATTCAGTCAATTAGGCAATGATTTGAAAGTCGAGCTCTGAGTTTTTTGCTGCGCCTATACACTGGCCTTGGAGCTAAAGTGTTGCCCGGTCCTCACTAGTTTGGAAGAATCTTTGTTGATGATGATTACCTGAACTATTGCCACTGCAAGTCACAGATAGATTTAGTTTATATCTAACACCATTGGATGATTTAACTTGTAATTTCGTGGAAACTATATGCAACTGATGGCATTATGTGATTTTATGCTATACCATACAAGTTTTGATTAGAAACTCTTTTCTATCCTTATGTTCAAGTTATAAAATTATGTTGTATCCATCAGTGTAAGGTTTGCTTTAATTCACCTTTCGAAACCTAAGATGTACCAAACATATACAAAAATGTAGATGAAAAGTGAAACCATAAGAAAAACTGAAACTATTAACACAACATTCACGTCAAAATATTGATAAATTCGTAGTCTAGAATCAGAAACAACAAACTTGCTAACAGTAGATGACAAAAAAACTCATTGCAAAAAAGAATCGATGGCTAAATATAGAAAAAGATTGAAACAAATCTAGAACAAACCACCCCAAAGCATCCAAGTGATAATAGGTCAACCCAAAATGTCTCAATTCATTCCTCTAACTATCTTTTAAACCTTTGACTCGCAACTAATCGATAAAGTCTGTTGCTAAGCTGGCAAAGTTACATCTGCATGCATTTACTATAGTGTTACACTAGAACTCAGCACACATGATTAGATTTTACACACAAATTAAGAAAACGTTAAATTTTTTATTTTTTCTAAATTAAAACATCATTTATCATTTACTTAATTACAATTCAATCAATAGTAAAGCAAGCTGCAAAATGTAAATAGTCATATCAAATAAAAATATATTTAATTTGTATTGAAAACTGAAAAAAATCATCTAATTTGAAATAAAATATTCTCTAGAAAATCAAATAAAATGATACAATGGAGTATTAATTAGAAACTATTCTCTATTTTTGTGTTGACATTTTCAATTTGTAATCAAGTTAGAGCATCTCGACAAAGACTCTCATTTTGAGGGTGACTCATCCTCAAAATAAAAGTTTGATGGTGTATTGCTACAATAGTACATCCTCAAATCCAATTTTATTTTGTATTATAGTTTTCAATTTAAAACAATTAATTATGATGATAAAACTTTCGTAAATAAATATAAAACATACATTACAAAGATATTACACGCTATATTAATAAATAAAACGTTGCATAATTATATAAATTTACATATAAAATAATAATAAAATACACAAACTAAATCATTTATAAAGTTACATGTAAAATAGTAAATTACTCAATATAACAATTTTCATAATGCTCACATATGTCATCAATCAATGCATTATGAAGTAAAAAATGAGTCTCTTTAAAAAAATATATGTAAATTACGAGTTAAATATTGTTAAATCATGTATTTTCATTTATTGCCATTTCAATTGTTATATGTGGTGATAATCTTACATTTATACTTGGTGCGTTGATATCATGTTCATTTTTATTTATCATGTAATTTGACATCATGTATTACATATTTCTTCAAACAATGTGATGATCATTCGAAGATAACAAATTTAGATTGTAGAACTCTTAAATGCAAGTTCAACATCTTTCCAACATATTTTTTTGTCTTGTTGCAAATATTCTTTAACGGTGGAGCTTGAAAATGTTATTGTTTGGGTAAATACCACCAGCTAGATAATAACTCATTAACTTACCTATTGTTCTTTATTTTTTAAATCAAGTTTATTTCTTTCTAAACTACTTAAGACTTAAAATTGTCAAAAAAAATTTATAAAAAATTGTTTAATTATTACATTTCTAATACTAATGTATATGGTGAAAGAGAGTTTCATCATCGATTCCGAATGTCACCGATGATATTTCTTCAGATTGTTAATGTTTGTAAACAAGATGAAAATTATGTCAATTAACGACGTGATGCGTCTGATAGATTGAACTTATCAACCCTGCAAATACATCAAAATATGAGAGTTCATAACAGTTGAAGGCGAACAGAGATTTTTAGCTTAATTTTATCAATGTTTTTGAAATAGTATCTCAAGTCACGAACAACAAAGAACATTTTCAAGCTTCTCAATACCCGCCAAAATGTAGATTTCTTGAAATATGTGGGTATTCTTAATTGTATGCATTGGAAGTATAAAAATTATCTAAATGCATGAGCAAGATAATTTGTAGGTCGTAGCAGATTATCCACAGTATCATTCTTGAAGCTGTTACAATTATAATCTATGCAAACACAACAAAAAAGAATGTTTTACATTGCTTATTTTATATATTTTCATTAGTTATAGTGTCAAAACTGGATGTATTGAATATTGAGTATATAGATGAGGTATATAACTACTATCATAGAGCTATATCCAGTTTCATTAGCAGAATACAAACTACAAGACCCTGGTATAATTTCCGAGGCCAATGTAGAAATAACAATGTGTATGTCCAATATAGTCGGCTATATGATGTAACTATATTCACTTACTAAAAAGTTACTAGCGTAACTACGAGACCAAAACGCCTTCCGGCCAGTCCTCCAAATTTAATCTCCGTGACAATACTTGCACTTGCGAGGAGTTCACACTCCTAAATATACCTTGCTCACATGTTGTTGGAGCTGCTGTGAAAGCTGACGTAGTTTTAGCATGAATCGAAGTACATCAACTTCGTCTAGTAATAGTCTTATGTTTACAACATTAGGCACTGACACGATAATCTGAATTCCGACATTGAGGATAGCTTTAAGATTTATGGGACTAGAGTTTAGGGTTTAAGTTTAGGGTAAAGAGTATATGGTATGAGATAATACGGTTACAAGAGATCAGAGTTTAGGGTTTTACTTGTATAATTACTTGGTATATACATTGACAATAAAATTTAAATTAGCAAAATGGTAAGTGTCACTTAAGTTAAAGTTAAGGTCGAGGGTTCGAATCTTCGCTCATGCGAATTTTTTTGTTAAATGGGTTTTTTTGGAAATTCTTTTTCATTTTTTTTTAATTTCAAATCAATTGAATTTCAGATTCATAGGCGGTCCCGGACGACAACGCAGACGACAAAATCAATTGAATTTCAGAACATAGACGATCCCGGACGACTACCTTTGGCCGAAGTATGGGAGACCTTCTATCTAACTCTGCCGTCTTCACCGACAAGTTCTCTCTCTCTCTCTCTCTCAAAATTCATCGACAGGTTCTCGCCGTCTTCAAAGATTTTGTTTGCAAAATTGAGGATTTATTCTGTTAGTAAGCTAGTTAGTGGTTTCAATTGAGGATTTTGTTTGCAAAATTGTACTTTTGTTTGCAAAATTGAGGATTTATTCTGTTAGTAGGCTAGTTAGTTGTTTCAATTGAGGATTTATTTGCATCATTTCCTTAGATTGCAGGACACAGAGACAATTCCTCAACCTCCAAGGTTTTACTTGGATCAGAAATTGTTTAGAAGGCAATGTAAAGTCTCCTCAATGTGCAATATTGAGAGTGTAATTAGTCTCATAGAGGCAAAGTTTAAAAATAATGTTGAAGCGTGGAGTTGGTTTACAAACCATAAACAATTTAAGCATAACTTTCATATGCCGAAAACTAAGACACATAGACTCCAAGGGATGTGGACTCTTGTCCTTAGAACAGCTAGTTTTGGGATGACAATGAACTGTGGTTCATTGTAAATGGTGTCCCGATTAGATATTCATTAAGGGAACACTCGTTGCTTAGTGGATTATGCTGCGATGAGCTTTCAGCAGATTATAAGAAGAAGGGCAGTTCAGACTTTGCTACAAAGTACTTTGGAGGATCACATGACATACATATCGATGATGTGAAGAAAAAGCTGAACTTAATGAAAGATAATGATGAAGATATTTTGAAGATGGCATTGTTATACTTTTTAGGATCTGTGATTAAAAGAAAGAAGAATCGTACGACATGTATAGAGACTTTCTTGGTCAAAATGGTGGATGATCCAAGTTTGACTCAAACCTTTCCGTGGGGTACATTGACATTTCGTGACTGCATAGAAAATGTTCACAGCTTCATGAAAAATGTAAAACAGAAAGGCGTAGGGGCGACATGGACTTTCTCTCACTTCATAACTCCATTAGAGGTCATTTGTGCAACTTGTTTAACAATGTAGTTTGAGAGTGATGTCTTGATTTTTATATGTTCTGTTCTTTCATTGTAGATTTTGCCTTTTGAAAGTATTCCACAACTCAAGAGGAAATTTCGAGAACGTATAACAGCTCCAACACCTTCATGCCCGAAAATGTGCAAGCACAATTTTTTTAGAACAGGTGAAAATGGTTACCGTCGACAGAATATATATAAAGCGATTGGAACTCATAAGGTTAGAATTCAATTTCTTCTTGAATTCATTTTCTTAGGATTGTGAATCTGTTATTATTTCTCAACCGTTATTCAACATTTTTGGGTGTAATTTATCCCTTTTACAGGATTTTGAGTCTATATTGGAACCTGACGTTGATGAGGTTGATCTTGTAGTTGGTATAAGATAAACAAACAAAAGAAAGAAATTAATGAGAACAAATATATTATTTAGTGTGGGAGCAATAATTATTATCCTTAATAATTTACATTCATCATTTGATGAAAATGGGCTTATATTTATAACCCAAGTGAGTAAATTGTGGATTTGGATTTTAACTTGGATTAAAAAGAAGACAACGTTTGGTAAGTGGGGGCAAATTTTCAATTTTTAATGGGGGCATTATTTTAAAACAAAAACAAACTATATTAAAAAAATTTAAAAGTAGTGGTGGCAACTGCCACCCCCTTATAACACGTACGTCCGCCCTTGATCATTGGTTATTATTTAGTTGATAATATCTACTCAAAACTGTTAATTATTGTTCAAATTATAAGCGATCACCAAAGTCCAAAGAAAAAAATATTTGTACCAAGACAAAATGCATGTCAAAAAGTTGTTGAATGTGCATTTGGAGTTCTACAATCCAAGTTTGCTATCATACAAATTCTATGAAATCCAGTATATGAAATTAGCATATTTGAAAAATGAAATTATGCGTCACGTAGATGCTTAGCATGGTAGAAAGAAATAGAATATCCAGCAAAACGAGAATTTACCTTAGATTCAATAGTCAACAAAATTCTAGACTTCTAATTTTGAAGGGAGAAGGAAACATAAAACGGTACCAGAGTGGTATTGGAACGGAGTCACCAATGTACATTTGGTATTTAAACTAACAACAACCAATGAAGAAGTTGTTTATGTGTATCAAACCACAAATAATGTCTCTTACTCAAAAGTAACATTGGCTTTAAGGAGATCGTTTAAAAGTCGACACTGGATGAAACACACTATGATCGTTAGAATATCATCAGAAGAAAAAAAAATTAAAGATACAGATTATAAACGGTTGGTTAAAAATCATATGAATGATTGGGTTTTCTTGCAAAGACATTTATATTAATAATCATTTACTTTTATTCTCGTTATAAATGTTAACTTACTTTTAGAGTAAAAAAAAAAGAACTTCTAATTTTTCTTTACTTTTTATTTTTAAACTACTGAATACTCAAATATTGTCATAATTTTTTTTTCAATGATTACATTTCTAATAATAATGTGTATGTTGAAAGAAAGTTCTATTGTCGATTTTGAATGTCACCGAAGTTATTTTTCACATTGTTTATTTTGTAAATAACATGACAACTATTTCAATTAGCGATGTGATACGCTAGGTAGATTGATCAATTATGTTATTGTTTTGCTTGATCGATTATGTTGTTACTTACCATGCAAAAAATATATGATGTTATTTGTATTCGGGTGTACGATATATTTACTGATGCCACATACGAATACATCAAATTATGAGAGTATATAACAGTTGAAACCATGAAGAGATTTTTTTCGCAATTGTTGCATTGTTTTCAGAGTAGTATATCGGGTCACCAACAAAAAATAGCATTGCCAAACTTTTTAATATCGGCCAACAACGTGGATTTCCTAAAATGTTATGTATTCTTTATTGTATGCATTAAAAGTGGAAAATTTAACCAACTGCATGGACAAGTCATAACAGATTACCCACAATCATTCTTGAAGCATTTACAAATTATGATCTATGCATATGACATGTCTATTTTGGTATGCCATATAGTAACAACAACATTATTTTTTTCAAAATTTGTTCAATGTGCTTCTCTTTAAACTAATTACATTATTCAAAGAAATAGTATATCGTGAATTATTATTTAGTTGATGATATTTATTCAAAATCGTTAACTATAAACATTACCAAATTTACATAAAAAGATAGTTATACCAAGATGAGAACCATATTGAAAAGATATTGAACATGCATTCGAAGTTTTACAATCTAAATTTAATATCATAGCATTAAAAAACTATTTATAAATTTTTTAGTATGTTTGGAAAAGGAAAAAAATAGAATAGTACTAAAAAAACAATTGTTATTTATCTAAACAATATAAGGAAAATTCAAAACCAAAATCAAATATCAAAAACAATATTTAATCCGTTTTGTCCATATCCCAAAACATCTCTATTAGGCTTTGAATGGCACCATGATTCGGCTTCGCTGCGGTGACCTTAATAGGAGGATCATTAACGAATAACACCGTGATTTGGGAGTAGTATGATTCAGGTTTGTGGAGAGTGTGATTGACTTTGTTTAATTTTTAAAGAGCTCAAATCGGAGTCATGAGCTGCGGTGGTGCCGTTATACTTTTACCATGTTCAATGTTTAAAATTTACGCCGTAATTGGTATAGAAATGGATGTTTGTGAAGTCCATGTAAGAGTAGGTATTCATTGGTATGAGTTATGTTGTTGGTCAAAGTGTTTGGATTGTTTTAACTTGTAATAAGAATATTTCGGTTGATCCCATTTATAATATTAGATGACTTTAAAAAAATTGTTGCTTACAACTTTTTGCATCGAAACATATTGGGCCTAAATGGTAACATAGGTTATGTGGAATGTGGAATGGAATTAGATGATTTTTTTTTTAAAAACACCATTTGAGTTTGAAATATATGGAATTGTGGAATACTGTTGAGGAATGAAATTTGTGAAATGTAGTGGATATATATTTTAACAGAAGACTCGTGACACACTCATATTTATGGGCTAGCTATCATTAGTGATTATGAAGATATATTTAAGAATAATGTATTTTTAATTTGTAATATTTTTGAGTTTAAATTTTTTAATTTTTAATTTTAAATGTTTAATTTTTATTTTCTTTTTTTAATAAGTTACTAATATTATAAATGAATAAATTTAGAAAGTTCTTACTAATTTTAGTAGTAATAATAAAAAATATTTGTAAATTTTGCTAAAAAAAAAAATATATTGATGAAATAAGTTGAGTTTAGGAGATAATTCAATAAAAATTATTATTTTTCTAAAATTTAATATATTTATAAACATAAATATTTAATTTCGACAAACAAAATGTTTAATTAATATTTTCATAAGTTTAATTAATTAATTTATTTTAAAAATTCCACCATATTCCGCCAAATTCAGGTGTTATCATTTAAATTCAAAGTTATTCCTCCAGATTCCGCAAAAAAAATCACTAAAAAATCAGCTAGATTCCGCAATTCAGTCATATTTCTCTGATACCATTTGGATCCATTATATATATATATATGTATATATATATAATTACTGTATCTAGTCTAGTGTATATATAATTACGTGGTCGTCACTGTGGCTGATTAGTGATCAGAGTTTTTGACTAGTACTGTCAATTCGAATTAATCCGCAGATTACCAATCCGCACCGCGGTGGTTTTTTTCCGAATTTTGGTGGACTGATCCGCGGCGGACTGCGGTACTAAACATTAAAATGCTAATCTAAACCGCCTAAGATTTGCGGATATGCGGATAAATCCGCTGACTAATATTTTAATCGGAACGAAATTTTTTTTGTTCTCAATTGATCTTAGGAGCCATAACTATAACTTAGTGTCCATAACCATAATTAAAAACCAACTAATAATTTGAAGATTAAAAGAAAAACTTCAGAAGCAAGAGAAGTATCAAGTAATGAAAATTGAAGAAGTAACTTCATAAGCAAAAGAACTAGAGAAGTATCAAATAACAGACTGAGAAATAATTTCATGAGTTTGAAAACAAGAGAAGTAATTAAGATATCCTTCTTCCACCTGAAATGACTTTATAAGTCAAAATCCTAGAAGTGAAATAGTTGCAAAAGATATATTTTAGTTTTAATATTTAATTTTTTTTATGAGTCCGCGGTAAAGTCCATAAACTGCACGTACCAATCCGCTACAGATCGCGAACCGCGGCGATCTCAATCCGCTAGACCGCGGATAGAAAAAATGAAGTCCTAAACCGCTTGATTACAGGGCGGACCGGACTACAATCCACGGACTTTAGTCTGAATTGACAGCTCTAGTTTTTGATCTTTTTAAAAACCTTTAGCCACAATGTTTTAACATGTATGTATATATTAATACATATGCTATATAAAATCATATTATTATTAGTAAATCATATATTTATAAAAATAAATAAAAATTGTGATTTTTTTTTTACAAAAAAAAATTATATGAAACAAATAAACAAATGATAACACAACTAATATCTTTTTGTAATTTTGATTTTGAATCGGTTCCAAATCATTTGCAAATCGCATTGCCATTCAATAATATAAGATAATCGCATCGTCTCTATTCACAATTCTAACTAATCATATCGCTTCCAAATCACATCGCTCACGCGTTCGGAGCCTTAAGTATACAATTCGAAGCCTAACATGTACCAAAAGCTAATCTATCTTACATAAGAATAACATTAATTAATTCGATTGAAAAGTCAGTCCACGAATTGGAATTTTCCTATTCCTTTCGGGTTTTAATAGTTTAATTACTCGGTTTTCTCTTAACACGTCACTGCAAACATATATTTAAGGGTTTCGCGCAGAGTCCAACCAATTATTTTTTATTCTTTTTCTAATTTATTCACCTTCTTCCTTCCTTCTTCTTCTTCTCTAAATCAATATACGTTTCTTCTGGGTCGAAAATTCCGATTCCTCAGGTCACAGATTTTCGATCACCAGATTCGATCAATTTCTCTTGGACTTTCAGATTTTCGTTTCTCTTTGTTAATTTTCGTTCCATGAAGAAGGTGCTTCAACGAGGTTTTAAGCCTGCTAAATGGTAAATTCGATTTTTTTGGGTTTATCTATGTTCTCAAATCTCCAGATTCTATTATGATCGAAACTTTTATTCTTTTAGACAAAATCTGGTAACTTAAGAATTGGATTTGATTTTTTTATTGTTGGCTTTTCTTATGTTGATTTATTGATTTTATCAATTATGCAGCAAAACAGCTTTGCAAATGGCGAATTCACGCCTCAAGATACTGAAGAACAAAAAAGAGATTCAGATTAAACAGCTGAGAAGAGAATTAGCTCAATTGCTCGAATCTGGGAATACCCCTACAGCTAGAATTCGGGTAAACAATCTGATAATCCCTGATCCTGTCAAAAAAAAACAAAAAAATGAAAATTTGGGAATGTGGGAAGTTTTAAATGTTGTTGTTGTTGATGATATTGAGAATGTGTTTATGCTTCTCTCTCAGGTGGAACATGTGGTGAGGGAAGAGAAGACAGTAGCTGCTTATGAGCTCATTGGAATATTTTGTGAACTTCTTGTTGTTCGTTTGGGTGTTATCGAATCGCAAAAGTAAGAAAAACTCCCACTTTTTCTTTTCTTCTGTGAACATTACCCACTCTTTGTTGTTGCTTATGTATTGATCGTTGTGATATTTATTACTTCAGAAACTGCCCCATTGATCTGAAAGAAGCTGTCACGAGCGTCTTATTTGCTTCCCAGAGGTTATCAGATGTCCCTGAGCTCTCAGAAATCGTTAAGCAATTCACAACCAAGTATGGAAAGGATTTTGCTACGTCTGCTATTGAGTTGCGTCCAGATTCTGGCGTGAGTCGCCTGGTAAGTGGTTGGATTTGTTCCTTTTGTTTTCCTCCGCTTCTTTTCGATTGTGTTATGAAGAAAGAAACTTTGTATTAAGAACCCTTCTTGATTATGATTCTTGTCTTTATAGTTGGTGGAAAAATTGTCGGCCAAAGCCCCTGATGGTCCAACAAAAGTCAAGATTTTGATGGAAATCGCTACAGAGCATAATGTCGTCTGGGAGGCAAAATCTTTTGTTGAACCAGATCCAAAAGACACCGAGCTGTTGGTAAGTAATAACATTTTTCAGTGTAAAGGCATCGGTTGTTTATCTATTTGCTAACGTTAACCATAACTTTACTTTACTTGTGTTTAGAGTGGAGCAAGCACATTTCAGTCAGCTAGTAGTATTAATGTGGATTCCTCTAGAAACCCGAACAAGGAACAACCTCCTGTCGTCCAAGCTCCGGCTGCTGTCAATGTTCAACATGGATCAAGTGAAAGACATCATTCACAAGAGAACTCTTATGCAAATGATGGAAGATCTTCAAGCCGTAGCAACAATGTTACTTCTGGGAAGGCTGATGACTACTATCATCCAAATGCGAGACCTTCTCGTAAGCGGTTTCCTTCTGCTGTTTCTGTTTTGATTTCTTGATTGAATCATTCAACGAAGTTGTTTTGTTTGACAGGGTCTAGGGCTGATGAAGGGGAATGTAGAAATCCAAATCATGGCGACGAAAGTTCATCTTCAAGAAGTAAGCATAGGTGGGAAACAGAATTTGTTGATTCTACAGATGCTGCACGTGCGGCTGCTGAAGCTGCTGAAAGAGCAAGTTTCGCTGCTAGAGCTGCTGCTGAACTTTCGAGCAAAGAAAGGATGACGAGGCAGAATTCAACAGAGTCGCATATGTCATCTGCAAATTTCAGAAACGAGCCTTCACATAGACGTAACAGTTCAAATGTACAAAGCAAAGGTTTTTCTGAAGATTATTATTCTCCAAGACGAAATGTTAGGATGCAGTATGAAGATATGGATAGAACCCAACAAGATAAATACCGTAGGGCAAATGAATCTGAGATTCCTCCTGTAGATCAGTCATCAGAAAGACATTCCCTGGAGAACTCGAGAAAGAATGGTTCCTTTGGTAAAGCAGGTAGAGAGAAGCAGCCGAGCGAGGATGAGACGGATTTAAATGTTGGTTACTCAGAAGATGTTCACCTCAGGAAGCAGTCAAGCCAGGCTTCATCGCATTCACATTCAAGCAATTATTCTGACGAGAATGTCATTGGCTCAGATTATATGAAGTCACCGAGTGTCGTGGAGGAAAACATTTTTGCCACTGAATATGATCACCAATCTCAGAGCAGCTTTAAAGATATAGATCCTCATCGTGATGATACTACTGGGGATACTTTTGATGATTATAGCTCATTTTTTGATAAACCTAAATTCGACGCGGAAGATGAATATGATCATGGAGTGGGATTTTCGTTGCTTGGCAGCAAAACACCTACTGTTACGCCAACAGCAAGTGCTTCATGGAACTTCAAAGGAGACCATGGAAATCAAAGCTCAAGCTCACAAGTCTTCCAAGAGAGCCCAGGTTCTCCATTATTTGATGATGTCTCTACAAGTCCTCCGGCTTCTTACCATGAGCCGGACCCACATGCCAAGTTTGACAATTATGGTGCACATTCAGAAAGCGAAGATGATCAGCCGAGACACAGAGGTAAAGTTTCTGGACGTGTAGATGAAAGGGTGAATCTGACATCTGATCGATCTCAGAAGTTTGAAGTCTCTGATCCTGTGGGACATGAATTCTTCCCTTTAGACACAGAAGAACACAAAGATGATTCAAGGACACTGGAAGAATCAGATTCTGAGGCTGATGGTCAGACTGGTCTGAAATTTAGACCTTTGGTCGGTGGATTTAGGAACAAAAAGACACTCCCACCTTACATAATGAGCCCGGCAAGAAATGAAGCATTGTCCAAGTCTGAAAAAGAACATAATGGAACAGATGATGTTGGTCAATTGATGTCTACTTCTAGCAGTAGCAGAAAAGATATCTACACTAAGAAAGCTAGCAACAGCGAGAAGAGACCAAGCTCTACGCCACCACATCCGTCTTCTAGTGATGACGACGATTCAAAGATCCAACTTCGAGGAAGAAGAACAGAAACAAAACCTCGATCCTCATATCGTCATTCCCATGTCAACCATGAGGACTCGGAGGAAGAAGAACTCCCGACTCGATCTTCTTACAGAAGTCAAGAGAGCACTCATGAGCCAGCAACGGGAATGAGAGATCACAATAGACCAAACTTCAAGACCCCAGCTTCACCGTCGTATGAAGATGAGGAAGAAGTGGAAAGAGACGCTGCACGAGTCAATGCCAAGCCAACTAAAACAACCGGGTACTCTCTAAGAACAAAAGGGCAAGTGAAAGCTCATGAGAAGCGTTCATTCCCAGTGACAACAACAAAAACCAACCAAGAGTCTCATGACCAACCATCTCCAAAATCAACTTCAGAGCGCAAGACAGTAAATTCAAGCTCTGTTACACAAACAGTAAGATCACCCGATCCAGAAACCCCGTCAAGGGAGAGAGCTAGTCATGTTCATCCCAACCTTCCAGAATATGACGATATCTTTGCGAGGCTCGGGGCTCTTCGTGCTCCTAATCGCCGCTGAATCTGCTCATCATCCGTCTGTTCATATATTTATTCTTTGTCACAGAGATCAGTCCTATTCATTCTTTACTATGATTGAATCTTACACATTATACAGATTGAACCAGTGGTGTGATTCTGCTTGTTCTTGATTGATTTTCTTTTTGTCTATTTTACTTTTGGTGTGGATTAACAGAATAGGAAACCCCTATTTGTAAAGCTAAAGATTTTATAATAACATTTGAAACGACAGAAATAAAGTTTGTTCTCTTATTGCCATTTTGCTCAAAGTACAGTGCAAGAAACAAACAAACAATGTTGAAAAAGCCAGACAAATGATGTGTTCTCACAGGATTTGAACCTCTTGCGATATTCGATATCGACAATTCAATAGAAGAAACCAAGAACCTGACCACCCACATTCCTTTTAATAGCTTCTTCATGGTCCAAAATGCCATCAGGAGTTGTAATTACAACATAACCCCACTGCATATGACAAGTTAAGCAAGGTTAACTTACTGCTACTATTAGTTGCATATTCGGATTAGGGTAAAACCGGACCTGGCGTGTTGGAAGTGTGCGTTCTGTGTACTGGCCGATCTCTTTTGCCTTGACGTCTTGCCTATAAGTGAGAGCTTTGCAATCATTAACCCTTCCTTGTAGATCAACAGTTATTCTTCCAACTCTGTGTGGATCATAGACTTGAAAATTCTTGATGTACCCTATACATAAACATTCATTTTGTAAAGTAGTAGAGAAAAAAATTACTGATTCTACAACCGTGAAGATAAAGATTATGCTATCTATAAACTTCAGCTACAAACTATCAACTATCAACCATAGACTTGGACAAGGAGCAGAGATTCAGGATGTGAACTATCTATAAGAGTCAAAAACAGAAACTTGTCAATCTTCTGCAATTTCACTTTCAACAAAGAACAAAAGCTAATCTTCGGACCATGTTACTTGTCTTTTACATTGACAGATCATACATTGCAATGCTTAAGCTTTACGGTTTAGGGTCAGCACAAGGACAACAATGGATATCAGAGACAATAGATACTTCACCACAACCAAGTCATTGCAAACCGTGAAACCAAATGTCGACGAAACTGATGAATCTAAACAAGTAGATGGAACATTTGGAGAAATCGATCAAGACCCAATTTTTCCCAGAAGAAAGATTCATTAAAAATCTCACCTTTTTCCTTCATGATTCTCAGGAACGAAGACATTACGGTAGAGACAGGCTTCAATTCCACCGAAGCTTTCCCTCGCTTCTCCGCATTCACGATCGTTCTCAACGCATCGTTCAATATCCTCCTCCCCATTTCTCTAAATCTCAGATCGATTTTCTATAGAAAATTTATGATAGAATCAAAGGATCTAAAACCCCTAAAACTTCATAGAACAAAAGGGTTTTCATTTTTCAACGTTCTCTCTTTCCAAAACCAAATGTGGTGTTCTCGATATTTTAACGATGTTTAGGGGTATTTTAGACTTTTCATCTAAATTATTATTCCTTCGCAGTTACATGAATTAGGGTTTTGTTTTTCAGAGGTCATATATAAATAGCTCGATCGTCATATCTCTCAAAGCTCCGGCGCCACCATTAAAACCGAGTCTCTCTCTCTCTTATCTCTCTCTGCGAAATTTCACGGTGAGCTTAGATCTTCTGGGTTTCTGTTCCTTTCCCGTTTCAATCTTCCTTGATCTTTTAGGATTAGGGTTCTGATTTTGGTAGATCTTCTGATTCGGTGTACTATTTAGTATCTCTTAAATTGATCTGTTCATGTCTGTATTGTTGGTTTAAGATCCTTTTCATTGATTGGTTTTGGTGTATGGTAGGTTTGGAAATGGCGACAGTTCCAGGACAGTTGATCTGGGAGATCGTTAAGACCAACAACTGTTTCTTGGTGAAACAGTTTGGTCGAGGCAACGCTAAGGTCCAATTCAGCAAAGAGAGAAACAATCTCTGCAACCTTAACTCTTACAAGCACTCTGGTAAATTTCCATTTTTTTTTTTTGCTCTTGAACTAAATGATGTCCTTTCTCTTGATCCAGAGTTAATTGGGAAATATGATAACTTAGTTTATCTGGTTGATTGATTAGATGTGTTGGGATTGAAATTGAGAGTTGCTAAGAAATTTTGATGATTTTTGTTGAAACTGGATGCTTGAGTTAGGCTTTAGCACACTCTCGAATATGGATTGTTTTGTCTGAATAAAGTTAATTGGGAAATGTGGTTACTTTATATCTCTTGTTCATTGTTTAAATATATTGGACTGCATGAAATGTATTGAGAAATGATTTTTGATCGGTGTCTCGAATCCTATAGTTTGAGAATGAAATTGGTTGCTTGAGTTGGGCTAAAGCACAATCTCGAATTTGGATGTGATCATCTGGATTCTAGAATATATAATTAATATTCTTTCTATTTGGAATGTGATTACCGGTTACTTTACTAAATGTATTGGATTGAAATGGATAAACTTAAAAGAAGTACAATGTTTTGTGTATATTTTATGTTTTTTGTGCCTGGATTCTCTAATACAAAATTTGAATTGACTGCTTGAACTAGGACTAAAGTTTTAGTCTTTCATTGTGGCTTCAGGTCTTGCAAACAAAAAGACTGTGACCATCCAGCAAGCTGACAAGGAACAAGCTGTTGTCCTCGCCACAACCAAGACCAAGAAGCAGAACAAGCCTAAGGTCTCTGTCAACAAGTCTATTCTGAAGAAGGAATTCCCCAGGATGTCCAAGGCTGTTGCTAACCAGGTTTGACTCAAATATTTAATACTTTTGATGTTTGTTTATATGCCATGTTTTGGTTATAAGTGGTTTCTATTTCTAGTTATGTGTGTTGTTGTCACGGCTCTAATCCCCATTGGCCTTTACTTTCTTTCCTCTATTTGTGAATAGGGGTTTCATATGTAAATCTGATTGTAAAAAGGCATGATAAGGATATGTTTGAATATTTTCTTTGGGAAGATAACTTGTAAGAAAGAGGCTCCTTTCTAGGGCTTTTTTGATGAAATATTAGTTTAAATTTCTTAATCATCTATAGATAGTTGTGACAAAGAAAGGGGCTCCTTATTAGGGCTTCTTCCATGAAATATTTGATTGAATTTCTTAACCATCTATGGATTAGTTGTGACGTTGTTCTGCATCATGTTTCTGTTTGTAATCAAAATTTGTCTTGTCTCATCGAGACATTTCATTGTGCTGATATTGGCTTTTGCATGGGTGAGTTTAAATCTAACCAAATTCTTGTGTGAAATTTTGTTCAGGTGGTTGACAACTACTACAGGCCAGACTTGAAGAAATTTGCTCTTGCTAGACTCAGTGTCATCAGCAAAAGCATCAGGGTTGCTAAGTCCGGTGCCAAGCAAAGAAACAGACAAGCTTAAGCCTTTTTCACAATATGTTTTTTCAAGTAAAAGATTTTGCTGAACATGTTTTATTAAGTTATTGCTTGAAGTTGAACCATAACACTATTATGCTCCTTTTCATTATCCTTTTCAAAAGGAGTTGGAAGTTTTTCTTATCATTGCTTATGTTGTTTCTTGTGTGCCTGCTTTTGTTAGAACTTTTTTTCCAATCAATTAAACCTTAATTGATTTTTGTCAAACTAATTTTCAAAATTCGGCAAAAGAAATTTCTCAATAAATACGGATGTTCTTTTCATATTGCAATGAACATATGATATCTGACAAAAAAAAACAAATAAAGAACAAGAGTTTACTCTCCTTTTTGGCTCAACAACTACAAATGTTAATACAAAGATGGTTTATCAACTTGTAAACAATAATTTATCCAATTTGGCATTATAGAATACAACTTAGGAAAATAGTTCATGAACAAAATAGATTTCATTCCTACTCTATCGACCACTCTATTACCTTCTCGCAGGTAATATACATCACTTGAAACTCTCTTCATGATACGAAAGCAGTCGTCTAATATCAACATGGAACAAGAGCATTTTAGATTTTATAATCAAATAAAACAAAGGTAATTGAAAACAAAATTCTCTAAATCCAAAAGGGCTTTTTTCGGTAATGAAAAAAGGAACGAAATGGTTTTTTCCGCATTTATATGTCTGAATGATTCTAGATTTCGTTATCAAGAATAATGAGGTTAGTTATTATTCTTGATGGATTTGTGTTGTTTATTTATGAGGTGACTTGTATTTTTTGGTGAGTTAATTTGTTTAATCTAATAATCGTCTCCTGTATGTGTCAATCAGCTTACGCATTTTGATAGTTCCTGTGAAATTAGTGGTCTTGTCCATGGCTTGGTCTGTCTTATATATAAGCGTATCTCAAAGGGAAGAAACGAAAAAGTACAATGATATGTAATCCTACCACAGGACAAGTCTTAGCTTTACCTAAAGTGAAGTCTAGGAGGAGAGTTGGGGTGAGGAGCTTGTTAGGGTATGATCCGATTGGTAAACAATTCAAAGTATTGTCCATGACACGGTCAAGTAATGGACGAGACGATGTGATGTGTGAGGAGCATCAAGTTCTGACATTAGGAACTGGAAAAATGTCGTGGAGAATGATCGAGTGTTGCGTACCACATTATTATTATCCACATACAGAGATATGCATCAATGGTGCTTTGTATTATACATCTATTAATAGGTCTACAGGGACTTATCTAATAGTATGCTTTGACGTTAGGTCTGAGAAGTTTAGCTTTGTTAATGTCAAGGAAACTCTCAAAATGGCAGTGCTCAACGGAACTCTGGTAAACTACAATGGTAAATTTGGTTTACTTCTATATGAAGGGACTTCCTGCATTACTCGGAAAAGTAAAAGATTTAAGCTCTGGGTTCTAGAAGATCTCGAAAAACAAGAATGGTCTGAGCATGTATACTTATTCCCTGCTTTGTGGAAGAATATGGTTGGAAGATGCTTGTTAGACTTTGTTGGAGTGACTCGAACAAATGAGATTGTGTTGTCGAGCTATCAAACCTCAACCTATCCTTTGTACCTTTTCTACTTCAATCCCGAGACGAACAATATTGCAAGAGTTGAAATCCAGGGATTGGATGCGTCTAAGTGTGATATACTTTGCACCTTTATAAACCATGTAGAGAATGTGAAGCTTCTGTAAGTGTTTAGGTACTTCATAACTTGAGACTTTGTTTGGCTTTAGGTTCTCATCAGTTCATCATCACACGATCTTATTGTATGACTGTTTTCTATTTTCTGTGTGAATATTCTAATATTTTGCCTTGTTTGCTATTTACAGTGAGCAATGGTTGTTCTAAGTAAAGTTTTTTTTTTTTTTTTGCTTTGTACTCTCTTCTCTTTAGAAGCAAGCAACTTTGTGTAATTGTTAGGTTGGCAAAAAAGAAAAGATAAACGGATCACACTACAAATTACACAATAGATTGTTGATACATTACTAATGCAAAAGGAGAGTAACAATACCTGCAACCTTAACTCTTACAAGCACTTTGGTATAACTCAAATCTGTACTGCTTTTAGTGTTAGTTTCTGTGCTATGTTTTTCTTATAGGTTTCTATTTCTAGTTATTTCATCAGGAGTGACAAGTTTTTCTTATTATGTTTCTTGTGTTACATTTTGTTGAATCGTTTTATCCAATCAAGAACTTGATTAAACCTCATTTTGTTTCCAATGGACTTGTAAAATTTCAACAAGGAGGGTGAAAGAAAGGCTTCGTATAATACACACACGGATATGTTTTCATTTTGAAATAAACATGTGATATGAAATGAACATAAACCAACTCAAACCCAAAAAATAAAAATAAATCATTTCTAGGAATAGGAGATATAATCTTGAGATGATTAATGGGGAACTTGCTTCGTTGACATGGTTCCTTCTGGCCGGATTATAAGCCTACGATCGCTTATCTCGAGAGGTAGTCTTGATTCGCAATAGGAGAAATCGCTGATCGTTAGTTTTGGAATTTATTGTCCATTTCGATTAGCTTAGATCTTCAAGTCTTTAAAGAGCTTAGTTGGTGAGACTTGTATGTTTAGACATTGTATCTTGTCGTTTCCTACGTATTCTGGTTTTGAGATTAGCTTTCCTTTCGTTTTAGTTCGGCTATGCTTTTAGGTTTCTACTTGTTTCCCTCGTTTGGGCTTAGTTCCGGAGTTTTACAGGTTTATCCGCCGGCTTAGTCTCCGTAATTGTTCCGACTCTGTATTACATTGTGTATGTGTATTCCACCATGTTTAATATAATAATATTTCAGATGATAAAAAATAAAATCTCGGCTTCTTTAAATCCCACAAAAAAACTTGTTTTTAAGTTGGGAAATGGCTATCTTAGCATAAATTGGGCTTGAGCTCATCGTAAAGCCCATCAGGCCAAAATCTGGCCCAACTTACAACATTCGGAAGCTTTTTATTAGGGTTTTCTTACCAGTCTTTATTTTCTCTCTCGCTCTGTGCCGTCTCCAACTCCATTCTGAAGAGAGAGAGAGAGAGAGAGAGAGACAGAGATCGACGAAAATGGAGAAAGGGAAGGGAAGAAAGGAAGAGGTCGTTACCAGGGAGTACACTATCAATCTCCACAGGCGCCTCCATAGCTGGTAAAAACCCTAAGCTTTAAAACTTTTCTTCTTATTTCAATCTCTCGATATTCGTTTTGTTGGTTAAATTATACTCTTTTTGATTCTGGGTTAGTTAACTATGTATGATCAGACTGAAATTTGTAGCTCCGATTGGTACGAATTAGGGTTTCTTGTTTTGTGTAGAGTTTGTAGCGTATTCGGATTAAACAATGCATTTGCTCTGTGTTAGTTTCTACTGTGCAAAATGCTATGTCTGATGCTGAAATTGTTCAGATACATTTTTATCTTGAGAATTTGATCATGTGGAACTGAACAATCTCATCATTTTCGAGTGAAAAATCTAAACTTTTTGTAGACGAAGATTACTATTTAAATGAGCAATGAGACATAAACGTCTCCTTGTTTCTGTTTATCTTCTTCAGTACTCAATGTATCTTTTATTAATCAGCTAAAAGATGGAGAAATGGGTTTCTGTTATTGTATTTGTATATATCATGGTTTGCTTATACCTAAGTCCGTTAGGTATACATTATAATCTTTCTTTCTCATGATTGAGGTTATGGTTTTCGAAATGCTGAGTCCTCAATATGAATTTATAAATGTACACAGCACATTCAAGAAGAAGGCACCCAATGCCATCAAAGAGATCAGGAAGTTTGCATTGAAAGCAATGGGAACAAAGGATGTTAGAGTCGATGTTAAGCTCAACAAGCAGATATGGAGCAAAGGAATCCGAGGTCCTCCAAGGAGAATCCGAGTCCGCGTTGCCCGTAAGAGGAACGATGATGAAGATGCCAAGGAAGAGTTCTACTCTCTTGTCACTGTCGCTGAGATTCCGGCTGAAGGATTGTCTGGTTTGGGCACTAAGGTCATCGAGGAAGACGAGTGAAAAATGGTGATGTACTCCCAATACCTTGTTCTAAAAATATTGTTGCAGCTTTTTTTTTTGGTCTTAAATCTTTAGATGAAAGACACAGAAAGAGAAATGACTTTGCTTGTTTTGATCACTTCCCATTTTGGTAATTTTATTTCTTATGTTTTAAGTTATCTGATCTTCTTGGACTGATCCGAGTTTGATTAGGTAATTCTGAAAACTCTCCTAAAGCAAATATCTTTTTTATTAAGATGGAAAATGTGTAAAGATTGTAAAGTTCTCGCATTCCATAAACAACCAACCATGGTTCCGAGTAAAACATTAATAAAGACAATTACGCAAGAGGAGCAAATCAGAAGGGGAATCGAGGCGGTACAAAGGGAAATGATGGATAGTACCGGTGGCAATGTCGTAAACACCGACATTAGGACCGGACCCGAGGCCGACAAAATAGATGGAGTTAGGCCTAAGGCCCGTATACATAGCGGGGAAAGACAGAAAACTTCATTCTTACCAACAAAAATGCAGTGATCCCCAATGTCTTCCGTGTAGCTCATCTCGGAATTAGATTGCTTAAACACGGTGAAACGTTTGGCATTGTGGGCAAGATGGTGATATACCGGAGTCTCTTCTTCCACGTGAGGTCTGGAAGTAGGCTGCTCAGGACAGAGAACAAAATTAATTAGATTTTCCTCTACTCAAATGCTTTAATTGGTTTTGGAAGAGCTAAAACACTAACAAAAAGAAAACAAATCGCGGTTAAATTTGTATTGATTCAAATCTGAAAAATTATTTAAGGTAGCCATAACACCAAATTAAATATATGTTTTTTCTTCTTCATCGTCTTTCTTCACCTTTTTTTTTTTCATCATCTTATTCTTCTATGACTTCTTGCTCTTATTCTTATCCGACTGATTTTTTTTCTTTGCTCAACGTATATTTATAGTTCGAGAAATGTTGCTCTAATATTTATAAAAATATAAAAAGAGGTAAAAGAATTTAGAATTGTAGGATTTTGATCGATTTTCTAATATGATTTTCGAAAATTTTATTGAAAATAAAAATTAGTATCGACCGATTTTATTTTGGGCAATTCTCAAAAATACCACACTTTGAAATTTTGTTTTCAAAAATACCACCATTAGTTTTATATTCCAAAAATACTAGTAAAAGTTTTGGGTTTTCCAAAATACCAAAAAACTAAAATTAAATTATAAGGAATTTTAAGTATTTAAATTAAACTAAAACTAAAGTTTTTAAACAAAACTTCAAAGTATTTTAAGGAATTTTTCTTTTATTGTTATCAATATCCTTAAAAAAAGATGGAAATAAATTAGGAAAATTGTATTCAATAACCGAAAAAACTATAATTAAAACCCTACCATTTAACCTAAATATAATGGTTGATATTTGCCACATATGCTAATTTTGGTTACTTTCTTAATTATTAAAAAAATTTGGTTAGTTGACAAATTCACCATAAATTAAGAAAATTGTATTCAATAACCGAATAAATTATAGGTGCTCTTTGTTTGATAAAAAAAAAATAATAATAAATGAATTATAGGTGTTGTTATTCTCTTTCTTCATCATCTTCCACTCTCTCTTTCTTCTTTTTTGCATCATCTTGTTTCTTTTGATTTTTTTATTTTTGTGTGCTAAATAGTAAATATTCTTAAATCATGAAAAGGTTTATGTATTACATTGAGATCTACCTATAATAAAGTAACTTTGGCAAAAAAAAAAAAAAACAAAGTTACAATAGATTTGGGTTAGATTTTGAGCTGTTAGCGTATCCAAAGATTTCTTAAGTCACGCAAATGTTTCCTATGTCTTCTTGAAGTTAGTGTGTTACGGATTTCCCGATCAATATTCTTGAAGATAATTATGGAGTCGATGTGTTGATTGTTGTGAACGAACGGGTTCACTTCATCCGTGGCAGTGAATGCATCATTTTTAACCCAAAATGGGCAAATTGGATAGGAAGGAGGAAGAGTCCATGGGTGAGAGGGTATATGTCATCTTCATCAATGCTAGTTACAGCTCAATCTCCATTGAATCTTTAAACTTCGTATCTTCAATATGACAACACTTCGATCTTGTAACTCCATCCAAACGTGAAAAGCGTATTGTTCAATGTTGTGCATTGTGAGTACAAAATGTCAAAACTTATTGATCATGGCTTGCAAATGAAACGTAACCGCCTAAAGGTTTAGTGAGATGATTGAGTAGGAAGGAGGAGGAGAATGGTTTTTCTTGTTTCATTTCATATAAAAGCATCTTTCTTTGTATTACAACATCCCACCTCTAAAATTTCAAAATAACAACCATACTCTTCTGAATTAAAAAATAACATAAACCCCATCTAAAATTTTGGAAACAACACTAAACCCCTATTAAACTTTATAAATAAAAAGGTTTAAACCCCTATAATTAACTTTCTTATTTTACAGATCCGTGAAATGAAGACTTACCCATTGACAGATGGGTCCTCTGTCTTTATTTTTTTCGATAACGGTCATCCGTTTTGAACTTCTTCAATGATTTCATCTCCATTCACCAAAAGCTTTACATCCTAAATAGTATGGAGACCTCTGATGTTAAACAAGAAATACAGTTAAGTAAGTAAACGCAATCTAACACTTTTTTGTCATCACATGCCAATTACTATCTCTTAGACCATCTCCAACAGGGGTTCACAAGGGGTTCAGTAGGAGATTCTTAACTCATAAAAAAAAAAAATTAAATGAGAAATGAGTTTTCTTGCAAGAACCGCTCCTTAAGTAGGGAATTTAAGAACCGGTTCTTAAGGTTACGTGGCAGTGTAGGATTGGCCGAAAAATGAACAAACCAGTCGTCAGAGTTGGTTGCGCTTCCGCTTACTGCGCGTGAAGTTCCTCGCATGCTCTGTATAATTTCTTCGTTTCCTTTGTATGAGGCGATATGTTTCTTCCGATTGAAACCTAGATCTTACCTCTGATGGTTTCGATTTTATACAAATTTCACTTTGTCGCTCCATCTCATGAGAAAGATTCTGGATCTTGCTTTTTCAGGTTTGCTACTAGTTGATTTCTACCCGATTTCGGAGATGGATGCGAATCAAGGAGAGGTTAGATTTCGTCTCCTGGTTTTGAATTTGCTACTATGCGATTTACTCTTCTCTCCGCTTAGCTTAAGGTTTTCGCTGGTTTAGGTTAATATTTCATTTGGAAATAGGCTAGATCTGCTTGAGTACCCTAGATTGGCTGCCAGCCGTATTGCTGCGAGATATCCCATCTCTAAGTCTTGTGCTACTGTCTGCTTGATTGATTATCACTGGGATGAAGAGGCCTTGTCTGCGGATATAGAATTGTCTCTTGAACAGGTTCTTCTAAGAGTGCGTTACATGAGCGAGGAAAGAGCTATTCCAAAACTGGTAAGGGTCTTGGTCTCCTTTACCTATATAGTATGAATATCTGGTTTTCTTTGTTTGTAATCTCTCTTTTTGTTGTTTGAACAGTCGGCTTGTGTGGTTTGCAACTGTGTGTCCATGGGTACAGACCAAGGTTGCGGCCACACTATTTGCTCAACATGCTTTCAAGGATATTGCAGAGCTAGGGTTAGGGGAGGTGATATCAAAGTGCTTTGCACAACACTTCTTTGTTTAGTTTATTGTGTTAGAGCTTAAGATCAAATTATGAAGTTCTGTGAAACTAATATATGGAAGTCTTGATCATAAATTTATCGAAAACACTTTGGTATAGGTCATAATGATTGTCAGTTTCCGTTTGATGCTAACTCATGCTTTGTTTTTTTTCTTGTATGAGATAAAGGATCATACAATTCGGGAATATACAACACGATTGCAGAGCTAAAGGGAATGCAAATCTATTTCTCGCCAGGTAATAACACAAACCATTATATCATTTTTGTTTAATGTTTCACTCGTTTAGGTGATAATAAATGCTGTAGAATAGTCTCACTCGTTTGAATGCTTATTTGTGATCAATGGTTGGTTGTTTGAGATTAATGCACTTTTCTTTCACTCGTTTGAATGCTTATTTGTGATCAATGCTTGGTTGTTTGAGATTAGGTCTTGTCTTTATTATGACATTGATTGCTAACACAACTTGTTAGCTTTAACTTAAACACACAACTATAAACACAGAACCATAACTTAAACACACAACCATAAACACAAAACCTCTTGTTATAAAAAGACAGAACCATAATCTAAAACCTCCTTCTCCTAATAACACAACTTCTCCGTTGCTCTTTCCTTCTCCTTTGCTCTTTCTATCTCCTTTTAAGAAACATTACTCTTTCCTTCTCCGTTGCTCTTTCCTTCTCCTTTGCTCTTTCCATCTCATTTTAAGAAACATTAACATCCAACAGAAACTAGGATATGGATTCAACGGATCCATATACTCGAAAGTCAAGCTTTGTAAACCTCTTAAATAGTATACCCATCCAAGATAACCACAATCTTCAGTATGAGAGTTTGTCACCTACTATACAACTTGGATCATCAGAAGATGTTGGGGAGCGTAAAGAAAGGAGGAAATGGACGCCCAAAGAAGATGTTGTCCTCATCAGCGCATGGTTGAACACCAGCAAAGATCCTGTCGTTGGTAATGAGCAAAAAGCTGGAGCGTTTTGGAAATGCATCCAAGCTTACTTTAACTCTAGTCCACAGCTCGTTGGTCTTCCTCCTAGAGAGTTCAGTCACTGTAAGCAAAGGTGGGGGAGGTTAAATGACCAAGTATGCAAGTTTGTGGGATGCTACGAAGCTGCAATGAAAGAGCAATCAAGTGGGCAGAATGAGAATGATGTTATGAAAGCAGCTCATGAAATCTTCTTCAACGATCACCAGATCAAGTTCACGCTTGACCATGCATGGAGAGAGCTTCGCCATGATCAAAAATGGTGTAGAACTTCACAGGCTAAAGATGGTGGTGGAGAGTCAAACGAAGAAAGGTTGAAGAGGGTTCTGCACAGCCGCCAAGCTCTCAGCCAGAAAGCTATGGAGAGGATGAACCAATGGGTCGTCCTCCTGGTGTGAAGGCAGCTAAGGCTAAAGCTAAAAAGAGTGGGAGCAAGCGAAGCACCGTGGAAGATGAAGGCAAGTCGATGTCAGTCTCGGAGTATCAGAGCATGTGGGACATCAAGAAGCAAGACTTGAAAATGAAAGAGAAGTTTTCAAAGAATAAACTGCTTGACAGTCTCCTTAGAAAGTCAGAACCATTTTCTGATATAGAAATGGCTCTAAAGAACAAGCTTATTAGTGACATGTTGTCATAAGTAGTCTTTCGTTTGTGTGAACTATGACATTTATATAATTGTGGTTTGGTTTGTTTTTACAAAATATTTGTTTATAAATTGTAACAAAATAAATTTTACATATAATAAAAAAAATTTCAATTTTTTTTTTTCATTAGAACTCCTAATGAGATTCACTATTGGAGCAGAAAATAGTTAAGGAACTTTAGTGAGATTCTAACTTTGAAATAATCAAAATTTATAATAAAATAATTGATTAGAACCCCATTAGAAGTTCACCTATTGGAGATGCTCTTATATATCTTATATAGTTACACATTGTTGTTTAAAATGATATAAATAGATACAGAGAGAAAGTAGAGAGATGATAAGCATTGTTTTGGTGGTGTAACGACGATACGTAGCATTTGGAAAGAAAGAAATGCAAGAAGACATGGTGAAGAACCGACCCCTTCAATCCGGTTAGAATTATTCATCGAAAAACAAGTTAGAAACCGTCTACTTTTGATTCGAGATGCGGGGATATGAGATACGAAGAGGGCCTCCAAGCTTGGTTTGCTACTTCTATCTATAGCACCCAAAATATTTGTCGTAAAATTTTCTTTTCTAAACTCAAACTAAAGATGCATATGATGTAAAAAAAATTCTTTTGAATTAATTTAACATTAAATTCAAAAAAATAAAAAAACAAGCTTGTGTGGTTGTCGAGAGTAGACATTGTAATTTCTCTCTAGATCTGGGACTTTGCTTGTAAATCTTCTTGATATCAATAACTTATATTGTTTAAGGTGCTTATTGCTATCAATTGGTGCTCTCATAAAAACATATTGATCATGGCTTGCAAATGTACCCGACCAACACCACTGGTCTCATCGCCTGTTCGGACGCCGATTGGGCGGGTTGTCTAACAACAAAATGATCAACCTCCGGCTACTGCATCTTTCCATAGTAATAACTTAATCTCATGGTTTTCAAAACGTCGACTTACTGCCTCTGCCGAAGCCGAATATCATGGCATTCCAAATGCAGTTGCCGAAATAGCATGGCTCCATAACATTTTGCTTGAATTACACTGTCCTCTCTCAACCGCAACATTGGTTTATTGTGATAACATCAGTGCGGACAGATCCCATTCAAAACCAACACACCAAACACGTAGAGATTGATCTTCGTTTCGGTCTACCGAAATCGTTCTCGGCCAGGTTCGAGTTCTTCATGTCCCTTCCTCTTATATATTCAGGAAGAACCTTCCATCACCACTCCACAACGACTTTCGATCCAGTCTCAACATCATCCGAAACGATGATACGACTGAGGGGGAGTGATAACATAGCAAAATATGTAATATTTCTATTCCATATATATATAAGTCACGATTACTTGTAGATGATGCAAATGTTCTCGTATATATTCTCACATAATGAATAGAGAGGGACAGATATTTTACCAATCAACACAAATTCTTTTGGCAGTTTTTACAATTAAGCAACATAAATCATATTGTTTTACGACGTCGATTTATAACAAGGCAGTATACATTGTTTTTTTTTTTCAATATTTTAACATACGAAATTTCACAAAGAAACCCGCGGGTATTCACCTATTAAACCCGATAAAATCCTTCTCCTTCATTTGGTGTTGCATCTTTTTGTCAATCTCTAATCAATTTACGTCAATCTCTAAGACAAGTTCCTCAAAATGAATCTGATCATCAATTTACCAAGACCTCTTTAGCATTCTTTGAAGTAGCAACCGCGTAGGCAACACCGGGTCACAATTTTGGATTTGTGAACTTCTTGGAACTAGAATCTGAAGCAAAAGGTATAAAGACGCTTCCGTTGATCTTCCCGCCCCAAAATTTATTCTCAACACTCTTCCAAAAAAGGAGGAAGGGAGATGGTCAATCAAGTTTTAAGAGAAACAAGAAGAGAGCACATATACAAGTAAAGTGCGCAAAACTTTCAGAGGTTTATTAGCTTTTAATCGCCTCCTGGGCAGTGGCAGACCCATGTGTAGACTAGGGGAGGAGGGAGGTCACATGACCCTGGTTAAATTTAGATAATTTTTATTTTAGGTAGGAGTGTTGAGTAAGTGTTGGATGATTTGGATATATTCACCTTTGTTGACCCCGGCAACGATCGTTCAAACTTTTCGTTGCACCCAATTTTTATTTTGTTTGCTTAATTCTCTTCTGGCCAAGAGTCCATTTAAAAAACCAAAGTGTCATTTTGTTAGATATTTTGTCTAGAGAATGAAAGGTACATGTGATAGATTTGTTCTTGATTATTTTTCTCATCGAATGAAATTGAAAAACATCATAAATTCTTATATTTCTAGTTTCAGATCGTAGTTTTAGAATATTTTAATGATAACAAACTGAAAATCCTAAAAGAGTTTAACGTAATCAAATTCAAAACGAACTGAACCGACTCGAAATGATATTTTTCAGAGTTTGATTAAAATTTTAGCAAAACTGAAACTAACCGAGTTCAAACAAAAATGGAAATACCTCCTTTTATTATATAATATAAAATGGAAAAATTTTAGTTTTGTTGTTTCATCTTAAATATTATTTACCTAATATATAGGTTTTAGTGTTTTATATTTATATATTTTAAAATCTATATATAATAGCAAACCCAGTTTTAAAAACATCAGTTTTTTTTTATAGGAAAATAAAATCTCATCCTACGGTTAATATTATTTTGTTTTTTAACCCAAGGGTTCTGATGCTTTCTTTCCAAATTTATTTGAGCAAACGCATCTTTTCAAATTATGTATATATGCTTCTCTTAGCGAATGAATGTTATTTCTTTTATACAAAAAAATATCATCCAATGATTCAGATTGTTTTGTATTTAAAAATAATAATTATGATCTGATGATCTAAGATTGATCGGATTGGTAGATTAATTTACCTAAACGGTTTCTTCGTCCAATGAAACGTCTGTTGTTCACATCTTTTAACTAAGAGAGACCAAGAAATTCTTTAATCTCTTATACCGTTTCAATCCAACCGAAATTTTCTGAGTGAATAGTTGTGTTTATTCCTTTATTTTCAATCCAACACAATTTGTTAGTGTATTTTCTGAATCCTTCAAAATTTTTTTTTATCTCTCTTCATCGATTTACTTTACCGTGTCGTCGTCATGAATCACAGCCGCAACCTTTGTCCTTAGTATCACCGTCGTCCTTAGTCGTCACTTTCGTCAGGCACAACCGTCATCTTTAGCCGACCCCGTTTCTTCTTTCACTATTTTCGTCCCATCTTCGACCTCACTTCTCCTCTCTTCGATTCTTGATAGATTTTGGAGGAAACATTAAAAGTATATGATAGTTTCTCTCAGATTTATTAATTAGTCAATAGACTTATTTATACAAAATCATAATTTGATTAGCAAGTTATTTACAAATATAAGAATATGAAATCTACCTTATATACAATTATTAACTTTTCTAATAACTATAAGAAAATATATTCAAGGCGATCTCGTAATTTACGAGATCTCCTAATAATTCTATAGACTAAACATTTGTGTTTCATTTTTCAATTCATTTTTAGTTAGTATATATAGAATACATGAAATGGGTACAGATGGGAATGAATTTCAATAACAAATGTGTCATACTCTAATTTTCTTATGTTAACCTTTTGATTAATGTAATGACGTTATAATTAAGACAGAGCACCGAATATGGGGTAAGTATACACAACCGAAGACGGAAAATTTATATTTTCAGGGATGGTGAACCACTTGATTGGCTACTCTGCTCCTCCATCGACATTCCTATTCACCCATCTTATATTATTGATCTTGGCAGTACCAATAAGACATACAACTTTGTATAAGTTTTTTGAGAAAGATACATAAAATTTGGTAACAGCATAACAGGACAAAAAGTTAGATTTTGGTTAAAAAAAAGAAAAGAAGGGTAAAATCTGGTTTTTTGACGGTTCAACTAATATCCGTTTTTACGAATTGGCAAGAAGAATGGTTCCGGGCGAACCGTCCGGTCCGGTTTAAAAAACCTTCGTTTAGGTGTTTGGATACACAATTGGTTTTTAAGGCCCATCTAAAACCCAATATGGCACATATATAAGGACGACAGTATAATTCCTAACCCTAAAAAGCTATCGAGCATCGTCGCCTCCAAAAACCTCGCAGAGCAGAAGCCAGAAGAAGAATCTCTGTAATCAACAATGGGTGATTCTCCTCGACTTGTGTTGTTTCCTTGTGCTTCGAAATTGGTGAATCTCCTCAAAAATGTTACTGATGGTTGTATTTGAATCCAAATCGCAGGGAAGGTCCACGGTTCATTGGCTCGTGCCGGTAAGGTGAGAGGTCAGACACCAAAAGTAGCTAAGCAAGACAAGAAGAAGAAGCCTCATGGTCGTGCTCACAAGCGCATGCAACACAACCACCGATTCGTCACCGCCGGTAAATAATTTTACTTTTAGATTTTCCGTGAGGCATGACCTTCCTCACTGAGTAAGCTAGTTGCTCACTCCTTTTTTCCTTTTCAGGTGAAAAAGCTTGAAGGGTAGCTGTTCAAGGCGAGGATTGTTCGGATGCTGGATTTTGGAAATGAATTTATTGATTTTTTCGAATCATTTAATGTTTATTTGGTATTTCGGTTAAAACGGTTTGTTGATGGATTTGAGACTTTGAGTTAAGCAATAAACTTTTCGAATTTCAGAAAAGTAATATTTAGATAAGTCAAGAGTTAGTATTTAATGGATTACTTGCTGTTTCCGCCCCCAAGTTAGGGAGACGTGTGTTACAAGGATCCTGTGGGAACTGATGCCAAGGATTCGCTGAAACGTTCTTCGTTGGGGAACGTTATCGTCTCTTCCTTCCTCGGTCGAATAATATGGTATCTACTACTCTACCATATTTATCCGTCCTACTCGAGCTGGCATGATATCACTTTTAGGACCTTATCGTCAAGATACAGATATGGTCCATAAGGGATTTTGGCTTGAGAACAATCACTGAAGAAGTGGTCTCGTAGATGGAAGCGTATTCGAGATTCCTCTGAGAAACAGAGACAACCCCATGTTTGATATTTTCGTCGTCCTCTCTCACAAAACCCTAGATATAGACGACTTTTTCTACAATATTAACCTCAACTTTTGATAGGATTTTGTTATAATATATATATATATACACTATATCTGAAACAGTGACACACACGCATACAAAAAGAAAAAAAGGAAGAAAATCAAATAAAATCTGAAACCAAAAACCATTCCAAAAAATGGGAATTCAAGTTTATTTATAAAAAAAAGTATTGAAAGTAAAAGTAACTAGGAAATTAATATACACAAATAGAATTCAAAAGCTGCTATTATTTTATATATATATGTGAATCTGTTTCACCTAGGAATAGGAAAAATACATAAACCAAATCGAATCAAAATTCATCAATTTGAACCCGAACCAAATTATATAATATTCTAATAGGTACAAAACTTTCGAATTCTAATTATACGAAACCGAACCAAAGTAATCAATTACTAAAAAAATATTATTTTGTTTATGTATTTTATATTCTTGAATTGATTAACTGATTTTTATCACGTAGATACTTGATCATTCGTATTTTAAATTTTTTAATGTTTAACTAATTTTCATATAAATATCATCAAAATTTAGCAAAATTAACCAAAGTAGGTGATTTCGGGCGGGTTTTTCTATTGTTATTGTTTTAGAAAAATGTTTTAATACACATTTGTGGTTTGAGATTTTGGTATGACACCTTCTATAAACTCAAACCCAGCCAACACTCAATTTTAGCTTCAACTTGCTCAGTTGAAGACTAATATTTAAATATCTATTTCTGATTCGTACCACAATATAGTAAAGTTCAAACGATACAGAAGGTAACTTGGCTTCTTACTTGTTAATATGAAAAAACGAATACTACTTTACATGAACTACTCACCGTAGTAATTCATCCAATCACCGTAGTAATATTAAGTAAGATTCAATAACCAAACAGCACCAAATGTTGCCTTGGGCGGAAAAGGTTTTTGTAGTGGCCTTTCTTATTATACACAACCAGATGACAAAATAATAAAAATAAAAGGTAACAAAGTGAGTAGAGAAAAAGTCTAAAACCCAGAAAAGTGGAAGATAAACGACACAATAATTGACTAAAAATCTTCTTAATATCAGATTACAATCATGTATATACCAAAACAAGATAGCAGTGACACAAAAAAAGTTAATACTTAATAGCAATATCACATAATATGAAGATAGTTTTGCAGAGTTTTGAATGAACATTATCGATAAACCAGAGTTTGGGCATTAAGCAACAGAGGAAATGAAAGCTTCTCCTCTGCTTTTTTTGGCTCCTCTAGCTCTGTGTCTAATACAGAACATTGACACGCTCATCCTAGATTTTCAAACGACAAGGGAATAAAGATCGGTATATTTTCCTACTGGAATGAATTGTTTGCAAAAATCAAAGACCAGTTTTACCTTGTTAACGTAATGAATAAACTTGTCCATCTGTCTGAACCATGAATATGCATACTGGTAACGGAACATTAACCACATGATATGGTTTGTCCTGGTCACATTGACCTTGACAAGAGAAATCAAAGCCAAAATATAAGACAGATCATAGCGAAGCTTCTTTTATCTTTGCTGATTTCAAGAAGAAAACGATATGATAGGGACAAAGTCGTTGACTCGCTCTTGAACATTGTAGTCAAAAAGGAGAGGATCATCCTATATTCAAGATGCTTCATCAGTGCACGTTCAGGCAAAGTTTAATCACAGCACAGCAGGTTCGATTGCTTTTACCCGGATAGGCGGTGATACATCATTTATTTCAAATGTGAAACCATTAGGAGGGTCATAATGTTTTAGGAATACACCAGTGAATATCTACAAGTAGCATCAAATAGCAGTGAGACAAAGCCAGCTAAACAAAGGAAACAACACAGCTATAATGTGAGATTCAATGGTTTTAACCTGTGAAGATGAGCCAAGGGACTTGGAACCTTGCCAAATAACCTCAAGTGTCTTCTCTCTTAAGAGAATTGTGGAGCAAATACTCTACTTTTCAAACAATGAAAAATCTCACTTATAAAAGCACACTCTTTCAACGTGCCATATATTCTCTCGATGCTATCATCCTTCATGCAGATCAGAAAGCAGCTGCGTAACTGGAAATTCAAACAGTACTTGAGTAAAACCAAAGCTCGGTATAAGTGAGACAACAAAACTTATAAGAAGATGAGATTATTATTCACTAGATTCCCTGATACTGAAAAGTGAAAACAGTAGATTCCTAGGCTAAATCCATATCGCTAAGCCAATCAATTATTCTATCTAATCAATCAATTTTGACCACAAAAGATCCAAAATTGACAAGAGAAATCTTTATGAGACAATGCAATTGAAATCTCAAAAGCAGGAAACTTTATACACGCAAACTCATTTGGTTGATTTGAATAGGTAATAAGAATGGGAAATTTCATTTCTGAAATTTGAAAATCGAGATTTGCACCCAGAAGGAAGATTATGTTTCGGGTATTTCGGGTATCTGTTCTGTTATCGGTTCGGTTCCGGATTCACTTCGGGTTTTCGGTACTACGTGTTTATGATCCATTAAGGTATTTTAGAAATTTGGTTCGGATTCGGTTCGGATAATTTTATTCGAGTTCGATTTAGTTTTTCGGTTCCAGATTTTTTTCCAGGACTACCCTTGTGTATCACGCCCATGAAAGAAATTTTTTTTTTTCCTTTTCGTTTTTTTCTTATTGTTTAAAATATTTTATTTCCCCCTTAATCTTAATTAGTTTCCAATTCCATCTTTTATAAAACAATGATTAAGATTCAGAATTTTATTGAAAAAAATAGTAAATTTTGTTCTCTATATGCCATATTTTAAATTTTTGAAAACGAAAATATATTTCTAAGAAAATCGATATATAATGTTAAAATATGAAAAATATTGTTCTATATAGAATCACACTAATATAGAACCAATTTTATTATATTCTATGTACGATATTGATAAATAGAATAACACATATTTACTTTATTGTACGTATGTGAAGGAAAAATCTTTGGTCTGATCTGTGACTACAAACACAATTGTGAAAAAATATTTGTGAAGATTCGGTTGGTGGATATTATAGGATGATCAATACACGTACCAATGAGTAATTGCATTAACATTTCCATCAACAAGAGTGGTTTAGCTTGTACCATCAAAAAAGATTACGCCCTTCTCTAAATAAGTACATATAAACATGTTATAAATATACATTGGGGTTTTGGGTATACGGTTTCGGAAAATTATATAACTGATTCGACAATCAGTCGTAAAGTAGTCGATTTAAACAACATTTGAGCAAGTAAAGGTTACACGCAACTAAAGATTACACGCAAGGCTCCACAAAATGGAGCAGTATTGTCTATGTCCGACTAAGGGGGAAGAAAGTGAAAAAGGTATATTACTGCAAGGCTACACAAAATGGAGCAGTTATTCTACAACTTTTTAGCGTTGAGATATGACAGGTACAGGACAGAAAATTCTCATTCATTACAGCCTTGCAGTAGTATACCTTTTTTCTCTTTCTTCCCCCTTAGTCAGACATAGACAATACTGCTTCATTTTGTGGAGCCTTGCGTGTAACCTTTACTTGCTAAAATGTTGTTCACAGAAACACTAATCATACCACCAGATGATTATTTATAACAGCACGCCATTTGTGTTATATCTGACTCTTCTACTGCTTTTGTTGCCACTTTGTCCCCGGTATCCTTGGTACATTTCATATGCACATTCCTTAGTAGCAATCTTTGAAGGCGACGAGAGCGCAAGATGGTATATGTATGATTGCAAAAATGTCTTCGTTCAGTCGTTGAGCCTGAGATTACTGCCAAGAAGCAGTTCAGAACAGAACAGGAGTTACTTTGGAAGGATTATCTTAAGCGAAAGCAAGTTTACCTCGTGAATCAAATGGCATTCCGCAAGACCTTGTACACCAATACCAATGGACCTCGAGCATTATCACCCCGCACGGTTATTGCTCCACTTTCCCTGTTTTAAATTTTACTCTGTAAGCACGGATAGATAGTTCGATAATACGTGCCGGCTAATGTATAAACATCTTGACTAATAATAGGTAGTCTTAAGAAAATTGGGTATTTTCTCAAATTCCAAATAAAGGTCAATCTAGCGAAGTAACCTTATTTGACTAACGATTTCTTTGACTAGCTCAATCTTCTAAGAATGTTACATTACAAAATTTCATGAACTAGTAAATAAGTTTATCATTTTCAATCAAATAACTAATTCCAGCATAGTCACGTAAAAAAAAGAACATAATCCGCCTCATGCTGAAAAGAAAAAACCTCACCCCATCCAGATAGGTCAGATGCATCACGACACTCGACTCGGAACTTTGATAGATGACTTCCAACTTGTGCAACAGTTTTCTTTTGAATCTTAGCCAGTGAAGAACTGATTTCTATGAACTGGTATACATCAAAATAACAAGCAGTTAGTATAATTGTAGCATATTTTATAACAGTTTACTATGCTGAAGTTCCAGACAAAGATGATTGTGCATCATTCATACTAGCTTAAATTAAAAAGAGGAAATATGAGCATTCATACGTGTAGCTCCTGTTATTCTAGATTCTCTCATTCTTCTCAAGAGCATTCAACATTATTGTAGATTCTTTCAGGAGCATTCGGCATTATGGTGCCACTAGAAGAGAATCTTTGATTCTATTCTTAGAAATCATATCCCTGGGAGCAGCCCAGTCCCCAACGGTTTGAAGGAGTTACATTCCACATATCAGCTTGAAGAATTTCCTAAAAGAATCATCCATGAAGCCAAACCAAGAAATTAGCAAGAAGAGCTTATGACAATGTTCTTGATATCGAAAGAATGAAAGGTTGATTATCTTATGTGAAAGCAAGCTTACCTCACAGGTGAATCAAATGGCATTCCGAGAAGGATAAATGCATCTCCAAGACTTTGTACACCAATACTGATGGGCCTATGACGCATGTTTGAGGTTTTTGCGGTCTCTGCAGGATAGTGATTCAAATCTATTATCTAACTAATATTAACAGTAACGGTTGCAGTCACCTGACGAAACAGAAAAACATTAATAAAAATAATTGAAAAAGTCATCATCAAATTTGCACAGAAATGGAAATTACAAAATGAGCCAAGTAGTTAAAAATTACAAAATGAGCTAACTTGTCGAAATCAAAGTAATTGTTCTTGGAGCCCAAACTGCTTATAATCTTAGATGGATGTGAGTCCAAGGGGACGTTCTGTTGTAAAATAAAAGAAATATCAAGAGTTATGCACTAAGCGACAGAAAAATCAAATTCTGAGACAGTTTCCACTCATAGAGACAAAACAGAGACCACTGCCCATCACTCTGAACCCTCTCCATGAAAGGGTTAGGATCTGGTACCCACAGACTGTTAAACTAAGATGGATTTCTAGAAGGTGGAAACAACACTCCACAAATCACTCCATCAATCACTCCACAAACCACTCCATTATCATCCACCAAACACTCCACAAATCACTCCATCAATCACTCCACAAATCACTCCATTAATCTATCATAGTTTATATATTCTTTATGTAATCTCTTGTCTATATAAACCATGTAATCCCTCCATTCATTCCAATAAGAAAAACATACTTCTCCTTCTTCTCTAAAACATTCTCTCTCTCTTGTTTACTCTTTCTCTCTAAAATCTAACATGGTATCAGAGCTTTTACGCTCCTAGATAACCTCATTCTCAATCACTTCCGCTACTCTCTTCATTCTTACCTCCACTTTCTCAAATCTATTCGAAGAAATCTCTCTTTATCCATTTGATAAAAGCTTGTATTAAGCATGGAAGGTTCAAACAACTCTCGGCCTGTGGTTGTTCCGGTGGTTCTCAAGGGAATCAACTACCTACTATGGTCAAGAACAACCAAGACAGCCCTATGTAGCCGTGGACTTTGGACTCACGTTATGACAAGTGAAGTACCAAAGACAACGGTCGAAAAAGATGGCGAGAAAACGGTTGTTAATGGTAACGAAGGCCAATGGTTTCAAGAGGATCAAATGGTGCTCTCGATCATTCAAAACTCGCTTGAAGTCTCTCTCCTTGAAGCCTACTCGTATTGCGAGAATGCCAAGGAACTTTGGGACACTTTACAAAAGGTGTTCGGAAACATCTCCAACCTAAGCCGAGTCTTTGAAATCAAGAAGGCTATCAACGATCTCAACCAAGAGGATATGGAGTTTACTCAACATTTCGGGAAGTTTAGATCCCTTTGGGCCAAGCTAGAGATGCTTAGGCCAAGCTCAACCGATCCGGAGGTACTACTTGAGAGGCGCGAGCAAGACAAAGTCTTCGGACTACTTATGACTCTCAACCCTACCTACTCGGATCTCATCAAGCATATGCTACGAGCAAACAAACTCCCAAGTCTTGAAGAGGTATGTGCTCAAATTCAAAAGGAGGAAGGCTCTCAAGGACTCTTTGGTGGAAAGAAGGAGCTTCTCACCGCCAACAAAGGAGTGTACATGCCAGAAGACCGAAGGATGTTGGTGTGTGATCATTGCAAAAAGAAAGGTCATTCGAAGGATAAGTGTTGGATTCTACATCCACATCTCAAGCCCAATAAATTCAAAGAACAAAGGGCTAACTGGGCTAGAAATTCGATGGTGGAGCAATCACAAGCCGGAACATCCTCGGCCGACGGTGTCATGGCTAACATGACTTCTCAACAAGCCGGTGAATTCGTGAGGAAAGCCGACTTAGATGCACTCATCAAAGCCATCCATCAAGGCAACCTAAATGAATCCGGTACCACTTTCTATTCCCATAATCCTAAAGATTCAATAGTTATTGATTCGGGAGCATCGCATCATATGATTAGCAATGCTAGACTACTTGATAACGTTGAATCGGCCATAGGAAATGTAGTGATTGCTAACGGAACAACAATTCCAATTAAGGGAATAGGAAATCTTAAATTGTTTGAAAAGAAGTTTAAAGCATTCTACATGCCTACATTTACTTCCAATTTATTATCGGTAAAACGAGCTACTACCGATTTGAATTGCCTTGCTATCTTTAGTCCTAACGATGTAACATTTCAGGATATTAAGACGCATAAGGTGCTCGGAAAAGGAGGTGTCAAGGATGATTTATATTTGCTTAGAGAAGAATCATTCATTCCCTCATTATCTTGTTCGTTTAGTTCAACTTCTTCTTCGGATATTAATAGTGAAATTTGGCATGCTAGACTAGGTCATCCCCACTCGCGTGCATTAGGACTTATGTTCCCTAGTATCTCGTTTAAAAATGATGAATGTGAAGCTTGTATACTTGGTAAACATTGTAAATCGGTGTTTCCTAAGTCTTCAACTATTTATGAAAATTGCTTTGATTTAATCCATTCCGACGTGTGGACTTCACCTTGTACATCACGCGAAAATCATAAGTATTTTGTCACATTTATAGATGAAAAATAGAAGTATACTTGGGTAACATTATTGCCATCTAAGGATAGAGTACTTGAGGCATTTACTAACTTTCAAACTTATATCTCTAACCATTACAATGCTAAGATTAAAATTTTTAGAAGTGACAATGGTGGGGAATATACAAGCAATGCCTTCAAACAAGTCCTAGCAAAGCATGGCATCATCCATCAAACAAGTTGTCCATACACACCCCAACAAAATGGTGTGGCCGAACGAAAGAATAGACAATTGATGGAAGTTGCGCGATCCATGATGTTTCACAACAATGTCCCTAAGAAGTTTTGGAGTGATGCCTTGGTCTCGGCATGTTACCTCATCAATCGGACACCCACCAAAATTCTTCATGACAACTCCCCATTTGAGGTACTCAACAAAACCAAACCTTATCTTAATCACTTACGTGTATTTGGTTGTGTGTGTTTTGTATTAGTTCCCGGGGAGCTTGGGAACAAGCTTGATGCCAAGAGCACAAAGGCTATGTTCATTGGATACTCTACCACCCAAAGAGGGTACAAATGTTACGATCCAGACACAAGAAAGGTCCTAGTATCGCGGGACGTCAAGTTTGTGGAAAGAAAAGGGTACTACGATCAAAGGGATTGGGAAGACTTGCAAGATCTCTCCCATACCTCCTCGGACCGAGCCACCAACCTTAGACAAATCCTAGAGACGCTTGGGATCTCAAGTACATTCGGAGCCGGGACACGCCAAATGAATGAAGCCGATACAAACCCTCCTACACAACCGGCCGAGGGCGCCACACCTAATGAGGGGTCTCCTCCCTTTGGCCATGAGGGGGGCAACCAAACCGAGATACACTCCGATGTTCATGACCAAGGTGAGTCAAGCGAAGCCATGCCCGATGTTCATGACCAAGGCGAGTCAAGCGAAGCCATGCCCGAAGCCCATGATCAACAATCAACCGAACCAAGTCCCATTGTGCAACAACAACCGGTCACACTAAGAAGAAGCACAAGAAAGAGGTCCTCGCCATCAACATGGAAGTACTACAATTGCAATGCGGTAGCCCATCTAACCCAAGCCGTGTGCACTCTAGCATACATTCCTCAAGAGCACATTGCATTCCTCGGAAAACTTGACCAAGAATACATTCCAACAAGTTACGAAGAAGCAAAGGAACACAAGGTGTGGAAAGAGGCGATAGGAGAAGAGTGCAAAGCTATGGTACAAAATCACACTTGGGATGAAGCCGACTTGGCAGAAGGAAAGAAGACCGTGAGCTCCAAATGGGTATTCACAATCAAATACCTTAGTAGTGGAGACATTGAAAGGCACAAGGCGAGACTTGTGGCAAGAGGATTCACACAAACGTATGGAGAAGACTACAACGACATATTTGCTCCCGTCGCCAAGCTACACACCGTAAGGATTGTCTTGTCACTTGCCACAAACCTAGATTGGGATTTATGGCAAATGGATGTCAAGAATGCTTTCCTTCAAGGAGAACTAGAAGATGAGGTATACATGACTCCTCCACCGGGTCTTGAAGACTCGATTACATCGGGGAAGGTTCTAAGGCTAAGGAAGGCTATCTATGGATTGAAACAATCTCCAAGGGCATGGTACCACAAGCTTAGCATGACATTAAGAGATAGAGAGTTCAAAAGATCGGAATCGGATCATACACTCTTTACCTTGAAAAGACAAGAAGGCTTAGTGGTGATTCTCATCTACGTTGATGACATTATCATCACTGGAAACGACAAGAAGGGCATTCAAAGTATCAAGGATTATCTCAAATCCGTATTTGAGATCAAAGACCTAGGCGAACTCAAATACTTCTTGGGAATTGAAGTTTGTCGATCCAAGGAGGGCCTCTTCATCTCGCAACGGAAATACATTCACGATCTCTTAAATGAGGCCGGAAAGCTTGATGCAAAACCGGCCAAGACACCTCTCGAAGAAAACTACAAGGTAGAACGAGAGGGGGAGATAGAAGATAGTCTATTTGAAGATATAAGGCAATATCGGAAGATGGTGGGCAAACTAATCTACTTGACCATCACGAGACCCGACTTGTGCTTTGCCGTGAACCAAGTAAGCCAACATATGCAAGCCCCGAAGATATACCATTGGAATATGGTAGACCGCATTCTAAGATACATCAAAGAAACCGCGGTTTATGGCATTTGGATGGGTCACAATGAAAGCTCGGAGATAGTAGGATATTGTGACGCCGATTGGGCTGGTGATAGAAGAGATAGGCGATCCACAACCGGCTATTGTACTTTCATAGGAGGGAATTTGGTCACTTGGAAGACAAAGAAGCAAAAGGTGGTTGCTTGTTCAAGTGCCGAGGCCGAATATCGAGCAATGAAGAAGCTAACAAACGAGCTCACATGGATTAAGGCGATACTCAAAGATTTGGATATCAACACTCAAGGTCCCATAACCATGCATTGCGACAATCAAGCGGCCATACACATTGCCTCCAATTCGGTGTTCCACGAACGCACCAAACATATTGAAGTGGATTGTCATAAGGTGCGCCAAGCCGTTGAAAAGGGACTCATCTTACCGTGTTACACAAGGAGTTCGGATCAACTCGCGGACATTTTTACCAAGGCCGCAAGCTTGAAGGTGTGCGAGTTTATACACTCCAAGCTCGGACTCGTAGAGATCAAGTAGCCGTGAGATTCATACTCTTTTTCCTTATGTGTGTTTTTATCTCAAGTGGTTTTTCACACTAAGGTTTTAATGAGGTGAGTCTTATCGGTTCCAAGCTTATCTCTACGGTTAAGCTTGAGGGGGAGTGTTAAACTAAGATGGATTTCTAGAAGGTGGAAACAACACTCCACAAATTACTCCATCAATCACTCCACAAACCACTCCATTATCATCCACCAAACACTCCACAAATCACTCCATCAATCACTCCATTAATCTATCATAGTTTATATATTTTTTATGTAATCTTTTGTCTATATAAACCATGTAATCCCTCCATTCATTCCAATAAGAAAAACATACTTCTCCTTCTTCTCTAAAACATTCTCTCTCTTGTTTACTCTTTCTCTCTAAAATCTAACACAGACTATAAAACAAGTCTCTATTATGTGTTCTTCTTGAGATAGAAATAAAGGAGAGTGTGTTGTGAGCAATCTCAAAAATTATATTAGAGGGAGAACGAGTGAGCTATTCTTGGTGGGATTGTACCTTCCAATGATTCTTCCGGAGTTCCATAAACTCAAAACTGTCAGCATGCCACGGCTCCAGGTATACAACAAATGCTCCTTCACCGATTGCAAAAATATATATATACATAGGAAAAACTAGAAACAAATGCTTCACAAACAATCCTGATAACACCAATACCCCAAGCTGATTTGCTTATAAAAGCACACTCTTTCAACGTGCCATATATTCTCTCGATGCTATCATCCTTCATGCAGATCAGAAAGCAGCTGCGTAACTGGAAATTCAAACAGTACTTGAGTAAAACCAAAGCTTGGTATAAGTGAGACAACAAAACTTATAAGAAGATGAGATTATCATTCACTAGATTCCCTGATACTGAAAAGTGAAAACAGTAGATTCCTAGGCTAAATCCATATCGCTAAGCCAATCAATTATTCTATCTAATCAATCAATTTTGACCACAAAAGATCCAAAATTGACAAGAGAAATCTTTATGAGACAATGCAATTGAAATCTCAAAAGCAGGAAACTTTATACACGCAAACTCATTTGGTTGATTTGAATAGGTAATAAGAATGGGAAATTTCATTTCTGAAATTTGAAAATCGAGATTTGTAACCAGAAGGAAGATTATGTTTCGGGTACTTCGGGTACCTGTTCGGTTATCGGTTCGGTTCCAGATTCAGTTCGGGTTTTCGGTACTACGTGTTTAGGATCCATTAAGGTATTTTAGAAATTCGGTTCGGATTCGATTCGGGTAATTTTATTCGAGTTCGATTTAGTTTTTCGGTTCTACCCTTATGTATCACGCGCATGAAAGAAAAAGTGGTTTTTTTTTCTTTTTCGCTTTTTTTTTTATTGTTTAAAATATTTTATTTCCCCCTTAATCTTAATTAGTTTCCAATTCCATATTTTAGAAAACAATGATTAAGATTCAGAATTTTATTGAAAAAAATAGTTAATTTTTTTCTCTATATGCCATATTTTAAATTTTTGAAAATGAAAATATATTTCTAAGAAAGTCGATATATAATGTTAAAATATAAAAAATATTGTTCTATATAGAATCACACTAATATAGAACCAATCTCGTTATATTCTATGTACGACATTGATAAATAGAATAACACATATTTACTTTATTGTACGTATGTGAAGGAAAAATCTTTGGTTTGATCTGTGACTACAAACACAATTGTGAAAAAATATTTGTGAAGGTTCCGGTTGGTGGATATTATAGGATGATCAATATACCAATGAGTAATTGCATTAACATTTCTCTTCAAAAAAAAAAAATTTGCATTAACATTTCCATCAACAAGAGTGGTTTAGCTTGTACCATCAAAAAAGATTACGCCCTTCTCTAAATAAGTACATATAAACATGCTATATATGTTTCATACATGATGAATCGATTATTTTACGATTGTATATCCAAAACCGTATATCCAAAACCCTAATATATATTTATAGCATGTTTATATGTATTTATTTAGAGAAGGGCATAATCTTTTTTGATGGTACAAGCTAAACCGCGAAATTTTTTGTTGATGGAAATGTTAATGCAATTACTCATTGGTATATTGATCATCTTATAACATCCACCAACCGAACCTTCACAAATATTTTTTTACAATTGTGTTTGTAGTCACAGATCCAAAGATTTCTCCTTCACACAACATTAGCTCCATTGCCTCCTCCTCCTAGAATGATTGCAATTTGCACCATTATCCGCCACTTTAGCGTCAACATAACGAGGAAACCTTAACAATTTGTTCAAACCCTCCATACCCTCCAAATATTCTCACCATTTTTTCTGGGAGTCGTACCACTTGATCATCCCGCAAATACAACTATATATCACATTCTCTATCACACAATAAGATGATGAGTAATACCATTCCCGATTCATAGATAAGTCTCCAGCTCTCCATCTACCTTTGTTCAGCTTGTAAGTCACATGTTTCGCAAAACACTTCACGTAGACATTTCCATCATACACTATGCTTTGATACCTAAACCCGTTGCATATTTTCTCATCAGGACCCGACGACTCAAACTCCCAAGTTTGAGTCTTTGTATCGAATACCTCCATCCAGTTAGTTGCATCGAGATTATTGCAGCCTCCTGTTACATATATTTTTTCATCAAGGACGCAAGCAGAAGGGTTCACACGTGCGACCCGCATGCTTGGGGCCTCACGCCATGTGCGAGAGCGACAATCCATGACCATGACGCTAGAAGATGCATTATCATTATTCATGAATCCGCCAATGGCATAGATATTTGAACCAACCCTTGCGAAATCCGACTGGTACGTAGAAGGAGAAGGGAGATGCAATTGGGACCAAAACTTTCTTGGAGCTATTGGTCTCCGGCAGAGAACGAACCAATGTTGTGGGCTACAATAGCTAGGGAGTTTTAAGCACACGTAGAGACAACTTTCTGTGCGGCCTAAAAGGGTTCGAGTTCGGTAAAGTTCGGCGGAAGCAAGGAGAGAGCGGAATCTCTTGGAAACTAAAGAGAGAGCCGGGTAGTACAATCTCGAAATACGGGCTAAGCAGTTTAATACCAAATCAGTAGGAAGCATCATAAACGTCATTGGCTCTTCTCCATTCATGGTTGTGGATCGCCTTTTCTCTCTCAGGGTTTAAGGTTGCCTTTTTACTCTCTTAAGGTTTAAGGTTGTCTTTTTCTTCTTAGGGTTTAAGGTTGTCTTTTTTCTCTTAGCGTTTAAGGTTGCTTTCACGCAAGAAGCTCTTCTCTTGTTTGTTTCTTTATATCTTTCTCCACCAATCTCACCTGAAGTCTTTATATAGTGATTTTCTATTCCTAATCTCATTAGTCTCACGTGTATTATGTAACGATTATATATTAGTCCTAATCAAATTAAGAATCCCCTTTATTTGTACATATAGTAAATCTCTAAAACCTAAACTCACTAGGAATTTAGTTTTAACTAGATGATCCAAGTTATATAATAAGATAATATAAGTCTTCTCCACGTAACGGGGAACATACCAAAGCTTTAGAATATTATGTGTGGTGTGGAATCCAGTTCTGAGAGAAATCCTGTGCTTCCTTTAAATCTGGTTCGCCTCCTTTTACATTTCCTACTACTATTTCCACATTCACCGCCTTTTTCATCTTCATATTCATCTCCTTCATCCCTTGCAGGTTGCTTATTTTGCCTGAAGCCTACAATGGTGTTTATGTGAATGGTTTGAGAGGGAGAGAGGTACAATCGTATATATGTAAATGGTTTTTTTACATAATATAATGCATAGACGATGCTATTGCTTTGCTTGGTAGCTTGTGATTCTTGGAAGGTTTGATCACTTACCCATTTTGGTAATTTATTTCTTATGTTTTAAGTTCTAGAGACAACAGATCTTGGACTGATTTTGATTACTTCGCAATTATCTTCGTTGAGTGTGTACCCAGCCTGGTTTACCATCTGGTCGGAAGTGTAATCAGTTGGTTTGATACGGTTTGGACTCATGAATTGAGTAGTACCTTCATTGGAATTGTTTATGTAATCCGTATAAATCAAGGAAGAAATATTGTATTTCTGAAAACTCTCCTAAATCAAATATCTTTTTTTATTAAGATGCAAAATATGTAAAGATTGTAAAAACTCGGATTCCATAAGGCATAAACAACCAACCAAGGTTCCGAGCAAAAGATAAAGGTAAAGAAAATTACACAAGGGGAGCAACCTAGAAGAGAAGGGAATCGACGCGGTTGAAAGGGAAATGATGGATGGTACCGGTGACAATGTCGTAAACACCGGCATTGGGAACAGACCCGAAGCCGACAAAATAGATGGAGTTAGGCCTAAGGCCCGGATACATAGCGGCGGAAAGACAAAAGGCTTCATTTTGTCCAACGAAAATGCAGAGATCCCCAATGTCTTCCGTGTAGCTCATATCCGTGTTGGAAATCTTAAACACGGTGAAACGTTTGGCGTTGTAGGTAAGACGGTGAGATACAAGTTCCTCTTCTTCCGCGTGTGAGGTCTGGAAGTAACCGGTAACATGGAAGAAATCGCAATCGAGAGAAGGCGACTCGGCCAAGTAATGAGTTGTGAAACATGAGAGCATCATTTGGGTGAGCGAGTCAGAAAACTTGGGTTGATTAGATCGAATGAGCGGAGTCAACCAAGAATTTTTAAAAGAGTTGGGGGGAACATGATAAGGACAATGGTATGTGTGTAGATCCCAAGCAGCCAAATACTGATTTCCTCGAGTCATCATATAAAACATTCGATGTCGATTCGAATAGACCATACTAGAATTGTCGTAATGGCTTTCAGGTAAATAGACATCAGTCCATTCATCATCTTCACCAAGAGCAGGCCTGCAAAAGCTGAAATGAGGTCCAAAAAACTTGATAGCCATGATACAATCCTCATCATCCTCATGGAAAGAAGAAGAAGAAGAGAGAGAGACATTGACTATACTCTCCGTAAAAGAAGGATGAGGACAAGGCAAAGAAGCGAGGCGTTAAGGGGTAACATATTGTATGATTTGTTTCGTCGTCTGATCTGTAGTCTGGTCCGTTTGCAAGAGCTAACCATCCACGGGAGGATCCTATGGGAACTGATGCTAAGGATTCGCTGAAATGTTCTTCATTTGGGAATGTGATCGTCTCTTCTTTCCTCGGGTCGAATAACCTGGTATCTACTACTATACCAAATTTACTACTCGAGCTGCCATAATATATCACTTTCAGGACCTTGTCTTCAAGATACAGATACAGATACAGAGATATTATTGATCTTTGGCAGTACCAATAAGACTTATATAAATCAATGTAGAATTGAGCCACTACTAGGAGTTTTTTGAGAAAGATGCCATAAAACTTTGTATGATTTTTTTGAGAAAAATACCATAAAATTTGGTAACAGCAGCTAAAAGGGAATTCTGAATAGGGGTGAACAAAATTCCCCAACCGAACTGAAATTCCGAATCCGAACCGAACGATAAAATAAATCGAATTATCCGATCATGAACCAAACCGAATCGAATCAACCGAACTAACCAAATTTTATTTTAAAAAAACTAATATTTTAAATTAAATATATTCAAATACACTCAACATTTAATATATTAATTAAAATTAGTTAAATTTACAATAAATTAAAATTAGTTAAACCAAATCTAAACTTAGGACCTAAAACCTACGTTTTGATGTTTGGATACACAATTGGGTAATTTTAAGGCCCATTTGAAACCCAATACGGCCCATATATAGATCTTTAAACGACTCGAATATATATAAATACGACAGTATAATTCCTAACCCTAAAAAGCTATCGAGCATCGTCGCCTCCAAAAACCTCGCAGAGCAGAAGCCAGAAGAAGAATCTCTGTAACCAACAATGGGTGATTCTCCTCGACTTGTGTTGTTTCCTTATGCTTCGAAATTGTTGATTCTCCTCAAAAATGTTATTGATGTTTGTGTTTGAATCCAAATCGCAGGGAAGGTCCACGGTTCATTGGCTCGTGCCGGTAAGGTGAGAGGTCAGACACCAAAAGTGGCGAAGCAGGACAAGAAGAAGAAGCCTCGTGGTCGTGCTCACAAGCGGATGCAACACAACCGCCGATTCGTCACCGCCGGTAAATTAATTTTCCTTTCAATTTTCCGGTATAGGATTATTAGATCGATTGATCCGTGTCTCGTAATTTGATAACTATACTGCGAGATTGATTACTGTTTTCTAAGGCGTAGATCTCTCTCTTAAGCTGAATTAGGGTTTTGTTGATCGTTCTTTGGCAAATCCTATTTGAAGCAATCAACACTTTTTTTTTTTTTTTTTTTTTTGAGGTTGCAGAAATTTGTTTGGATTGTCATTTGCTTTTGTTTATGGTTTATGTTTAACTTAAAGATTGTAGGATTTATGCTTTAGACATTACTGTTTCAGTATATGGCTTGTGTTACTTTTTGTGAATTGCTTTGTCCAGAATCGTAGTTTGCTTTAGATCAGTTTTTAGATGCATAATTATGCTATATGAACATTTATCGAAATGAATAACAATTGGATTCTCATTTGCCTTTGTTTGTGTTGTTCTTCAGTTGTTGGTTTTGGCAAGAAGAGAGGACCAAACTCATCAGAGAAGTAAGCAGAAGAGCTTTTTTTATAATGCGTCAGTAGTTGATGGAATGCCAGAACCGAACCAGCCAAGGTCAAACCGAACCATCATACCAAACCGCAAGTATGTGACGTGAAAGAGTTGTGTTTTATTTCTATCTTTTAATTGTTTCAGTTAATAAGGTGCATTGGTCTTCTTCCTCTTGTTAAGGAACCAATATTCCCCATTTCCCATTTCTCGTAATTGTAGGAGCAACGTTTTGTTTCATGTTCTTTCCCTTCTTTAAAATCAATGAAAAAACCAAAAATAGGCAATCTTAATTGCCAAACAAAAGTTTTCTCGTTCTAGTTTATCACCATTGTTGTTCTGTTCTTGACAAAGATCATTGCTAAATCTTAATTTCTCTTCGTTCAAACTTTTGAATATCGAATATTGGTTTAACCTCGGTTTGTAGTTATTCCCGGTTTGGTTTGTCCACAAGTCAAGAGATGTTGAGCCAATGTTTCTTGTCAATTTGAATTGTGTTGCATGTGTTTCTCCTCGGATTATTGGCACATAAATGGGTATTGAAGAGGTTGCCATAGCTTAAAATATTAACATGAACACCAATGATTTAGCAATTCATACATTTATGAGAAAAACTAATAAATTATGCAAACTTTTAATAGCAAAAGGTTATAAACCTAAACAACATACATAAGATGCTCCTAACATTAAAAAAAAGAGAGTTAATATTCTAATAAGAAAAGAAAATAAAGATGGAGGATCGGATTACCAAAAAAACCATAACATATTATCATTTTGTATGTGTCATTAATAACAAGGCAAGCACGGCCTAGGGCTTGAGAACAATCTCTGAAGTAGTGGTCTTGTAGATGGGAAGTATCTGAGAAACAGAGAACCCCATGTTTTTTTTTCCGTCCAAAAACCCTCCTCTCTCATAAAACCCTAGTTAGACGACTTCAACTTAACCTCAACTTGTGATAGGAATTTGTTATAATCTAATTATTGATCAAACTAAATCTGAAACCGTGACACACACTCAATACAAAAATTAAAAAAATTCAAACAAAATATGAAACCAAAAACGGTTCCAAAAAATGGGAATTCAAGTTTATCTATAAAAAAAAAGTATTGAAACTAATAAAAATACCAAAAAGTATCCAAATGCCAGCCAAATAAAGAGGGCCAACCGTCTCTAAGAATGGCTCACAATGTAGATTTTTCGGTGAGGCACAAGCTGTCTCCTCGCCGGAGAAACTACCAACATATACAGATATATTATTGATCTTGGCAGTACCAATAAGACTTGTATAAATCAATGTCGAATTGAGACACTACTATGAGCTTTTTGAGAAAGATGCCATAAAACTTTGTATGAGCTTTTTGAAAAAGATACCGTAAAATTTGGTAACAGCAACTGAGAGTAACTACTGCAAGGGAGTTCTGCCTAGTGAATTAATTTCCATTTTGGTTTTGTAAGGTGATCATTTGATAACTCTCCTTTGCTGATTAGAACCTCCACGCCTTTCTCTTGCAGTTGTCCAACACTAAGCAGATTATTGGACAAATCTGGAACAAAGAAAACATCACTTATAATTTGAATCACTCCGTTAATCTCAAATCTGACATCTCCTTTTCCCAGCACCTCCAATCTTGAGTTGTTCCCTAGTCTTACTGCATGTTTGAAGCTTTCATCAAGCTCCATGAACCATTCTCTATTCCCCGTCATGTGATTAGAACAGCCTGAATCAAGGAACCACAGTCCTCTGTTTTCAGTTTCTTTGTTTTCTGTATACGCCATCAAGAGTAAGTCCTCTCCTTCATCAAACTCAACAAAGTTTGCTCTCTTCTCAGTGGTCGGACACTCGTACTGGAAATGACCCAGCTTATGGCACCGGAAACACTCAATCGTTGCTTTGTTAAACTCTGATCTTGTTCTTCCTCTTCCACTTGAAGCACCACGGCCTCCTCTTCCTCTTCCAGAGTAATCATACTCAACTTTTAGTACTTGTTCTTCAGCTCCCTTACGCCTTATTTTCTGCTCTTGAACAAGCAATGAGCTCTGCAATCCATCAACAGTCATTTGATCAATATCCTTTGATTCCTCAATTGAGCAAACGACATAGTTAAAATTCTCCGTCAACGTTCGGAGAATTTTTTCAACTATCTTCACGTCTCCCATGTCTTCTCCACAGATCCTCATGTCGTTCGCCGTCACCATGACTCTTCCGAAATAATCTGTCACCGTTTCTCCACTCTTCATCTCCAAAGTTTCAAAAACTCTTCTAAGTTTCTGTAATTGGGCTCGCTTTACTCTCTCATTACCTTGGTACTTTACTTTCATGGAGTCCCAAAGTTGCTTCGCCGTCGCCTTCTGCGTGATAGTCTTGAGAATAGTTTTGTCGATGGACTGAAACAGATAGTTTTTAGCTTTCAAATCCTTCAACCTTGCTTCCTCCAAGGCTTTTTGCTGTGTCGCCGACAGCGTTTCACCAGCTTCAGGCTCCTTGTAACCTGACTGAATCACACTCCAATACTCTTTTGACCGTAGTAGGTTCTCCATGAGTAGACTCCAATGATCGTAGTCTCCATCAAATCTCGGCACACTCGGGGCACTGAAACTGCTTGATTCAGCGGCCATCTCTCACTCGTTTTCTTTGCTCACTTCTCACTCTCAATCACTTGTGTTTCACTCTGTCAGATCCCTTTTGAGAGGGCTCTTATACCACAATGTTAATCTTAGTACTCGAAGGTTTCTGAGAATACTTCTCTACTTAATTGATTGAAAGTGAAATGGCCTTTAAATAGCCTTACAAGAACTGAAGCAGAACTGAAACAGAGAAAAACTAGGAAAGCACAACAAACTAATTCAAACGTGGCTCAGTTCCTAATATTTCGTCTTATTGACCAAAGCTAACAAACGACTTAGTCTCAAAAGATATTCAACTCCAACAGTGATTAGACATTACTGATTTAGTATTTGATTCAGTCCAATTGTAAGATTAGATGGAGATAATAGTTACTGATGAGATAATCAATTTATTTATTAGTTCTTCGGCAAATCCTATTCAAAGCAATCAACATTTTTTGTTTTTTTTGGGATCATCATGAGGTCGCAGAAGTTTGTGTTTTTGGATTCTCATGTTGCTTTTTGTGAAGCTTGTGAATCGCTTTGACATTAGTCCGTAATTGTAGTGTGCTTTGTTCAGTTTTCATATGTTAATTATGCTGTATTAACAACATATATCTGTTGTGCTGTGATACAAGTCTTTCGTGTTACCAAGTCTAGTTCATATTAAGTTTCGTAGAAATGGCTTAGTCAAATCGTTGATTAGATGCAGATCAAACCCATGTGATAATCAATTGCACTCTAAGTTCTTTGGAAAATCTTGTTCCAATTTTGTTGTTTCATATGAATAGATGACAATTGGTTTCTCATTTGTGTTTGTTTGTGTTGTTCTTCAGTTGTTGGTTTTGGCAAGAAGAGAGGACCAAACTCATCAGAGAAGTAGAGAGGAAAGAGGTTTACCTTTTGATGTGGTTTTCAGATTATTCGATGTTTTTTTTATAATGCGTCCGTAGTTTAGTTCAAACTTATGAATATCGAATTAGTTTCTTCTTGTAGTTATTCCGGTTTGGTTTATCTACAATGTTTCTTATCAATTTGAATTGTGTTACATGTGTTTCTCCTCGGATTATTTTCTTCTTGGATTATTGGCATATAAATGGGTATTGAAGAGGCTGCCCATATTATTGTGTTCGAAAATTGATTGTTCAACTAAGTATGACATGTTAGCATAGTGATTCATACATTTTGTTTTTTCTTTAAACCAGAAATAAAATCCTAAACCCCTTCTGAAATTTGTAATAATTTTTTTTCCCACCTGAAATTATACACTACTTCAAATAAATTATTGTATTCAATTTAACATGAAATCGAACTCAAAAGCTCTTGATTCAACAATTTGTAGTTGGATTCATACAGCCGCCTCATAGCTTCAGCCTTAATTAACGGTATCTCTCTCCCGGTGAATCTGGTTCAGTTCAACTCTTTGATAAAGCAATCTCTCTTACCAAAATTCCTTTCTTTGTGGAGTGATTTGGTTATTCAAGCGTCGTCGGTATTGCAAGGATCTTCCTCTCGGCCGATGGTTCTCTCTGCTTTCGGTGCAGTGTTTATAATCCTTCGGGTTGTAGTGGATGCGGTCATTCAAGATGCTCACGAGATCGTTCTAGTTGTTCGACTTCTTATGGTCTTTTATTATGACTTGTATCGTCAATCTATCTCTCGTTTAACCATCGTTTGGTGGTCATTTTGGCACTTCTTGCCTTGTTTTTGTGCATTTCACATTATCTTGGTTGTAAGTTCTATTTTTTTAATAAAGTTTGATACTCGCTAAGTTAATGAAATTTTAGTTGTGAAAAAAAAAAAAAGACCTGTCAATCTTTAAATGCAAAATGGATGGACAAAATTGGGCAATTTTGAAATGCAAAATTGCAAAGCACAAAAAAAACAAGAAAACAAAAACCCCCCAATAAAATGTGTACAGACCAAAATGAAATTAATCCCCAAATTTGGTTAGTGCGTAGGAACTAGAAACCAGACTTTTTTTGTCTTCTTCCCTTTCATTACTCTCTCTCTCTTTCCAATAAAAGAAAAGAAAACACAACAATTCCTTCGAAACACACTCTCTCACTCTCTCTTTAAGGTCTCTGTGTTTACTACTTGTCGGAAAACTGGAGAAAAGAAGAGGTTCTTGTGATGTCGTCGTGGGATATGCAACTAATGGAAACTGCTAAAGAGGAACTCGAGATTCTTCAGACCCAATATCCCAACCGCTTCGCCTACCTCAAATCTGATCTCCAGTCTTTCATTTCTGACCTCCGGGAAGATCACGCGCCGCCGCCACGTGTCTCCTCCTCCTCCTCCTCCTCCGTCGTTCTCACTCAAGGTAATATATGTGTATTTGTGTGTTTTGCGTTCGTCTATGGACTTATTGACATAATGATGAAATTGAAATGCTTCTTAATCCCAAAAGAAAAAAAAATTGAAATGCTTTATTCCTCAATAATTTACTGTTTTAGTCAAACGGTGAATCTTAAAATAATATATATACTCCATCATATATGGGACGATGCAGTTGATATAAGTCGATTGACTTTCCCATCGCCAAAATTAAAAATTGATTTTGACTCGACTTATTAAAAAATTTCGACATGACAAGAGTAAAATTTTAAAATTTTTGATCCCTTTATTTGGTTATGTTTTCTAGAAATCTTGAAAAAGGTAAAACAATTTAGAATATTTTCTGATAATTTTTTTTTTTTTTTTTTGTGTTCACAGAATATTTTCTGATAATTTATTCGTTCAGAAACATTGGTTTTATAATTTCTCAATAGTGTCATAACAAGCAGTGTGATACGGGATCAACTGGACTACGCAGCTTGTCACAATTTAAATACAGTGCGATTGGATAAAAACAGTATTTACCAAAATATGAAAAACTTAGGTTTTGAACTTTACAACGCAATCTCATTGGGTTATTTTCACACAAAAAATATGGGCTACATTGCCAAATTAAGTAATAAAATACAAAAAAAAATTGGGTTAAATAGCAAAATTCAGTTTGTGTTTTGTGCAATATGTTTTTAATTGACTTTTTTTTTTTTTTTTGCTATATGTTCAACATATTAGTGCGATGTCTTTACATATCAGTGCTATATGTTTTTAATTGACTTTTTTACTAGATAAATAAATCAACTACTAATTACTTAAATATGTAAATCTAGTGTTTTTATTAGTATTGTGATTTTGTTACCATCCAAATTTAATTTGTGATTTGTATACATGTGAATTATATAGATAATAAAATAAATAAATCAAAAGACTACAATTATGCAAATGCATCTAGTGTACAAGTCCTAGCTAGTATATCAACAAAGGTGGTTAAGTAGTAAACTATAAAAACTATTTGACCTTATCATATACACCGTCGAGATATTTTCTTCCAGATAGTTACGATCATGATTCATGGCTTGATAGATTGAATATTAGTGTGTTAATATATGTCTCAACGAGTCAATTCAACTCCAAATCTAAGTCTAGATCTCGGTACTCATATATGGTATTGTGTTAGCAGCCATTAAGTTGTTGTTAATGCTTTGGACAGAGTCATCAAATTGTAAGAATAAGCAAAAACACAAGAAGAGAAAGTACGTCAAGGAAAATTTTGGAGATCAAGCATCATCGTCGCCGTCATCGTCATCAACGGGAAAGATCCACAAGAACAATAATAACAAGATGGCTCAAAAGGTGGTCACAAAGAGAAAAAATAGAGTTGAAATGGTTCTTGAAAGGGCTCAACTTTGTCTCCAGAAGATAAGAGATGTGAAAGCCTCTTTGTGTTGACCTTTTTTCTTGCAACTTTTTCTTAGTTGAAAATTGAAATGTAAGAAAGATAGTTATCGACCAAGAAAATGTTTTGCAAATTTTGAAATTTAAATGTTTCTTGAAAATAGGTCTAGACAGTTCAACAATATATCAGTCTTTTTTGGCCAATGAGAAGACAAAATTAAGAAATTAAACAAATACCTCAAAACTAAACAAATTAAGCAATTTGAGCAATTAAACAAACACCTTAAAATTAAGCAATTAAATAAATATCTTAAAATTAAACAAATTAAAATGTTACAACAATACTAATATTTAGGTAAATTTGATCTCGAACCTCCAAGATCATCAAAATATTATCCATAAGAACTTGGTACAATAAGAGTTGTTGTTGTTCTTGAGTTTTTTTTTTTGGGTATGATTCTTACTTGTTCAGATTGAATAAACTCACGGATATTACTATCAACATGAAATCTAAATTTGTTCAAATTAATATTTTGGCGTGATTTTGCATACGTAATTGAGCCATCTCATAACTCTTACCCCTAGTTGTGGCACTTTCTTTAAGAAAATCAAGGATTTGTTCATTTGATGAAGCCAAACTGTCAATAGGTAAATTATTACTTTCGGCAATCTTTCTTTTAAATTTTGCTTTATTTGATCCAATAGGATGATACGATGAATTTTATCCACCATCACTACTACTTAAACTGATTCAAAAGAAAGACATTCCTGAAAATTGTGATATTGGAAACCCAATGGTATCCCTCCCAATAGTAGAAGTATCTGAAATACCAATGTTTACATTGATTGAAAATACCCGATTTCAACAATTTTTAGCGTAAAACAGTTACTTTGATTAAACTAAACGGAATATATCTCCAAACAGAATCGCTTAGCCATAGAGGAAGGTAAAGATTACAAGAATAAAATAAAATAAATTAGAATACTTTTTTTGCTAGCAAATCCGCAATTTTTTTGCCTGATCTAGGCGTATAGGAATGAGAAACTCCTGCAAAATTTATCTTCCCACCATTAAATGTCAGAACAAATATTTCCAGGTTGCTAACTTGTTCATTGCCAAGAAGTTGCTTGATTAAAAGCTGACAATCACTTCAAAGAAGATCCACATGTAACCCGAGATCACGTCATTTGCATTGCATTAAGAACCGCCGATCGTTTAGCCTCTAACGATGTGTGTGATTCTCTCAACTTGGCGGAGTGATAGGTCCCTCTTCAAAGCCAAAGAGAATTGTAAAGAACAAAGAAAATGTTTTCTTGGTAGTTAAGTCTACCTTTTCTGGGTTCTTCTTATTGATATAAATAGGGGAAACAAGAAGGTTGAGTCATGAACTCCTTACAATGCTTGCACGATAAGAAAGTGAAGTCATTAACTCCTTATAATGTGGCACGATACGTTAGTGGGGTTATTGACTCTTAGGGAATGGGAAGGTGGAGAAGGTGGAGAAGGCTTTCCTCAAAATAAGGATCAGTTCTCATTGGTGCCACATCGAGCTTCTCCTTCTCTTGTAACCTATCACGGAGCCCCATCATTTTGATACTCCATCGGCATCGCATATAATCCAACATTCATGTACATCCCGGGTGTTTGGGGGCATAACTCGCGCCGTAGTTGCATTTTAACTTTAACATACGGGATTACGATGAATAGCCTACTTAGACCACATTGAAGATCGTCGATAAACTAAAACAAAGTCCCAAATAGACTACAAACGAATCTGAAGACTAATCGTTTTTGTATTTTTGTATCTGATGACTAATCGTTTTTGTAGTTGATTTTTTCCAATTAAATCAAATTATATATCAGTAGAGATTAGTGCCGTTTATCTTACGATTAAGCTGGTGGGAACGCATCATAGATGGTTCAGATTACGTTGATGTTGATAACTACATCAACGTAAATTTCACTTCATAATCTGATTGGCTCTTACACATAATTTTCTCAATCCTCCCTACGAAGACTTTTTAGTAAGTTTCAAGTCTTGGCTGAAAATTGATATATAAACCCATCCTCTGTGTCTCTTTGCTTAAATAAAATATCATTCTTCTTCAAATTTTTCATGACGACCATGTCTTATCTACGTTGGTGTTTACTCTCCGCACTCTTACTCTGTTCTGTCTTTGATTCAAGCTTCTTAACGGTAGATGTTCTTGTTACCGGTCTTTCCACTTGCCGTCCCGATCAGATTCAAGCCCTTTTGCAATTCAAGGAGGAGTTTGATTCCCGCGGTTGCAACCACAATGACTATGTTAATGGTGTCCGGTGCGATAACGTTACGGGTTCGGTCGAGAAATTACAACTCCCAAGTGGCTGTCTCCGTGGAACTCTGAAGCCCAACAGTAGCCTCTTCAGATTACATCATCTCCGTTACCTCAATCTCTCTTACAACGACTTCACCTCATCTTCACTCCCTTCCGGTTTCGGCAATCTCAACAGATTAGAGGTTTTATCTCTTTCCTCTAATGGTTTCATAGGTCAACTTCCTTACTCATTTAGTAACCTAAGCCAGCTTTCCTATTTAGACCTAACTTGGAACGACTTCACTGGTAGGGAATCTAAGCAAGCTATCTAAGTTAAGCCTTTCCGATAATCAGTTCTCTGGAGATCTGAATCCCAACAGTAGCCTCTTCGGATTTAACCATCTTCGTTACCTTAATCTCGCTCGCAACGACTTCACTTCCTCTTCGTTCCTTTCCGGATTCGAAAAACTCAATAGATTAGAGGTCTTGTTTCTTTCCTCTAATAGCTTCATTGGCCAAGTACCTTCCTCATTTAGTAACCTCAGCCATCTTTCCATTTTAGGCCTTGACGATAACGACCTCACCGGTAGTTTCCCACTTGTACAGAATCTAACCAAGCTTTCCATTTTAGGGATTGTCAATAATCACTTCACTGGATCCATCCCTTCTTCTATTTTCACTATGCCTTTCTTATCATATCTTGATCTACGTGGAAACCATTTAACTGGTCCTATTGAAGTTTCCAACTCTTCTTTGTCATCTAAGCTCGAGCATCTGCTCCTTGGGTATAACCTATTTGAAGGACAAATCCTAGAACCTATCTCAAAACTCACCACCCTCAAAGATCTTGACCTTTCTTTCCTAAACATGATGAGCTACCCAATTGACATTAGAATCTTCTCCTCTCTTAAATCTTTGGTGAAACTTGATCTTTCCGGTAATAGTATATCACCAACCAGTTTAAGTTCAGATTCAGACATCCCACTGAACCTGCAAACCTTAATATTGACGGACTGCAACATCAGTCAGTTCCCAAAATTATTACGTGTCCTCCAAGACTTGGAATTTTTAGACATTGCCAATAATATAATCAATGGGAGGGTCCCTGAATGGTTCTGGAATCTTTCTCGCCTCAGCGCTGTGAATCTTGCTAACAATCTTTTCATCGGATTTGAAGGTTCAGCGGACGTTTTCGTGAATTCATCAATGCAAATCTTAGATTTGTCCATAAACCGTTTTCAAGGAGAAATTCCAATTCTACCACTCTATATCAACGCCTTGATGACACGGTACGATGATTTCACGGGAAACATACCTCTTTCCATATGCAATCGAAGCTCTCTTGTTTTTCTTGATCTAGCCTACAACAATCTCACCGGTGCAATTCCTCAGTGTCTAAGTAACTTTGTGACAGTGAAACTCCGAAAGAACAACTTGGAAGGAAGTCTCCAAGACATGTTCTATGTGGGTGCCCCTATGCGCGCACTTGATGTTGGTTACAATCGACTAACGGGGAAGCTTCCAAGGTCTCTTGTCAATTGCTCCTTTCTAAAGTTTCTAGGTGTTGACAACAACAAAATCGAAGACACGTTTCCTTTCTGGCTCGAGGCTTCACCTGATTTGCAAGTCCTTACCCTCCGTTCAAACAGATTCTATGGTCATATCTCTCCTCCTGATCAAGGTCATTTAGGGTTTCCCGAGCTACGAATACTTGATATATCAGACAACAACTTTACTGGAAACTTGCCAGCAAGTTACTTTGTGAATTGGAAAGCACCATCACTCAAGATGAATGAATATGGGAGGTTGTATATGACAGACTACAAGAATGCTTACATTGCTGATGAAGTTTCAATAGATTTACGGTACAAAGGTCTACGGATGGAGCAAGCGAGGATTCTTACTTCCTACAAAGCCATTGATTTTTCTGGAAACAGACTAGAAGGACAGATTCCTGAATCCATTGGTCTTGTGAAGACACTGATTGCACTCAATTTATCAAACAACGCCTTCACAGGCCATATTCCCACGTCTTTGGCAAATGCTACGGTGCTCGAGTCACTAGACTTTTCAAAAAACCAACTCTCCGGGACTATTCCTAAAGGACTTGGGAGCCTCTCGTTTCTGGCGTTCATAGATGTGTCTCATAACCAACTCAAGGGTGAAATACCACGGGGAACACAAATTATTGGGCAGCCTAGATCTTCCTTTGAAGGGAATGCAGGGCTTTGTGGACTTCCTCTCCAGGAGAGTTGCTTCGACTCTAGTGTACAGCCGATGCAACACCCAAATCAAGAAGACGAAGAAGAAGAAGAAGAACAAGTGTTGAACTGGAAAGCAGTGGCTATAGGATATGCTCCTGGAGTGTTGTTTGGATTTGTGATAGGTCAAGTCATTGCTTCATACAAGCCAGAGTGGCTCGTCAAGATACCGAACAGACTCAGAAACTGTTAGTATTGTTTCTGTTTTGATCGTTAAATGTATGTCAAGTAGTTCATGTTTTTGTAATAAAGCATCATCATGTATCAAAGACTTTTTCTTCACCAGCTTTCCTTATACTTGCTCCTAAAGACTCAGATAGACACAAACAGAATATACAAACTGCAAACAGACCTAAGCCCTAAAATATCAATCCATCCGAGTTGGTTGCTTGATCTAGGGATATTCTTATCATGCTCTAATGATCATTTTGTTATGTGACATTGTACACGAAGATGTTTCAAACCACTTGCAACTATTTCACAATCTTTTATTTTGTTAGCCACACCAAAAATGTTTCAAACCGCATATCGTAAACGCAGATCCATTCAAGAAAAGTAAAATTATGAAGAAATAAAAATCCAAAAACTCAATACATATGAAGGAAAAAAAAGATCATCAAATGCCATTACAAGACACACAAACCCAAACCCGGTAACGAGACCAACAATCACAATTGGTTCTAAAGTATCAATAGATTGCGTTTGAAAGCATTACAATCAATCACAATAAAAGGGCAAATGACACTCTTTAGTTAAGAAGAACCTGAAAATGAAATCTCGGGTTTAGAGATCAGACTCGATGAGGTAATCCCCGAGCCTTTCCACAACCAAATTGCATTGACCTCCAGACATCGGTTCCTCGTAGATGCCAAAGACCAAGGCTTGGGTCGTCTTCTTGATAGTGACGCCTCCAGGTCCCTGCAGATTCACAGATTGTAAAATGAATTTTCTGATTCTATTCTCTATCCAAATCTACCTAATTCATAACGGTTGATCGATAAGATTCATAGAAGCAGTTTCTGATGTAAGATCTAAAGAAGTTACCTTTTTCCCTCGGATCACAGCTCCTGGTTCACCTTGAATAACCATGTATTTTGCGCCACCAAGAAATAGTCCGGTTGGGGCAAGAAACCCGGGCTCCTCGAAGTCCTTCTGGATTCCAGCGATTTCTTCAGCCTTCAACTACAGAACATATCAAGAACACACGGCGATACGCATTAGATTGAACAAGGAAAAATCAGTCAACACTTTGGATTATTGATGCACATCTCTTAATACAACAATTCCTCAGCTTACACAATGGTTAAAGCAGTGATCATAAGACCATACAATCTAAACATGCCTAGAAGAAGATCTCGCATCTATGGATTTGGTGAAAATTTTCATTTTCATTGGTTTGTTCTGCATATTGGAATTAATTAACAATGGATCGGTCACGCATGCGTATCAGCTCAATAACACATGGATCTTCTATGGAAGCTACGATTAACAACTGATACAGACGAAATCTCAGAATCAGACTAAAGATCTGGAGCCCTGGGTTGAATCCAATTTCACATACGGATCGATCAGATTCGACCACAGCGAAAATCAGATTCCGGAGAAGAAGACCGGAAAATCGAATATCAGATCCGAGATTCCTCAGATCCGATCACGGAAAATCACAAAACAGACGGAGAAATCCGATCGATTCCGACACTTGAAACGACGGATCGTAGAAGAAAACGAAAAGAGAAGATTAAAAGAGAGAAAGAAAAACCTGAGGAAAAGCGGCGCTCTGTGCCCAGACACTGCCGTCTTGACCGAGAATTGCGGCGGCGGTGAGGTGGTTGCCTTCGACTTCGCACATGAGGTGGTCATCAACGTATGATTGCCACGACATCTTCTTCTTCTTCTTCTTCTCCGGCGAGTTTGCTTCTTCTGTGAAATCTCAGGGAAGGTTTCTCTACTTCTCTCTCAATTTTCTTTGTGAGCTTTTGATCGTAGACAAGGAAATGTTGTGCTTTAAATTAATAATTTTTTCGTCTAACTGCTTAATTTAATTAATTATAATTTTTGGGCTGTCAAAGCAAATTAATTATTGTTTTTGGAAATATTGGGAAATCCCAATTATTAGATATATATACTTATTATACCAAAAATAAGAAATGGGAAATAGGAAAGAAAAATCGAACTAAAAAGATAAGCACAATGATATTAAAAATAAATTTATTACTCACAAATGTAAATAAGTAGATAATCTCCACAAATTCATTAATTTATTAATGGAAAAAAATATATAGAGAAAGAAAAACAAACCAAAATAAATAAATAGATAATGTCGTTGTTTGGACGCTTTTCGTCTTTTCGGTTTGCTTAGATATTCCGGGAGCTAAAGAGTGGTGTCGGTGAGACATGTCCTTTAGTTTTCAAGCTTAAGTCGTTATATATTTTTTTTTTTATTGGGTTTGTGATTCCTTTATCTTTATTTTTTGACTTTTTTTGGAAAAGTTTGTATGTTATCATATCTTAGGACTTAGTTTTCAAAAATATCTTGTTATCCTCCGGACCAGAATTTATATTTGTATGTCCTGGCTTTATACTCCACCTAAATTTCTATAAAAAGTTTCAGATGAAAAAAAAAAAAGCAAACCAAAACCATCTAGTGTGTAACTAAAAATGCAAAATTGCAACAATATTAAATGTGCAACCAAGAAGCTTTGATCCCTGACCTAGTTGATATACAAATTTCAGTCCAAAATATTTTTGTCATAAAAAAGTGGAAAATAAAAAATATCATATAACATATGGAGGGTGCTTTTGCATATTCCAATCAGAAAATAATATATGGACATATCACTTCAGAACCAATCCAATCATCAAAACGACGTTTTTTATATCTCCCGAAGTCAATCAATTGATGCTTGGGATCCGAACCCATATCATTTTGCGAACAATCTTGGCTAGCAACCCTCGTCCATGCAATACTAACCCTATATGACATTTGAGTACTGTGTTAACATTCAAGTTCAATGACACCTGATATGTTAATCCATCAACACGCCATCAAATTGTCTGAAAATCCAGCGGTGTACAATAATTACGTTTTCTTGCACATGTCAAAAGAAACTAGACAAAACATCTGACATGATCGATTAACCAGGTCGATCTGGCCCAAATCAACCTAAGAATTACCATCATAAATACTATTTAACTCATTTAAAAAAAAAAGAAAAAAAAAATGGAAAGAAGAGAGGGGATGCAAAGAAGAGGAGAGAGTCTTAGATTTTATTCACGTTGGTTCTGTTTGTAACGTTTGAACATGTTAAGAAATTGTTTTGAGGCTTCATATAAAAGAATTATTTAAGGACTTTGACTTTTGAAAAGAGTCGAGAATTTGCATACGATAATGGCGATCAATAGCCGATAAATATGGGTTTCTCATCGCCTTATAATTTAAAATCATTTGGCACAGTAGATTGACACATGTCCTATATATATATCATTTCACAAATTATCCAACTATCAATATAGGACTTTCACTAATATCCTCTTTCCTAGCACTCATGCATGAATATCTGAAGTGTATGTCTTTGCGAGAACAACATCATCAAAGTAACCCAACAATCGGGTGGTTTTGATATCATGTTAAATATATGCTTTTCATGGGTTTCTAACTCAAAAACGAATTGGCAATTAGTGATTAGCCCATGTTCGATATATATTACTTCACAAATTCTCCAACTACCGATGTGAGACTTTCACTAACACAATGGCTAAAACAAAATATATTCATTTATGAGAAATTCTTTAAAATACTACTCCCTCCGTTCCATTATATAAGATGTTTTAGAGTTATTTTTTTGTTCTATTTTTTTTTTTTTTTTTCAAGTTTCTATGCAAAATTTAATGTATTGTGACTATTTATATTATGTAGTAATTTTTTTAATTGGTTGATTTGTTTTTAATTAGATATTAAATGATGTTTTTAATATAAAAAGACAAAACAAAAACTAATATTTATATATTTTTTAAACTCCGCGTTTTTAGATAGAAAATCTTATATAATGGAACAGAGGGAGTACTAAATTAAGTTTTTTGTTCTAAATATACCATCACTAGTTTTTTTTTCCAAAAATACCACTAAATTTTTCTTTTCCAAAAATACCACAAACACTAAAAATAGTTTTGAAGGGTTTATAATTTAAATTTTTGGATTTGGGTTTAGTTTTTAGGATTTAGTTTTTAAGGTGTAGAACTTTAGTTTTTAGGGTTTAAAGTATAGTTTTAGTTTTTTGATACTTTTTGGAAGAACAAAATTTTTAATAGTATTTTTGGAAAAAAAAAAAACTAGTGATGGTATTTTTAGAAATGTGATATTTTCTAGAATCACCTTTTTATTATTATTCAAGTAGTTTAAATTTAAAATTTTTAGTTGTTTTCCTTTCAATGATTCAAATTAATTTTTCTCTTATGAGAAAACAAAAGTGAGATATAGTCTCATAAGTTAGAATGTAAAAGTAGGAATTTTTAATGTAATTTTTAAAGGGTTTTTTTATATTAAACTGTAATGTTAGTTTGAGATAATAAATCAATAACATTGATAGTAAAAAGACATGAAATCAAATTTTTGGAGGTATTTAAAGTTATGATTTATATTTGCCCATCCTAAATATGTTTAAATATGATATATAATTTAGAATAATATTATAACTAAAACAATAATATTATATATTTTAGTAATAGAAATATCATTTACATTTAAACTTTGATTTAAATTTATTGTCATTTATTTAATTTGTTTTTGATCTCTACAAATTTTTGTCATTTACCTAATTAACTCTTAGATAAATGGGCATATAATCGAAACAAAATATACTATATTTATAAAATCGATCAAACGCAGCATAATATATTTTGGATCATGAGTTGAAACAAGGATTAAATTATAAATAGAAAATTAAAATTTTTATTTATTCATCCGGAATAAAAGAGAAGTTGAGAGATGCCAGAATGTGCCCATCATTCGTTCTCTACCGAATACAGAGTGGATATGCAGATCTCAATCATATAATTATTGCGTTACACCCAATTTTGCATTTACTTTGGCCCATCATTTTCAATAATTAAAGTGTTTTAGTCAAAATTGAGAAATCGGAAGCTAATGATTGATAATTTCATAGAGTTGAGAGATCATGGTTTGAGTCTTCCTAATTATGGTTCGTCACTATGAACATTATAATTGACAGAAATACCGAATTTTTCATCAATTTCAGAGATTTTAATTTAGGATCTCCTCCGGTTATCAGAAAAAAAAAAGTTAGTGGTCATGAACACAAGATTATGGTTCAAAACAATGTAAACATGAACACAACATTTCAATAGCAGATCAAAATGTGACTTATTCTTCTGTTTTTATTTTTTTTAACAATGATTTGTTAGAATCGTTGATTCCTGCAAGCAAGAGAAAAATGAGAAAGTGGAGATAATGTTCTTAAAAACAAGACCAAAGACCAAATCTCCCATTATTATGTAATAACTGAAATTAAACTAATAAAAGGGTCAAAATCGTTAATCTAAATACTTCTGGTTCGTTTAGCCGTATGCTCTTCCACGTTCGCATCATACTGTTGACAAAATATCACATAGAATATTATGGAAAACAATAATTGTAGCTTGATTACAGTTGTAGAATTAGCAAGAGATTAACATAATCGTATAGTTGTTTTAGAGTTGTTCGTGATCTATTTTCAAGCCAAGGACATCAACTAGCTTCGTGGAGAGCACTAGGCAACACTAGAAAATTAAATAATGATATTAAATGAGTGAAGTTTAATTATTTTATTTATCAAAAAAAAAAATTCAATTATTTGAGGTATTATATGGTATATTTAGAAAATTAGGAATGACATGATTTTTAAAAATATGGACCGAGATCCTCGAGAAGTCTTACAGGCAGCGGATGCTGAGGCACAATTCTGGTTGTCTTCGCAAGCTAATGTCCTGATGGAGGACCACCCCTCCCCTCTATTACAGGCGGTTGCAGGCCCTCGGTGCTTCATTGATGGGTCCTGGAAAGTGGGAGACCGTTTTTCAGGTTTAGGATGGTATTATTTTCAGGATGACGAAGCAGATGACTTGATGGGAGCACGGAACCTGCGTCCAAACTTATCTCCACTCTACACCGAGTTCGAAGCACTACTTTGGGCGATGCATTGTATGATTGACCAGCATAAACTGTTTGTAGCCTTTGCAACAGACTGCTCGGAGCTGAGTAATATGGTGGCAAACCCGATGGAGTGGCCAGCTTTCGCCGTCTACCTGGAGGAATTAGAGCGCTGCAAGGAAGTCTTCTCGTTTTTCTCTCTGTCCCTCATCCGGAGACAAAGGAACACAAAATCAGACTCGTTGGCTACTCAATTGCATGATATTATTTTTGTAAACTCTGAATTATCGATTTAGGTTTCTGAACCGAGTTAACTTTTATAAAATCTGTTGACAAAAAAAAAAAAATACAAAGTTTCATGGCTTCTCGATCGGTAATATCGTCTAAACGATACGACTTTGAGTTTTTTTTCTTTTTTTTTGTGTGTTAAGGGGAAAAAGAAGACTTTTTGGTGTTTAAAGGGAAAAAAAAAAGCGATTAGATGTAGCAAAAAATAATAGTAAAAGAAAATATGATGTAGTTGAAATGGACGGTTGAATTATAATTATGATTGGTGACAAGAGGCTGAATATTAAAATTAAATAAATAATAAATAAATTTTGATTTTTTTTTTTACTTTTTTAAAATTTTATATAGTATTATTTAGAAGAGAAATTTTGGGGATGTTATTGAATCAATGATTTAAAGTCAATTTCATCAGTTTTAAAATCTTTAAAGTTTTGGATGGAGTCTATGTGTGTAGATTCTAAAATTTTTGCAGTATACCTTGGATTTTGTTTCTAATCATTTGTTCATTAAACTCCATCTATAAGTCATTTCAAATCTATTAAAAAACAAAGATTTCCAGAATCTTTTAATGTTGAATAACACTAGATTTTAATGATGGATTTAAATTTTTTTATTGAATAACACCCGATTTTAAAATCTTTAAGACATGATTTACAAATACCATATCCAATAACACCAGATTTTAAAGTATGATTTAGAATTATTAATTGAATAACAGTGGATTCTGCTTAGATTTAAACTCTATTAAAATCCATCGTTGAATTGAGAAATGCCATTTTTGAAATGCCATTTTTAAAAAATATTTTCAAAAATACCACTATTATTATATTATTTACTTAAAATATCATTGATGTTTGAGTTAGCTATGTTATGTTATGGTTTAGTTTTTAGAATTTAGGATTTGTTAGGGTCAAAACCCTTTTTAAAGTTTAGAATTTTAGGGTTTAGAGTTTAAAAAATCATTAATTTGTGGTATTTTTAAAAATAGAAAACTCATGGTAGCATTTTTGCAAAATGTATTTCAAAAATGGCATTTTTGAAATTCTCCCTATTTAGAAAGTCAATTTTTTGAAATAAAATTTTCACGTTGAAAGTTAGAATTACTAAATTAATTTTTTTCCGACTTTGATAATATTATTTTATATCGAATTTTAAAAAAACAATGAAAGCTCTTGAGGTATGAAGAGAATCTCTATGCCGGAAAGGAATATTTTCTGAATTTTGAAATGTCAGAAATATTCGTACATATATTTGTTAAATTTGATTTTTATCTTTTTCCAAATATAGTGAAACATCTATAAATTAATAATGTTGGAACTTTATAAATTTATTAATTTATAGAAATATCAATTAATCGATAAATTCATAAATAGATATAGTCCATAATCTTTAATTTTTTTTCAAATGATGTTATATTAAAGAATTTAAATAAACACACTTGTGAAAATTATGGTGCAATGATGTAGAGGGAGTGTTAGTTCATTCGTCGTGTAGCTTCTGTTTTTTGGTTGCTTCTTCGGTTGGGCTTGAGTTGACACACTCAAATAAAAAGGGGGAAGATGAAAGAACAAATACTGTTAGTGTGCAGAGCTGGCCCTGAGTTTGAAAAGACTACAAGTGGGAGAAAAAAATGGGCTGCTTCATTATAACAAAAAATATTTGTATTTAAAAAAAATGAATGTTAAAAAAAAAAATCCTTGACAGCACAGGAGGGGTGCTCTCCATGAGAAATTTGTCCAGGTATTTTAAAATTTAAACTGTAGCTATTGTTTAAATTGTCCACGCCAAAATTGGGGCTTTTTAAAAATGAAAACAAGGTTTGACCTTCTTGAGTTTCAAACCCAAGAATTGATAACTCAAAATTAGCAATTGTGCCACCAGATTTAAGGATCAATTAAGAAAAAAAGGCCGAAAAAAATTATAATCATAATCGGCCGCAAGCATGTGCTTCGCTAGCTTGGTCCAAGGGCCGGTTCTGCTAATTGTTATAGAGACGAAGAGGAAACTGAAGACACGTTAAAAAGAGAAAGAACATGGGCTTAACTTCATGTTGTTGAAGAGTCCTATTAAAAAGATCAAGAAAAGGAGAGAAATCCTTGTGGGCTTCGAGTCAAAGAAGAGTCACATGGGCTGTTAAAGATAAGACTTGTGGGCTTTGTTTCAAAAAGAAGCCCAACTTCATGTTAAGACCTGAGGAGCTTAGGGTTGTCCTCTTGGTGTTTAAATAGAACAAGGTGGTGACAAAAACAGATACGCACCTAGAGTTCTTCTGAGAGATGCACACAAGATGTGGTGGTGCTGTCCCACCAGACAGACAAGAGCCAGGGCTCTATAAGATCTGTTGGTGGTTTATATGTGGAAACCGCAGTCGTCGGAGAAGACAGTGAGGCTGCACCGGTGTTGCCGGTGATAGTTAAGAATGTGTTTTTGATATCGTTTCCAAAATTCATGTAGAAAAGAGTGGTGGATGCCATATAACAATTGTAGGTTGCGATCTTTTCTAGTGGATTGATTCTGGACGAGGGCCCGGGGATGTAGGGAAACCGAACCCCATGAACAAATCTCTTGTGTCAATTTACTTTGTGCACTTATTTGTTTTAAATTCTCATTGTAAAAACGGATAACTAGCATCAATGGGACTTACAAAAATGACATGCATAAACTTGTGCAGATGCTGGAATCTTGTATCTGGACCGGTACCCATGATAGAGAAACTGTGTGTGGATCTTCAACCGGGTCCAAGACACTTTCTCCTGGAACGGTATTCGTGGCCGGTCAACTGGTTGTTGACTCCGAAAATTGTTCCTTCATCCGTCTTTGCTCTAGATTCCGTCTTTTTCAATTTTCGCCTGAAAGACTCTAAAAACACCAAAAAGACTTAAAAACATTGTAAAAGACTCAAAATAGGATTTAAAATAGATATTAAAACCCTGAAAAAATGATACATCAACTTAGGGCTGGGCAAAATACCCAGAACCGTGGAGCCGAACCGGAACCGAACCGAAATTATCCGAACCGAACCCGAAACCGATTTTTAAAAATACCCGAATGGATCCTATATGCCTGGAACCGAAGAACCGGAACCGAACCGAGAACCGAATGGGTACCCAAAATACCCGAAACATAAATTAACTCATAGATATTTTGGTTCTAGGTTAGGTATGTTCGGGTAAATTGTACAATTTTTTCTTTGTTAGTTTTTCGGTTAATTCGGTTAGTTCGGGTATTTTTAGGTATTTTCGGATAGTTCGGATAAAAATAACCAATTTAAATGTATTATTTCAATTTTTATAGATTTTTAAATTATTTTTCGGGTATTTTGGGTATTTTCGGATATTTTTAGGTATTTTCGGGTAGTTTGGATAAAATACCGGGGACAGAACCGAACTCGAAAAATTTCCGGTTCCAAACCAGTTCTCCTTCGAAGTATCCGAACCGATCCGAACCGAAGAGGAACCGAACCGGAACCGAACCGAAAATCATTCGGTTCCCATATGGATTCTATATGCCTGGAACCGAAGAACCGAGCAACCGAACCGGAACCGAACCGATTACCCGAATGCCCATCCCTACATCAACTTATTTCATCTTAAAAACATTGTAAAAGAAGGTAGAAACGACGGACACGATTTCATCTTTTGATCACGTAAGCTCGCATCAAAATATAATGATAGATTCAGTTGTTCAAAATTCAAGAATTAAAACTCGAGGGTTAGATTCAGTCGAAGAATATTTATACCTAAAATTCAAAACCCAAGTCATAGTATTAATTCCTAATATTCAAAATATTCGTAATTAAGCAACTAAAAAAACAAAAGAATAAAAATTAAAAGTAAATCAATTTTAGGCGGTTGCGAACCGCCTTTTTAAACCTCATATTTAAATCGTATGTTTCAAATGCCCATTTTATTTAATAGTTGTAATAGTCCCGTAAAAGTGTATAAAATCAACCCCCAAAAAGGTGAGTTTGGTGAGAAGCTTTGAAATAATATTTGTTGGGATATCAACTCAAGCCATCAAGAGATTAGACAATAATGGTCTAATATATAAGTCAAGTCCAACTCCAATTAGTAATAGGCCATTTGGGAAAGAGCCCAAAAATAAATATGTGCGGGCTGACCACTTGATCCAAAATGAACAATATTATACTAATGGGTAGTGTTGATGGGATTGCAGAGCCCAACAATTGGTATCAAAATGAGGTTCAGAAAATGTGGAGAAGTAGGTGTGGGATGCATGTTCGTTGTAGGAAGAGTCTTCAATGTGATCTCGCGATTAAGGGGTGATGGTGCCTTGTGTCAAAAGTGTTCCTGGCTGTGGAGAAGGTTAGGCGGTGAATTCTGTTGGTGATAACAGCGGTATAAGGTGGGTGCCAATATGGTTTCGCTGAAGGATAGGTCAAGGGGGGTTTGTGTGGTCTTTGGTTTGAGGAAAGGATTGTTGGAATATCAATTCAAGTCTCACATCGGAACATTAGAAAATAATGATTTAATATATAAGTCAAATCCAACTATAATTAGTATGAGGTCTTTTGAGAAGGAGTTCAAACACAAATTCGTGCGGGCTTGACCACTTAGCCCAAAATGGACAATATCATACTAATGGGTGGAGTTGATGGATTTGCAGAGTTCAACAATATCAGAGAGAAATTTTAAATAGTTGATAAAATCAACAAATCATCGTTTAGCGTCCATCTATTTTATCTTTGATTTTCTGGCCTCGTCAGAAATTTTCGAATGTGTAAAATTATTGGTTTGATTTAAGTTCTAACTGTTTGTGTTCTAATGCGTATAAACATCGGACAACTTAATTTATGTTCTTATTTATGTTTTTTTTGTATGTTAACAAGGTAAACCAAGAGGACCGACTAATCTCCGGATGAGAGAGTCGGTGAAACAACTCGTCCAACGAGTTTATACCATGTTCCGAGTCGAACTACCGCATGATCACCAACGGTAGGTTATTTTGTTAGGATGAGAAAACGTTTCAATTATTTGTTAACTAGAGAGAATTCTAAGCCCCAGATAAGTCTCTCCGTGTGTGTGAATTCGGGATACCGGTGGTTATCAAGTGTAACAGTGAGCCTCATATGCACTATATGCCTTCTCTTTCTGCTCACCCCGAATGGAAATTGGGTTGCGGCCAGGGCCGGCCCTGAGGGGAGCCAAATGAAGCATGGACCTCTGGCCTCCAAATTTTAGAACGTCAATTTATATGATATTTGGTCCTCAAATCGTAAAAGAAAAAATATTTAATTAAAATTTCTACTGAATTGTCTCTGACCCCATAAATTTCAGGGCCGGCCTGGTTGCGGCGCAGAGTTTAGCGTAGAAAGGTTTCAGCGGAATGAAAAGAAGAGGTTTGTGGGACACATTGTCACGGGTTATGTGTGCCAAGTTAATTTCTTGCCAGATGGACGGTTTGTAATGTCGAGACACGGCGAGGGTACGTGCTGGCTTTGGGATTGGAAGAGCTGCAAAGTGTTTAAGACTCTTAAATGTCACAATGGAGTATTCATAGGAGCCGAGTGGCATACAGAGTAAAGTTGCAACTTGTAGTTGGGACGGCTTGATTAAGCACTGGGACTAAGACCAGCAAGACATGGCACATACCACGGTCGCCAAACAGAGTGCTCTGTTTTTACTTATGTATGTCTACTATAACTCTTTTCTTTTACGTTTTCTAGGTCTTCAATTGTCCGAGTTTTGCATCTCTGATCGATGATTCTTGGGAGACACACGAAATGCTAAAAGAAAACTTTACAAACCACGATTTGTTCTTAACAAGTAGATGGAGAATGTGTAAATGTACACACTTATTATTGCATACAACACACAAGATTTGAGGTTCAAAGAGAAGAAAAAATAGGCAGACCGGGCAATGTAGTTCCGGAATCAACAATGTATGTATTGCCAGAGATATATTGAGAAGAGTCATGAATGAGATAGCGAACGAGAGATGTAAGACCCGGATCCACGGTCTGTTGCATCTTTAACGGGATACTCCGCTCGGTAACATTCTTGAGCCACTCTTTCTGCATAAGACCTTGTGTGATCTCTGACTTGAAAAGCCCCGGCGCAATCGAGTTCACTCTAATCTTGTATTCACCTAACTCAATAGCCATCATCCTCGTCATGGTGTCAACACCGCCTTTAGAACAAGCATACGCGAGTCCACCGGGCACCATACCCCGGTGAAGCCCGGAGATGGATGAGATGTTAATCACCGAGCCACCGCGTTTCGCATCACGCATTAAAACGCAGACGTATTTGGAGACTAACCAAGGTCCGGTTAAGTTGGTCTTGAACACTTTGTCCCATTCCTCTTCAGACAAATCCAAACTCGACTTGACATTGCCTCTAATTCCGGCATTGTTGATCAACACATCGATCTTTCCAAAGATTTTCCAAGCTTCTTTAACCGCATTTTGAATGGTGGCCGCGTCCGTTGTAACGTCAAGCTCCAGAGCTGCTGCTTGGATTCCGGTCGAACCGAAGCTGTTGATTTCAGAGCAGAGAGAGTTGAGGCGGTCGACACGACGTGCTGCTACGATAATCTTGCAGCCAGCTTTGCCTAAATCAAGACAGATCTCTCTTCCTATACCAGAGGAAGCTCCTGTCACAAGAACCACTTTGTCTTTAAGCTCACACCATGGCTCCAGTTGCTTCAACACCTGCTTCTTGGACTAAGCAAATCAAGTAACTTCGGATTACAAAAGACAGAAACACATTCATGATTGAAAAATTCAATGGATCACACAAAAGAAATTAAAGATATCTTACAGTTTGATGATTACTCATATTGTTTGTGTGTGTGTGTGTGTGTGTGTGTGTTCGGTGGAGAAGGAGAAGCCCATAACACAGTTTTATCTCTAACCAAAACGACAATATAACGTGGCAATATAAGTCTGTACCTGATTCAACAATTAATTAGGTTTTATGATTTTTAATTATTATTTCCAATGTTTTCGAAGCGAAAAGCTTTTTCCCTTTCTCTGTCTTTGGCAACATAGCGAAAATATTCGGTTTAGTACTAGGGATTAACTATGATGATTTTGCTAGTTTAAATCAAAGCAAAACAAATTACAGATTAATCAGAACCATATATATATATACGGAACAAATAAATGTAAGATAAAATTAAATTAAAACAAACAAATTAGTCATGTAACCAAGAAAAAGAGGAAAATAGTCTTAAAAGTCTCGGCTTCTTCACACATGCTTTTGTGTTATTAGCTGCAACCTTAGGCTTCAGCTTTCTTTTAAACTATGCTAAGGTGGAAACCAGAAAGACCCCCAAAAAAAAAAAAAAACCATGCACCCAACCAAAACAAAAAAAGTGAAACAATGGTTTAATGAATTGGAACAAGAGAAATGGAGCATCTAGAGGGTTTAGAGACCCTGTTCGACCAAGTAATCACCCAACCTCTCGACCACCATGTTGCATTGTCCTGGAGTCACTGGCTCTTCGTACAGACCAAAAACCATTGATTGTCCTGTTTTCTTGATCGTGATTCCTCCAGCTCCCTGCACAAGTTCCAATAAGAATATCACAAACCCCGAATAGGTATCTCAAGATTGAAATGAAAATTATCACCATCTTTAATCAATTTTGCAAGAACTGATTCTACTAATCTTAGACCTCAATTGTTTGTTAGCTTTTGCATTTATTGTATGTTTTTTTTTTCCAAACGTCCTTGCAATTTTGAACAATCTTAAACAAAATTATTTGGTTAATTGTAAACACAAACGTCAAATAGTAATTTAGGGGGGTATGGTGTTTATATTTTAAAAAATATTTTATGAGAAAAAGGAAAATGTTTTATATTTTTTTTTTAAATCTGAATATTGTTTTTCACATGTAAACTCAAATTCATAATTGCTCGAAACAATCAAGCTCTAAGTCCAAACGCACATGAATGATTCTCCTTAATTTAGTTTGCGTTTGGTATTTTACGTTTAGGTATAACAATGGAGTATTACTTTAAAAATGTTTAGGCTTTAGTCTCTATGTGGAAAGCAATGGGAGTGTTTGTGTTTAATTACCTTCTTGCCACGGATGACTGCACCAGGCTCGCCTTGGATGACCATATACTTTAGCCCTGCTAGGAACAAACCTGTGGGAGCAAGGTGACCCGGCTCGTCGAAATCTTTCATGATGTCTGTGATCTCTTGAGGCTTGAACTGTTTGAAGAGAATTAAACACCAGATTTTTAATTGGGATGCATAAGAAAACGCTCAAATCACAAGGTGAATGTGTTCATCTACATCACTATAAACATGATATTTGTTTAATTGCATTTCAAATTGGATACCAATAAAAAATCAAATAAAATTAGAATTTCAATCATCAGGGAAATAAGTTATGATTTGAATGTGAATTTATATTAACATCTGCAATAACATTTTTTCCGCCATATCTTCAAATGTTTTAAAATCAAATATCACATACGCGTAATGTCAGTTATCGATTAAAATTCCACCAAAAATCATTAAATTGCTAATCCATTTGGATTTTAAATCCAAAATATTCATGCGAAATGTAACTAAATATGCTAGTATGTCAGATGAATAGTGTAATAGTGGAATAACGAAATAGTCAAATGATCGAATAGAGAAAACATTTGAGCTAGATAAAGTTTTCGCAAAATAATCATAAAACGTTAAAAAAATTTGGTTTTAGTAGATTCGTTTATTTTTAAACACACCAAAAGTATACGACCGCTTTTTGAAAATGTGAAAACTTGATGAATGTTTTGAATAACGTGAAAAGTGGTATATCATTCATCACCAAACTCATATCTCTCTAGATGAATTTTAAGATCAAGCAAATGGGCGAAATGAAACAATAAATGTTCTGATTGGGAATAAATTATAATTAATCCAAACCAAAACATGATCCGATCATATAACAATCATGAATAACCCAAGGATTACCTGAGGAAAATTAGCGCTCTGAGCCCAAACGCTACCATCATGGCCGATGATGGCGGCGGCGGCGAGGTGGTGACCTTGGCCGTCACCAACATCGCACATCAAATGCTCATCAACGTAAGTTTGCCACGACATTGTCTTCGATCTCTTCTTCTTCCTTTTACTCTGCGCGATTTGTTTATTTTATCTCTTTACGTATGTATGTGCAATGCAACTCTGAGGGGACTTTGTCGTCTGTCGATAAATAGGGGGCGAACAAGAATGCCGTGAGATGAAATCTGGACCGTTGGATTTAAAAGACAGATTCTCAGCCGCTCATTTGTTTTTTGAAAAAAACAAAATTCAATTAATTTTACTCACGTCTCGCCTTTGTTCTAGCTTAATCATAAACTCCATGCACGCCACGTGTGCTTGCCAATTTCCTCCTATTTATAACGAACAAGAATGATTTAAGGAAATAACAATAATATTAAGTTTGGTTTATTAGTTGTTGTTTTTTCCGGCTTAGCTAGTATATATATGGTCAGATGTTATTCGAAGAGGACCAATGAAGTGATTTATATGAAATACAAAGCCGGGAGATGTCAATATATATGCTAGGAAAACATGATTTTTCCGGAAACATACCCTAACTCCTAAGAAAAGGGGAATCTAGCAAAGTATGAACAACCTCTATGAAGTGATTAGGAACATGATTTTGTGAGAAAGAGAGAATGCCCTAGATATGAACAACCTCTCTGAAGCGAAAAGGTTGTCTCAATTTGGATCTCTCTAGTTTCTCTACACAATTAATATTTACTCTTTGAAATTTTTTGGTATATCATATTCTAAAACAATCCATGGGAAATTTAGAACGGACAATTGTTTTTCAGCAACCAAATTACTTTGTAACCATATTTGGTCAGTCTGAATTTGGCCACCAAAGTTACCCTATTGCTAATTTTTTGGAAAGAGCTGCCATATCGAACATATATAGCTAGCTCCCTTTCATGAACATTATCAACGGTGAGCATGTACACAACTTACCTTAAGGTTTTATCAAATTAAATGTTATATTCATTTTTGTACTTCTCAAATAATATAAGTAGGATATAAGATAAGATCAAATAGGTACTTTACGTAATTGTATACCAACACTTTGATGCCATGATTTCACCAAAATTGGAGAACCATGCATATCGCTACTTTTGAGGAAATATTTTACGTAGAACCATGCATATCGCTACTTTTGAGGAAATATTATTGTTTATGTTTGCAAGAACTTTGAGTCTTCTTCTCATTAAGCTCAATAAAACGTGTGAGGCAAGCTTTAAGGATTGTATAGGTCAGTTATTGCTACAATAGATATTGCTTGTATCATCTACGACGAGTTTATGTACTTTTGTGGGGCGCAGCTAAGGAGTTTAAGCTTCCTAGTGTCATCTTTAGCACTCAAAGTGCTACAAATCATGTTTCACGCTGTGTTTTTAGCAAACTAGATGCAGAGAAGTTCTTGATCGACATGGAAGGTATCCAAAACCAGCTTAATAACCCATCTTGAAACCAATTGTTTCACTAAAAGATGTTTTTTTGTTTACTTTGCAGATCATGAAATACAAGAAAAGGTGGTGGAGAATTTGCATCCGTTAAGATACAAAGACTTAATGCCTTCGGGATTTGGGCCATTAGAGTCAGTTTTGGAGATCCGTCGGGAAGTAGTCGACAAAAAAACAGCTTCCGCTATTATCTTCAACACGACGAGCTGTCTAGAGAGGTCGTATGTGTCATGGTCGCAACAAGAACTTGGAATTGCAGTGCACGCATTAGGCCCTCTTCACATTATAGCTCCAGCACCATCTAATTTACTCGGAGAAAAAAAGGGCTGCATTGAATGGTTTAATCAGCAGAAACCAAGGTCAGTCATATACATAAGTGTAGGAACTATAGCTCAAATGGAAAACAAGGAAGTGTTGGAGATGGCTTGGGGATTGTGTAATAGCAACCAACCTTTTTTATGGGTTATCCGACCGGGCTCCATCCTTGGCTCGGGTTGGGATAGAGTCATTGCCAAAGAAAGTAAGGGTTTGATTGGTTCTTCCGCTACCACATGCAAACGCTATGTTTGCGGGCGGTTGCGATTGGTAGCATTTGACAACAAACACGGAAACCGCTTTGTACCGCTTATAATAATTCAAAACTTCTTTCCCACGAGCGTTTGCGGTTACGGGTGGTTGAAAAAAAAATTAAGTTTTTTTATCTTAAATACTAAACCAAAATTTACACACAAAAAAAAAATTATTTAAAAATTTTACTTTTTTATATCGAATAATTATCAGATAAATTATATATATTTGATATATATTTTAATTAAACTAAAATAAATTTGTAATTATAAAAAAAGTTATTGTATATCCAAAAATGTTTCAAACCTCTTTAAAAAAATTATTTAATTATTCTATGATTTATTTAAAATATATAATTTTAATTTTTTATAATAATATATTTTTGATCTTTATATAAATGATATATTATGTATATTTTGTTAGTTTTATGTAAATCCGCTATTGCATCCGTTGTAAACCAATCATAAACGTCCCACAAACGCACTCGTTGCCAGCCGCTTTACCAATCGTATAAATTGTTCAATAAAGTTAGAAACCGCTATCACGTGTTTCCGCAAATTCCCGCAACTGCACCCGCATCCGCTGAATTTAAACCAGTCAAACCCTGAATACAATGGTCTTAGAAAGAGGATACATTATGAAACGTGCGCTGCAAGTAGAAGTACTTGGACATCATGTAGTGGGAAGCTTTTGGAGTCATTGTGGATGGAACTCAACACTAGAGAGCATAGTGGAAATAGTTCCAATGTTTTGTAGGCCTTTTCAAGGCGAGCAGAAGGTAAACGCAATGTATTTAGAAAGTGTTTGGAAAGTAGGGATTAAGCTTGAAGGTGAAGTGGAAAGATGAAGGGTCGAGAGAGCTGTGAAGAGGTTGATTGTGGATGAAGAAGGTGAATGGATGAGGGAGAGAGCACTTGTTTTAAAACAGAAGCTCAAAGCCTCTGTGAGATGTGGAGGCTCTTCATACAATGCATTTGATGAGCTCGTCAATTACTTGAATACAAAGTAGAGATGCTAAACTTCATGTTTTACTAGTTTACTAAAGACCATTGCATTATATGGATCACAAGGTTGATCTTGCAAAATTTATAAAAGTTCACCGTTTTTTTATGGAAATAAAAAACCAATTGAAATAGATTTTGCTTCTAGATGTTTTCGTTTCTAAAATCGTTTTTTTGCATATAGATGTTGTATTTGGATACGATTTTGTTTGTATGCGAGTTTGTAAAAATACATAGATGCAATTTATACCAAAATTACTATAAAAATGTATTGTTGAAATTGGTTTTGAAGATGAAATTCGTTTAATTTGATAAATCTCAATTTTAAAATAAAAATTTTATAAACAAAAAGTATTGAAAAATTAAATAATTACACAATAGATGATACAAAATTGTGAATTAGTTGATCCTTCTTTTTTAAGGATGATTAAAGTAGGTTTTATGATCCTTTCTGAATCTTCTTTTTAGAAAAACTAATTCATTACTTTTAACTTAAGTTAAAAATGCAGATAGATTCATTTCATAGAGATGTAGAAGATTTATGATTTCTTTGACAAACATTCTAAAGAAAGAAATCTAAATGGAGCCACCTCTTTATTATTCTCGTTCCAAGCCCATATGCACGAACAGGGCCAAGTGAACGGCTCGGATGGGTCTTGTTGAATCATGACGGGGTTCGTTTTCTAGGACTAAAAGGTTCAAACCGATGTTTATCTCTTTTTTTTTTTTTTCCATGTATGTAACTCGATGCCGGATTAACTCTCTTCCGATCCCCACCTAGTCATTAAAATATGGAGCTTTTGATTCTTATCACATTTTTATTTTTCATATGTTTTATGGATCTTTGCCTTTGCTTATTGTAATATTCTTTATTGGGTTAGGCAAGACGGGACCAATGTTTGACCAACAACGTGACCAATTCCATTTCATTCATTTATTAAAGATCAGTTCATTTATTGATGAATATAGTTCTTATAATAAATTTCATCCGACAATATTTGCTCTTTAGGGTCAAAAAAATCCTTACCAAAATCCCAGTTTTTCTGATCCTTTTTTGAAAGATCCGATTACAAGAAAGCTGGATTTAAAATCAGAAATAAACTATTAGTAATCATTTCTACTAAATCAACCATTTTGGCATTTTCTATCAAAGTAAAGTCACAAAGCGCAATTGCATAAACAAATCTTAGCAAAAGAGATTTTTTTTTTTTTTTTTTTTTAAAACAAATCTTAGCAAGATCCCAATTTTTTGTTTTTTGATTCCTGTCAGAAAGATCCGATTACAAGAAAAACATGATTGGAAATCAGAAATAAGATCCTTAGTAATCAAATCTACTAAATCAGTTCGATTAATAATAAACTGATAAAAACCATTTTGGCATCTTCTATCAAAAGTAAAGTTACAAAGCGCAATTGCATAAACAAATCTTGAAGAAAAAGAAAAAAAAGCTTCAAACTTTAAATTTTCATGGAGACGAAGCCACCTTCAATCCCACGCTAATCGCAGCGCACGTTAGTGGCTGCGCCGGAATCCTTAAACAACTCAACGCGCCGCCGGGAATCGCCGAACAATCCGGCTGCGGCCGCTGATAACCTTTACCGGGAATACAATTTCCGGTGAAATCAAACCCAACGGTGACTCTCGAGCACTCAGAGCTAAACCCAGAGAAGAAATTGAAAGCAACAGTGAGATTAATCAGATTCCTCAAAGAACAGACCAAATCGGGAAGATCGCCGGAGAATTTGTTGTGTGCGAGATTTAAAACTTCGATCTCCGACAAGCAAGAGATCGTATCAGGAACATGACCCATCAAGGAATTGAAACTAACATCGAAGACTTCAATGTCGGAAAACAATCCGACCGATTCCGGTATACAACCGGTTAACTGGTTGTTCAAGAACAAAACCTCCTTCAATTTCGATCCCGTGATGCCGTAACTCGTCGGAATTTCGCCGGAGAGTTTGTTATTGGCGAGATTAATCACCGATGCCGATGAGTAAGCGAGATTCCGGGGGATTTCTCCGGTGAATTGATTGTTGTTGAGTAGAATCGCGTCTAACTGTTTGTTGAAGAGATTTTCAGGAATCGAACCGGCGAAACCGTTAAACCGGAGATCGAGGTAAACGAGATTTGGGATGTAGAGTGTGACTTGTGGGAAAGATCCTGAGAATCTGTTGTTGCTGAGATCGAGTTCTTGAAGAGAATCTAGGTTTTTGAAAGAATCTGGGATTTGACCATAGAATCTGTTGCTGTTGAGATGGAGAATGGTTAAATCTGAGAGAAAAGAGAGGTCTTTAACAATGGTGCCTTTGAGATTTGCTTTGTTTAGATCTATGGAGATTACAGAGGAGCCAGAACAGAATATTCCTTTGTAAGAACAGACATCTTCACCAACCCATGTCTTAAGAACACCAGATGGGTCCTCTGTAATGGCGGATTTCCAGGATTGAAGAGCATTGTAAGCTGCATTTTTCTGTTGCTTTGGAGCTGAGCCAGGATCGGAATTAGGGTTTCCGCCGCCGCCGATCCAAACTCCGCCTTCTCCGACGCCGATTCCGACTCCAATGCCGTCGTCTCCAATGCAAAAACCAAAAAACAGAAACAAACTCAGAAGCTTGAAGTTGTTGCCTTCCTTCTTCTTCATCATTTCTTTCTTGTTCTAACCAAGAAACTGAACAAACTTCAAGAAGCTTTGATTAAAGTTGCTTTGTCTTTATTTTATTTTTTTAGGGGAATGTTGAAAGTTGGAAAGAGAACGAAGAGTGGTGAATTTGTTGGATTATTGAGGTTTTTTTTAACAGTGTTGTGTAGTTGAAGCATTGATTGATGATGAGTAAGTAAGGCTTTTGTGGGGGTCAGATATTTGATGGAGTTTTGCTTATGAGTTTACTGTTTTGTTTTCAACTTATGATTTCAAAGGCCTCGTGCTCTAATTCATCAAATACCCATGATTTTTCTTTTTCTTTTTTTTTCCGACATAAAGACACCATATTTCGTTCATTAAACAAAACCAATCCGGAATCAACTAACATACATAGGAAAACTTAATATTCTTACTGTTTTCGCAAAACAATCCGCACACATATTAGTACAACGAGGGATAAAATAAATAGAAAAGAAAGAAAGAAAAGACTTTAGCATCCTAAAATCTTCAAGCTATGCCACAAAGATTGGCTATTTCTCTGGATTGTTAACTATAAAGATTAGATCCAAACAATCCGCCTCAAAGACAATCATAGTCATGAAGACCGAAATCAAACACTTCATCGTTCATAAGAATGTCTCTAGTTTTGCATGGAAATGAGAGGTGCTTCTCCGGGATCCTTTTAAACTTAAATGGAAGATCTTATGCTATGATGCCACGATCCATCCATGTCCGCATATGTGATCTGAATTCTTCCAAAATCCATCAATTTGACATCTAGAAATTATCAGGTCATATGTAGTCGAAACAGAGTCATATGTTGTCTCCCTCTCAAGTTCTACATCTTTTGTTTGGGGCTCCTCCCCAGAATTAGTTAGCTTCCACATTTATGCTTCATACATAACATGGCATAATGTATATGATAGAGACTCACACATATTATCATAAACCTTTCAATTTTATGTTTTCAATATAAACTATAAAATTCATGGGAAGGAATGCAAGATCTCATTCCCAACCCGTCTCAATTTTAAATTGTTGAACAGAGAAGACGAAGGAAAAGACTCGATGTTAAAACTATAGGGACAAAACATTCCCATGGATTTTATATGCAACAAAATTTGCTTTTTTCTGTTACTAATAAAATTTGCATCCTTTTTTCTACTAGATACTTTGGCTGGGAATAAATAATAATACACTCCATGAATGATATTGCTAAATACGGTTAGGGCGTATGTATATGTGATTCGCAACACATTGGATCATGTTTGAATGTTTTAAGAAAATGATTTCGTCATGCATACGCAAATTTTTTTTTTTTTACAGCAACTTGTTTAGTATATAATTTTGTTTGACAAGTTGTTAAGTATATAACTATGATGATGAAAATTACTTTTAGCGATTAAACTATTTTTAAAAGTTATCTACCCACATTGAATTATTTTTTAGCAATAAGGATAATCTGAGTCAAAATTCGAATATTTTTTTTCCGTGTGGATATAGCCATCGAATATAGTTTGATCAATGGTTTTTTTAGTCGCCAAACATGATACTATTTTGACCGATCAAACATAAATAAAATTATTTTGGATAAAAATCAAATCCAAAAAAGAACGAGATGGCATCATGGTCACCGAGTCTTTTTTTTACCACCATGCTATTGCTTGATTAAGGCAAGATTGTTGGGGGAAAAAATATGATAATAGTATTTCCATTTTCCACTGTCTCTCCGATTTTGCTATCATGTTAGTTCTCTGTCATATCAGTTGCTTTTTTTTATTCCACCAAAAATAAGAATGTGAAGAAATGAACAAGTTGTGACCGACGTGAAAAAAGAAGGCACTGTTGTGAGTTGTGACCAATCAAAAACGACAAATTACCATATACTAATAGTCTAATACTAACATAAATTAAATAATGCAGAATCTAAAGAGGTTTCTGAGTGTGAAATGTAGTGAGATTGTGTTGACTTGGACAACGATTAATGAAATGTAAAGAATGGGAGATTTTTAATCGCCTCACATGGAGGGGACACACCTAGATTTTGGGGATGACTCATCCATTTTATATGAAATTTAATCAATAATAATATGATGGCATTAAATAACATAATTATTTCCCACCCATTATATTATGGTTAATACTATAGACTAGGTGGATACTTAATTTCACCTGGTTTTTACTAGTTTTTATTTAAAGAAAATACCAAAAGTAGGTGGATACTTAATTTCTTATAGAATTTCCATCGTTTTACAATCGATTCAATGATATATTGATTATATTCGTTTCAAAAATCAAAGTCTAACTCCACATTATAATTTCTTTAATCTCATTATTTATTATACTCTTCTTATTGATATCATTATTAGAATAACTCCAATGGAACAGTAAAACATCAAATTTGGTGTTAAAACTTCTCCAATCGAACGGTAAAACATCAAATATTTAGTGTATTATGAACAGTGTTATACCATATTTGATGTGACACTATTCATAACAGTAAATATTAAAATATTATTATTTTATTTAATAATATGATTAAATTGATGTTTATTAATTGATTAAATTTGTAAAAAATAAATATTATCAAAAATATATTTATATCTTTCATTTTTAATAATATGAAATTTTAATTTGAAAATATCTAAATTAATATGCAAATTCTAAAAATATATATTAAAGTTCAATCTAAACACTGAAAATTTATTTTTTACTAATTTTAATTTATCGATTGTAATTTTATAATTAACTTATACCTGATTAGTTATAGAAATAACTATTATTAAACTATTAAAAATTAAAAAAAAAACTTGAATTTAATAATATAATAATAATAAATATTTTTTTATTGTAACATTTGGTGTTGTGATTGAAGATGAAAGACACTATAACACTATATTTGGTGTTTGAATAACACCAAATTTGGTGTTATGGTTGGAGTTGCTCTTAGTAGTTACCATCCAAAACCTAGAAGTGAATTAGTCATATACTCATACACACATCTCATTTATTTTGTTTTGTTTTGTTAAAATGCATCTCATATTATTCAATCCACAGCAGAATTTTGAACGCATAACTTGGATATAACACTATATATGACCAAATAATCCATTTACGAACGAGGGAAATCATCCACACAAATTTCGATGAATTCACAAGAAGACATTGTTAATAAATATTAAGAAAGATACAAAATACTTCAATCCAGCTAGTGGACAAACAATTGTGTTTCTTATATCTGGGTACCCAAGCAAGTTAACTAGTGTCTCAAAATAAAAACAAAAGAATGTCCACAAATATTAGGATATAAATACTTGGCTCTTGGCAAGAGTACAAACAATTTGTATGAATCTTATGTTTGGATATCCAAGCCGCCAGCTCATATCTCTAAATAAAAACAAAGAGAAGTATTGTTGATAAATAAATTTGATATTATAAAAATAGATGTGGATATGTATAATGTTTGATAGATTTGGTCCCCGTAGTGATAGTGTGTGATGTTTACATATACATTAATAGGTTTGGTTATAAGGCACTAATGATTACGAAAGATAGTGAACTAAATAAGCAAATAAACGAAAGGATAAAACAAATAAGCAATAAGAGAAAACAAGACCAATGATTTAGCTAAAGTAAGGTATGAATGAAAAATCAAATAATAATCCAAGAGTTTGAATTAGGCACAATCATAGAGCATAGATAAGACACTTAATTAAGACTAATCTTTCTCTAGAGTACTAATCAACTTCTTCTTCTTTTTAATCAGGGCTCTCATACCAAAATCCACACTAATCTACGAGATATATTAAAAGCCAAATATTCTTGCCATATAAAACATCCATAGTGGCCGAGACGTAAAGTTGACCATATCAATCAATTTGAACTTGTAAAGTGTGCTTGCATTGTTCTTTCATGTTCTATTTCAAATTGTCTTCATTTGTGAGTTTTAGATGGATCAATTAAAGTGAGAGCTATTGTCAGATTTTCTTCCAACAGATATTGATCAACTTTGTTAATCATTTAGGTTTTACTAAACTCTCATTTGCAAATAAATAACCAACAAGCACTAGCAATTAGTTAAGAAAGAAATGCTTAATTTAGTTTTATAATTATTTTCATAAACAACTTCCGGAAAAATTATGTGGATTAGAATTATCAAGTCTAATCTAGCTTTGAGAACAACCTAATTGAAAGATCTAACATGATTGCTAGTGCTTGTTGGTTATTTATTTGCAAATGAATAATGTGTGCCAAGAAAAATGAAAAATGTGTGTTTCCATTTATTGAAAATGAGTAGTTAAAAACATGTGGAATTTCATATTTTGTGAGAAATATCTAGCCTAAACCGAAAGATTGAGAATACACACCCAATATACACGATATGATACAATGTTTCCTAATATTCAAGATAGCATTACCGCTGGTGTAGGTACTTTGTGAATAATATGAGGGATTCTCGATAAAACCGAATGTGCAAAGGGCTGCAGAGAGTTTGGAGAACCAACACCATGGTGCTTGACGAAGATCACAAAATGACTTCTTCGATTTACACACCTTTGAGGGATCAAAGTGTGGAAATCCGAGCGGACGCTTCATGTCTACTTCCTCATAGAAAATTTTCCCCAAAAAAATCATTATGCACATCCATCTAATGAAGAGACCATTGTTTCGCAGAAGCTACAACGAGGAATAAGCGAACCGTAATCATCTTTGCAATGAGAACAAACGTCTCGGTGTAATTGAGACCCTCTTATTGTTGATTTCTGAGAATAACTAATCAAGCCTTGTAGTGTTCAATTGTCCCATTAATAATTAGAGTTGTATTTCATTTGCAGCTGATGGCGCACGCGTGCTTTCCCGGTGGTAGAGATTCGACTGACCCGGTTCCATTTGATTCCAAAGCATCAATCTCAGATTTCATAATTTCATAACAGCTTGCCATTGAGCATGTTGTACGGCCTCTTTATAAGTTATTGGTTCACCACCAGCCGCAATCGCAACCACAGAAACAACATGCATGACGTAAATGTAATCCGAATAGTGATGCAATATCAATTTTAACACAAACTAGTATTATATTATGTCTTCATCGTTGGTATATTAAAATTAAAAGGGTGAGTGAGATTTCATGTGAATGGGATGAACTAAAGGGAAAGAGTTCAGGCTTCCCACTGATGATTTTTTTCTTCATGATCATTAAAATAACACTAAGTGTTTTTTTTTTTCTCTTCATTTTGACTTTCGAGTACACATTCCTCAGTAACATTCATAAGAAACACTTTTTAAAACAAAATATTGCATGCGAATCTATAGCATTCATACGAACCAAATAGAGTTTTATCTTGGGAAATTTCAAAAATTCCATTTTTGATGTGTCAATTTTTAAAAATACCATCATAAATTATTTATTTTTAAAAATATCATTCATTAAAGATTTTTTAAACCCTAAACCTTAATAAAGGTTTTGACCCCTAACAAATCATAAACCCTAAAAACTAAACTCTAACATAAAATAATTAACCAAAAAATAAATGATATTATGAGTAAATGATATAATTTTAGTGGCACTTTTGAAAAAAAAAATTGACATTTTTAAAAAGTATCATTTCAAAAGTGATATTTTAAAAAATTTTACTTTTATTATTTATTCCATGTTTCATTCGATCATTTTCGAAGACAAAACACTAGTGGTGCATAAATTAACTAAGAAACAAAGAAATCGAACCAAACAAAATAATTAAATTTTGTATAGCCTACTCGGTATTATAACTTTTATGTTGAACCAAAGCAAAATTGATTTATAACCAAATAAATTTAATATATTTGACTCTATATTAAACATATTTAGTTCTATTTCTATACTTATTTGTCTAATCCAAAACCAAACTAACTTTGTCAAACTGAATCAAAAACATTTGACAACAATTCGGTCTTTCCCAAGAACATGCGAAAGTGCATCTAGAGAATGCTCTCCGGCAATTTGAGAGTGTTTTTTTAGAGTTTCAGAAGAATGGATTTTCACACGTCCGGCTGTGATTTGATCCAATAACCGATATTAATGAATGTTTACTTAAGAATTTGAATGTATAATAATTTTCGTAATATTGATCTATTCACTAAGAGAGTGTCAATATTGAAAAAGTGATCTTAACAATGGCAATAGCATGAAGTATTACTAATAGTTAGAATTCAATCTTTAAAATTTAAAACTGTTTATAAATTGAGAAGTTGAATTTTACGGGATCTCCTAAAAAATTAATAATAACAGAATTACTCAAAAAAAATAAGTTAAAAATGTAAGAGGGAAAAGCCATATTAAAACCTTCAATAATTTATGAGTTTATGTAGTTTTTTTGCTGTTGTATGTAGTCACATAGATTAGTCATATAAAATCAAAATTAGGTATGTATGTGCCTTCCTTTATCTTTGACATTAGCGCCGGACAAAAAAAACGAGCAACGTAATATGTTGTTGGTTTTGTCTTCGTCATTGCCATCGCCAACGCCAAATTATATTTGATTTGTCGTTGTTACTTCGGCGATACATTTCAATAGTTAGATTGGTAAGAGAAAACATTGATAAGAGTGATGTAGGGGTTGTGGCATATTAAGAGCATTAAAATTCACTTTTACTAAAGTTTGCTGTTCAAAATTTATTAGATTGCACCGATCCATTTTGTCCCTGAATCTAACATTATTGCTGGTTATGAGTTTTTTTTGGGGGGGGGGGGGGGGGGGGGGGGGTCAAACGTTTAATTTTATTGAATCAAGATCGCGGTATTACAACATCGCAGGCATGTAAAGCATGCTTTGCCAAAGTATCCGCCTCCAAATTAGACGAACGTGGAATAAAACCAAAAGATATGGTAGAAAACATGGTACTTAACTCTCGAATGTCGCCGAGTATTGCATGAAACTCGTTGTGGGATTCTGTGGAATGGATCACTTGGACTAAAGTCAGTGAATCCGAAAACACATGTAGATCCTTACAGTTCTTCTCCAGTGCAAGCTCAAGGCCCGCTTCTGCCACTAGTGCAGATATCACGAAAGATTTTGAAGAGGAAGATTTGAACCTCTCCGAGCCTTCATTCGAATGAATGATGCATCCCAAGCCACTATGGGTTATGAGTTATGACGTGGGCTTTTCGATGTCTTATGTGGTTGCAAAGACAAAACATATAACTCTATTAAACGTTAACACATGAACTAAACAATGCCATCTCATATATGAAAACTAGTCATCGTTTCTACTTCCTAAATCCAATGATCAAAGTATAAGAGATAACATTAGTTCTATTAATCTAAACCCTAATCTCAAACTCATCATAAAAGCCCTGCAGAACAATGAATCCATATAATATTAATCATTTTTTTGTATTTGAATCTTATGTTCAAACATCCTAATCATAGATATTATAAGGAGGTAGGAATTTTGATTTTGGTTCGAAGGAATTTTATTTTGTATAGCTATAAAAATAAATTAACCTTATATATACTTCATCCAATAAATTTAAATCTCATCGTTATGCTCTCCACATAGTATAGTATGAAGGCGTTCAAAAGAGTTTATTATGCAAAAGTTTCTTTTAATAAAAAACTGTATGGGAAAAAATTAAAACTAATGAAAAATAAACAAAAAATAATACTGCAATGAAAAATGTTCGGAGCTAGTTCTTCCTAGCCTTTTTTCTTCCGAGCACGAAGATTGAGGCAACCACATTTGAAGCGCAACCTTTCTGACATGGACCTCTGCCTCTTCTCCTCCACTGTCGGCCATTCCCTTTGGAGCGAATCCCGTCAGAATTGAAGCATTGCTTTGATCTCATTCCGCCGGTCCGAGCTTTCTCTACGAAAACCTTACAAAGTTTGACATATCACTCTCAGAGCAGAACCTTCGGCGAATCCTGTCTTGCCGCCGTATCATGTCGCCAGTGACCCAAAATATTTTTTCGGTGTTCTCCGCTCTATCGGAACCACCAGACCCTCTGCTCTCCTTCTCGCCATGGCTGGATCTGCCGTCACCGGTGAAATCTCAGTCGAAGCTTCCGAATCTGCCGAAATTTAGCAACCCTTTGTCGTCTCGTCTAATTTCGACCATGACAGCCCTCAAAACTTACTCGACATCTTTGTCAAAATTATCCTCAGATCAACCTCATTTATCACCTACAACCAAGAAGATAGGACCCGGAAATGCCTCTGCCACCTCTGAAGGCGTCATGCCTCCGTCGGCAGTAACCCTTTCCACCGAACTCCATCTTGCCGGTTTTTTCTTCCCCGCCAACCCCATAGCCTGGCCGAAATCCTCCCTCGTCTCACGTTGCAGCAACCTAGGTGATTTGGGACTAACCCATACTGTGGGCTTCATGGACCTCTTCATGAGACCCTTTTGGCTAGTGAAAAAATATGGAAAAAACCTCAAGTCTTTTCATCCGAATCTGCTTTTGGTTTTTCAAGGAGAGATATTTTACCATCTTACTCCCTACTTAGGAAGAGATCATCTTCACTTTCCTCCTCTAGCGTAGAGAAATCGCTTCCACCTTCCTCCTTTCGTGGAAAGAGAACTTGTCCATCATGTCCTCTTTCTATAGAAAGTGGGTCTGGCTCGAAGTCAATACCAAGAAAAATTTCCAACACATTCACCGATCTGTTTTCTTGCATAACAGTTTTCACGGGACCAGAAGAAGTAACCAAACTCGTTTCGACGAAACCCCGAGGTGGGGATTGGTTTTTAATGTCACAGCTTAAAGACCAATCCCCTATTTGATATATATATATATATATATATATATTGTCTAGCTTAATATCTTCTTTTTTATTGATTAAAAAGGTTACATTCATTCCCTAGCTGGTTTTTTGAGAGAAGCAGTTTTTATTTCTTTTTGCTCTGCTGGCTCAGTTTTTTTTTTTTTTTCCAAAATACTTACAAAATCTGAAAGCAATACAAATGGTATATTTTATACAACAAGTGGATTTAACTTAAATGAGATACTAGTATAATCCAAAACACATCACACATCACAATAAATTGAGCAAAAACAATATGTTTGGATTTATTTAACTAATGATCCCACTCTTTTTTGCTCAATTTTAATTATACTGTTGTATATAAACTACTCCAACACCTAGGGATGTCAATTGGGCCAACCCGCATCCAAATAGTCCAATCCTCGGCGGGTTACATTTTTTTTTGTCCATGCAGGCTGGCCCGCGGCGGGTTACGACACAAAACCTTATGTCCAAACCCAACCCGCAAGTTTTTGCGGCTTAGCGGGTCAACCCGCGGATCATTGGCCTAAACTACTCCAAGGTCGAGTCTTTTATGTTCATTTGATGCTAAACAAGCAAATCAAAAACTCGAGAGGAAGATAATGGCTCATGCTTAAGAGACTCTGATCCAACATATGCGCAGAAGTTGGAGACTTTGTGTTTGTGTATTTCGTTCATCTTTCTTCTTCTTTTGTTTTGTCGAATAATCAATCGAGACTTTCTTTGCAACTAAATAAGCACAGTACTTGTCGAATAATTTATTGAAATGAAACTCTAACAAGTCAATCCGAAGAGCAACCATTGCATCAAAATATCACAACTCACCAAGAGTTAAACAAAACCAAAAATAAAAGCAACAAAATTCACTCAACGTCATAAAACGAAATTAAAAGCAAAACTCGGAGGAAAAAAAATACTACATTCTTCATCAATTTTTGTCTTCGTCCTCATCCTCATCATTGACAATGGATTCGAAAGATGGAAGTGTCTCATCGGATTCATCCTCTGCAAATGTGATTAAGTATAGTTAGTTAACCTACAATTGGGTCATAATGTATATATTGGGTTATTGTATATAAAGTCTTATAGTTAACTAGGTTTTTAGAAGAGGGTTTGATTAAGTTTGTATAAATAGATGTAGTCTCCTTTTACAATGAGATATGAGAGAGAATTATCTTTTCACGTTAAACTTTACATGGTATCAGAGCCAAATCGATCCCTAAACTCGATTTAGCAATGGGTGACACAACGACCAAGAAGACAAAATACAGGTTGAACGCACACTCAAGCAATTTTTTGCCATGGTTGAAAGGCAGTTTAATCGGAAGATACGACAGATTCGTAGTGATAATGGCAGCGAGTTTATGTGTATGCGAGGTTATTTTGTAGAACACGGTATTTTGCATCAAACATCGTGTGTCAAAACTCCTCAACAGAATGGAAGAGTTGAGCGTAAACATCGACACATTTTGAATGTAGCACGTGCGTTGATGTTCCAAGCAAAGTTGAGCGTTGAATTTTGGGGTGGCTGTGTGCTTACAGGTGTTTATCTTATTAACAGAACTCCGACGGCTCTGTTGCATTGTAAAACACCTCACGAGATTCTGTATGGTAGTCCACCAGACTACTCCAACCTTCGAGTCTTTGGCTGTCTAGCCTATGCTCACAACCATAATCATGGAGGATATAAGTTTGCACCACGTACACGATGATGTATATTTATTGGATATCCATGGCAGAAGAAAGACTGGACTCTCTATGATCTTGAGACGCATTGTGTATTTGTGTCTAGAGATGTTCGGTTTGTTGAATCTCAATTTCCCACATCGAAACAGAGTCTTTCAGTGAGTGAAGATTGTGTTTCTAATAATTAGGTGTTAGAATCTGGGGAGGTGATGCAGGAATCAACTCTACCTGTACCAGACACAGAGACGTCTGTGACGGAAGTAGTACCAGAAGCTGTTGTCCCTACTGTAGCAACAGACAGACACGTGACTGAAACAGAGGCAGACACAGGAACGTCTGTAACAGAAGCAGTGATAGACGTAACTGGCACAGAAACAGCCACAACAGTGGTACAAGCTGTAACAGAGGAAGAACCACAGGAGAAACTATTAGGAAAATGTCATCGTACTAAGCAACGGTCTGTAAAACTTCAAGGGTTTGCGCTCAACACTGCCAATAGTGGTTCTGAACGTCAACACTTTGTAAAATCTTCTACTCGATATCCAATTGATGAGTTTGTCTCCTATGATCGTTTCTCTGCTTCCCACCGTGCATTTTTGAGTGTTATTACTGCAGATCATATACCCACTACATATGCTGAAGTTGTTAAATATGAAGTTTGGCGTAACGCAATGAAAGCAGAGTTTGATGCATTAGGGATGAACAAGACCTGGTCTATTGAATTTTTTCCTGAAGGGAAACACGCAATTGGTTATCAATGGGTGTTTACAATCAAGTATAATGCATATGAAACGATTGAGAGATATAAAGACAGATTCGTTACACTAGGTAATCAACAAGTTGAAGGAGTTGAATATAATGAGACATTTGCTCCGGTGGCAAAGATGTCAACAGTTTGCGCTTTTCTTAAGGTTGCTGCTGCGAAGGATTGGGAACTACATCAGATGGATGTTTACAATGCCTTTCTACATGGTGATTTGGATGAAGAGGTTTTTATGAAGTTGCCTCCGGGTTTTTCAGCTCCATTTGACAATGGTGTGTGTCGTTTGAAGAAATCGTTGTATGGGTTGAAACAATCTCCTTGGTGTTGGTTTGCTAAGCTGTCCGCTGCTCTAACAGGCTATGAATTTGTTCAATCTGGATCTGATTACTCACTGTTTCACCTACCTCAGGGTGACTCTTTGGTCTATGTCCTGGTGTATGTTGATGATCTCATTATTGCAGGGTCTGATGCAGTGGCTGTGACAATGTTCAAGACATGTCTACAAAGTTGTTTCCACATGAAGGACCTCGGACAACTGAAGTACTTTCTTGGGATTGAAGTGGCTCGGACTCCAAAATGAATTGTGATGTCTCAGCGGAAGTATACGCTTGACATTATTACAGATTGTGGACTTCTTGGAGCCAAACCTGTTATGTTTCCTATGTAACAGAATCACTGTCTTGCGCTTTCTGATAGCGATCTTCTGTCTGGTCCAGCGAAGTATCGAACACTGGTTGGTCGTTTGATTTATCTTGCTGCTACACGACCTGATCTCACATATTCTATTCATATACAGTCTCAGTTCATGCATCAGCCACATTTAGATCATTGGAAAGCTGCATTACGAGTTGTGCGCTATCTGAAACAGAGTCCTGATCAGGGTATTTTTCTGAGTTCTGATAGGGATTTAAGTCTTACAGCATGGTGTGATTCTGATTGGGCAGGTTGCCCCTTAACACTATGATCTTTGACTAGTTGGCTGGTTACTCTTGGTGGGTCATCAGTCTTCTCGAAGACCAGGAAACAGAAGGTTGTTTCTCGTTCATCAGTAGAAGCTGAATATCGCTCAATGTTTGATGCGATCGCTGAGTTGAAGTGGATGAAATGTTTGTTATCCTCACTGGGTGTTGTTCATAATTCAGCGATGCAACTTTACTGTGATAGTCAAGCAGCACTTCATATCTCGGCTAATTAGGTGTTTCATGAGCGCACCAAACACCTTAAGGTTGATTGTCACTTTACTCGTGATGAGATTAAATCTGGAAATGTTACTCCGGCTCATGTTCCTACTACCGAGCAGTTGGCAGATATCTTCACAAAGGCGTTAGGACGACGTGAGTTTCATTATCTACTTTCCAAATTGGACATTCGAGATCTTCATGCTCCAACTTAAGGAGGGATATTGGGTCATAAAGTATATATGTTAGAAGAGGGTTTGATTAAGTTTGTATAAATTGATGTAACCTCCTTTTACAATGAGATAAGAGAGAGAATTATCTTTTCACGTTAAACTTTACACTTACCCAATCATGGTGACAATGTTACTTCTAATCTTGATGAGTACTTTTCCAAACCAACACCATTTCTTAGATTTTCCTCTCCAAGATTACTAAGTTTTGATGAGGAAGACAAATGAAAGAAGAGAAAATACATGAAAATAAGTAAGTTTCCGGACATCTAATGCATTATGAGCAATTTTTGTATACTTTGAAATAGTAAAACTACGCAATGGTTTGAGAATTGAAAAAAAGTGCATGAAAAGTGATATGAGTTTGAAAATGGACTGGTGAACTTTTTTGCATTTTGTAGATCCAACTCTCCCACTTTTGTCGTATTATTTCCAATTTCCATGGTTTAAAGATGTTGATACTTGATCGTGTCATATTTTGTCACATTTCCATGGGTTGAAGATATTGATATTTGATACAAGGTAGAACTTTATTAATTTTAGTAGATGGCTGAGGTAAGAAGAACAACAGTTCCGTCGTCGAGAAGAAAGTGGCGCCCATCACCGTGCTTTTCAAGGTTTGATATTAAAATCTCTAACTCTAGCCCTAACCCTAACTTTTTCTTTTATCTATCTTCTCTACCTCTATGATTTTTGATTTTTCTCCATTGATGATTTCAATTACACATTCTAATCTGATCGTCTCTAATCTATGTGGAGAAGATTAAGCTAGATTATTCTAAAGAGAAGAAATCGCATGAATTTGTTTGGAAGTAGATGTCGTTAGATATTTGATCCCCTGATAGTAATAGCAATTTTAATAATCTCGAGAGTAATTAGTATGATCAATAAAAAACGTAGAAAGAAGAGCATGGAGAACGAAGAAGAACAAATAAAATGACGAAGAAAAAGACGAAGACATAAACGAACGAAGAAGAAGAACGAAAACAAAGAATAATATGAAAAAGAAGAAGAAGCCGAAGAAGAATGAAAGGAAGAGGTTTGTTTGCAGAAAAGGTATCATTGTTTCATATATGTCCCAATTTTTAAACTTGAACATTATGCTTTGTTTCCAGGTTGTTAAAGGGATGGTTATGGGTAATGAGACTGTGCTCGCGGGATATGTATGTTTTACACTTAGACCAAATTCTAGCTTTTAACAATGTAGTGTATACATCTTTCCATAATTTTGTTTTGGTTGGTTTCTGTTTTGGTTGTTTTAAACTATAGATATGCCCAAATTTAATGTAGAGGGCAGTTACAATCAAAGTGGATTTGCAATAGGCATAATGAAGAAATATTATGTTATAGATGGAAAAAAATGGTGATTGGACATGTTTTTATTGGCCTCTTTTCTAGCGATGTTCATTCCAATGGTTTTTTAGTAAGAAGGTAAATCTGTGATAATATAACATTATGAAAATGTAGTTTCACCAAATTATCGACCGGATGTTTATGGTGGTTAGTCCATATGTGGCTTTGGGAATAGGTCATTAGTCCATATAATTTGTTGAATAGGTCATTAGTTTAAAATTAAAGTTAGATTTTGCTGTTTAGATATTAGATAGAAAAATAATAAAATAGTGGTCATTTACAATTAAAAAAAAAAGGATGATTAGTATTTTACATAAAAAGCTTATGGAATTTTTCAGAAACGTTTGAAAGTTTCCGAAATTTTGTTAAGATTTTTCGAAAACTTGTAAAAAAATTCAAAAGCTTTCAGAAATTTATAAAAACTTTCACAAATTTCCTTTAATTTCAACAATTTTCTGTTTTGTATTACCATGTGAGCACGTGATGAATGATGATAGTGCATTTCTGTCAACTCGAGGATGTTTTCATAAAACTATATAAAATTGCTAGTTACTAGCTAGATAAAAATGAGAAGAAGTTATTTGAGCAAATTCAAATTTTGCTTTTGTGCTAGCTACCTCATTACCCCTGAAAAAAGGTAGAAACAAAATTGAAGTCTTGTAAAGTCTTGTTTTATACTAATATTTAAGAGCTTTATTGTACATTAAATCAACTTTTCATCTCATATCTTCATTTTATGACTTATTTTTCTTCACCCTGCACAAAAAAAAATCATTAAGAAAATGAAGAGAGAAATATTCTCAAAATTAAAACTTAATCAAAAGATTAATGTAATTAAGAAAGTTATTACTTCAAATTCAAATAATAAGAAGGGAATTACCTATTACAATCAAATTTTGGACCAACGGGTGCGAATAAGGTAACACCACACAACTGAGGTAAAGTGACAAACTTGTTAGGATCGGCTGTAGTAATTGCTGCTGCACTCGACAAACAAATGCACATATCTCGACGATCTTCAAACGTTTTAATACCGCGGTTCGTGTTGTCTAAACCTTTGCAACAATCTGGTGTCGGATTAACACCTGAAGGTGCAAAAAGGTACGATACACACGGTTTTAAAGCATTCAGTGCTTCTTCACATGGCGTTAGACTATGCACTGTTTTGACATTAAAAGTTGAAGTTAAAATGGTGATTGCAACGACACAAGCTACAAATATCGATTTGCTCATTTTTGTTTTGATTTTTTGTGATTGTAATTAGGATTTTTGTGGTTATTTGGTTTACGGTGAAAAATTATTTATAGGAGTGTGTCTCTATAGAAGAGAAGATCTTGAAATGTTAATATCACAATCTCGTATCTATTAATGTGTATCATAGGCATATCTTAAATACTATTTAATATATTGTGACAATAAGAGATTGCGATATTAACTTCTCAAGATATTCTCTTATTCTCTATAGTCTGTGTGATGCATTGCACTAAAAAGATCTTAATTATGCTATTTGTACTTTTTCTTCTTGCATAAAATTTGTACTTTTAAGATTTTGTTTTTTTTGTTTATATTGGGATACAAATCTTAAAAATACAACTGGTTTGATATGAAATATTATCTTTTTGTCTGCTATTTTATATACTTTTTCAACCACATGTAACCGTCCGCAACCACAAATATTTATGGAAATGAGTTTTTGATGTAGAGCGGTTTCAACAGTACAAAACGGTACAGAATGGTATGAAGCGATTTTCGTGATTGTTGTCAAACGCTAACAATCGCAACCGTCCGCAAACGTAGTGTTTACATATGGTAGCAGAAAAACCAATCAACCCTTTAATTGTATGTTTGATTCTATTTCCCATAACAACTTTCTTAAATTTTTACAAACTATATTATCTCAAAGTAATATCTATGTAATATTTTTTCTTGCATATTAATTTTAAAACCCTTTTAAAAAAGAAATTCTTATAATGCATATTATTGACAAAAAAAAATTACATACATACCATGTTTACAGGGGCGGAGCTAAGTAAGGAGGAGGGGGGTCAGCTGACCCCATAACTTTTATAAAATTCTGTTTGTGCATGTGTTTAATTAGTGGCATTTGGATGATTTAGTATTAAACTTGTGTTATTGACCCCCATGACATGTGTTCGACCCCTGCTCTTTGCACCTTTTTAATTATTATTTTTTCATCTAATTATTGGTTTGTTTGCTTTTCCCATGTGTCAACAAATATTGACCCCATAGAAACAAATCTTGGCTCCGCCACTGCATGTTTATGTAGCCACCATAAACATTCTCGGAAAAAATTGCAATGTCGTCCATTTCTAAATTTGAATGCAATTTTTTCCGAGAATGTTTATGGTGGCTACATAAACATGGTATGTATGTAATTTTTTTTGTCAATAATATGCATTATAAGAATTTCTTTTTTAAAACTTATTATAAAGATATTTGAATTCGAATGGTATCACAATAACAATTCTAACATAAATTATTATACTATATGTTATGGTCGTAAATAACAAAAAAATTAGATACCAAAAATGTTTTTCAATTAAGATTAAAAACAAAAAACAAAAAGAGTGAGATTTCATGTGAATGCAATGAAATAAAGGGAAGCAAAAGAGTCCACAAATTGGGTTTCCCACTAATGATTTTTTTTCTTCATCACTAGTAAGGGTAAAGGAATATTATAAAGGGAATAACATAATAGGTTTTTTCTCTTCATTTTGACTTTACACATTAGCATTCATTAGAAACACATTTTTTAGATATTTATAGCTTTTAACACAAGAAAAAATATTTTATCGCATGCGCCATCTATATATCATTCAGACGAAACAAAAAGAGTTTTTATCTTATTCCATGTTCTATTGGATCGCTTAAACACTAATGATGGATATATTTTACTAAGAAACAAATTCCATGTTCTATTGGATCGCTTAAACACTAATGATGGATATATTTTACTAAGAAACAAATAAATCGAATCGAACCGAGGAAACTAAATCGAGACAGAACCAACATTTTGTAAAGCCTAATCGGTACTATAATTTTTATATTGAACCAAAGACAAACATGATGATAGTAATAAAGATTGCACATACTTTCTTATTTTGTCATATATCATTCTTGCATCATTTAATTTGTTATCGTATTACAAATGATGATTTTAATTAAGACGAACGAATCTGACTTGTATTTAGAATCACGACGAACAACTTTTTCATAGACGATATTACAACAGACAGTTCTAGCCGTACCACAAAAATCAACAATAGACGATTCTACATGTATCACGTTTAAAATAAACAATTTACATTTGGCATACGGAACCACCACAAACAGTTCCACATCCACCAAGTTTGTGATCTACTATATGTCACTGATACCAAAGTTTTTCTGTTCAAAATTGATGATCGGTTTAATTAGAATCTAACACTATTGCTGGTTATGACGTGGGCTTTTCGATGTTTTAAGATTAGTGGGCTATGCTCAATTTTAGTCAAGCCTTCTTAGTAATTTATTTTCTTCTGAAAATACTTTTTTTAACAAAATTGATGAAAAATTGTGATGACGTGTCCATCCCCAAGAAGAAATAAAATCGAAATATCTGAGTTTGGAGAAAGAAAACGAAGAAGAAAGGCTTCGAGCTTCGAAGATTGGAAGAGAGAGAGAGAGAGAGAGATGGGGATAAGGTTTATATTAATGGTGAACAAGCAAGGCCAGACTCGTCTTGCTCAATACTACGAATGGCTCACTCTCGAGGAACGTCGTGCTCTCGAAGGCGAGATCGTCCGTAAATGCCTCGCTCGCAACGACCAGCAGGTAAAAATAACCTCTTTCTCTTCGAATTTTCGATCAGATCGCTCCTGATTTTGGTTCGGATCTCGTCTCCCTGAGTCAATTGATCCCAGTTTCGATCGATTTGGGTCGTAATTATCCCAGAATTGGCCTTTGATCACTGCGAAATTTGGATTTCTTAGATCGATCCGTCATTAGGTTTGCGTGGCTGGGTTTCATCGGAATCTGCAATTTTATCGGGGAATCGAAGTTTCTATGGTTGGTAATTGGTGATGAGATCAATCACTGATTTTAAACCAATTGGAATCAAAATAATTTGACTTTAGAATTTTTCATGTCTAGTAGGATTGCTCATAGTTACAGTGAGCTCCTTTGATCTGTTTTCATGTTTTTGTTTTCCTCTTGCCATGTAAAGGATTGGTGCAGAGGTGATTAGCTTCGATTGATGTTGGAGCTCTTTGTTCATGTTTTCTAGATCATTTTTTCTTCCTAAATTCTGTTCTTAATAAAACAGTGTTCGTTTGTGGAGCATCGCAATTACAAGATAGTGTACAGACGTTACGCATCTCTGTTTTTCATGGTTGGGGTTGATGACGATGAAGTAAGTTATATATACCTCTCTGTTTTTCCTTATGAGCTGCAAACCAGTTTTTCGAAATCAAATGGAATTAGTGTATGTGTTTATGTTTCCGGCTTCAATATGATGTTGAGGAACAATATAGAAGAGTGTTTATGATTGATCGTAAGCCTACTACAATCTAAACCGAGGTATAAGAACGATTTGCATATCCATATAATGAAAACCATTCTCTTTGTCAACATTAAAGCTTGGATTTTCCGTTTACCCAACTCTATATTGTTGTTTGCTTGTTGAAACTAACATTATTCTCTCTGATTCCCGTCGTAGAACGAGTTGGCGATACTAGAGTTTATACATCTTTTGGTCGAGACAATGGACAAGCATTTTGGAAATGTGGTAAGTTTTTCTGGGTTCATTGTAGTCTCGAATCGAATAGACTTGTCTTGTTTTTTTGTGATTTTATAAACTTTTGTGTGTGGGAATTATATGCAGTGTGAGCTTGACATAATGTTCCATCTAGAGAAAGCTCATTTCATGTTGGAGGAAATGGTGATGAATGGTTGCATTGTGGAGACAAGCAAAGCCAACATACTTTCACCTATACAACTTATGGACAAAGCCCATTAATTCAAATATGGGTTTGTTTGTTTCCATTTTATCACAGTACTATCACAACTTCTTGTATTGTTGATTAATCCACTTTTTTCCAATTACAAATGAAAACAACAAAAAATGTTTCTTTCATGCTTTTTAATGGTAGTGGTTTTAGTGAAAATATATATAGGAGAATGAGTCAATTCCTCTTATGATCCTTGGAATGAATAATTCTATTTAAACAAACACATTTTTTTGTACCTTCTCAAATTCTTTTTTATTGTTAAAATATGTTCACGAAAAATACGCTATATTTTTATGTTTTATAACCAGAGAAATCTTGAACCGTAACTCAAACTAGTTTTCGGGAATGATTAAAATTGCAGTGAATAATTCGAGCCATGTTCTTCAATTTTCAGGGTAAATCATTTAACTATGAGTTGTTTACTAAATTATAGCTAAAATCCACTTAAGAGGTAGTCGCTATTGGTTCAAAATTTTAAACATACAAAGGCCATTTTTTTTTGTCAATTGTTGGTGATAGCGACCACTAATAGCGATAGCAACTAACGACACATTGTGTTGTTCGTTTTGCAGTCGCTGCAACTGATCGCAACGATCTTCGTTTGGGTCTTGCTGCGATTTGTTTTTATATTCAAAATTTTAAAATTTTAAATATATGATATTCTATAAATTAAATTTTCAACAATAGTCAAATTATTTCAACTTTGTAAATTTCTAGCATATAAAATAAAAATAAAAAATATGATAAAATACGATTTTGGAGTTTTGGCGGAAAACGAGGTTTGTGGTTTTAACAGAAAACACGGTTTTGGATTTTGTCGGAAAAATGCGATTTTGTGGTTTTGGCGAAAAAACACATTTTTACGATTTTGGGCAAAAAAAACGTGGTTTACAATTTTTGCGTAAAAATGTTGTTTACGATTTTTGCAGGAAAACACGATTTGATGGAAAAACGCGGTTTTACGGGTTTGGCGGAAAAATGCGGATTTACGGGTTTGGCTTAAAAATGCGATTTTATGGGTTTTGACGGAAAAACGCGGTTTTACGGGTTTGGCGGGAAAACGTGATTTTTTGGGGTTTGACGGAAAAATGCGGTTTTACGGTTATGACGGAAAATTGCGGTTTTATGTTTTTGGCAGAAAACGCCATTTTGCTGTTTTGGCGGGAAAACGCGGTTGTACAGTATTGCGATTTTTGGCGGAAAAATACGGTTTTATGGTTTTGGCGGAAAGACACTATTTTGTGGTTTTAACGGAAAATGCTATTTAAAAAAAAATTCATGTAATATATTTTTTTAATTTAATTTTTGTTTTTAATTTAAAATTTTTAATAGATTAAATTTACTATAATTTTAATTTATTTAGTTTTAATTTAAATTTAAATTTATTTTATTTCTTTATTTTTTGTAGTAACGACTAAATGTTGTTCGTTTTGGTGTCGCACGACTGGTCGCTGAAAAATCTAGCGATTAAAAATTATGGTCGCTGGTCGCTGCAACATTCAAACGAACAACATTTAGTCGCTATCGTTGGTTGCAGTCGCCTAAACGAACAGGGCCAAAATCAATTAACAATAAAAATATCGTTTTGCGTTGATGTTGTGGAGTGAGTGATATATACTAAGCTTGCGTTGGATAATTTGGGCAAAAGCTCTCCTTGTCAATTCAGGTAGTCTAAAAATACTTTTTCAGGTATAATGGAAAGATGCTTAAAAGTAAAAGAGGAGAATGATGGATAGACTTACTATTTCCTTTCAATTTCATCCTTTACAAATTTTATTTTTGTTCTCAAGTCTCAACTTGGCATACGTTCATTGTCATCATTTTGAAACCATACATAAACCTATGATTTTATCTTTACATGATATAGAAAAGTTTTTGATAAATAGCCCGATAAATAATTTGATAATTGACCGATGGGATCAAAATGTCCAGATTTTTTTTTTTTTTCTTACAGCATCAAGAGAAATTTTTTAAACTTAGAAAAACTGAGAGATAAATTAAATTACTTTTTTATATTAAAATGCTTATTTCATACAACATAATTAAATTGATGGGAAAAGAAAATAAAAACGAACACCCCCACAAACTTTTTATTCGATAGATATATCTTTCGATTTATACAATATAAACTCGTCAAGTTTCCATCTCGTCCTCTAAATATAGAATGTAATTAGTGATCTCTTAACTAGCTTTTAAATATCTCACCATTTTAGTTTCGCCGGAAAATACTGCAAAGTACAAAAAAAATACAGACATTATATATCTCGTAAATATGATAGAAATAAATATTATTCTTTACAAATTTGCGTATTGAAACACATTATATTGAAATTTTGAAATAGATATATTAAGTATTTTTACCTTGTTGATGAGAGAAATGTAGTATGGCTTCACTTGTTCGACATCTACATGAACTTTGCTCTTACTGTATAGGTCATATTTGCTGCAATTTCATTTTTATTCGTCAGAATAACAAATTAGACAAATAAAATTAACAACATTATATAATAATAAATAAAATATTCTTACTTGAATACATGAAGCCACTTGAGATCCTCTTTGTCTTCATTGTTCATCAAGTGTGTGTAGGCTCCTGCCTTGTGCAATGCTGCATGATTATTTATTATTTTATTTGAATGTTAGTAATAATAATAATAAAGTATTTAATATCTATAATCAAATTACGGGAAACCATATAATACAAATAAATATGTATAAAATAATGTAACAAATGATTGAATACGTACGATAAAAGGAATGGTATCGAATAATGAAGAGACCAGCATGAGGAAGAGTCGTGCCATTCTCCTTAGCCACCTATTTCAAATTATCAAATCAATTTAATTATAAAATTTGTAATTGTTTTAAATCAGTTTTATGTAATTAAGAAGAAGATAAAAATTAATTACCAAATACATGTAGTCGTCATGACCCCATGACATGAGTACATTGTCCAATCCACAACCTTCACTGTAAACTCCATTTTTTGTGTTGTACTTAATGTTGTTTTTATCAGGATTTTCTTTAAAATACTGCAATATATTAATTAAGATAAGTCAATCAAGTAAATTTTGCAGTTAATTTTTATGTCATCAATACCTACTTCGAAAACGTTAGTATCGAATTTTTCGAAAATTTTCTCTAACAAAAGTCCGAAATGTATTACGATAGAACTAGAGTGTCTTTTTATTAGTTTACCTTGTGGTGAATATTAGCAGAGTCGAAGGTGCATCCAACTGGAAATGTGTCGCCTGCAATATATGAAAGTGTTAGAAATTGTGTTGTTATTTTACATAATTATATAAAAATCTAACTATATGCTATCTTATTATATATGCCAATAAAAGCTAATAACAGGATTATTTATATTTAGCACACACCAACGACAGCCCACTGGGGAAGACCACCGAACTCTGGCAGAAGCAGAACTTTTCCAAGATCTGAACAAGAAAAAAAAATTAGTAATTTAAATCCATTTATCCAATATTGACCCAAGAAAATTAAAATTATCTTGTACATGTGATCTAATCCAAAACATTAAAAGAATTCAGTAATATTTTGTTATCGTCTACAATTTACACATATATTTTCGAATTTAAATTTGGATATGATATGATGGTAGCACTAGTACAAACTATTAAATTACAAGTTTCATTTAAAATTAATTTGGTAACTTGGATATAGAAATTAATCCATCCATATATGTTAATATATTTTTTTGTTCAACATGATTTTTACGGGATTTAAATCTAAACAATGATACAACGATGACATTAATACAAATTACTAGCATTAACGTATTAATATGTGTATATGCTAATAAGAACATGTGAATATACTAAATATAAGAAGATATAACTTGTAACACAAAACTCTGAATATGTTGACCGTTTAATATTCAACATTTATAACTCGGTAATAAGATATGATGTACCATGGATAAGGGCGGTGAGATGGAGCCAGTCCTCGTCAGGATAATCCCTACGAATGGCTTCAGCGGTTTGGAGAAGGTGTTGGATTTGAGGCTCATCAAGATCTGGATCACTATCGTCAACAACATTGTTCAATAGCTCACAACATTCCCATATACTCATTTCCATCTTGTTTAGCATTCCATACTCTTTTCTCATTTCTTTCACCTGTCCAAAATTTTCAGAGTTTTATTATCCATTAACACTAAATAATTTGTAGTTTTCATTAGCTTTATCAAATTGTTAAAAATAAGATTTGTTTGGCTTACAAAGTCATAAGTTTGGTGAATGTGTTGCATTCTGTAGAATTCCTCAACACCTTGTTGTCTCTCGCTTGCACCATTATCATAATCCCTAATTAAAAAAGGATATTCTAATTAGTTTTGATCAAAGACAACATTTATGTACCTCAAAAAACAAAATATTAAATGCAGATTAATTAACTAGATTTTTTATAAAAACAAACCTGAAAGAATGGCCCAGGAAATTGATATCAGGAGCATCAAAGCCATCAGATTCCTTAGATTTTGGAACCATAAAACCTCCATCCAACACCAATTCATCATCCCTCTCATCTTTCATTTTCTTTTCTTCGACTCTTGAATCTATAATCGTCACCACGCAAATTAATTAAGAAAATGATCACTTTTTATATTGTTTGTAATGAAATTGATCATATTCTCATGCACTAATAGTCTAATATCAATCTAATCGGAAATATTTGATATCAGAACGATTTATCTATATATAGATCATCTATATTAAACAACAAAAAGTGTGGATCTTAACCATAATCAGAAACGTAATAATCATATCAGCACACTATTAATTTTTGTGGCATAAACGATAGTTAAGAAACAAAAATGATGAGAAAACAAGACTTGTATATGTTTATGATCCTAATATCATCGTTAAAAACTGTTCGTATCATAGATCTTAGATACTCCTTAGCAAGAAAAAGAAAAAAAAAATCTTATATATCACTAATCGAAATTAGCATTCTCTATATTATAAAGAGAACAAAAAAAGCAATGAAACGTTACCAGAGACGTAATTTTCAACAAGAATAGTCATCTTGCTCGGAATTTGATACGTAATTTAAATTGGAAAAAACGAAAAAAAACGAGAAAGTGTATCAAATTTTGTAGATTTTGTTGAAGGGAGAAGCGAATGGAGAAGGTATTTATATTGATCCAATCAAAAAGTCCTTCCTGCAGATTTGGAGACAGTGTAAGTCCTTAGATCACAAACCTAACTTGTGTTTTGTCCTCAAACTGAAATTAATGTACAAATATGTCACACTTCTCCGTATCTTTTGTTTTACACCAATTCACGCGCTTTCTGACGCATGTGTAACTCACGTCTCTTTTTAAGACATGTTCGTGTTCTACACGCTCGGAAAATGTGAGTCTCTATCTTATCTTATGTTATTAGTTTGTTAAATTTATCTCTTGACGCGGATTTTATTAATTTTTTTACTATTTTCGTTAATTCTTAAAGATTATAACTATTCGGTTTTATCAAAATTAAGGATTTTTTTTAGTGAGATCGGTTATTAGTTATTACTTATTATATCCCATTTGAAAAAAATTTACTGGTAAAATATTAATTATTTTGTGTTTTTTATTATACTAACGTATTATTATTTTACTGTTTCTGTTATTTTTAAAAAATATTACTGATCCGTTTTATGTATTAAAAAAATATCAAGAATTTTTCTGAGTGAAATCGGTTATTATTAGTTATTTATTCTACGTGGCCAAATTAGATTAATTTTTCTGTTTTTAATTTTAATTTTTACTATATTAACGTTCCACATTAAGTTTAAAGAATGGTTAGCCTTAACAAACTTTATCCTACCAAAAACAAAAGTGTACAAATTAGAACAAAAAAAAATTAAAAGGAGAGAGCAAATTAGGACAAAAAAATATCTAAGCAAAATCGAGGAAATCTAAGAGTCCTTAATTGTGAAATAATGAAATAAAACGAGTCCTTAGCAGCAAAAAATAAATTGGGAGCCGAGAAAAACAGCTGTATTCTTCTTTTTGTGATATTTAATGTTATTCTTTTAATAAATAATTTTCTTAAGAATAAAGAAAAATTAACAAGTTGGGTAGGAGAAAAACAAGTCAGCGTGACGTGTATAATATTATCTCAAATAGCTGTGTTTGACCAAACTCTGACTCAGCATCTACTCACATATCATTTCCTTTGTTTGTTTGTTTTTTAAAAATAAAACTCTTTTTTCTCAAATTACGTTTTATTTTGACACTTTTCATATTATATCCTATTTTACATTTTCATAAATTTTAATTAGAGACAAATTTTAGATATTTCATTTATCAAAATTACATTAAAATTATAAAAAGACATTTTCCTCTAAAAAATAATAGTAGTCTAAAATAGCATTTTTTATAAAACGGACAAAAAAACCTCAGATTTTTATCCCAATTATTCCGAAACTTTTTTGAATTGTCGACATGTTTTGGATCCTACTCAAATCTATCTATGTACTTAGATTGCCGAATTATTTTCTTTTTCATCAATTAAACAACCATATTTTTCTCTTCTTTTTATCAACATACATGTCCTGGTCCATTTTGTTACCTCTAATCTATAGCAATACAATACATTTTTTTAAAAAAAATTGATAAAGGTCAAAAAAAAAAAATTCTTAGATCGACATTTGACAAATACGAACGTTATAATGGTAAATATTTCCAATACGTAGAGGCTAGACATGTCACAAAATATGGTAGAGATCGGTGATCAGGATAATGATTTAACAATCCATTGAAGGGTGCACTTGCACCCACACCCATGCACATATTCCAAAAATATTATATCTATTTTTAGGTGTTATTATTTTAAGAGATAGTGTGTTCGTATTTTCGGGGGTTCGGTTCGAGAATGATACTCAAAATGACAATACGACGATTTTTTTTTAAAAGGAACAAATTATTTCAATTTGATGAATTTGGTAAAATGTTAGAAACATAAGAAATTGTGGCGGGGATACTCCACCGTCCATAGCACTTTGTCTTCATGTGCAACCCGTGATATTCACCTTTCATATCATATATAGTCGTTTGATTTAATTTACAACAAAAATAACTAAACCATGTTATTTGATAAAAACATGATTAAAAGATTTTAGGTGTTTTTTGACCAATAATTCTATTTGATATGTCGATATTTATTTATAGTAGATAAAGAATTATGTAAAAAAAAATTATTGGCACCGATGTATAGATCAAACCGGACTAATTTATGGATGAACAAGTTCTTTGACACGAGATTTCCGTAAATCTACATACTAAAACCCAAAAATTCAAATAGCCACAAGTGTGCGATGACTTTGTTCGGAATGAAATCAAATTCGAAGCCTATACGAATTTACGCTTGAAATTCATATCCTCAATCACCCTACCATCACACACAATATATATATATATATATATATATATATATATATATAATCTCATAATTTGATTATATGTAATCTATGGAACAAAAAAGTTATGTAAGTTATATAACATATGTAACAATCATGAGGTTTATCCATTTGTTATGCTTTAACTACATTTGTTTTGATTATTCTGTTCTATTTATTATTTCTCGTATTAGCTTTGGATCGAATTGATGCGTACTTTCAAAAGACAAATCGAAACAAAAAACATGAAGAGATATGTACAAGTGGACCAAAACAAAAACATAAAACATTGAGATGAGACTTGACTTTGGGTGACGTCAATAAAAAGATAAAAATAAAAGTAGATTGACCGTTTAAAATTCAATGAGCTCGTGACCTCTTCTCGTACGCAGAGGACAAACACCGCACAGCTCAGGACGTCGACCAACCGCGTTCCACACGAGTTTTATAAGGCCTGATTGGTTTAAACGCAGCGGGTACGGGTGCGGCTGCAGGAGTTTGCGGAAGTGGGCAGTAGCGGTTTCTAGTTTATTGGACAATTTACACGACTGGTAAAACGGCTGGAAACGGGTGCGTTTGCGGGACGTTTATGACTGGTTTACAGCAGGTGAGATAGCAGATTTACATAAAACTACAAAAAAATACACATAATATATAATTTATATAGAAATCAAAAATATTTTATTATAAAAATTTAAATTATATATTTTAAATAAATCATAGAATAATTAAATAAAAATTTTAAAGATGTTTGGAACATTTTATATATATAATAACATTTTTTATAATTATTAAAATAAAAATTGAAATCAAAAATATATTATTATAAAAAATTAAAATTATATATTTTAAATAAATCATAGAATAATTAAATAGTATTTTTACAATAACTTTTTTAATAATTACAAGTTTATTTTAGTTTAAATAAAATTTATATCAAGTGTAAATAATTTTATATGATAATATTTGATATAAAAAGTAAATTTTTTTGAATAACTTTTTTTGTAAATTTTAGTTTATTATTTAAGATAATATTTTAAAAAAAAATATATTTTTTCAACCGCCCGCAACCGCAAACGCTCGTGGAAAAGAGCTTTTGATTTAGAGCGATTCCAAACGATATAAAGCGGTACGGAGCGGTATGGAGCGGTTTCTGTGATTGTTGTCAAACGCTACCAACCGCAACTGCCCGCAAACATAGCATTTGCGGGTGGTAGCGGGTGAACCAATCAAGCCCATAGTATTTGCATTTGCGTTTGCGTTTAATCTAATTAAAGATTACGCCTATAAATGTTAGGCATCACGTTTTAAATGGATGATGAGATTTTTTTTTTTTTTTTTTGAAATGAATGTTAAATTATATTCATGACAAATTATTGTTTTATATTGATTGTTTCATGATTTCCTAGAGTTTTGAGAAAGAAAATATAATAGTGTTTAAACATAAGATTCAAAAGAGCTTTAGAACTTTAGAGCAAGGCATGCTCCACAACTTTGACCAATCGTTCAGTGTGTAGATGGAGATTGAGCTTCAAACCACTTGCGGATCCCCTCTTCGTACTGATAGTCACCTGTAGCTCGAATGAAACTGAAGCGATTTCGCATATTCTTGCCAAATAGCTTTTTGAGGTTCGATGTTGGCTGAGGGTTTTCGCCATGACGCCAACAATTTCTTTCCCGCCAGATATGATATATGGTTGATTGAAACACATACCTTATCATGAAAAGGGAGATATTGTCTAACGTCGAATCGTGTAGAATCTGGATGAGTTGGTTTCAGTCTATCGTGTATTTGTGGCCTAATAATCTGAACATTAGACCTCGCCATATATATCTCCGATGAGTATCTACAAGCAAAGAAAAGGTGAGATCGAGTCTCCTCTGCTTGTTGACAGAAAACGCAATGTGGACAGTGTCCCAAATTCCAAGCCGCCATACGATCACTGGTTGATATGGATAATGAGATTTAAAATGATATAGAAGAGAAATGAACTACATTTATTCACTGCAAAATATTTTTGAATTAAAAACGTATAAAATTTTGTATGGTATTAAAGCTTAGATTTAGTGATTTAAGTAGGATTTTTTTTTGTTTGCAGATTCTAGAGTGGATTTGGTTTAAGATAGGAAGAGTCTTCTGTTAAGGGTAAGAGGCAGCCAAATACTCTCAGTTTGTCATAGTTCGGAGGTGTTCCAAAGAGTCGTTGGAATGGAGATTGTAGAGACAAGATTGGTGTCGACAATCGGTTAATAAGATAGACAACGTCGGAGAACGCATACGTCCAATACTCCTTTGGAATAGACGCAGTTGAGAGTAGGGTTAAGCCTGTCTCCACAATGTGTATATGTTTTCTCTCCGATAAGTCGTTATGTTCAGGCGTGTGTGGGAGAGATGTAAGATGAGTGATTCCATTGCTGAGAGAAATCTCCGTAATGGGACAAATTCTCCTCCATTATCCGAAAATAACGTACCAAGGCGGGTTTGAAACTTGTTTTCAACCAAAGCGTTGAACGCAAGGAAGACAACTTGAGATTTCTGTTTCAGTGGATAAATCCAAGTATATCGAGAATAATGGTCAACAAGAACAAGATAGTACTTGAAGTTATCCACTGGGATAATCGATGAGGATCAAAGGTCTATAAAACGTATTCAAGAGGTCGGGTTGAGACAATAGAAGATTATGAGAATGAAAGTTTGTGTGTTTTATTAAATAAACAATCAGAACAAGACAAGTTTTTGTGAATTTGAAGGAGAAATAGGGATAGAAAAATTGGAAATAATAGTGTTTAAAATTGAAGCAGATGGGTGGTCAAGTCGGTAGTGCCATGAGACGATCGAGGTTTTCGGATTGGAGGAAGTAACAAATGTGGCAGCTTGCTAGAGGGGGCATGGCCATTCATACAACTCATTTCTAGTCTTGCCTTGGAGCAATGGGATCCCCATGCTGAAATCATTCACCTGAAAGGAAGACGGAAAAAAATCAACTGGGACTTGGTTAGTGTTGCACAAGCGATAGACAGAAATGAGATTCTTATCTATATTAGGAACACATAAAACTTGGTTGAGCATTAAATCACGAGTTGGAGAAGAGAGTAATTTAGAACACGTATGAGAGATGGCTAAGCTTGAGCCATCAGCAATGAGCACATCAGCAATGAGCACATCATCATTCCCATAGTACGGCTGGTGAAGTAAGAGATTGCCGAGATCGGAGGTGATATGATGCGTGGCACCGGAGTCAAGAAGCCGATTGTTGGCCGTGTACTGTGAACCAACAACGAAATTTGCTCATGGTTGCCATGTCTTCAACGGATTCGGCTGTGGAGAGTTCATGGTCATGGTGAGAGACTGGAACTGAGGGCACCATTTTGCACTATGGCCTTGAGTGTTGCACAGCTGACACTTGCCCAAGTATGGCTTGAACGCATGAACATCAGATCGATTATTCATTTATGGTGGCTGCCAATTGTTGTTGGACTGAGTTGCGTAGCTGTTGTTGTTGTTGAATTGCTTGTTGGTGTTGTAATGGCGATTGTTGTTGGAATTGTGATTGTTATTTTGATGATGTTGAATAGCATTGGCAGAGGTGGGAATGATAGAGGACGCAGCCTGAGCCTCCACAACAGACATGAGCTTAGTTTCATGGTTGAGCAATCGTTCGTGAACTTCAGTGATGCTCGGAGGTATGTCTTTCCCTTCGATCTGATCAACGACGGTCTTGTAGTCATCTGTGAGGCCATCAAGAATCAGCTCAATCTGATCTTCATGATCAAGAGGTTTGCCAAAAATGGTAAGTTGATCCAATCTCGTCATGATCCCTTGAAGGTATTCATCGATGGTTTTGAAGCCTTTGGTGTAGTTTTTTAGTTGAGCCTTCAGCTATTTAATATGGCCGCGGCTCGGTTTCGCATATGTGACTGCTAGTTTTGTCCAGATCTGGGAGGACGTAGCGGTACGAGACACCAGCGGCTGAAGAGGAACAGAGATAGCACCAAGGAGGGCACTGAAAATCAGTTTGTCTTGGCGAGACCACAAGGTGTACGCCGGATTCACAAAGACAGTATCACCAATGGTAAGGGTGGCGGATGGGACGGAAACGGTGTCATACAGGTGATGAGAGAGAGAGCATATCCATCCAACAAGGCATGAATTTGCAAACTCCACATCAAGTAGTTAGTGCTTGTAAGTTTGGAGACTTTCGACATATTGATATGGAGGACTGTATTTGTGTTTAAAGTGATGGTGTTAGAAGAATTGGAGAAGAAGAAAATTTTAGGTTTTTTAGAAACGTGAAGTTTTAATACCATATAAATTCGGAATATATTAATTTTATTAGAATGACTTGTATATATATATACTAGTACATCGAGAGAACTAGGGTAAGAGTAATTACATTTACATCCTTAAATACATTTACCCTTAACATCTTCATCTCGACCAAAATTAATCCAAAACTTTTTAAAATAAGATATTTTGTTTTTAAGACGTTTATACCATTATTAAAATTTTAGTGGAAAGATTTTTCAATCCCAAAGTAAAATTTTGAACTATCAGACCATTATGTATTTGTTGATATTTCACTATTGCCTTTATAATTTATTGAGTTGCATTCACGTTTCAAGGTAAAAGCAAATAACGTTTTAACAAGACGGTTATGATTTTTTAACACTTTACAAAGAAAACGATCATAAAAAAAATGGTTGAAAGGAATGGTTGCATAGTGCTAAAATAACTCAAGTGGAAATTATGGTTATGATCGGCGGTTAACGATTAATAGTGAAATTTTAGTTGTGAAAAAGTTATATTTTCTTTAAAAACAAAATTAAATTATAAAATACAACTGAAAAAAGGTCATAAAAAGTCTCAATTTTCAAATTTCGGCCATTAAAACGCTAATTTTGGCGTGGACAATTTAAAACATTAACTTCTATTGACTTTTGTTTTAAATCCTAAATTTTCGTTGATTAAGCCAAATTAGGCACGGCGTTAGTCAACTATAACTGTTGACTAACACTAGTTATAGTTGACTAATGTCGTGCCTAATTTGGCTCGGTCAACGAAAATTTGGAATTGTTTCGGTAATGAAAAGTTCACTATTTTTTTTGCCTAAAAATTTGTTTTTTCACAAAATTTTGGATAAAAATATTTAAAATGATTATAGCATTAAGTAAGATGTAGAATAGAAAAAAAAATTGTAAATGAGAAAATATACAAAATAAAAAAATCAAAATCGTAGTAAGTTTATTTTGAAAGAATTTTAAAATTAAAAGAGAAATTCATAAAATTTGTAAATCTTCGACAATAAAATCAATGATTGCGATAATCCGAATATGATTAATTATTGGTAAAATTAGTGAACAATTATATGGAAAAACTGTCATAAAAGTTATATGTTGAAACTTTAATTGCAACAGTTATATGGAAAAATTGTCATAAAATTTTATTTTGAAAGTTTTTTTTTAATTAAAAGAGAAATTCATAAAATATGTAAATCTTCGACAATAAAATCAACGATTGCAATAAAATTAACTATATAAAATTTACTAACATTTTCTTTGTGTGCCGTAATATTTTCATTATTTTTAGAGCAAACTTTATATAGTTCTCTTCTTCTTTAGTCGTTCTTTGACTTTAAATACTTTGTTCTCCACGACTCCCAATAGTTATTTAAGAGGATTAAAAATTTCTGAAACAATACTTATAATTTTAGTAAATATTCACAAAACAATTATAAATAAATAATCATATTTGGGTCAAAGCAACACAAAAATTGATATGTTGGCACGGAGTGCTTGTATTAAATCGCATGAAATTGTATTTGTAAACTCTGTACTACCAGTTTGGGCTTCTGAACCGCGTTAAGTTTTGTTAAAGGTTGTTGACAAAAAAAGAATCATATTTTGGTCAAAAAATGGTACTTTCATCTTTTGATATCTCTATTTTTCTTTTTAAAACCAACAAATTAGATTAAAAGAAAAATTCATATGCTATAATTATTTTAACTACTTTAATCCAAATGTTTGGAAAAATAATGTTTTGGATGAAAAAAAATTTCAACTTTTTATTTACCAAAAAATCATCAACTTTTTATTTAACACCAAAAAATCCCCAACTTTTTATTTACCAAAAAAATCCTCAACTTGTTATTTATTAAGCCATTTTAGTCATAAAATTAGTCAACAGATAACTGTTGACTAACGTCGTGTCTAATTTGGCTCAATCAACGAAAATTTGAGATTTAAAACAATCAACAGAAGTTGATGCTTTAAATTGTCCACGCCAAAATTTGAATTTTTAATGGCCGAAATCTGAAAGTTGGAGTTTTTTATTACTTTTTTTCCCAAAATTACAACCGTTCGCTTGGTAAACACACCAATCAATATTTTTGGAGATTCTCATCTCCTCGTGCCAAATTCTAACACTTTTCCAGCTACCTTATTTGTTTCATCCGTCCATCTAATTAATAACCGAAAATCGGTTTAACCTGCAACCGTTTTTATCCTCCAACAAATATGTTACCAATCAAATCCATAATAAAATTTGTTGATAATTCAGAAACTATATACTCTTGACAAACATAAAACCCTATATATGCTATTTAATTCTTCTTTATCAAATAGTAAGATATAGTTAGACTTCAAAGAGGATGCCAGCAGGAGAAGCTTGAATGTTACACTAATGAATTAATTAATAATGATTAATTAGGCACTCGTCATTGTTATATTACTAATTAATGTCGCTTTTGCTTGCCTTAACGACAATCAGACGGCGAGCAACGAACCATCACACACCAAGTTTGGTCCATTGTTATTTTTTCAATCCCTAAAAATAAATTAATCATGTAATTAGGAGGATCCACGTCATTTTGATTGTTATCACCACGTCTCGTACTTTTGAAGGATTACATCTAATTTATAACTTAATATCCAGACAAAAGAAAGTATCTCACAGAATAGTCTTCTTATATGTTCATTTTGATCGTATTGACGACACGTTTGAAGTTATTAGAAACTTCTTTTGCTAATATAACTTTTAACATTTGATGTAAATATTAATGTTTATATTTACATATTAAAATATGTTATCCCAAAAAAATTAAGCCCAGATTTCCTATTATCTTACATGTATCGATCCGATTCATAATACAGCTTTTAAATTATCATAATTCACATAAAAATTGCAAACTTTTCAATAATCCAACGAAGTGGAAAAGTGATAGTGTAGCTTCAGACAGAATGTTTTCACTAAACCAAAGACAGACGTTAAGTGGAGTAAAGAATATCGACAGGGCTACCTGTGTGAGATTTACCAAATGGTCCTCCAACAAGTAAATAAGCCCATTTTTATAGTAACTTACCTTTTTTTGTTTCGTCTGAATTATATTTATTATCAAAAAAGGTTGTAGTAGCTACAAAAGCCGCGACTAAACTAAAAACGCTCCAGATATTTAGCCGACGGACCACCAAATCTTTGGAATCTAAGCCGAAGAATTACAAAATTTTCGGAGTCTAAGCTCTGCGAAAGGGAGACAAGGATTTTGCCAAAACACAATCAAAGTTTAAAGCTAATGAGAACGCCGTCCCGAGTAATAGACCAAGAAACCAAGACAAGATAATGAGCCTAATGAGAACTTCTTCGCCAGAAATACTACCTAAACCATGCATGAACACCCGCGGAAGCATATCGAAAGGGCCTAAGAACCCGACAAACGATAAACGGCTCTTTCTATAGCGAATAAATCTACCTCACCACAGCAGGGATTCCTATGAAACTAATCCGGCAAGATGGAGGAAACCAGAAAAGACTGGATCTTCACACAAAACTCCCGGAAGCGGCGATGCAGGGTGAGCCCAACTTGACGACGCCTAGATAGAATCCTTTGAATAAACCAAGATTTCCGATCAGATCTTTATCGTAGAGACAAAAAGCAAACCACTCAACCCGAACAAAACCAAGCTCGGACCCCAAACATGCACATGATTAGAAACGGGAATGCCGTCCCGAGTAATAGACCAAGAAACCAAGACAAGATAATGAGCCTAATGAGAACTTCTTCGCCAGAAATACTACCTAAACCATGCATGAACACCCGCAGAAGCATATCGAAAGGGCCTAAGAACCCGACAAACGATAAACAACTCTTTCTATAGCGAATAAATCTACCTCACCACAGCAGAGATTCCTAGGAAACTAATCCGGCAAGATGGAGGAAACCAGAAAAGACTGGATCTTCACACAAAACTCCCGGAAGCGGCGATGCAGGGCGAGCCCAACTTGACGACGCCTAGGTAGAATCCTTTGAATAAACCAAGATTCCGATCAGATCTTTATCGTAGAGACAAAAAGCAAACCACTCAACCCGAACAAAACCAAGCTCGGACCCCAAACATGCACATGATCGGAAACGAGAAGAGGCGAAAGTACCCACGGCAACAAGGAAAAGCAAATGACGAGGCTGTACAACCAGAACAAAAAAATGACAGGTTTGAAGGTCCAAAACATGAGAACAACGAGACCATATATGACAGAGCAACGATTCAGAACACGGCCAGAGAGAAATGAGGCAAGAACTCAACCTCGCAAGACCCAAACCAGAGCACAACTCACCTCCAGAGATGAGCTTCGACCTTGGCAGACGACGAGAATAAGCAGAACCGAACACAAGAGCCCAGATCTGAGCAAATTAAGGAAGCGAGCACGATCCCGAGCCGAACCCATCACGACGACGACAAGACCCATCTCTTCCTCAACCACCTCTCAAGACTTCAACGAAGCCTACCTCCTATCAACACCGAACCAGATCCCAAATCCGAGACCACCAAATTTGAAGAAACTTTGATTGAACCTAGAATCTAAACTTAAACGAAACGAAAGCAAAGAGCCTATAAACAAGTTCTCCGGCGTCGGCGCTAAGAAAGTCGCCGGCCACTGGAGCCCAGAACACAGATCGTCAGAAAGGTACTGTAGCGGCTAAAAGTTAGAAATAACTAGGCCGAAAGTTATAGTAATTCACCTATATCTTTCTTCTGCAATTATGTGCTTCTCGAGATACCTGATTGGTCTTAGCAATTAAATTTTTTTTTTTAGCCAAACATTACAATCTGCTAGGAATGCAACACGGTTTTTGAAAAGAAATTACAGAAAGCGTAAAGTGTAAGATACAAGATCTTAGATAGAAAAATCGAGTCTTCCGCATCAATTACATAGTCCAAACTAGCCACAAACTAACCACAACCACCTAGATAGAAATAATCGAGTCTTCCGCATCAATTACATAGTCCAAACTAGCCACGAACTAACCACAACCACTTTTGTTTCCCCGGCCACGATTACCACGTCCACCCATTACGAACTTCCATTGCATCTCTTTTACTTTAGTGGATGGTTTGACCGGCCTTTCTCGTAAGATTCTTTTATCCGAAGGAGTCAAGAAATGTAGCTGGGGATCCACATCAATAATCTAGCCGTGGGATTTATAACCGAACCGAACCGAACCGAGATTTTTGGTTTTTGGTTCTGGTTCGGTTAGCTCAGCTAAACCGATCGGCACAATATTAAAATTGATTATGTTCTCGGTTCGATTCGGCCGAACTGATCGGTTTTCCCATTTTTTTAAACCCGACTTATACCAAAATTTAGACCAAAATTCAAATATATATTTAAAATTTCGAACCGAACCGAACCGAACTGAATTATCTGAATATACCCAAAATTATCCGATTTTACCCGAATTTAAACAAAATTTAAAAAATTTGGTTAATTTCGGTAAAAAAAAATACCCGAACTAACCGAAAACCAAAAACCGAACCGAACCGAAATTTTTTTCGGTTATTTTCGGTTGAATTTTTAATAACCGAAAAACTGAATTAACCGATCGGTTCGATTCGGTTTAACCGAAATCCCAGCCCTATAATAATCAGTGTTTCTTCTTCATTTTCATCTTCCGAAGATTCGAGAGATGAGAACCTGCTAGTATTGTGCTAGACAAAGTCCTACAAATACAATGTGCCTCTTGATCTGATGGAGGTATAACTTGTTTGCTAGTTGATGCCCTTTTGTAGAGGCCAAGTCTGACTTGTTGTTGATAGTGGGAGAAGAACACACGTTGGAAGATGACAACTTAGAGATAGTAGGTGATATACATGTTCTGGCTTTAACCACAGATTGAGTAGGGATAGGGATTGGGACGTTAGTGTTTGGAGGGGTAATTGGATCAACCTGAACTACCTTTTCCGGCCCTGCCAAAACAATATCCCCTGTTGCAACAGCTACTTGCGAAACAAATGAAGAAGCTAAAGTTGTAAATCTCTTGGAAATCTCATTCGCCTTAATAGCAGATTGTGCTTGATTATCTGCTCTTATAAGTAAACTACGTGAAGCTTTGTGGCCTAATTATCCACATCCGCTACAAGTAGAAGGCAACCAAGAATAGAGAACCTTGACCATGGTGATTGTGTAGGAAAAGTGTAGTAATGACCTGCTTTATTGAAACATTTGTGGCATCGAGCTGGCAAAGATAACCTAATCTCTACGACAGACAAGAGTTTCTACGGACAGAATCAGAAACCTTTTGTGGATTTGAGAAAATGGGTGAACGAGAGTTTCTTGTTGGAGAGTGTGAATCACTTATTAAGGTGGAATAATTAGAACCGTTAGTTTATAAATGCTCTCTGTGTGTACCAAAGAGAAAGGCCACAAGAATATATGAGCGGTTTTTATCCATATCTCTTTTTGTATCAATGCAAAGTAAATCTTGATTGGATCAACACTTGTTAAGCTATCATTTAATTAGGGCATCCTAATCCTTATAAAAAGTTAAGAGTCTTTCTCTGTTGTATTTTACAGTATTCTTTGTATTAAGGGATAAACTTGATACCCAAGTAAATAGGAAATTAATATGTATATATGCCTTTTCTTAGATTTCCTTTTGTGAGAGGATTTCCATTCTTCATAGGATTTTATCTTGTATAAATATAGATCTTAAGGTCAAGCGAATACACAAGTCATTCAATTCATATTATTCATCTCTTGACATGGTATCAGAGCATACGATCTAAAGACGTAAAAAAAAAAAAAAAAAAAAAAAAAAATTTACAACTAAAGCCAATCGGCTTCTTCTTCTTCTTCCTCTGTTTTTCTCTCCAAAAACAGAGCAAATTTTTTTTCCAGCCTCTCGGTTTCGTCTTTTCATCATGTCGATTACTGCAACTGTTGCAGATCCTAAACACAAAACAATCTCTCCTTATGATCTTACTTCCGGTGATAATCCCGGAGCCGTAATTTCACAGCCTCGAATTACGACGAATGGGCTCTTAATTTGCGTATGGCTCTAAGCTCTCGCAAGAAATTTGGCTTCCTTGATGGAAGTATCACCAAACCAGCGGATGGTTCCTCAAACCTTGAAGATTGGACAGCAAATAATCATCTACTTGTGGGCTGGATCAAGCTCACCATCGAACCTAAACTCCGATCGTCTATCTCGACTCGAGAGGTAGCACGCAAACTGTAGGAAATCATCAAAAAGAGATTCTCTGTTAAGAGCGGTGCTCGTTTGCAACAACTACGAAACGCCCTGGCCACTTGCAAACAGAACGGCGCATCCGTTGACGACTATTTTGGTCGATTAACAAAACTATGGGATGGCATAGCTGAATGTACTAATTCAAAACGTTGTGGTTGCGGCACGTGCACGTGTGATCTTAATACAGCACGAGACAAGGAACTTGAAATTTTAAAGGTTCACGATTTTCTCTCTGGTCTTGACGATACAATACATGGATCCATTCGATCTCAAATATGTGCTATTTCTCCTCTACCTGATCTTGACAGCGTGTATCAAACCGTTGTTCAAAACGAAACAATTCATTCTGGAGTAACAAAAGAAGTAGAACTTATGAGTTTTGCTTCCCAAGTTTCATTGTCTTCATCTCGTCAATCAACTTCTTCGATGATACGACCTGGATTCTCTCGCCCTGCCGTTGCTTCCAATGATGCTTCTCGTTATGGGCCTGGTAATCGTGACCCATCACGAGTCTGTACTGGCTGTGGTCGATCTGGTCACGAAGTTTCATCATGTTTCAAAGTTGTTGGCTATCCTGATTGGTGGGAAGAAAGACCCAGAAATAAAAACGATACCCGAGGTACTGGACGTGGACGTGGACGTGGCTTTCAACCACGTGCTAATGAAGCTCAGATTGTTGCTGCAAATTCCATTTCTACGAGCTTAAATCCTCCTCTCACCGAGACTGATAGGCAAGGTTTAAGTGGTTTGTCTGATGAACAATGGCGTACTATTCAAAGAGTGTTTGGCTCAAAGAAATCTGACGAACGATTAAGTGGTAAGAACAATGAACCTATTTGGATAATAGACACAGGTGCGACTCACCATATGACAGGACGTACAGATTTACTCCAAGAAATTCGCACTATTTCTCCCGTTCTCGTCAAGTTGCCGGCAGGAGAAAATGTTCTCTCTTCTCAACAAGGAATTGTTTTTCTTACACCGCGTTTGTGTTTGAAAAACATGTATCTTGTTCCTGGATTTCATACCAATTTGATTTCTTGTGGTCAATTGGTTACGGATAACATTCTCGTGGGACAGATTACTAATAGATTATTGATTTTACAGGACCGCACTACGAGGATGCTGATTGGAGCGGATGATCGAGAGGGAGAAGGACTGTACCGATTTCAAGAGACTGATATTGTGGCTTCTAATCAGACAACGATTCATGAGGATTCTCCTTTATGGCATATGCGTTTGGGTCACGCTTCTTCTCGGGTTATCGGCAAGCTTTTTGGTATTAAGGATTTTTCAAATAGCAGTACTGAGATTTTACACAAGAGTTGTGATATTTGTTTACGAGCAAAACAAACTCGTCAATATTTTCCAGATTCTTTGAATAATGCAAAAGAGATTTTTGATTTAATCCACTGTGATTTATGGGGTCCGTATCGTACTCCAGCATTTTGTGGTTCACGCTACTTCTTAACCATTGTGGATGATTGCTCCCGAGCTGTTTGGTTGTATTTGCTTCCCGACAAAACTGCAGTATCACGCCATCTTCAAATTTTTTTGATAATGATAGAACGCCAATTCTCCAAGCAAGTAAAGACTATACGAAGTGATAACGGAACAGAATTTGTGTGTATGTCACGATTCTTTCAAGACAAAGGGATTGTTCACGAAACATCGTGTGTCCATACACCCCAACAAAACGGTCGTGTTGAACGCAAGCATCGTCATATTCTTGAAGTAGCTCGAGCTCTGCGTTTTCAAGGCAATTTTCCAATACAATTTTGGGGGAGTGTGTTCTTAATGCTGCTTACTTGATCAATCGCACACCTTCTCAAGTGCTTCATGGAAAAACTCCATTTGAGATACTTTATGGTCATGCTCCTTCGTATAAACACATTCGTGTTTTTGGATGTTTAGCTTATGCACACAATCTTGATCACAAAGGAGATAAATTTGCATCACGAAGCCGGCGTTGTGTTTTTGTGGGTTATCCTTATGGGAAAAAGGGTTGGCGTTTGTATGATATAGAACGAGAGACTTTCTTCGTTTCCAGGGATGTCGTTTTCAACGATGGAATTTTTCCATTCTTCCCTCTACCTACAGATAACGCGTTAGACACCAATGACCATTCGGCTTTTCCTGTGAATGACCCGATTACTTCTGAGGTTGATAACGAACCTCCAGCGCCTGATATTGCACCTCTACGTCCATCTACTACAGTTCCTACTCCTGTTGCTAATTCCACTTTGCCACTTGAAGTTGTTCCAGTTTCCGCGACTCAAGAAGACAATACGATTGTTTTCGATCAACCAGTTTCTGTTGAATTATTTGGACGTGGTCAAAGGTTAAAAGCTCCTCCTTCTCGTCTTCGTGATTATGTTGTCGGTACAGTTTCAGTCTCTTCTACTTCTTCTCCCTCGACATCATCTTCTCCTCAGCACTCCTCAGGTACGGATCATCCTATCTCAGACTATCTATCTAGTACTCGATTTTCTACTACATATTGCAGTTATCTTGTCGCGTTAACTACAGCCGTCGAACCTCGTTCTTTCAAAGAGGCAATGACGTTTGATGAATGGAAGTTAGCCATGAAATCTGAAGTTACTTCTCTCGAAGATAATCAGACTTGGGATCTTACGGATCTTCCGCCAAATAAAACAGTTATCGGCAGTCAATGGGTGTATCGAATAAAGTTTCAAGCTGATGGATCTCTCGAAAGATATAAAGCTCGTTTAGTGGCGCTTGGTAATCATCAAGAAGAAGGCATTGATTATAAAGAAACATTTGCACCAGTTGCTAAGATGACAACAATTCGTCTCATTTTGGATATTGCGGCTAAACGAAACTATGAGGTTCATCAGATGGATGTTCATAACGCTTTTCTACATGGTGATCTTGACGAAGAAGTTTATATGAAACCACCACCAGGATTTTCACAACCAGGAGACAAGCGTGTATGTCGCCTACGGAAGTCGATTTATGGTTTAAAACAATCTCCTCGTTGTTGGTTTGCTAAGCTGGCTGATGCACTTCAAAAGTATGGTTTCAAACAAACCTGATCTGATTACTCTCTTTTTGTTTTTCATCATGGTGGAGTTTCGCTTCAGATTCTGGTATACGTCGATGATCTTATCATCTCTGGTAATTTGTCTTCCGCTATTCAAGAATTTAAAGCTTATTTATCGACTTGTTTCAAAATGAAAGACCTTGGTGTTGCCAGATACTTCTTGGGTTTGGAAATTGCTCGTAATTCGTCTGGCTTTTACGTTTGTCAGAGAAAATATGCAATTGATATAGTTACTGAAGTCGGATTACTTGGTTGTAAGCCTGTCGGATCACCTATTGATCAAAATCACAAATTGGCTCTCGCCAAAGGACCGGAGTTGCCGAATCCAGCAAACTATAGACGCCTTGTTGGACGTCTTGTTTATCTTGCTTCTACTCGGCCTGATCTTGCATATGCTATCCATACTTTATCACAATTTATGCAAAAGCCGAAAGAAGATCATTGGCTTGCTGCGTTAAAAGTTGTTCGCTATTTGAAAGGTACTCTTGGTCAAGGAATCCACTTACGAGCAGATTCTCCGCTTCATTTGACGGGTTGGTGTGATTCAGACTGGGTTAGTTGTCCATTATCTAGAAGGTCACTAACAGGCTGGATTGTACAGTTTGGTGATTCTCCTATATCCTGGAAAACAAAGAAACAGAAGACTGTCTCATGTTCTTCTGCTGAAGCTGAATACCGCGCTATGGCTGCACTCACTAGAGAACTACGTTGGCTCAAAACATTGCTTTTTGAGATGGGAATCGCTCACACCGCACCGATGACTATGCATTGTGATAGCCAGGCCGCGTTACACATCAGTGCCAATCCAGTTTTCCATGAAAGAACTAAGCATATCGAATTGGACTGTCATACTGTTCGGGATTCAATTGTTGATGGAACAATCAAAGCAACTCATGTTTCTACCAAAGATCAACTTGCTGATATTCTTACTAAGGCTTTGGGACGAAAGGAGTTCGATTCATTTCTTTTCAAGTTGGGCATCCAAAACCTGCATGCTCCAACTTGAGGGGGGGTATTAAGGGATAAACTTGATACCCAAGTAAATAGGAAATTAATACGTATATATGCCTTTTCTTAGATTTCCTTTTGTGAGAGGATTTCCATTTTTCATAGGATTTTATCTTGTATAAATATAGATCTTAAGGTCAAACGAATACACAAGTCATTCAATTCATATTATTCATCTCTTGACACTTTGCCTTGTGTGTGATTGTGCTAAAGACAGACCAGTGATCTATTCTCAAGTTTTCAAACAAATTCTAGTTTGTTTGCTCAACTGAATATTCAGATTTTCTGAGATTTACAATGACCAGAGAAGAACCTCACTCGAAGAAGCCATTAAAGTAATGTCACAAAGCCTTTTTGTTCTCAATTTTTCTGGTCTAGTCTTAAAAGTTGGAACTTCTTTATAAGATTACTTTAGAGCATGAGTAGAACTCATGTGACATTGGAGAAGGACATCCTCAATCATCTATTGGGAGGTAACGTGCATCTCAAGCTATCACGCTAACGAAAAAGAATAATGGGTCGTCTTGTCTTTATTTGTTGCTTTTTTTTGTTGGTCGCTGCTTTTTTTCCTTTTTAAAGTAAAACATTGGACCGAAAAAGAAAAAAGTAAATAAGTAAAATTAATAAACATAACTAGTTTTTTGTTTTGTCTATATAAGACAAGATTGGTTCGGGAGCAAACGTGAAAAACTCAAAACCCTAATTTCTATACTTGCAGAGCCTGAGTCGTTTTCGTCTTCCTTGGGGGATCACAAGAGAAACAGTGACGATGTCCGATCTTCCGGCGGATTTAGTAGAGGAAATACTCTCTAGGATCCCAGCCGAATCTCTAAACAATTACGATCTACTTGCAAACGATGGAATGCGTTATTCGAAAACCGACGATTCACCGAGAAGCACTTTCGTAAAGCTGCGAAGGAGTATCTGGTTCTCATGTTGAAGAAATCTAGATACTGTGAGCGTCAATCTCAACGTTGCTGCTCTATCTATAGAGTTGAAGGGTGCACTTAGTCTAAAAGATCCCCATTCTAATTCAGAACAAGTCGATATAGTCAGCGTTTTTCACTGTGACGGTTTGTTGTTATGCACCACAACGAATGAGATACTCGTGGTTTGGAATCCGTGTTTGGGAGAAACCAGGTGGATCCAACTGATCAAACCTGGTTACGATAGATACTCTAGGTTTGGTCTAGGATACCAAAATAAAAAATCTTGTCGTAGCTACAAAATCTTGTGGTGTTGGGATTGTTATGATTTTAGCTCTGATTCATGGAGGGTTCTTGACATCGCTTGCGAAGGCTTCATTCAATCATTTCGTGGTGTGTCTTTGAAAGGAAATACTTACTGGGTTGCTACAAATGAAACAGATGAATTCTTACTCAGTTTCGATTTTACAACGGAGAGATTTAAACGTCTGTGTCTTCCGCCACGTCAGGATTTTGATGACATGGTTCTATCAGTTGTTAGAGAAGAACAACTCTCATTGTTACATCAGAACTATATATGCTACATCAAAGATGGAGATTTGGATTACCAGTAATATTGATACTGAAGCCGCGTGGAGGAAATCATTTACTGTGGATTTAAAAATTCACAGAGATTCTTTACTGAGTTGCATTAGTTTTTTGACCGACGAGGAGAAGAAAGTGGTTGTGTTGTATGGTAGATGTTGTTAAGACCAGCGGGAACATAGTGAACATTATTGGAGAGGACGATGAATATTACACAGACCTCACTTATAACAGCCCATGGTGGCCAATTATTTTCAATTATGTTCCAAGTTTGGTTCAAATCCAGCATAAGGTAAAGACAAAAGAAAAGAATGAAACTAGTCGATAAATGTAAGGAAGTGATTTCTTGCAGTTCCTCTTTTTTATCTGTTTTTTGTTTTTCTAGACAATGTCGTTTGATAATTTTTAATGAACTGATATATTATTTTTTTAGCTTTTTTTGTACATGACCCTGTTACATTATGATTCCTTTCTTCTTTGCATTATACATTCAAGTTTTTAACTAAAACAACAACCAGTTTGTAAAATTTACGAACTCTAAAACTAAGTGTTATATTGGAAGCAACATATTAATTGTGTGAATACTTATTTGGGGTGGAAAAAGTTGCACCATTAGTTAAATTGCCATCTCTGTTATTGGTATGCGTCACCAAAGAGAAATTGCCTCAAGAATATATCTCTTTTTGTCCATATCTCTTTTTGTCCATAATATATTTTTATTATTGGGCCTTGGACTATAGAACCTCCCGCCCGCCCAATGAGACAGCCATGTGGACATGAAATCATTCCAATTAGAGAATGTTGTTGAAAACAGAACATAAAATTCAATTTTTTTTTTACCGTTAACGATACCATAAGTCTTTACCAAACAACCAACGATGTTTTGTGATATAGACATATTAGAGAAAACTCACGAAAAACAAAGTTTGCAAATAAATTTTATGCCAACAAGTATCTTTATCAACATCGCTCTTGAGTATATAACTGGATATTATACATTGAAAGAATAAGAACTTTTAAAACCAAAAAAAAAAAAGAATAAGAACTTGAAAACAACGTTTCATACGAATGCGACATCCAACGGCTGCTATGGCCTCTCCATTTACCAATTATTTTTCTTGTCTATTTGTGTATTTATTGTAATAGACAACCAAATTATCTAGTCGAGTCCAAAAGACATTATTTTGTCAAGGAAAAAAAGGGTTGAAATGTAACTCATTTTCAAAAAGTATATATAATATATATTCTACATTATTGATTATAAAAGTCATAGCCCTATGTCCTCCAGACGATCTTTGCAAAATCCCAAGGAATGGTGACAGGAGGCAGATTTTATGCAAAAGAACCAGTTGATATATCAAATCATTTTCAAACAAACATTATATTACCATTGACTCCATCAAAGAGTAACTCATCTTTTGTCTTTACCACAATTATGTCTTTGTAGTTTTTTTTATTCCATTGGTTACAATAATTGATGTAGATATTTAAAGTTTATATACTTCACGTATACTTTAAGGTTATGCCAAAGTGCAGTGATTTAAAAATATCATAAACTTTTAACTCAAACCTTGAGAGATGATATTGCAATACGTCAATTCATCTACTATGGATAAAAAAAATCAAAATTTGGAAAAGAAAAAAAATTAGAGCAGATTAAGATATGTTTTTAACTATAAATGATCTACCAAGATTTGTTCGAAATTTAATTTATTTGAATAAGATTTTCTAAACACATTTAATTTTTTTTCTTAAACACATTTTTCATAAATATATAGAATTTTATCATTGTGCTTCAACACTTTAAGATGGAAATAATACGCATTATATATATTTTTGTTACGTTATGTTGATATTTAATATTATATACACTATACAAAAAATAATATATCGTTTCATTTGATTCCATATTAAATTACTCTTCATGATAAATCATTCACCAAATAAAGTAAATTTATATATCAATCAAAATAAAGCAAAATTTTTGATTAGACTAGAAATCAACACAAATTGTGTTAGCACTTCAATAGTCAACCTGTAACTAAGGACCTTTTAACGATAAGTTAGTAAACCTTTTATAGCCAGTATCCGACTCCGACTCCGACTCTGGCTCCGACCAGGTCGGGTCAAACCCGTAAAGTCGGAAAGAAAAAAATCGCATCGTAGAACAAAATCAAAAGAAGTGGTCTCGTCGTTGATCCAAACCACTCAAGTCTGATTACGCCACGTGTATGGATCGCAACGAAAGTTCCCTCAGGCTTTGTAAATGTCAGATAGATAAGGACACGTCATTAGTCAAAGACCAAAAGCCTTGTACCACGTGTACTTTTCGTACAATTTATTAGGCCCCACTGATTCTTTTTCTGTTCCAATTTTATATTTTAAGATTTTTGTCGGGATCCTATTTTTAGCCAAAAGAAAGGGACACGTGGTAGGAGGATAAGACACGTGGCCTGAAACGAGACCATTGTCACGTGACTTGGAGACAGATCACGTGATTAGGTTGCCCTCTTTGGACATGTTCGTTTCACTTCCTTTATTGAAACCTGCTTCTGCAAACTTTCTCATTATACACAATAATGTCTTCAAAATATCTGACACATATGCTTCTAATCTAATAAAGCATTTTAAAATAGATTATATATATGATCTGTAAAACATTTCAGATTCGATTCGATGCTAGCTAGTTATATTTGTAATATCTTTTATTTTCTGATTCATTTAGTGAAATACTAGTTATGCTTTGAAACATACTTTGATATATTATATATAAACAAAAAAAACATACTTTGATATATATAATTTTTTTTTTGATAACCAGAGGTAGATATGTCAATTTGGGCCAAAGTCCTCCTGGTGGATGCGGATCTAATTTTTTTAACCCATTTACAAGTGGATTTCGCGGGATGGGATATTTTAAATGCCAATTTTTCTGGGTAAATCCCGCGGATTTGCTGGGTATCCGCGGCTTTTAAAAAAATTTAAAATATATTAATTTTAAATATTTATCCAACTAATATTATTAAATTATTGAAATATTATATAATATATAAATTAATTAAAAAAATGTTAGTTTTTCAAAGAAAATTATGAATTTATTTTTTATAATATTTAAATTTTATTATTAAATTAATTAAAATATATATAAATTCATATTTTTGTTTATTTAAATGTTCGTGGATTACCTGCGGGCCCCACAAAATTAAGCGGACATGTGCGGATTCAATATTTTTGTCCCGTGGATTTTGCGGGACGGGTCGGAGCGGATCAAAAATTTTAAACCCATCGCGGGGCGAGATTGACTCGCTTGACATGCCTAACCAGAAGGTGATTCGGGATTTTACCACCCGATTAATCTCTCAGAGTGAGTGTAGCCGTCGAGTAGTCCACTCACCAGGTTTTCTAACTGGCATAAAGCATGTTACCATTTTGATTTTGGTGAAAGTATTCACAAAAAAATTGAATTCAAATTGGAAGAATTTACTCTTATTTCTGTCTGAATTCTTTTTCCTCTAGAACTTTGATATATTAGGTATAGATCTTTCATTACAATTTGAAACTTTGATATATTAGGTATAGATCTTTCATTACAATTTGATATATTCCAATAACTAGAACAATGTTTAAAAATAATTACGTTTCAGTGGAATAGATATCGATAATCTATGTCCATTATTTTTAAACGTAATAAAAAAAACTAATTCTTAGTTTGATAAAATAAAATCGAATCGAACATGCGCATTTAAATTTTAAGCCAATTGATTTTCGAATGCTATTTTTCAATAATTTTTGTTTGAAAGTAATGTTTTTGTATCACAAAAATTTATGTTGTATTTTAACTACATATATATTTTTAGATATATTTTATTTAATTAAAGAGATCGAATTGTTGAAATTTACTTATAGTTGTATAGATAAATCAATTATATAATATGTATTTCGTATTATATATGTAAGAAAGTTAAAACTATAGACTTATATGAAAATAGAAGGAGGGCTCATAAAAGTGTTAATGCGTGAATGAGAGAATTAAACCATTATAACTAGATTGCCTCTTAGAAGTTACACCAACAGACATATTAGTCATTTTCAACACATGTAGACTCACAATTTTCTTGAATAATTACTATGATTAATTTATGTAGATCAAAATCTGATCCAAGATTTTATTAGAAAAATAATATAAAAAGTAAGGGAAAACTATGGGATCACGTAGGAATCATGATGGTGAGATATATATAATGTTTGATGGAATCGCAAAAGATATTAAATTTCATTTAATGGTCGGTCATGCATGGGGCATGATCCTTCATGCTCACTGTTTCCTTTGGAGGTGGCATTCTTATCATGATACTGTACGTAGAATCGTTCCTGAAAATTTAAAGGTCGGAAGCAAAAAAAAATGAAGACCGTTAAATTTTTTGTTTTAGAAAATAACAAAAACTGGGGAATGTATGACTTGAACCCCTCCCTAAATTTTTTGTTTTAGAAAATTTAAAGGTCGGAAGCAAAAATGGTCGAGATGCTCCGACACATGGGAAGACGTCAACTTGGAAGTTACCACTAAACTAATCAATGTGAGCAAAATAAGATATTTTGAAGAGAGAAAAAAAAGGTAAAAAAGTAGAACTTGTGGCTGAGATGAAGCATTGCCAGGATCTGATCATTTTGAGGTCCACTTTTCTCTCTCTTGTGTTTTCAAAGTAATAGTATATTATAGTTAGATTAGATATTTGTTTTTGAGTTGTAACAATATTTGTGGTCAGAAGTCCAATATTCATTATCGAAGAACCGACCAACAAATAACAATAAACAGTATTTTGATGTCATTCAGCTTGAAAATATCATCATATAATGGTTCATCGACTTATACTAGCGTAAAGTATTACAATTATAATTTTCTGTGCTTCAAGATATATATGAGGGTATCATATAATGGTTCTGCGTGTATATATCTAAACGTACATTCAAATATACATTAACTACGCGTATCGTGATTGTCGAATTTGTTCGACAATTATTCCAAAATTAACGTTTGCGTTTAGATTGAAATATATATATGTTACCGTTATAAATGTTTGCTGGTTGATGTTAAAAACATAAATGTATGATGGTTGATAAAACTAACAATAAACCGTCGAGTCCACTAACTAAACGTTGGGTAGTGGTGAAAGTTAGACCACCATTTTCATTGGACTGGTTTTTTCTTTTTTTTTGGTGGCTAATATTTTCCATTAGATAAAATATAATTATAGAAAGTGAAAACAGTGGATTATAAAAAGATAAATCTAACAGGTCTAAACATTTAACTAGATTTTTTAAAATAAAACTAAACCCACAAACATATAAAATTACATTAAAACTGTTACAAAAGTCATCAAAATATTCTAGAGAAGTAAAAAATAACGGCAAACGTGACTCAATTAGTGTAAAATATTATTTTGTGTGGAACCCACCGTCACTATGCACAGTAATTTACTTTTAAAACTCTATATAAACGAACGATTTCGTTCGTTGTAAATCATCAATCTCATATCATAATTAAAAAAATCTCTCTCTGTCTCTCATTCTCATACTATTCCCACCGGGTATAAATTTTTCGTCTTTTATTATATTTATCTTTATGATAAAATCATAAACACTTTTTATAACACGTTATCAGCACGATCACTCTAAATTTCCAACTTTTATATGTATACTTATAATACCCCATAGTGCGTGGGTTATCGCATCTATAATAATATACTATTTTACAATGGTTGCTTCATGCACCATAATTATTTATTTCTGTTTATGGTCGGCTTGCCGCCAGATAATTTATTTACTGCTTTAATTATTTATTTCTGTTAATGGTCGGCTTGCCGCCAGATAATTTATTTACTGTTATAATTATTTATTTCTGTTGATGGTCGGCTTGCCGCCTGATAATTTATTTATTGTTTTAGTTATTTATTTTGTTCATGGACGGCTTAGCCGCCATATTTTTTATTTACTGCTCATATGTGGATGACTCCGTCACCATAATATTACTGTTAAATATTTGTTTATATTATGATTATTATACAAGGATGTTTAATCACCTATATATAAATATTTTATCTGATTTCGTAAATTTATCTGATTGATTATTAAATATTTTCAGATTAATTTTTCTTTTATACCGTTACTCACAACGGTCACAAAGATTTTTTTTCAAATTTTTATACTTTTCCAACGGCTATGAATAGTATTTTCAATCTATAAATACACTCATATTTCACACTTTCAAATCATTCAAACATTTAATCTTCTCCCAAACATTTTTTTTAGTTTTCATCTTGTAAGAAAAAATGTTTCACTTGTTTTTAACTTTTATTATCGGTGTAATTTTTACTTGTATTTATGGTCTTTTCGTTGGAGAATTTTCTCCCGAAGAATTCATCATAAATATTGGTTTATTGTTTTATGCATTAATGTTTACTGTAATCGCTGTTATCATTTATGTAAACGGTTCGTTCTAAAATAATATCATGTTATATTTCTTATAATATTTTTGTGATTTTATTTTTAGAAATCAAAATGGCAAATATTGAGAAGCTTAAGATCCCAGCTCTCCAAATCACTGGAGCAAACTACATAGCATGGACTACTGATGTGGAACTTCATCTAGATTCGCAGAATTTATTGGATACTATAAGAGAGGAAAATGAATCGCCTGCCAATGAAAAGGCAAGGGCGATAATTTTTCTGAGAAAACATCTAGATGAAAACTTGACGCATGATTACGCGAATATAAAAGACCCTGTAGAGTTGTGGAAAGCTCTAAAATAAAGGTTTGACAACCAAAGGGCAATAACTCTCCCACATGCCCTCGGCGAATGGGCAAACTTGAGGTTCCTGGATTTTGATAAGGTAGAACAATATAATTCTGCCATGTTAAGAATTGTGGCTCAATTGGAATATTGTGGTAACCATGTGAGCGAAGAAGAAATGCTCAACAAGACTTACCTTACTTTCCATAAGGAGCACTATGTTCTTGCACAACAATACAGGAACTGCAGGTACATAAGGTTTTCCGAGCTGATTGTGGCACTCATGATAGCGGAGAAGAATAATGAACTTCTCATTAAAAACCACAATGCTCGCCCTGCAGGAACCAAAGCAATCCCTGAAGCGAATGCAATGGTTGTGGAAAACATGGAGAAAATTGATGTACAAAATCCAGAGAGAGGAAGTCAAACCTATCGGGGTCGTGGTGGTCGATTTAATCGAGGACGTGGAAAGTTTTATAATCCACAAGGACGGAGGTCATTCAAATGGGTTCGATCCAAACAAAATTCCAAAGGAAAGGAAATCAAAGAGAATGCCACCCAGAAGCGTGAAGGCATTTGTTACAGATGCGGATCAAAAGGACATTGGTCCCGAGTGTGTCGAATCCCTTTGCATCTTTGTAAATTATAGCAAGAGTCCATTAAAGACAAAGGAAAGGAAGTGAACCTTATGGAACACTCTGATGGTGAAACGCACCTCGACGCTTCGGACTTTGAGGATGATATCGATGTGACCACCCTTGTGGATAACTAAAATGCTTGTAGTGTGACTACTGAATAGTCTCCACAAATGTCATGTATAATATTATGCTTTTCTGTTGTTCAAAGAATAATGTCGTTTTAACAACAAACCAATGTATAATTATTGTGTGTTTTCTCTTGTATGAATAAAATTTACTTTCTATTGATGTTTATTTTATTTTCAGAAATGGATCGTACTACGAATGGAACAATACATGAGGAAACAATTCGAGAAATTTGCATACCAGATAGTGGAACAACGCACACTATTATGAGACAAAATATTTATTTCTCTAATCTAAAACCGGCAAACATTATTGTTAATACAATATCAGGTCCTGCAGACGTGATTAAAGGAACCGGTAATGCCAACTTTACGTTGCCTAATGGAACCAAGTTTTCCATAAATAATGCCTTATATTCTCCGAATTCTAAAAGGAATTTGTTGAGTTTCAAAGATATATACCTTCAAGGATATGACACTCAGTCGGCAACTGAGGATGGAAAAAAATATATGTATATAACATCCGATAAATTCAGAAAAAGGCTTTATATTGGAAAAATTTCCAAAACTTCCTTCAGGATTGCATTATACTCATATAAGTGCAATCGAGTCGCATCTAGTGATTAAAAGAAATCCAGAAGATTTCACATTGTGGCATGATCGCCTCGGTCACCCAGGCACTACGATGTGCGAAAAATCATCGAGAACTCACATGGTCATTCACTGAAAATTCAGGAGATATATCAAGGGAATAAAATGACATGTGCTGCATGTTCTTTTGGAAAACTGATCATAAGGCTATCACCAACCAAAATTGATAAAGAATCACCAAAGTTCCTTGAACGAATTCAAGGAGATATTTGTGTACCAATACATCCACCATGTGGACCATTCCACTATTTCATGGTATTAATTGACGCATCCAACAGATGTTCACATGTTTGTCTATTATCATCTCGAAATATGGCATTTGCGAGATTTCTAACTCAGATAATCAAACTGAAGGCTCAATTCTCTGATTACACCATTAAGAAAGTTAGATTAGACAACGCTGGTGAATTCACATCCCAAGCCTTCAATGATTATTGTATGGTAACGGGAATTGAAGTTGAACATCTGGTAGCTCATGTTCATACACAAAATGGTTTGGCCGAATCGTTAATTAAACGTCTGCAACTGATTGCAAGACCATTGATAATGAGATCAAAACTACCAACCTCTGTTTGGGGACATGCCATTTTGTATGCAGAAGCACTCATTCGGATAAGACCAAGTGCATATCATAAATATTCTCCATTACAATTAGCTTTCGGTCGAGAACCGAATATATCCCATCTAAATTTTTTTGGTTGTGCGGTATACGTGCCTATAGCACCACCACAACGTACAAAGATGGGACCACAAAGAAGGTTGGGAATATATATGGGTTGTGATTCTCCATCAATTATACGATACCTAGAACAACAGACTGGTGACGTCTTTACGGCACGATTTGCCGATTGTCATTTCGATGAGAAAGCATTCCCGGTTCTAGGGGAGAAATTAAACAAATAGGAAAGGATATAAAATGGTGTGTACCATCTCTGTTACATCTTGATCCTCCTACAAAACAATCAGAACTCGAAGTTCGACGAATTATGCATTTGCAGAGTATAGCAAACCAACTACCTGATGCATTTGCAGATACCAAAACGGTAACTAAATCACATATACCAGCTGCAAATGCTCCTGCTCGTATTGAGATACCAAGTGAATGTGAAAGAGCAGATAATACACGTGAGTCTAGAACACGCTTGAAGCGTGGTAGACCTATCGGTTCTAAGGATAAAAATCCTAGAAAGCGAAAGGAAGTTGAAAAGTTTAATACTCCCAAAATAGCAGAAAATATTTTGGAGAAGACGAATCATGATACTAATGATGATGAAGAACATCATGAACCTGAAGAAAATCATGAGATTTCTATAAACTACATTCATAATGGAAAGATATGGAATCGAAATGAAATGAATGTAGTTGATGACGTTTTCTCATATCTTATGTCAAAGGAAATTGATGAGGAAAACGAAGATCCAGAACCAAAATCTGTATATGAATGTCAAAACAGACATGACTGGATGAAATGGAAAAATGCAATACAAGTCGAACTTGATTCGCTTAATAAACGAAATGTATTCGGACCTATTACACTCACATCCAAAGATATAAAACCAGTTGGATACAAATGGGTTTTCGTTCGAAAACGAAACGAGAAAAACGAGATTATGAGGTATAAGGCTCGGCTTGTGGCTCAAGGATTTTCTCAAAGACCCGGGATCGATTATGAGGAAACATATTCCCCTGTTATGGATGCGATCACGTTTAGATATTTAATGAGTCTATCGGCTGATGAAAATTTAGAGATGCGTCTCATGGATGTTGTTACTGCTTATCTGTATGGATCATTAGATACCGATATCTATATGAGAATTCCTGATGGGTTTAAAATGCCAGAAGCATTAAGTTCCAAACCCAAAGAGTTATGTGCAATAAAATTGCAAAGGTCATTATATGGGCTAAAACAATCTGGACGCATGTGGTATAATCGTCTCAGTGAATATTTAATCAAGGAAGGATATGTGAATAACCCTTTATGCCCATGTGTTTTCATCAAGAAAACAACATCCGGATTTGTGATTATTGCGGTGTATGTTGATGATCTAAACATAATAGGAACTCAAGGAGAAATACAAAAGGCCTCGGATTATTTAAAAGTAGAATTTGAGATGAAAGATCTCGGACAGACAAAGTATTGTCTTGGCCTACAAATTGAGCATTCTCAAAAGGGTATATTTGTGCATCAATCCACATATACCAAAAGAATACTAAAACGATTCAACATGGATAAAGCAAATCCCCTTAGTACTCCTATGATCGTTAGATCACTTAATGTTGAAAGCGATCCATTTCGACCACATGAGGAAAATGAAGAAATACTTGGTCCTGAAGTACCATATCTAAGTGCCATTGGAGCCCTTATGTACCTTGCGAATTGTACAAGACCTGATATATCATTTGCCGTTAATCTTTTGGCAAGATTCAGTTCATCCCCTACGCGAAGGCATTGGAATGGGATTAAACATATCTTCCGCTACCTTCAAGGAACTACTGATTTAGGCTTATTTTATCCTAAGAATTCAAACAGTCAAATGGTTGGTTTTGCAGATGCAGGATATTTGTCAGATCCACATAAAGCCCGATCACAAACTGGATACGTTTTTACGATCGGAGGCACTGCTATATCTTGGCGTTCTCAGAAGCAGACGCTCGTGGCAACTTCTTCAAATCATGCTGAAATAATTGCCCTCCATGAAGCAAGTAGAGAATGTGTATGGTTGAGATCAATAAACCAACACATCCGATCGAACAGTGGGATCCACGTAAATACGGAGCCAACTATCTTATATGAAGACAATGCTGCATGTGTCGCTCAAACGAAGGAAGGATATATCAAAAGTGATAGAACCAAACATATCCCCCCGAAATTCTTCTCATATACCCAAGAACTTGAGAAGAATAAAACCATTGAAGTGAGATATATCCGATCATGTGACACTGCCGCAGATCTTTTCACGAAGTCATTACCTACCACTATGTTCAGGAAACATGTCCATAACATTGGAATGTGTCATCAAAGAGATTTACAAGATAACACATTATCATTCAAGGGGGAGCTTTCGTGGTTGTACTCTTTTTACCTTACTATGATTTTCCCCATTGGGTTTTTCTGGAAAGGTTTTTAACGAGGCAACAAGGACGTTAAGCGAAAGGTGATAGTGACATTGGTCTCCAAGGGGGAGTGTTACAAAAGTCATCAAAATATTCTAGAGAAGTAAAAAATAACGGCAAACGTGACTCAATTAGTGTAAAATATTATTTTGTGTGGAGCCCACCGTCACTATGCATGCACAGTAATTTACTTTTAAAACTCTATATAAACGAACGATTTCGTTCGTTGTAAATCATCAATCTCATATCATAATAAAAGAAATATCTCTCTGTCTCTCATTCTCATACTATTCCCACCGGGTATAAATTTTTCGTCTTTTATTATATTTATCTTTATGATAAAATCATAAACACTTTTTATAACAAAAACAATGATTATAATTTGAAACACATGGTGATCTTATTCTAATAAACCAATCTTTTCTTTCTCCACTTGTCCGCCAGGAAGAAGCCATCACCAAACATTCACTAGCTCTGTTAAGCAGTTCCAATCTACGCATCACCACCGTCCTTTCCTTCTGCCGATCTCAAATCCAACCTGAGATAATACCGAGATCTACCGAATCCAAACTTTAAAATCGTTCCAAAAATTTTCCGATAATCACCAATTCCGGGGAAGCTCCATCACCGAACACACCCAATATAATGATGTAGTCTTAAATCCGTTGTTACTCCTCGTTGTGAGCAAAAGAAAAGTGATGAAGATATTACTCCTCGAATAATTGATGAAAACAACGAGAATTTAAGAGATAATCAGAGAACTCGACGGGAATGAGGAAATCGAAATTTCGCAAAAAATGATAGAGAAAAATGGACTTAGCCGGTATAAAATCCGAACTTAGTTGGAGCTTATTCATCCAATATTTACATAAACAAAATTCGGACTTGTTGGAATTGTGATTTTCGGTATACCGGAAATTTCCACTCTCTCTGAAAGATATGTAAGAGAAAAGAGAGATGGCGGAAAACCAATCCATTGCACTGGTTGTCTCAAAATCAATAATATGGAATCTGTTACAAAAGTAAAAGAAAGCTGCATCTAGAAGTTTTCAAAAATGACTGATGACAGAAAGTTTAATTTCTTGTGGAGCCCACATCACTATGCACGCACAGTAACTCATGATATTACGCCTATAAATAGATGCGTAATTGTTCAATTGTAAACATCGAGACAACACTTTAATACAAAGCAATAAACTCTCTCAAGCTTTATATTTCTCAGTATACTATTTCTTACCGGGTATAAAATTTTCGTCTTTTATTATATTTATCTTTATGATAAAATCCCAAACACTTTTTATAACACGTTATCAGCATGATCACTCTAAAATTCCAACTTTTATATGTATACTTATAATACCCATAGTGTGTGGGTTATCGCCTCTATAATAATATACTATTTTATAATGGTTGCTTCATGTACTATAATTATTTATTTTCTGTTTATGGTCGGCTTACCGCCTGATAATTTATTTACTGTCATAATTTTCTTTTTATGGTCGACTTGCCGCCAGATAATTTATTTACTGCTTTAATTATTTATTTCTGTTGATAGTCGGCTTGCCGTCTGATAATTTATTTATTGTTTTAATTATTTATTTTGTTCATGGACGGGTTAGCCGCCACATATTTACTGCTCATATGTGGATGATTCCATCACCATAATATCACCGTTAAATATTTATTTATATTATACAAGGATATTTAATCACCTATATATAAATATTTTATCTGATTTCGTAAATTTTATCTGATTGATTATTAAATATTTTCAGATTAATTTTTCTTTTACACTGTTATTCACAACGGTCACAAAGAATTTTTTTCAAATTTTTATATTTTTCCAACGGCTATGAACAGTATTTTCAATCTATAAATACACTCATATTTCACACTTTCAAATCACTCAAACATTTAATCTTCTCCCAAAATATTTTTTTAGTTTTCATCTTGTAAGAAAAAAATGTGTCACTTGTTTTTAACATTTATTATCGGTGTAATTTTTACTTGTATTTATGGTCTCTTCGTTGGAAAATTTACTCCCGAAGAATTCATCACAAATATTGATTTACTTTTTTATGCATTAATGTTTACTGTAATCGCCGTTATCATTTATGTAAACGGTTCATTCTAAAATAATATCATGTTATGTTTCTAATAATATTTTTCTGATTTTATTTTTAGAAATCAAATGGCAAATATTGAGAAACTTAAATTCCCGGCTCTCAAAATAACTGGAGCAAATTATATTTCATGGACCACCGATGTTGAGCTTTATCTAGAGATGCAAGAAATATCCGACACGATAAAAGTCGGAAATGAATCGCTTGCCAAGGATAAGGCCAAAGCAATAATTTTCCTGAAGAAACATCTCGATGAAAATGTGACGCATGACTATGCGCACATAAAAGATCCAGCAGAGCTTTGGAAAGCTCTGAAAGAAAGGTTTGACAACCAAAGGGAGATAACGCTCCCTCATGCTCTAGAAGAGTGGAGAAACTTGAGGTTCCAGGATTTCAAAAAAGTGAATGAGTATAACTCCTCTATTTTGAGAATAGTGTCACAACTCAAATATTGTGGCAAGCCAGTCACTGAAGCAGAAATGCTTGAAAAGACGTACATGACTTTTCATAAAGAGCATCGTGTCCTGCAAGAACTTTACAGGAGTCAAGGATACAAAAAGTTCTCTGAGTTGATAGTGACACTCATACTGGCGGAGAAGAATAGTGAACTTCTCATTCAAAATCACAATTCCCGTCCCACGGAAACCCAAGCATTCCCAGAAGTGAATGCAACAGATGTAAGAAATCCTAAAAGGAAAAGTCAAACCTATCATGGTCGTGGCCGTGGCCGTGGCGGTCGATTTAATCATGGACGTGGAAGAACTTACAATCCACGAGGGAGAGGGTCGTTCAAATGGGTTCGTTCTGAGCAAAATTCCAAAGGAAAAGAACACCAAGAGCATTCCACCCAGAAGCGTGAGAATATGTGTTACAGATGTGGGTCTAAAGGACATTGGACCCGTACATGTCGAACCCCTCCACATCTTTGTAAGTTATACATGGATTCCACCAAAGACAAAGGGAAAGAAGTGAACCTCACAGAACACTTTGAGGGTACATCGTACCTCGATTCTCCCGATTTTGCAAACGATTTCGACGAGACCACTTTTGCGGATAATTAAAATATTTGTAGCGAGACTGCTGAATAGTCTCCAGTTATGCCATGTGTAATATTATGCTTTTCCGTTGTTTGAAGAATAATGTTATTTTGATAACAATATAATTATTGAATGTTTTACTATGAATAAAATTTACCTTTATTGATGTTTATGTTAATTACATATATGGATCACAATACGAACGGAACAATACCCAAAGAAAATGTTAGAGAAATTTGCATACCAGATAGTGGAACAACACACACTATTCTGAGGCAAAAGAGTTATTTCTCTAATCTAAAACCGGCAAACATTATTGTTAATACAATATCAGGTCCTGCAGACGTGATAAAAGGAACCGGTAAAGCCAACTTTATGTTGCCTAATGGAACAAGATTTTCCATAAATAATGCCTTGTATTCTCCAAATTCTAAAAGAAATTTGTTGAGTTTCAAAGACATATACCTTCAAGGATATGAAACTCAGTCGGCAACTGAGGATGGAAAAAAGTATATGTATATTACTTCCGATAAATCCGGAAAAAGGCTTATATTGGAAAAATTTCCAAAACTCCCTTCAGGATTGCATTATACTCATATAAGTGCAATTGAGTCGCATCTAGTGATTAAAAGAAATCCAGAAGATTTCTCATTATGGCATGATCGCCTCGGTCATCCAGGCACCACAATAATGCGAAAAATCATTGAGAACTCACATGGTCATTCACTGAAAATCCAGGGGATATATCAGGAGAATAAAATGACATGTGCTGCATGTTCTCTTGGAAAATTGATCATAAGGCCATCGCCAACCAAAATTGATACAGAATCACCAAAGTTCCTTGAACGGATCCAAGGAGATATTTGTGGACCAATACATCCACCATGTGGACCATTCCACTATTTCATGGTATTAATTGACGCATCCAGCAGATGGTCACATGTTTGTCTATTATCATCTCGAAATATGGCATTTGCGAGATTTCTAACTCAGATAATCAAACTGAGGGCTCAGTTTTCTGATTATCCCATTAAGAGAGTTAGACTAGACAACGCTGGTGAATTCACGTCCCAGGATTTCAATGATTATTGTATGGTAATCGGGATTGAAGTTGAACATTCTGTAGCTCATGTTCATACACAAAATGGTTTGGCTGAATCATTAATTAAACGTCTGCAATTGATTGCAAGACCATTAATCATGAGATCAAAACTTCCAACCTCTGTATGGGGACATGCCATTTTGCATGCAGAAGCACTCATTCGGATAAGACCAAGTGCATATCATAAGTATTCCCCATTACAATTAGCTTTTGGTCGAGAATCAAATATTTCTCATTTAAAGATTTTTGGTTGTGCGGTATATGTGCCTGTAGCACCACCATAACGCACAAAGATGGGACCACAAAGAAGGTTGGGAATATATATTGGTTGTGATTCCCCATCAATTATACGATACGTAGAACCACAGACTGGTGACGTATTTACGGCACGATTTGCCGATTGTCATTTCAATGAGAAGGTATTCCCGGTTCTGGGGGGAGAAAATAAACAAGTAGGAAAGGGTATAGAATGGAGTGTACCATCGCTATTACACCTTGACCCTCCTACAAAACAGTCGGAACTGGAAGTTCGACGAATTATGCATTTGCAAAGTATAGCAAATCAGATACCTGATGCTTTTGCCGATACCAAAACGGTAACCAAATCACATATTCCAGCTGCAAATATTCCTGCTCGGATTGAAATTCCAGAAGAACATGGAAGAGCAGATGATAGACATGAGTCTAGAACACGCTTGAAGTGTGGAAGACCTGTTGATTCTAAGGATAAAAATCCTAGAAAATGAAAGGAAGCTGAAAAGTTCAATACTCCCAAAATAGCAGAAAATATTTTGGAGGAGACAAATCATGAGAATAATGATGATATAGAACATCATGAACCTGAAGGAAATCATGAGATTTCTATAAACTACATTCATAATGGAAAGATATGGTATCGAAGGGAAATGAATGTAGTCTATGAAGTTTTCTCATACCTTGTATCGAAAGAAATAAGTGAAGAAAACGAAGATCCAGAACCTCAATCTGTATATGAGTGTCAAAAGAGACATGACTGGATAAAATGGAAAAACGCCATCCAAGCTGAACTTGATTCACTGAACAAACGAAATGTATTCAGACCTATTGTGCTTACACCTGAAGATGTAAGACCGGTTGGACACAAATGGGTTTTTGTTCGAAAACGAAATGAGAAAAACGAGATTATGAGATATAAAGCTCGTCTTGTGGCTCAAAGATTTTCTCAAAGACCAGGGATTGATTATGAGGAAACATATTCTCCCGTCATGGATGCAATCACATTTAGATTCCTGATGAGTCTAACAGCTGATGAAAATTTAGAAATGCGTCTCATGGATGTTGTTACAGCATATCTATATGGATCATTAGATACTGACATCTATATAAAAATTCCAGATGGGTTTAAGATGCCAGAAGCATTAAGTTCCAAACCCAAAGAATTATGTGCAATAAAATTGCAAAGATCATTATATGGGTTGAAACAATCTGGACGTATGTGGTACAATCGTCTCAGTGAATATTTAACAAAAGAAGGATATGTAAACGATCCTATATGCCCATGCATTTTCATCAAGAAAACAACACCTGGATTTGTGATTATCGCGGTGTATGTTGATGATCTAAATATAATAGGAACTCAAGGGGAAATACAAAAGGCCTCAGATTATTTAAAAGGAGAATTTGAGATGAAAGATCTCGGACAGACAAAGTATTGTCTTGGCCTACAGATTGAGCATTCTCAAAAAGGTATATTTGTGCACCAATCCACATATACCAAAAGAGTGTTAAAACGATTCAACATGGATAAGGCAACTCCTCTTAGTACTCCTATGGTCGTTAGATTACTTAATATTGAAAGCGATCCATTTTGACCGCATGGGAAAAATGAAGAGATACTTGGTCCCGAAGTACCATATCTAAGTGCTATTAGAACCCTTGTACCTTGCGAATTGTACAAGACCTGATATATCATTTGCCGTTAATCTTTTGGCAAGATTCAGTTCATCACCTACGCGAAGGCATTGGAATGGGATTAAACATATCTTTCGCTACCTTCAGAGGACTACTAATTTAGGTTTATTTTATTCAAAGAATTCAAACGGTTAAATGATTGGTTTTGCAGATGCAGGATATTTGTCAGATCCACATAAAGCCCGATTACAAACTGGATACGTTTTTACGATCGGAGGCACTACTATATCTTGGCGTTCTCAGAAGCAGACGCTCGTGGCAACTTCTTCAAATCATGCTGAAATCATTGCCCTCCATGAAGCAAGTAGAGAATGTGTATGGTTGAGATCAATAACCCAACACATCCAATCGAGTAGTGGGATCCACGTAAATACGGAGCCAACTATATTATATGAAGACAATGCTGCATGTGTCGCTCAAACGAAGGAAGGATATATCAAAAGTGATAGAACCAAACATATCCCTCCGAAGTTCTTCTCATATACCCAAGAACTTGAGAAGAATAAAGATATTAAAGTGAGATACATCCGATCATGTGACAATGCTGCAGATCTTTTCACGAAGTCATTACCTACCACCATGTTCAGGAAACATGTCCATAACATTGGAATGCGCCATCAACGAGACTTAAAAGATGACGCCTGATGATTCGAGGGGGAGCATTGCGTGGTTGTACTCTTTTTACCTTACTATGGCTTTTTCCACTGGATTTTCCTAGAAAGGTTTTTAACGAGGCAACAAAGATGTAACGCAATAGTGACATTGGTCTCCAAGGGGGAGTGTTATAAAAGTAAAAGAAAACTGCATCTAGAAGTTTTCAAAAATGACGGATGACGGAAAGTTTAATTTCTTGTAGAGCCTACGTCACTATGCACGCACAGTAACTCATGATATTACGCCTATAAATAGATGCGTAATTGTTCAATTGTAAACATCGAGACAACACTTTAATACAAAGCAATAAACTCTCTCAAGCTTTATATTTTTCAGTATACTATTTCTTACCAGGTATAAAATTTTCGTCTTTTATTATATTTATTTTTATGATAAAATTCCAAACACTTTTTATAACAGAACCATAATATTTGGGAAGTTGGTGACAACAAAAAAAAAAAATTGGGGAAGTTGATTTGTTGTATGGTCGAGATGCTCCGACATGGGAAGACGTCTATTTGGAAGTAAACTAATCAATATGAGCAAAATAAGATGTATTTTGAAGAAAAGAAAAAAAAAGTAAAAAGTAAAACTTGTGGCTGAGACGAAGCATTGCAGGATTTGATCATTTTGAGGTCCACTTTCTCTCTCTTATGTTTTTGAGTTGTATATTTGTTTTTGAATTGTACAAATATTTGTGGTCAGAAGTTCATTATCGAAGAACCGACCAACAATAAACAGTATTTGATGTCATTCGGGTTGAAAATATCATCATAATAGTTCATCGACTTATATAATATTAGCGTAAAGTATTACAATTGTAATTTTTTTGTGTTACAAGATATATATGAGGGTATTTTGAAATGAGTTGAAATATTTTGAAAATTTGATGTCATTTGGCTTAAATATCTATTATATAATATGAGAATTTTCTCTTTTTAATATGTCCACATCATCATTTTAAAGCGTTCATTCATTAAAAAAAAAAAATTACATTGAAACTAAATTTAATGATTTAAATTTTTTTTTTTTGTCTTCTATTAATTACTACACAACATAAAATTTAAAAAAATGGATTAAAAAATACAATACAAAAACAAATAAATAAAGATTAGAATAACTAAAATATAAATTTTGAATATAAAAATATATATTATTATATAAACACTTCCAACTTTAATTGAATGTATCAAATTAAATTTGTGTTTAACAAAATATTATTTTCCTCTCCATCTAAGATCTCTACATAAAAAACAAAATAAAAACATTAAAGTATATTCAATAATTTTACTTAATTCATGTCTATTTATATTTAGTGTTGCTTTTAATAAGTATAGATTTCAACAAAAAATATAAAAAACACAAAACAGTTAAAACGAGTAACGAAACAAAATTTAAAAATACAATACAAAAAAATAAATAGAGATTATAAGAACTAAAATAGAAATTTTGAATAAAAAAATCATATATACAATCATACAAAAAATTTCAAATTTAATTGAATGTATTTAATTGAATTTTAAAATAAAATGATATATTATCACATCAGTAAACTTTTAGATTTTGTTTTAAGTTCTTCATTTATAAATTAACACAAATAATGTTTCAAAGTTTCTTAGCCCCATTATAATTTTATTTGTTTTTTTTTTTTTTTTGAAATATTTATTATTTGGTTCAGCCGTATTTGGATTCTTTCGCATAATTCATCTTGATTTCACAACAGCAAATAAATGAATTAGTCGGATTTAGTTTCAATACTCTTAAATATCTTTTTGTATTTTTTCAGTTAATCAATATTTTTAATATAATTTTTTGGCTAAAATCTAATAATATAAGAAATTAACTATATATAAGAAATACAAAAAAATGTAAAACAAAATTACATAAGAAAAAGAATTATTTTCCAAAGATCAAAAATATATAAATTCACGAGACGAAAATAAATGAGAAAAAGAAATGATAAGTAATCATACTATAGAAAAAGATTAGAAAATAATTGATAAAAAAAAATTCAAAATCTTAATCGATTATTTAGATAACATGATTTATCCGATTGCCAAATATATGTAGATAACAACATTTTAAATAAATATATTTCAAATAGTAACTATCGATATCGAAGTGATTGAAAATCACTTCATATTTTTATGCAGTATAAATAAAAGAAATAATTTATCTTATTTCAAATCAAATATTATTTTGTATCAATAAAGAATTGGTTGTTTTATCAACCATAAATAGTAAATTACTAAATAAATCAAACAATTTGTCACTAAATTTAATAGAATTGTAAAACAAAAACTCGCGCATCACACAAGTCATATTCTAGGATCATATAATGGTTCATCGACTTATACTATAGCGTAAAGTATTACAATTGTAAATTTTTGTGCTACAGGATATATATGAGGGTATTTTGAAACGAGTTGAAATAGTTTTCCCTATGTTGTTGGTGAATCAAACTGAGAGTTGTGATTTTTACATCCATGTAAGAACTTTTTTTTTGTTTGCAATCTCTGAAATATACATACAAAGTTTTTTTTTTTTTTTTTTGCTTAGGGAGAAGATTAGTAAGTGTTTTTTAATTTGATTATTGGTTTTTTTCCACGATTATCGGTGGATATTTAAGTGGAAGAATTTTTTTTTTTCTTTTGGCATCGTGCATTAAATAAAAAGAAAATATATTATTGTATACTATATTAAGATTTGCATATATGTATATTTATAATTTAATATTTTATAACACGTGAATAAGAAATTTAAAAAATATAGAAAAATTAAATCATATGTGAAAATAAATAAAATAAGATTGAGAACGTCGATGTGAAACCACCCATAAAAAAGTCTAAAAATTATTTATTTATTTTGACTCTCCTATTCAATTTTGAATTATTTGATTTCCTATTAAATTTTGTCCTAAATATTTAGTTTTTTTATATTCCTATTTGAATTAAATTTATTTTCTTATTATTTAACTATTTATATATCTATTTTTTCAAAATATTGAATTAAATCTACTTTTTTTTAATATCATATTTGTCTTTTCTTTTTCTTTTCAAAATCGACATATTATATTCTTCTGATTAAATTATAAGTATTTTAACACTTAGTTTCTTGTTTTCTATAATTTTCACAACATGAGAAACTTTCAATATTTCTTCTCAATCATCAATTTTATAAACTTTACCGCATCCACGTAATGTCAATCTAAAAAAAAATAAACTCACAATATAATACACATTACAAATAAATATAATGGTATTAGATTTTTTTAATTTATTTCTGTAATCCGATTCAAAAATATAATTATATTAGGGATTTTGAAATAAATAAGACTCTTTTAACATATTTTAAAATCTAATTGAAAAGTGTTTATTGCACGTGTCAAAATTTTATCAATTGACTGATACGTGATGTGATAATTTTAATTTACAAAATAGATGCATTAAATTTTACATAGTAAGATTTACTCTTCATTTTTTTAGCAGTCTTCTCATATTCCATCATAATTTACAAGATCTTCTACCACAAATTCTCCAGCTTTATCAACAGAATTTGCAAAATGTCTTAAGCCAAACAAAAACAATTCTTTGTTGAGAAAGCTACTCGTGGCACTAACTCACACTCTACACTCAAGGATCACTCTTTTTATCTCTAAAAAGTGACATTTTTGTTGTAATGGTCAAATTCGCATCAATTTTATAGCTCGTCAACATGCGTTTTATGCAGAAAATGTTCTTGAAATGAGAGTGGAGTTTCTCAATTTACAAGGAGTTTGACGAAAATAAAGCCCTTCTCAAGATTTCAAACAGATGTAGTACTTATTAGGATGTTATTGGATTAAGATCGCATAACTTTTTATGAATGAGAATTAGGAAAAAGTTTATGAACTACTAGATTCAATCAAGTTGTCAACACTTTGATTTATCAAAGGATTGCTAGGGGTGAACAACAAAAAAAATTAGCCAAGGCCAACTTCTTAGCCCTACAATTTTTTTTTAGATAAAGAATTTTCAAATAACAAAAAAAAATGTAACAATTACAATGATATGATTTTGAGGTTATATAGTTTGAAATAGTTGTTTATGATAAGATGAAGACGACTACGTAAAGTAGAATCTAAAAATAGTAGAAAAAAGTTTAGAGAAATAAATCCGCGATCCTTTCGGTCATTATGTCCTCTGATTATCTCATCTACTTACTAGGATCTATTGCATTTCTTGAATTTTTTTGCGTAAATTTGATTGACATTCGTCCTCCATCCTTTTTTATAATTTCCTGAATCTAATACAGCAAATTGATTGCTACGAAAGACAATCCCTTCCAAAACTTCATTACCCAATAAAGATGATTGCTACAAATTGACTACTACAACTTTTTTTTTTTGTTCAACTTTTTTTTTTTTTTTTTTTGTTTTAAAGATTTTTTGCGTCTATTCCCCCATAGACCGAATCGGTCATTCGCCCATAGACCGAATGGGTCTCTCGAAACTATCTCAAACCGACAAACATATGACTTCCCCAATTAGTCACTTCGTACTCATTCAATTATATGAAAGATTTGAAAACCACGCACGACAATAACATTCAAAAATAAGAATATATTTATTATTAAGCCTAAAATATATATCAATAATATATATTTTAGATTTAATTTTATCCAATAAAAAAATATAATTATATATAAATATTTTTTTTTGAACTATATCATATTCACAGTGAACTTTGTTAAAATATAATACATATTAATGGATATTTTAAATGTAACTAAATATTTACGAAAAATATTGAATAATCAAATATTACCATCATCAACATTTGTTTACTTTTAAGTTGGGTTGATAATAGATATAGACACTTTTTAAAAAGTAATCTCTATTATATACATTTTCAACAATTGATGTACTTTTCCTCTGGTTTTGAAATTTGATGACGAAAATGCCTCTATCTGAACAAGAGAAAATTGAGAGAACAAGTACATCAAGTTAGCTAGGTTTGATCTGAGCCGTTGGTTTCAATAAAAAAATATAGTTGTGTAAAAATACTTTTTCTTGAACTATATCATATTCATGGTGAACTTTGTTAAAACATAATACATACTATTGGATATTTTTAAATGTAACTAAATATTTACGAAAAATATTGAAATAATCAAATATTACCATCATCAACATTTGTTTACTTTTAAATTGGGTTGATAACAGTTATAGACACTTTTTAAAAAGTAATCTCTATTATATACACTTTCAACAATTGATGTAGTTTGATCTGAGCCGTTGGTTACACCAACACCTCCGATGTTTCCTCTCTGTTAATCCGCCATGTAACTCATCACCTCTTTTTAGCCCTTCTCCTAATAATTTTATTTGAATTGCCCACGTTTTAGATCTCACGAGGAGTCGAGCCATGGCCACAGCTGCGGCAGAGATGGCGGCGAATCAGCAAATGCGCTGGCTATGGAGAGCAAATGGACTTGCACACCGGAGTAACTGTACAAAGGTGAAGATGCGAATTTCAGTGAAAGATTGGGTTTAACTTAGCTAATACACTCATCACGTTAGTCATTGATTTGAATGAAAGATTGGGTTTTATCATTTTTTCGTGTGTGATCCAATTGTTGTTGTTTAATTTCCCAATAAGATTTCGTTGTTACTAGGTTTTGCAGAACTGATTTTCTCTCTGATTGATCTTGTGGTGGAACAACATGAGCTTCAATTTTAGATCTCCTTTATTTCATAGATTTTGATATGAGTTTGTACCTTAAAGTTCTTGCTCTTGATTGCCCACCAAGTGTTCGATCTTTGGTCTCACTGATTTTGTTTTGTGTTTATTCCATGGAAGTTTTTTGCTATGAATTGTAGGAATGCACTTGTGTAATGGTCCAATGGAATTATAGGAATCCATTCATTCCTTTGAATCATATCTTAGATTTGATCACATCCAAAGAAATTTGTCCATGCGTCTTCCAACATATGGTCTATGTTACGGAAGAAACTGTGTAATGGTCAAAGTGATTGTTTAAGATGGACCTTGTTTAGAAAGATAAATCTCATGTATGCTTGTCCAATTTAGTTTGTTTACGATGGACTTTGTTTAGAAGCATAAAATCCATGTCCTTGCCATAAATCTATGAAATTTGAAATCAATGTCCATGTCCTTGCCATAAAATCCATGAAACTTGAAACCATGTCCTTGCCATACAATTAGTCCATGACACAATGTCCACTACAAATTATCCACATAAAACATTATGCGGCTATCTATATGAGATGCATTGAATGGATATGGCTTTGTGGACGTGGATAATGTGCTCAAAGGCTTTAGAATCTGTTTAGTTTGCATTTCCACAGTTATAAGTTTAGGGTTTATGGTATAGACAAAGTTTGTGTGGACAGAAATTGTATGGACAATCTAGTGTGGTCAAAAAGCCTTTCCACGTGCCTTTGTCCACATTTACAACTTTAGAATTTAGGGTATGGACAAGTTTGTGTGGACAGAGATTGTATTGACAATCTAGTGTGGTCAGTCACTAAACGCCCACTCCGATACTAAGTCCTTTACGACGAGCATTAACCTAAAGGGTTTAGATATTGGTGGTAGGGTTTAGTATTTATCTATAGGGTATAGTATTTGGGATTATGGTTAGGATTTAGTTTTAAGGGTAAATATTTAGTATTTTCCGGATTTATGGTCTAATGTGATTATAATCGATAATAAAATAGCATATTTCACACAAAAATAAATTACGAGATTTTTTTCAGTATAAAAAATTCGTTCTCTCACTAACCTCCAAAAATTCTGTTTTGACCACATGTTTTTTCTTAAATATATCCAAGAAAACTTGAGTAGAAAAATATCGTGACAAACAAAAAAGAAAAAAAAAAAAAAAAAAAGAAGAAGAAAAGAAGAGATAAAGGATAAACGAGAGAGGTGGAATTGCTTCTAGTTTTAGTAAAGAAGCATAAGAGAGTCCCTTTAATGTCTTTTAACGTTACTATTCCCAATTTGTTCCAACATGTCTTCTTCTTCACAGACACACTACTTATTTTATCCCCTTGTCTCTCTCTCCCTCTAAAATATCCCAATTTCTCAATCAATAGTTTTCATCTATTAATTTTTTATTTTTATTTTTTTAACTTCATTTAATTTTGATAGCAACTCTTGTGAAAATCATGAGCATACAAAATAGATAGATTTTTTTTTTTTTTTTATAAAACGTAGAAATTCTGGATCTTCGGCTCATAATTTTTTCCAGTACTCAGAATTAACCTTTAGATATTCCGATTTAAAGAATAATCCTCCGTTCTAAAAAAAAATTAAACCTGGAATACAAGTGAACAAACGTTCATGAAATAACCAATTTCATTCACTGTTAAACTCTCTTTTGCAAGACGGTCAGTACATCCATTGCATTCTCTTTTAATAAATCCAAACTGAACGTTATGATAAACCTGTGTCCATTGGTGGATTGTGTTAAAGGATCTGCCGAGTTTAAGGTTTGGTGGATGTTGATGAATGGATATTTATATATATATACATATATATTCCTCAATTTATTATGTTTTTTAAAACGAAAATATTAGTTAATGGCAATTTTTTTTATAAAATACATACATACACAACAATTTTTATTACATAAACATATAAATATAAATTTTTGCTATTGTGTGCGATGATCCGTCGCCATTCAAAACCATAGGTTTCAAAAGAAACGGTGCAAGACATTTCGAATGGAATGGTCTATATTCAGCAATAACAAATTTTTTATATTTACATATATATATAGATGTATATTAACAACTGTCCCACAGATATCTCATTTCATATCATACTGTCGTTTCGAACTTTATTTGCTTACCAGGTAAATTACCTTTATTTTTTCTTTAAAAAACTCTCTAAATACCATTTCGAATATATAATTTTACTTTTAAACAGAAAATTTGATGGTGAGGCTGAGGAGTGATTTAAAAATTAATGATTATGTGTTCCCATTAGTTCTCGAATTTTATATAAAAAACGGATTAAAAAAATAATTAAAGTTGGATTATCTGTTTTGTCGTTTTTCAGCGTATCTAAAGGTTCCTTTCACCGCCTTCGGAACTCAAAGAGAGGGTTAAAACAAAAACAATTTTTAGTATTATAGCCAGCCGTTCGCTCACAGGACTGTCACATAAAAGTCACTCAAAAATCGTCCACGTCATCAATAAATCCCCGTGGTAAAGTCTCAAGCCGCTGTTTCTTATCCACTACCTCACAGACACGTGATCCTAGCTTCTCCCTTTGGATTTAACCGCGGTTGAAAAAAGCAGATAACTTAACCATGGTTAAATATAAACTCAAGTATGGTTAAACTATTTCCCACTACTCAACATCAGTTTATAAAGAAGCAAAGCCTTGCCGGAGAATTAGCAAACACAAAAAACCAACTCATCGGAGAAGACGAAAAAAAAAATGATGATCGGAGAAACTAATCGTGTTTATCCAACCGTTCATATTCCTCCATGGCCACTCTCCGACGATCTAACGGCGGCGGATATGTACGGAAGTCCTGACGGCGGAAATAGCGTGATCGAAGCTTTGGCTGCGTTACAGCGTTATCTTCCGTCGAACGAACCGGATCCGGATTCAGATCCGGATTTATCGGGTCCGGATGCTCCGATCGACGCTTATTCGTGCGATCATTTTCGTATGTATGAGTTTAAAGTCAGGCGATGTGCTCGTGGTCGGAGCCATGATTGGACGGAGTGTCCGTACGCTCATCCCGGAGAAAAAGCTCGCCGTAGAGATCCGAGGAAGTATCATTATTCCGGCACGGCGTGTCCGGATTTTCGAAAAGGAGGTTGCAAAAGAGGCGACGCTTGTGAGTTTTCTCATGGAGTTTTCGAGTGTTGGCTTCATCCGGCTCGTTACCGGACTCAGCCGTGTAAAGACGGTGGTAACTGTCGACGTCGTGTTTGTTTCTTCGCTCATTCGCCGGATCAGCTTAGGGTTTTGCCTAATCAAAGCCCAGATCGAGTCGACTCGTTCGACGGTTTGTCTCCGATGCGTAGGGCGTTTCAGTTTTCGATTTCTCCGGCGTCTGGTTCGCCTCCGGCGAGTCCGAGAGCAGACTTGGATTCGACTCAGTCACTGAGTCGTTCACTCGGTTCTGGTTCTGTAAACGACGTCGTTGCGTCTCTGAGGAATTTGCAGCTTAACAAGGTGAAATCTCTTCCTTCGTCTTACAACAACAATCAGATCCGATGCTACGGATCCGGGTTCGGGTCGCCACGTGGATCAGTCTTGGGTCCTGGGTTTCGGAGTCTGCCAAATACCCCGACCCGACCCGAAATCGGGTATATGGATATTTGGGATAGTAACGGTTTTGGGGAAGAACCGGCGATGGAACGGGTCGAGTCGGGTCGTGAACTGAGAGCGAAGATGTTCGAGAAGCTGAGCAAAGAGAATTTCATGGATCGGGTTGACCCGGATCCGAATCATGGTTCTGGTGAAGCTCCTGATGTCGGGTGGGTCTCTGAGCTGGTTATGTGATATAACTCGACCCGTATACCCGATTCGTTGATAAGGAAAGGATTAATTTTAAGGATTATTATCGTCACGGATTTTCTTTGAAGAATTATGTGTAAATATTTTCTTAACTAATTTCTTAAAATTTCTACTATATAAATATGGATTATCGGGAAGATTTCTCAGTGTATAGAGATGCTTAGGATTTTTTTTTTTTTAATGGATGGATCGCTAATATAATATATTATTGTTGGGTTTTATTATGGTGATGCAACTCTCATGTAATTTATTAATTATTAATGAATGAAACGAGAATGTAAATTATTTTATATTGTTATGAGCCCTAAGTGGGCATTTTTAATGTTTCAATTTAAGTAATGATTTGTTTTGTTCTATTTATTTAGGCATGCGTGAGAAGTGGTGTGATGTGATTAACGTCCGTAAACATCATTATCGGAGAGTGTGATTATGTCCTAAATAAGTTGGTGATTAATTTTTTTTTGTCTTGGTGGAGTTTGGGATGGGTCGTTGTACTTTGTGTTGTGTGCTTTAGGGAGAAAAATTGTAATTAACTTGAGTAAACAAAAAAGTTGAATAGAAATTTATACTTAGCTTAAATAGTGGATCTTGGGCTACAACGAAAACAGTTGGGTGTGGTATCTATTTTGAAATATATTTTCTATAAATTCTAGTTTAAAATTTTCAGGCTGTTAATTTCAAAATAGTTGAATTGGTGTAACTTGTTGAAATTGGTCGAATGGATCGTTTTGTGTAGATAAGGTTTTGAATTACTTTTTTTTTGTTTGAATTTTAATTTATTTTTGATAAAACTTTACTTTATTGTTTGATGGTATTGAAATACGCAAATGGTTTATATTTTAATAGATGATATGATAATGAATATTAATAACCTTTTTGGTGGAATAATAAAAAACAAGTGTCGTATTTTTTGGGTTAAAGAATGGGATACTTCATCTTTAAATTCCTATGCTATACTTGTCAATATGAGTTAATGATCACGACGTACTCTTAACGACACTTTTAATTTAATAAATTTATCTGTTTTTGCTTCAAAGTTTAATCTCTAATTTTTTTAGATTTTGTTTTTCGAGTATTGACTTTTGAAAAGAGGTCTCGTAGTCATAGATCTTATCCGAAGGGTTTAAGGCAACGCACATTACAAAAAGAGGGAGTTTTATAATATTATTGTTTATTAGATCGTTTGATGATAAGAGGGGACATGTGGGTCCATTGTTAGATACGGAAGGAGCCCAATATTTTAATTATTTTGACGAAATAGAAGTAATTATTGATTAAATTATGAATGGGAAAACATATAGATATGGTTATAGAGGAAAAGTCCAAATTCGTAGAGTTTCGTAGTGATTATTAGTCTACACAATTATGATAAGTGATTGAGAAAAGAAGAAACATATGTACGGGTCACTAGACTCATTACAAAATGGGTTATAATGTCAAGAAAAAGTCGAACTAACTTATTTTGATCGGATTATATTGGATCGGATCGGTAATCATCATCATCATCATTTATAACGAAATCGTTAAAAAAAAATTACGAACGTGAAAGATAACATTAAGAAAGAAAACGGGTTGTTGAACTTGAAAGTAAACAGCGTTAAAATGATGTTTATAATTGGTGAAAATCGGTTAAAAAATAATATTAGTTAAAAAAAACTATAATAACTCAAAAATTTCCATTTATTATTTAACTAATCTCTATTTGAAAAATTACTTAGAATATTTTCATACCCAAAGTATCTTTATAACATTTATTAAAAAAAAACCTAATTACAAAAGTGTTATTATTTACAGAACTGCCACTGTATTTTTGTTGGAACATAGCAATTAATTTTTTTGATGAAGAGTTATTTCTTGTGGTAGATTATGTCCGCTATTTAATGATTATGTGTTATTGTAGATTTATTTATACGTTGCAGATATATTGACAAAGTAAGCATCGTGTGTAGTAGATTTAAAAGTGTTTGCAGGTTTTTGAGAAAATCGTCATACGGCGTAGATTTGTTTTGCAGATTTTTATTGGATGGTTGCTGATTTATTATGTACGTTTAGGGGTGTCAATCTGAGCCAGTTCGCTCGGCTCAGCTCAGCTCATGATGAGCTCGGCTATTTTCTGGCTCAGCTCGGCTCAACTCAGCTCAATTATTATATGAGTTTATATTCATAAGCTCAAACTCAGATCATCTAGATCGTGATCTAAATGAGTTAGCTCGCGAGTTATTACAAAATAAATATAAAAATAAAATAATTAAAAATTTAAACTATTATAAAATTCAAAATTAACTTTAAATGTTAAATATTAAAAACAAATCCTAATAATATTGTTATCGAATGCTAAATTAAATCCAATGTCTGATAATAAAAATAAAAATAAAATGATGCAATGATCATCCAAATGGTTGCTGAATCTATTCCACTTGAGAGTCAAAAATTAAAATGTAAAACAAAAAAATAAGTATTATGGATTATTTCTATTTTTGCTTTAGTTAAAAGAGAACATGGTATATGAATATCTCATATATATCTACCATATATAAATAATATTTTAAATCTTAAAAAAAATTGTTCGTAAGCTAGCTCACGACTCATTAGAACTGGCTCGCATAACTCGCCAACTCAATTAAGCTCGATCACTTAACTCGTTTATTAAATGAGCCTAAAAAACATAGTTCGGACTCGTGAAAATCTGAGCTGAGCCGAGTCAGCTCATGAGCTAATGACTCATTTTGACACCCCTATGTACGTTGCAGATATTTTGACACGGTACGAATCATACATAGTAGACTTATATATGTTTGCAGGTTTATTAGGTGGGATGTAGATTTATCAAGAATGACGGTAGATTTGTGTAAGGTATTTACTTTGTTGGAGGTGTAGTAGATTTATTTTGTAGATTTATTTTGTACGTTGCATATATTTGGAGAAAGCAAGGATCGTGTATAGTAGACTTAAAAGTGGCTGCAGGTTTTCGAGGAAATCGTCCTACGGTGTAGATTTGTTTTGTAGATTTTTATTAGAAGTTGCATATTTATTTTGTACGTTGCAGATATTTTACCACGGTACGAATCGTGCGTAGTTGACTTACATATGTTTGCATATTTATTAGGTGGGATGTAGATTTATCAGGAATGACGGTAGATTTATGTAAGGTATTTAGTTGGTTGGATGTGTAGTAGATTTATGTTTTAGATTTATTTTGTACGTTGCAGATATTTTGACAAAGTAAGCATCATGTGTAGTAGACTTAAAAGTGGTTGCAGGTTTTTGAGGAAACCGCCATACGGTGCAGATTTGTTTTGTAGATTTTTGTTAGAATCTGCAGATTTATTATGTACTTTGTAGATATTTTGACATGATACGATTCGTGCCTAGTAGACTTACATATGTTTGCATGTTTATTAGGTGGGATGTAGATTTATCAGGAAAGACGATAGATTTGTGTAAGGTATTTAGTTGGTTGGAAGTGTAGTAGATTTATGTTGTAGACTTATTATGTACGTTGCAGATATTTTGACAAAGGAATGATCGTGTGTAGTAGATTTAAAAGTGTTTGTATGTTTTTTAGGAAGTCGTCTTACTGTGCATATTTATTTTGTAGATTTTTGTTAGAAGCTGCAGATTTATTATGTAAGTTACATATATTTTGACACGGTACAAATGGTGTCTAGTAGACTTACAGATGTTTGCAGGTTTATTAGGTACGATGTAGATTTATTAAAAATGACTGTAGATTTGTGTACAGTATTTACTTGGTTGGAGATCTAGTAGATTTATTTTGTACGTTGCAGATATTTTGACAAAGTAAGAATCATGTGTAGTAGACTTAAAAGTGTTTGCGGGTTTTCGAGGAAGTCGTCTTACTGTGTAGATTTTTGTTAGAAGCTCCAGATTTATTATGTAAGTTGCAGATATTTTGATACGATACGAATCGTGTCTAGCAGACTTACAGATCTTTACATATATATTAGGTGGGATGTAGATTTATTAGAAATGAGGGTAGATTTTTGTACGGTATTTAGTTGGTTGGAGCTGTTGTAGATATATTTTATAGATTTATTATGTACATTTCCGATATTTTGACAAAGAAAAAATCGTGTCTTGTTTGTAGGTTTTTGAGAAAGTCGTTATACAGTGCATTTTTTTTGTAGATTTTTGTCAACAAGCTGATTTATTTTGTACGTTGCAAATATTTTCACAAGGTATGAATCGTGTCTAGTAGACTTACATATGTTTGAAGTCGTCACACTGTGCGGATTTTTTCTCGAAGATTTTTTCTTACAAGTTACAAATTTATTATTCACGTTGCAGGTTTTAAGGCTGTTGGGAGACTGTGTAGAATTGTCTAGTAGATTTTCGTTTTGACGCTGCAGATTTTTGTTTTGCTTACGCAAATTAAGTGAAATTATATTTTTTGTAGAGTTATTTTTTATTTGGTAGATTTATTATGTACGTTGCAGGTTTTAAGGCTATCAGAAAATTGTGTATATTTGTATGGTAGAATTTTGTTTTGACGTTGCAAATTTATTGGTTTCATCGAGTGTGGTTACAGAGATTTAGCAAACTAAAGATTTGCGATGTAGAGTTGTTAGATATTAGGATAGATTTGTGTTTCGTGTAGAGTTGTTAGGTAGTATAGTAGATGTATTTCGTAGATTTATTATGTATGTTGCAGGTTCTTGAGGTTGTCGTCAGACTGTGTGTATTTGTCTAGTATATTTATCTGAAACCATTGTAGATTTTTATTGATTCCATGAGTGTAGTTACGATAGATTTAGTAAAGAAACATTGGTTGTGTAAAATTATTTTATATGAGATTAATTTAGTAGACTTAGTAGATTCGTTGTAGATTTATTAAGTAATATGATAGATTTGTTACCGGTGTTTAGTTTTTAGGCTAAGGGGTAGATTTATTTTGTACTTTGCAGATTTTTTGAGTTAGTATGAATCGTGTGTAGTAGACTTATATAAGCTAGTACGAATCGTGTGTTGAAATTAAATTATTTACTTGCGAATTTTTTAGTTAGTACGAATCGTATGTAATAGACTTTTATTTTGTAATTTGCATTTTCGATTGCATTGTTGAAATTATGATGTTACTTGTAAGATGTTTGGTTACATGATATTTTCTAGAGATTTTTGTTTTAATGGGTTTTGTGTATCCCTTCTCTGTTTGTGTTTATCTCGATTGCTTCAAATCTGTTTGTAATTTGATATAATTTATTTGTGGTTTTAACTTAGTGATTTGCATGTATGGTTGTGTTTATGTTTTATATTCTTCTGAATTATTTTTCTTTCGATTGTCAGGTGAAAAATCATGTGAATAATTTTATATACTACAAAGAAATGAAATGCAATAAGGAGGAAGCTATAAGGACAATGGACATAGTCAAGAGGAAAGTTACAGAGAATGATTACAACGAGGCGAAGAAATTTGCTGAAAAAGCTCAGAATTTATATCCAAACCTTGAAGATTTGAAACAAGTGTCGATGATGATCGATGTTTATATCACGGCACGACAGAAAATAAATCTATCATACAACTAATAACAAGTTTATAATTATGATTGCAACAAATCTACAATGATGAAATTATGATTAGGATTACAATTGCAACAAGTCTACTATGATACTACGAACAGGTCAATAGCCATTGGTTTTTAATAAATCTACCATACAACTAATAACAACTTCACCACCAAATGCAAGTCTACAATATATGACACAAAAATATGCAACTAAACACCGATAACAAATCTACCATCTTACTACACAAATCTACATCGAATTAATTAAGTCTACTAAATGACTCTCTCGGAAATAACTCTACAAAACCAAATTTATTTTGATAAATATGTCGAACTCTTGGAAACCATTAAACCCACAGTGTATTCAGATAAATCTACCAGAAAAAATCTGCAGTATCGGTGGACAGCCTCTGAAACTCGAAATTTATATATCTGCAGTGTCGGTGGACAATCTCCGGTTGACTCTCCTCAGCACTCTCTGAATGACTCTTCTTATCACCTAAAGACGACATCACCGCAACTGAAAAACATATAAAATATTAAACAAATATGCACAACATACCAAAACATCTGCACAACATATGAAATAAAAAAATCTACCAAATAAGATAACCTTAAAGGAAGAATAATTATGCAATGTCAAAAAATCTGCAACAAAATTCAACAAATCTCCCACGAATTCAGAATATGCAGATTAAATCTGCTACCGCATGTGTACCAAAATTACATGTTTCAAACTAAATCTGCAACCTAAATCAAACCCAACTCATTTAAGTGTACAATAAATTTAACTAAATCTGCAACAAATCTACCCATAAGTCAAAATCTGCATATTAAATCTGCTATCATGTGTACCAAATTCACAAGGGATTACTCAACCTTAACCACATTTGTGTGAGGACAATCGAAAATTACATATTTTCAACAAAATCTGCAAACTAAATCAGACCCAAATCACTACAGTCTACAAAGAATTATGGAAAAAAGACAGTTAGGGTTTCAATGTTTTGTTTGAAACCCTGTCTCCACAAAACACACCAAACATATATAACTCGAATTTCATACATGGGTAAAACTAACCGGTGTAGATGCCGGAACAGGATTCGACGACAAAGTAAATCCTAATGATAACACAAAATAGAGAAGCGACGAAGATGATTAACGGAAGAACTCCTAAACTTCGACACGGACCCTCGTCGGAACCAGTTCCGGCAATATCCACCACAACGAACCGTCGTCGGAAGCAATCCTCTGATGTATACTCTCTCTAATTTTTTTGCACACAGAAAAAGAAAGAGGATGAAGAAGATGAAAAGTCCATAAAACCTTTTAATCGAAGAGATGAATCGTTTTTTATTTGTAATTTTTTTCTTAAAATAATATTTAATGGTACGTATTGTAATTTAAAGTTATTACCCTGGTATATATGTCTTTTACTAATATATTTTCATTGTAACATAAAAAGGATTTAGTTTAGTAATAAAGCATAACTTTAGGGTTAGTATAAGTAATTTCTCTAAAATAAAAGAATTATAACAAACTAAAACATAATTATATTTTTAATTCTGTTAGCTTTTTTTTGTTGAAAGAACAAGAAACAATAGAAACTTTGATAGAAATATTAAAAGTATTTTGCTTTTATGTTCTTACCACATTGTCTCTAACATGTAATGAGACATTGATCAAATCTATGATTAAGCTCTCTATGAACAGAAACTCCAAATGTAATCTTACCTTGAGCTTTGTATTTCTTTTCAGTGTCTTAAAGTTGGGTGAAGGCTCATACTAATTGCTAAATCATTCAAAAACAAAATTGATAAAAAGAAGAAAAGACAAAAAGCATGCAACAATACAAAAAAATTGATCAAAATTAAAGAAGACTACATACTTAGCTCTGCTTCATTCAAATGTAGCTGGTTCTCTCTCTCACAGCTAGAAAACACAAAGACTAAGCAAATCCTGGAACAAACCATTGAGTTTTACTTAACGAAGAAACACTCAATCTCTTAGGCCATGTGATTCTACTTGTCGCAAGATCAAAGACACGGCAAGTTTATGATTCGGAAAAAATGTCATCTTCAAGGAAACAAATTGAGCCACTCTTGATTCCATCACCAACGTCTTGTACCGGTGCTGATCTTATTGTAACCCCGTGACCAAATATCAACATCTCCAATAGAATCTACTCTTTCCCATTTGTCACTCTCAAGATTCATCTTAAAAATGTAAAACAAACGTTCCTCTGTATAAATTTTAAACCAGCTCAAGATGATCAGAACCTCTCCTGATTCTCGAATCGCTATTCCCTTTATCCAAATCTGTTCCCCGTGTTGCGGAACAAAGCGAAAAGGACGATTACGATAAATGTTTTCTTCTTCCTTTGGGAAATCTCCAGAGAAATCAACAACCTTGATGTGATCGGCATCAGAAGTATACAGATACATCTTACTGTTTTTATTCAATTCAACCAACTCCTGCAAAGACTTCTCTTCTTCCACTAGTCTCTTGAGTAAACCCTTTGCATCATCCAATTCCAAACTCACAGCATTAACAGAGTCCAAATCCGATCATTTCGCAATCTCCATATGCTACCGCAATTCATCAATCTCGTTATATGTCTCAGTCAACTGCACTTCAAGCTTTTATGCAATTCAAGGCGAGCATTTCTTGGCAGATTCCTCCATGAACAAGACATGTTTTGTAATTTTACAGATAAGTCAAACTTTAACATCCGATGAACAAGACACATATACAAAAATTTAACATCAACGGAAAAGGAACAATGCAGAAAGCAATATTTAAAAAGAGAAGAAGAAAGCAAAAGCATTTGATTCTCTTTCTAAAAGGAAAAAAGCCATGAGATTGTTGAGGCTGCAGATGGATCTTTCTCAACGAGAACCTGTAACAAAGAAAGAAAAAAAAATCCCGAAAACGCAATGCCGTTAGCTCTGAGACACAACAAACCTCCTCTAGCTCTAAGACAACGCAATGTCTCGTTTTCTTCAACCACTGTGTTAAACCGATCTTGCATTTTCTCGTGGTCATCACCCAAATCATCTTCTTGGCGCATCTCCTCTTCTTGGGCACCAAATCTCATATTTTTTAGAGAAATGAATTCTTCTGTTTCTCCCAAGTCAATGAAGTTCCTATTATAATCAATATCAGCTACTCTGTAACCTCTATTCACCAAGGTCACAATTGTAGCAAGATCATCATCTTCTTTATCGACCAAGGCATATAAGTTTGCATCATCATCGAAATTTCCTAGCACGCATATTATTTGAGCATCTTTTGTTATTTCAATAACCCCAACTGCATGAAAAGAAGGTAGTTGTGTGCTTAAATACCTCGCACAAATAAACTCAGAAGGGCTGTCCAACCGAGAAAATGCTGCTTCTAAATTTGGCACGGAAGCCAAAAACCGCAAGTGCAACGCCATAGGAAACCCTTTCAGATTGTATTTTCCCTTCTCCAAAGTAGTATTAGAAACCTCATTTACAGAACTGATTAGAATCCTGAAAGAGTCTTCTCCCCAAGGATAACTTGTCATATTATTTTTCGCTCTTTCGACATATGCTCTCGGAAACTTGCACTTGACCCTCGTGTATCGCAGCAAGAAGATACTCTCAACAAGCAACAACATGGCTAGCCTCAGTTTGCCTTCCTCTGCATCCTCACGTAATGCCTTTATCTGAGCTAGCAAATCATCACAAGTGTGTGTAGCATCATTACATAAGGGCCAGTCGAAGTGGTCTTCTATCGGGGCTTCTTCTTCTGTTTCCAAGCGTGGTAGTCCAGTTACCAAGTGAAATTCTCGTAATCAGAATCTCATGGGTTGCCCATCGAAATGAAACCAAACTTCATCTTCCCGTGTTGTCTTAATCTTTCTTGACAAGAGAAAATGAAGCAATTGTCCAGAAAAACCCAATCCATCTCCTCCTTTCTGTGTACCACCTCCTTTTCGTGAACCCGCTTTGATGATGGGGCCAAGGAATGTGTTTTCCAAGCGAGAGAACAAGGAATCAGAGAGTATCTCTTTAAGCATATTCACGTAACGAAATGTTGAATGGTTATTGACTCCGTCGGACGGTGAATTGACCTCTTCTCCAATCTTGTATCTAATTGGAGGCAATTGTATATGTGTTGGAGTGGCATCAGTCGTTAAACTGTCTTCCATTATGCACCTGCCACAGTCAAAGTTTCAATATTTTTTATTGTACAAACTGCCAATTATCATAGACCTAAATAGAATGTGGTTCAGCTTTGTCAATACTAAGATTAATCGTATCTTATTCCTTTGTGTGTTGTTTTCTTCAGCAATCTTATTAAGAAAATGCTAGTATGGGAAGAAGAAATGCACAAGTCATTTCTATACGATGGTGTAAGTTAAAAACTTTGAGAGACATTAACACACCCAAAGTCGTTTGTTTTCTTTGATTCTTGTGACTGTTTTCTATACTAGAAGACTATAAACTACTCAGGAAACAAGAGGAAGAGGAAAACCCTATTTCTCAGAATAAGAATAACATCAATATCAGCAAATGAAATCGAGAATCCAATATCAAGCTCAGCTCTACAAGCATCAAAACCAATATCAAATTGACAAGTAAAATCCCAAAATCGAATCATCAACTCCAAAACTCTAATTTCTCAAAACCCTATTTCGTGGAAATTTACCCTTTTTGTGGTAAAAAGTTAAGATAAAAAATAGGGAAGAAGGTTAAGTGAGGATATTTTGAAATTTACCTTTCTGAACCGATTTGAATAATCAGCAAATGTGTGGGGAATTTCCTAGAGAGAGAGAGAGAGAGAGCTTCTGTGGTAGGAATAATGAAATGAAGGGTTCTGAGAAATAAGCAAATGGAAAAGTTTTCTCTCGTCCAAGGTAGTTTCTGTGGTTGGAATAATGAAATGAAGGGTTCTGAGTAATAAGCAAATGAAGGCTAAAAACTTAGAAAAAAATATATGGAAAAGTTTTCTCTCGTCCCAAGGTAGTTTCCAACCAATTTGATTTTGAATATCTACCAAGTAATACTACACCACACAAGCCGTAGCCAGAGGAGTTTTCTCCACCTCCGGTGCCGGAACTTAACTTTCCCGACCGGAGAACGCTCATAAAGAAAATGTGTGGGGAATTTCCGAATTTGAATAATCAGAGAGAGAGAGCTGCTGTGGTTCGAATAATCAAATGAACGGTTCTGACCGGTTCAATTTTCAAAATTAAAATCACAAATAATTAGGACTTAATAATAGGAACAACCCAACAAATAATAATAATAGGATTAAGTAATGTATAAATGAATTATGCAAAGTGGATATGAAAATTCTCAAACCGAATGGTATTACTACTTCCCGAACCCCCAAACCGAATGTTTCGAAATCAATTGGACATGAAAATTCTCAAACCGAATGGTATTACTATTTTCCGAATCCGAACATAAATTTTCGAAACCAAATTCGAACCAAATTATAAAATAATTCGAATGGAATAAAAAATTATAAATCAAATTAATCGAACCAAACGAATTTTATGAAATCAAACTGAATTAACCGAACTACCTAACATTTATTAATCAAATAATTTTTCATTAAATATATAAAACTAATTTAAGTATATTAAGTATTTACAATATTAATTAATTAATGTTGTTATATTTTTTTCAAAATTAACTATATAGAACTTGAACCGAAATTTTTTTTATCTCAAAATAAAATAATACAATGATTCTTCTGCTTATGTCCAACTTATATTTCCTCAAATTTTGCAGGGTTTATGCATTTGTTAATTAACCTCATGAGTTGGCAAATGGCATAAAGGCACTTTTCCTAAGAATATTCTATTCTCAATTTCAGAAAGACTAGGGTGTCAAAATGGATTCAAATTCATGGATCAATCCAATCAAATCCATTAATTCAATGAATCAGAAGTTTACATCTTAATGAGTTAATGAATCAAATGATTTGGATTGAAATAAGTTAAATTTAAATGGGTTGATAATTTTATCCATAACCAAACCAATACAAATTTAATAGAATTCGAAAACCAATTTTAATAAAAAATAATATGAATAAATGTATAAACCGTAATGTAAATCGAAATTAACCAACTGAATATGCCTTAATTCACCCAAACACGCATTCTCTCACGATCCGTGAAACCTCTTCCATTCATCGCGATTTGAAGATGAATTCAAGATCGGTGATTTGGACTAGGTATGAGTTCTACGAGATCGATGTCGGAAATCTTCGTGAAGCTTGTGTTTCTTGAAGTTCTGGTGGTTCGTCTTTCTCTACTTTTTTGTCTTATCTTCGGCTTGATTTTTTGTTTGTGTTCCTTTTATCTTAATTTAATTGGAGGTTTGAGCCTTAATGTCCCTAACTGGAACACACGACCAAAGCCTCTGAAAGACCATAAGAACTCACAATTATCATGTCAATTAATTGTTTGATAGTTCATCGCAACTAAGCGAGCTACAATATAATTTTATATTGTAAAATTATTAAATATAGTTTTTATAAATCTACATATTGTATGAGTATATATATGAGTATAACTCATATTAGTTTTACTTTTGGTTGCAAATATTGGTTGCAAATCAATGTAAGTTGGGTACCTGAGTCAAATTCATACATACTAAACACTATTCCAGATTACAAATGCAACACAAACTACACTGCCTAACGTCTGACGCTCTTTTTAAGGTTTTTCCGACTACTGGTTACTTGCAACAAAAAAAAGAGATGAGTAATCAATCATTACTCAGTGAATCCGGCTCCCCTAACATGCATAATTATTCCCACCGTTTGAAAGTGGAATAATCATACTACCAGATATATTACATATTTTCACAATCTTGAGCTATGTTCAATTGAATCACAAGCTAGTGAATCCATACGAAATAATTCCACCACAACTCAAAATGAGTTCAACATGAAAATCATCATGCATTCCATTCAATCACACACATTCAATATAAAGCAAATCAACATGCAATATATTTCATTGAATAATTTAACACCAAACACTATGCAAATCTACATGCATTGAAAAATCAAACTTATATTTAGTCAAATTTAGAGAAATTTACTAAGAACCTCTAAATCATTTTTTACACAACAATTAACTTAAGCATGCATGGAATCCGTTTTGAACAGATCATCGCATGCATAAAATTTTCTGCATAACATTCGTTAGCACAAATACATACACATCAACGGAACTCACTACCATTTACCAATTCAACATGCATAGCCATTTTCACAGATTTTACTTAGTAAAATTCAGAGAACCTATGCATAATCTCGATCAAAATCAAACGTGCATGTACTGTAAAGTAACATGCACTCATGCTCAAACAACACACATCACCGTACTCGCTATTTTTTCGGTTTGAAGGTTTCTAGGTCGAAATAACCATGATCGCCTCCTAATCCGTCAACCGCATCTGAAGCTACAGATAACCGACACTTAGAAAAATTGTAATAAGAAAAATTCTAAGGTCACGGGTTATACAAATCTTACCAACCGATTTACCTATATCCTTGCGGATTATTTCTCCTAAGATTTCGCCATAGCTTCACCTTAATTCACATGTTTTTATATCCCTAACTCTTTGAACACACTCACACCTACCCCTTTTTCTCACTGGAATTTCCCCACAACTTACCCGAAATCACCCATCGTATAGTAATAAAACTAACCTTGTTCGTTTCTGCTTGTTCTGCTGTTGGTACAAAAAGGGGAGGTACATCGTCAGAGAGGTCAACTGTGTCCTTCAACGTATCCTGCATTTGTCCCCAAAAAATTCAAACAAATTGTCAACAAAATATTAGGAAAGTTCTTTAAGCTTAAGAAAGACAAGAGAGTAAACTCGTACGCCATCGTTTGCGTTGGCTGGAGATTGATTAGAGGACTGGATATGATCCACATGTGTTAAATTCATGTTTGTGTCCTCCTCTTGTTCTTCTGTGTCGTCTTCCTCTTCTTCTTCGCATTCTTCAGCTTCCTCGTCTGCTTCTGTCTCATCATCTCCTTCTCCATCTTCTTCTTCCTCGTCTTCAATCTATAACACAACATGATCTATTATTGTCTCCCTTGCTTATGTGTTTTTTCTTCCTCTACGGATTTTATAAAGCGGTTTATAAATCAGTATAAATCTCATTATATAAAGCTTGTTGTATATAAAGCTTCTGGATCATCATCAAGAGGTCCTAGAATGCATGTAACTTGGAGCTCCAAAATGAAATGCAATTAATGTAAATGGTAGTTTAAATAAAATGAAATAAAGAGATAAAAAGTAAAATAAAGACAGAAGAGAAACCTACTTTTCTTAAAGACTCAATGTTTTCTATCTTAGCACATAGAATCTCGTGCATATGAACCCATTGGAAGGCGCAAACTCATCCACATAAGCAAATGACGACTCCAGAAGCGGCACATATGCCAAAAAACCATAATTGTATTGCCATGGGAAAACCTTTCAATGGATAGATAAGATAATAACCATACTTCGGCTAAACTCGATCCATTTTTAAGTTTCACCTAATTCTAAATTCTAATCCTCCATCAATATCATAATAGTTGATGTTTTAGAGAAATTTTTTTTATCAAATTAGATGATTTTTTCAGTTTTCAATACAAAATTAAATATATTTTTATTTGATATGACTATTTACATTATGCAGTTTGATTTACTATTAGTTGAATTGAATATTAGTTGAATTAAATTTAAGTGGATGATAAATGATATTTTAATTTACAAAAAAATAAAAAATTTAATGTTTTCTTAATTTATGTGTAAAATCTTTAAACATCAACTATTATAATACAGAGAAAGTATATGAAAAAGATTTAATTACAAAAAATCGTTTTCTTGATTTCAACCATTTTGTTATTTTATTTTCACATAAAATCCAAATAAAATTGTTTAATTCTGATTTTGTTTCGTAAAAATATAAAACTGAAAAAATCATAAAAAATCTTTTTATTTTGTAATTATGAATTTGCTTGCATTTTAATTTCATAAACTTTTATAACAATCATATAAATATTTGTTTCCATTTCATTCCATCATTTTTTTTATATTCTGAATTTATTTGTATCCAAAATAAAAAGAAAACAAATAAATTTCCTTAGAATTCAGCTCCCTCATCTAGTTAGATTCAAACGGTTAGAATATCTTGTTTGCTTTTATTCTACTGATTTGGTCTTTCTAAGGTACCACCAATAGACATGGTTCCTAAGAGCTTCTACGACAACAAAATAGAATGGAGACCACCTGATCCGAAGGCACCGGACAAGAAAGGAAGAACTTCACAAGGATCAAAGCTACCATTCCACCAAGCAAAAAAATTTATGCCATCACCTCAAATCTTTAAAAGAGGATACGGACCAGAAACCTACCTAGCTTGGACTGCACACATAGATACATGTTTCTTTCACTACCACACACCAGAACATGAGAGACTACCTCAAGTCCTCATTAAACTTTGCGGATAAGCCGCAACATGGTAGGAGGAGGAGGAGCAGGAGTAGAAAGAAGAAGAAGAAGAGCGGTGGGAATACTATAGCCAACCATCACCACGTGGGAAGAGTTCAAGCTGCTCATGGATGAAGATCAAAGAACGCTATGGTAGAAGATCAATCCGCAAGATCATAAAGCGTGCACCACAAACATCACCAAAGAAGGATTTTGATTTGGACCAGCAGCAAGCCAAAAGCGTTGTAAGCTCATCTTTGTCCAAATCTTCAATTATATGCTCGGAAGAAAATATTTCATACAAGAAGAACATGGTGCAAGAAGCATGCCAAGATGAGTTTAAGTTGGGGAAACCCTCATTCATCGAACATAATCACCAAGGAGTGCTCTACAACATGCTCGTTAAGGAGGCACCACCACAACAGATCACACCGAGCCTAAACAGGTCTAAAGGTAATCCTCTGAACCTCCATATACAATCTGATACTTATTCACAGGGTTAGTGATGGCATCTCAAATTGCCGTTAATAGTTTGTTAACAATTCGTGTCATGTATTTTTCTAAGTGCAGATCGGTGTTGTTTTATTTGACTATTTCTTCTTTTTGAATATAATAATTGTTTTGCTATGATATTAATGTTTAACCCATATTTGTTAAAAACATAGAATTATGAAATATTTGACTCTAAACTGTACCATTATATGATCATATGGCAGGAAAAAGCTTAAGCAAAGAGAAGAAACGGGGCAGAGACCGAGAAGCGCGAGACAGAAATTGTGAAGAAGATGTAAAGAGAGATTGTATTTTTCTCTTTCCTTCCTTCTTTTTTTCTCTTTTTGTTTTTTGTGTGTGGGAGAAAATAAATGTGAAGTAAATATTTTTTTTTTAGGTGATTCAATTTTTCAATTTCCCTCCTAAATACTTTTGTTGGATGAATGAAAAAAATGAATATTTTTTATTATTTGAGACGATAAAATAAATATTTTTTATTTTAGTTTAATTTTTTTTATTAAAGTGTAGAGATATCATGATCGAATCTTAAGAAAACAAATGATGGCTTTTGAACGGTTCAAAACACATTCTGAATTGTTCAGAATAAACTGAACACATGGCTTTTGTCTCAATTCCTGAACACGAGGACTCGCTCGTCGCTCCTTCTTTTCGGGATTATTCGCTTTTTTCTTTTACCAGCCATCAAATCACAATGCAGATAAAATCAAAAACCAAAAAAATTACAATTGGAATCGTAGTATTTTCAAATTAGAACCGTAGGATTTTCAAATCGAGACACGAACGGAACAAGAGAAACGAGGATGGGGAAAATCTGGAGAGGAGAAAACACGAACCAGGAAAAAGCTTAAGCAAAGAGAAGAGACAGGGCAGAGACTGAGAAGCGCGAGACAAAAATTGTGAAGAAGATGAAAAGAGAGATTGTACTTTTCTCCTTTCTTCTTTTTTTTTTTCTTTTTTTTGTATGTGCGTGTGGGAGAAAATAAATGTGAAGTAAATATCCTCTCTTTTCCAGTGATTCGACTTTTCAATTTTCCTTCTAAATATTTTTGTCGGAAGAATGAAAAAAAAATGAATATTTTTTATTATTTGAGACGAGAAAATTATTTTTTATTTTAGTTTAATTTTTTTTTGATTAAAGTGTAGATATATCATGATCGAATCTTAAGGAAACAAATGGTGGTTTTTGAATGGTTCAAAATAAATTGAACACATGGCTTTTTATCTCAGTTCTTGGACACGTGGACTTGCTCGTCGCTCCTTCTTTTCGTGAGTATTCACTTTTTTTCTTTTACCAACCATCAAATCACCATGCAGACAAAACCCAAAAAATCACAATTGAAACCGTAGGATTTTCAAATCGAGACACGAACGGAACAAGAGAAACGAGGATACACGAACATAACAAAAGAAACGAGGATTAAAGCTGTCAATTCGGACTAAAGTCTGTAGATCGTAGTCCGGTCCGCCCTATAATCAAGCGGTTTAGGACTTCATTTTTCCTATCCGCGGTCTAGCAGATTGAGACCGCCACGGTTTGCGGTCTGTAGCGGATTGGTACATGCGGTTTATGGACTTTACCACAGACTCATAAAGAAACTTAAATATTAAAACTAAAATAAATATTTTGCAACTGTTTTACTTCTAGGATTTTGACTTATGAAGTCATTTCAGGTGGAAGAAGAACATCTTAGTTACTTCTCTTGTTTTCAAACTCATGAAGTTATTTCTCAATCTGTTACTTGATACTTCTCTAACTCTCTTGCTTATGAAGTTACTTCTTCAATCTTCATTACTTGATACTTCTCTAATTTTCTTGCTTCTGAAATTTCTCTTTTAATCTTCAAACTAGATTTTGATCCACACCAAGCGCGAGATTAAATGATTAAATAGGTCGACGAATATTTAAACGTATATAACAAAACATATGATTTCTAATATCTATAAACGTACAAAATGATATATATTGTGCATAAATATAATAAAATTAAATACTTTTGATCAAGTATATGCTAATGTCATTAGTTTTAATATTTTTATGTGTAAATTGATTAAAAATATGCAATTATTATTTATTTCAATATCTTTTAAGTGTAAAATTGATCTTCATTTTTTTCCGTCTAAATTGGTCTTCATAAAAATAAAAACTTGTTAATATTATCATAAAAAATTTTAAATATTATATTTAAATGAGTTTAAATTTGTAAAACATGTATTAATGAGTTTATGTTATAAAATTAATGAGAATATATAGAGATTTCCACTTTGGCATATATTTTTAATTGAAATGTTCTGATTCGTTAAAATTAAATTATGTGTCCCTTAAATTGTTCATTGAGTGACACATTGGATTTTTCTCTCTAATGTCTCCTCTATTAATATATATAGGATTATTAGTTGGTTTTTATTTATGGTTATGGACACTAAGTTATAGTTATGGTTCCTAAGATCAATTGAGAACAAAAAGTTTTTCGTTCCGATTAAATATTAGTCCGCGGATTGATCCGCATATTCGCAAACCTTAAGCGGTTTGGATTAGGATTTTAATTTTTAGTACCGCAGTCTACCGCAGACCAGTCCACCAAAATCCAGAGGAAAAAAAACCGCCGCGGTGCGGATTGATAATCCGCAGATTCATCCGAATTGACAGTAATAATGAAGATACATCAAATTTGGAGAGGAGAAAACATGAACTAAGAAAAATTTTAAGTAAAGAGAAGAGACGGGACAGAGACTGAAAAGCGCGAGATGGAAACTATGAAGAAGATGAAAAGAGAAATTGTACCTTTCTCCTGTCTTCTCTTTTTTTTTCCCCTTTTTTGTTTTCTGTGTGTGTGTGGGAAAAAATAAATGTGAAGTAAATATCCCTATTTCCCGGTGATTCGCCTTTTCAATTTCCTTCCTAAATACTTTTATCAGAAGAATGAAAAAAACGAATATTTTTTATTATTTGAGACGATAAAAGAAATATTTTTTATTTTAATTTAATTATTTATTAAAGTGTAATTTGGAAGGAATGTAACTAAATTAAACATAGAATATTCTATTACCTTTCCTTAGTTAAGGTAAATTTGGTTGATTGAAGTTAAGGTAAATTTGGTTGATTGGGCAACAAAGTTTAGTGGGGCAATAGAGATTTTTTCATTGGGTGCAAATTGTTTAATTCCTCATATATCTTAAAAGATCTTAAAAATCTAATGGTGGCAATTTCCCCACCTTAATCAACTTAGATTCGCCCTTGATTACAATGTTGCTACTACTAATCATTTTTAGTGCCAAATTAAGCTGACTTTACCATTCGTCCAATGTTTTGATACATGCCACCAATGAACAAAGCAAGCAAATTATAAAGCATGTTCTGATGATAATGAGTAAGTGAAGAACTTACATAAAAACAATGTGCTAGATCAAATCGTTGAAGACATCATGCACCGCTTAAAAACGAGGTTAAACCTCTATGAATTAGATTATGGCAGCTCGATACATAGAGCTTGTGCAAACAATTTTTTGGTAATTAAAATCTTAGATGCATATGGATAAGATAGAGATTAAAATGATCAACTATACACTTCCAATTATTAGACTTTCAATGATAAATACCTCTATGATTGAAAAAATATAAAAGTGGATATAATATGTTAAAGCCTTTCCATCTAATATTTTTTTGAAATGAAATTTCCATCTAATATTACATACAAACTAACATTGAAAATTGTGTTATCCCTTTCTCATAGCAACTTAAACAAAACAAACATATTATGCATATTTGGTTAAAACAAAAATTAACCTTTTGTGAGTTGCTCTTCATCGTTATGGTATTTTTGATCTTGTTCCACTCTCGGTTTGTCTCATTTTTCATCTGTGGCTACATTAAAACCACAAAATTAAAAATAAATCTCCACAAACAGAAAAAAAAAGAAAAAAGAAAAAGAAGAAGAAGAAGAGAATTACTATTACTTATTGGCTCTAACATGATTTCTTGCGTGACTTTACATTGTGGTTCCGCCAGATCCGATTTTTGAACCCAACCCCCTACCATGGTCTTTGATTATGGTGGTAACTTCTTGGTTTGTATCCCAAAAGCATCATAAGTAATAATTTTATGATTTTAGGATTATAATTTTAATTTTTTTTATAATCATATAATTTTAATTTTTTATATAAATTATATAATGAATGTATTTTGGTAATTTTATGTTAAACTACAACCGCACTTATGGTCAACCAGTCATAAAAGTTTAGCAAATACATTTTTATTTTAACCGCTAATCGCTCGATAACGCTTGAAACCGCAATTATCCGCTTTCGCAAACTCCCGCAATCGCACTTGCACCCGCTATATTTAAACCAGCCAGACCTTAAGACGAAGGCCAAAACTCTCTAGGAAAAACATCTGTAGAGAGAAGCAGGTGAAACGAGTAAGATCTAGAAGGCTAAGAAGTGAACAAAGATGCAGGGACCGACGTCGGTGCTAAGGGAGACGCGGAACGCCGTTCGATGATCAAAGACAGTCAACGATGATAAATAAGAGAGAAGGCGGAGAAAGGTAAGAGATAAGGCGGAGTAAGATGAGAGATAAGAGAGACAATTTTTACTTTTTTTCTTGATCAGTGTCTTAATAACCAAGATTTTTAAATCGAAATATTTGCTATAATAACCTAGAAACTATTAGAAATAACCAAAATATCCCATTAAGATTTAAAAATTTTGAACAACATTTTTTCCCCAAAAATATATTTTGCATATTTAGATTCTAGCATACCATTCTTTTGGCAGATTATGTGGATATTTGGCATAGACTTAGATTCCAGTCTACTATTATGCCAATCTTTTGGCAGATTTTACGAATATTTGGTAGACTCTTTGAGTATTTGAAAGTTTTCCAAAATTATTGGTAAACTTAGGTTCCAGTATACCAATCTGTTATATTTCGGCAGATTCTACGAATATTTGGCATATACTGCAAGTATTTTAATGATTTCACAAAAGCTTGCCAAACTTACTAGTACACTTAGATTTGTATCTGTTAGTCTGCCATTCATTTGGCAGACTCTATGGATATTTGGTAAACTCTGCAAATATTTGGAGCAGACTAAAATTAGAAAATGGCATACTCTGCAAATATCTGGCAAACTCTTTAAGTATTTGGCAGATTTTATGAAAATCTTCCAACTTACTGGTAGACTTAACAAAAATCTTTCAACTTACTGGCAGACTTAGAGTTTAGTTTGCCAATATGCCTTTTTTTCTTGCAGACACTATGAATATTTAGCAGACTCTACGGATATTTGGTAGATTCTACGGATATTTGGTAGACTCTGTGAATATCTGAAACTTTTCGAATATTAGGCAGACTTTACAAAAGTCTTCCAAATTTACCGGCAGGCTTAGATTTCAACATAATAGTCTGGCATTCATTTGACATATTCTACTAGTATTTGTTGAAATTATCTAGGTTTTAACGAAGTAAATGTGGTGATCGTTATAAGGAACTACAGTTTTTCTTACGCACATCATTATTCTATCATTTCAGGTTATAATTTTTACTAATTTTATCAAGTGTTTACGTGATTAATATTTATCATAATTAGACCCAAAAAAATTGTATAAAATTTAAAAATTGAAGAAATTTGATAAACATTTATTTTGAAAAGTAGGTAATTACAACTAATTTTCACAAGAGATAACAATAATGATATATATAGAAAAAACATATAGTCCGTGAATAATGTAAATCATTGTTTTATATCTTGATAAATCAAAATCTATACAAAGTAATCGGGCATAGCAAGATTCTCTGCTAATACAAAATAAAATTAGCTAAAGATAGCAAATTAGATGGAGTACATATGTGGTTGCACATAAGAAAAACGATGGAAAAAATATAAGGTCCAAGGAAAAAATATAAATAATTGTTTTTAACTAATTGACAACCATTATTCACTGACTACATTTTGTTCGTTTTACTTTCTCTTTTTATAGAAAGCCAAAAATCTATACATACAACAATTAGATGATTGAACACAATATAAGTATTCCATCAAAATAAAAAGGTAGAAATTAAGAAATAAAAAGCAACCATGGCTAAGGGTGCAAATGTCGTTGGTTTCACCACTATTTTGATGATCTTGTTGATTTCAACATCGATAGGTAGGGATGAGACGATTCCGGATATCCTGAAATTTTAGGATATCCGGATCCGAATCCGTCAGATCCGCGGTAAAAGTATCTGGATTCAGATCCGGACGCTCCGGATATCATAATTTTCGGAGCGGATCGGAGCAGATCCCGGATCGGATCTCAGATTCCGGATAATAATTCCACCCCTATCAATAGATAATGCATATTATGACAAATGAATCTCACAAAAAGCCTTTATTTGTTGTTTGTGTTAAATTTTAATTTAGGTTTAGTTTTATTTTTCTCAAATGAATCCCATAACTTAAGTTTTTATTAAACCATTTGATAATTACAAATATATATACCAAACTCAAACGAGTTATTAACCTTTGTTTACGTTTGGAATTTTCCTTGAAAAAGTAAATTGAAAATACTTTTAACTTTTAAAAATGTGATTTTTCTTTTCTTTTCACTTGTAAACGTAAAGATTGATGTATGAAAAAAAGTCGAAAACCATATGATTTGTAAATCATATAAGAAAATGTTTCTCTCGTAAGACCTAACTAACACTAAAATATGTATTTTAGTCAATGAGATTTTAAATATTTCTTACTCATTGGTCATATTAACTCCATCAAAAATGCCAGGACAAGTTTGAATTAAAGTAGATGAATTGAAAGGTCGAGGTAGACCAGGTCCAGGTCCAGGTGAATTGAATTTACAGAGTGGTGTAAGCGTTGTATGCAACTTAAGACAGTACCAAGCAAGACTGCGCCACAAGGAAGTTGTAAGATAGATAATGGTGGCGAATTATGCAATACTGTTTGCAAAAATGAATAATGTTAAAATTGTCCGTCGTAGAATCGTGCAATGTAATTGTTCTCATAATTTGTAATAGTTAATATCCTAGCATTACAAAAAAAAAAACAAACACCATTTACTTGGGAAATGTTTACCGTCTAAAGTGACAGAAAATATAGCTTGCTTATGTAGTTTTAACAATTGCTACTGTAATGAAAAGGATATATTTTGCGAAAAGCGGTGTTCTAGATCACGATCGGTCCTGACCTAAAGCCCAATAAATAAGGGATTTAGGCGTTATTTTGCAAGAAATGCTTTGTAAACTAGCGGTTGAGTCCAAATGTGATGATGTATATTGTATAGGTCGCGAGTTCGACTCTTGTTTTTTCTTTTTTCTTTTTTTACAAGTGTTGTTTATGGACTTAATTTTTTTTTTTTTTTTTGCTTTGGGCATCATTACACACAGGCCAACTCTGTTCTGGATATAAATCCAAATAAATGAGAATAGTATCTAGCGACGAGGAAATGGAATAAGATTTGTTGACTCTAGTGAAACAAGTGTTTTTTTATCAAGTTATAACGTTTTTTGAAGTGTTAGAACTTTTTTAAACGTCGTAGTCATTAATAAAGAAGTATAATATTAACTAATGCTGGAAACGGTTTCAAGTATTAAACGAACCAAGTTCTGTGAAGGGGTTGAGTGGTCCATCAAGGTGGATTTAGTTTATAAAACACACAAAAAACTATATTGTGGTAAAAGTTATAATTCTTATTCGAGTAGATCATAACATAATCGCGAATTTTTTTATAAAAAGGTTTGGAAATTTTGATTTTTTGTCGTCGTCTACAAAACACACGCGTACACTACCAAATTTCAACATGGATTATGATGCCTCACTTCTCTTCCCACACTTCATCGGCCATACCTAAAACTAACATTGTAGTATACTTCCAACCCAATGTTTAGCAGATGAGATTCGTATTTAACCGGAATTGGATGGTTAAAACCAGTCCGGGATAGTAGATTCCCGACACCAGCGAAATCTCTACAAAAAACTCTTGTCTTTGGTACGCATTGGAAGTTGCCGTTTCGGTTCATCGCTTTCGATTTTTTTTTAAAGAACTAGATTTTTCCACCGGTTTGCGTTCTTCAATTTGTTTGAGCAATTTTTTGAAAACTAGACAAGATGATGAGAACCGAAATAGCACTCGGATCATGTGTCAACCCGATTCAATCGGTCCAACCGAGTTTACAACTTAAGAAAATGACATTTCTACCATAATATAATTGTGAAATTTTTTATAAAGAGGTTTAAAAAAGTTGTTTTTTTTTTATGGCCGTCTACAAATCACCCACATACTACCGGATTATGATGCCGCACTTCTCTTCCCACACTTATAGTAAGATGCTCCAACAACAATGATCCATCAAGTGGAGATTACAGTTTCATATTAGAAACTCAAGGTTCCCCTGGGATTATATTTTTAAGGATGCTCCGGACCATTGAAAAAAAATAACAACATAAGTGTGTTATATATGCTTATAACATAATTCATCCGATTAATACGAACATTGTTCTGGCACGGAGATTTAAAATATGGCGAAGAACATGTGGGTTTTCAACGGTAATTGTTTGTTTGATAGGACTTGTATTCTCACATATCGACAACCCGTCATCTACGTATCGGCGGAAATTTTTCTGGAATCCACTAGAACAGCTCAAACTCGAGTTCTCTTTCTATAAGTGTGCACTCTCTCTGTCTCTCTAGATCCGTAACAACTTCTCTGGCTCAGATCGAGATAAGAAATTGGGAAGAAGAAGAAGCTTTATAACTTAACTTCACTATAACAATTTCTCACACGTGTGTGACTAATAGATCTTTTACTTAAAAGTTTTAAACCCTCTTCTTCCCTTAGAGAAAAACTTGAGTAGAGGACACAGATTCTTCACCAGTTAACCTATATACAATGTGTTTACTTAGCTCGATAATATAAACGCAAATGTAAACGTAAAAATTGGGTTTGAAACGATCAAACCTATACTCTTGTCCTTATTTTCGCATTCTCGGAATTGTTACCCTTCGAAACTTCGCTATTAAAGAAAAACATGAAATCTACTGACGAATTTCCTTCGTAAAAAATCATTCTTAAATCATTAAAAGATCAACACTAAAAACAAGAAAAGAAACAAACAAAAAAAAGCCTGCAAAGAAACAAAATACTTCATCAAGATTGAAGAAACCTACTTAAACAAAGAAGACTAATAAGCAACTCCTGGAACAAACCACTGAGTTTCATTTATATAGAAACGTAATTTCTTAGGCCACACGATTCTACTTGTCGCAATATCGAAGACACCACAATCTGAAGCACGTTCCTCATGATCTTGATGATCTGGCCAAACATCATCTTCAACGAAACATATTATATCACTCTTGATTCCATCACCAAAATCTTTAACCGGTGCATTTACCGTAACACCGTGACCAAAAATCAACATCTCATTATCTCCAGTAGAATCAACCCTTTCCCATTTGCAACTCTCAAGATTCATCTTAAATACGTAAAACAAAAGTCTCTTTTCATATCTCACTTCTCGTAAGCTCAAGATGATCAAAACCTCTCCTGATTTATCAATAGCTATTTTCCTCTTCCAAGTGTATTCCCACGGTTGCTCGTCGAAGCGGAAAGGACGATTCCAATACGGGGTTTCGGTTATTTCTTCTATAGGGAAATCAGAGAAGTTGAAGATCTTGATGTGTTGATCACTTGTGAGCACATACAGCTTACTGTTCTTATAAGCCACGTCCAAAAAACCCGAATCGGTGCCTCGGGGTTTCAAATTCGTCCACGAATCATCTCCTCTCTTGTATGAGAATAAGTAATGCTGTCTGAAAATCCAAGCAACCACATAATCCCCTGTTGTCTCGTTTATCCACAGAACAGCTGAGTTCTTCCATTCGAGGATGTCTTTCGACACGTTATCCATACGAGAAGGCCCGACAAAGCGTCCATATCCCCAATCATACGTCCCACCGCCACTTCCTCTTTCGAATCTCACTTGTCCACCACGAATTGGCGAATCCATCGATGGAAGATTGATTCTTTTGCGTGTTACGAGGTTCAATAGATAGAAATCAAGATTAAAATCAATCATCAGAAGCCAATTCCCGGAGCTAGCCATACAATAGCTTGGCCTATATAAAAAATCTTGTCCGGCAAGTTTTCTTGTGTAAATCTTGTCACGTTCGGGATGGAACAACCTCAAGGAATGACCTTGGTGTATGATCCGTGATGGACACGGAGGCCGATTAACGCATGTTTTCCAAGCGGAATACCAACCTAAACAAACAGTTTTTGCTCGGTGATGATCAATAGGGCTCAAGGTTTCGAAGATCTTTCGCAAAACTTTGGGACAAAGCTTGGACCAATCGATAGATCTCTCCGTCTCCATGTCTACGATTACCTGCCGAACACTAGGGTTTGGTTTTGATTAATTTCAAGCAATTACAATTGACAAATAAGAGAGACGATATGTTAACAAATTAAAAGCAAACGAAACAAGCAAACCAAAAATATATATAAAATAATGGTAAACGGAAGGAGATTACCTATGGTTTCTGAAGAACAAGACTTGAAGAGAGCGATGATGACAATAGTTTATGCCCACGTCTTATTTAAAAGAATAAACATGCCTAAAGTGAATTCTAGAAAATATACTATTCGGATACTTTAGAGAAAAATGTAAATATATATATATATATATATATATATAAAGTTAATAGAAATCCATATCAATCCATGACAATCAATAATAATCCATTAGAATTTTTATAAAAATCAATAACAATCCTTCGATTCCGCAAAATAGTGTTCGAGACGAACTCTTGTTTCACTTTTCAATTCTTGTTTCTTCTGAAGATGAGGATATATATTGGAAATCATTTTTATGAAAATTATAAGAATAGAATTCAATATATAGTAGGAAGCCCATATTATGTTGCATATGAATCATTGAAACGTAATTCATGACTAAATCAGATGTCTGGAATATTGGTGTCATCAGCTTACATTATTATGCTTTGTGGAAAAAAAAAATCCTTTTGGGATGAGACACGAAACAAAATATTCAATGAGTTCAACAAAGTTAGGTGTGTTATATTTAGGGGAATTTGCTAAATTAGGACAAATTAACACACATATTGTCCCAATACACCTTTTTCGATTTTTGTCATTTTTTGTCTATATTACCTTTAATCAAATGTAAATAATTAAAAATAAATGGTTTTGAAATTTTTAAAAAATCAGAAAATTATAAAAATGGAAAAAATAATTTATGTGAATAAATTGAAATATCATTTTTGGAAAAATCAAAGTTAAAAAATATTTTTTAAGTTCGTTCTACGTCTTCCAGAATTCGCGTTCTAGTTCTACGATACTTCTACGAGTCTGTAGAATATTTGTTCTGATTTTTGATCTATATCTACCAAATGTAGAATTTGAGTTCTAACACCTGCTCTGTGTTCTACTATTTGGTAGAATATGTTTTCTACTATTTTCTCTAAACACTACCAAATCCTGAATACGCATGCTACCATTCTTTCTATCTTCTGCCGCGTTTAGAATATAAATTCTACCATTCTCTCTATCTTCTACTGAGTCCGGAATATAAATTCTACCGTATTTTCTATCTTCTTCCTTAAATCTAGGATCTATAGTTAGTGAATATTCTACCAAATCTAGTTTCCAAAACCGACGATTTTGAAGATATTTTTCTTCTTCTTCGTTTCTTCTAAGTTCTATCAAGCAATCTATAGGTCTAGGGTCGGATTTGGTGGAGTTTGGATGATTCTGGGGCTAAAAAGGAAAGTAAGAATTTGCCTTTTTCGTCTGGGAAGCAGATGGATCGATCTAGAATTGGATGGATCGATCTAGAATTGGATGGATCGATCTGGCTCAATCTGGAAAATTCTTGTGCGCCAGATCTGTCTGGATGGATCGATCCAGGTTTGGATGGATCAATCTGGACTGGTCTGGAAAATTCATGCGCGCCAGATTTGTCTGGATGGATCGATCCAGATTTGGATGGATCAATCTGGACTGGTCTGGAAAATTCATGCGCGCCAGATTTGTCTGGATGGATCGATCCAGATTTGGATGGTTCAATCTGGACTGGTCTGGAAAATTCCTGCAAACCAGATTTGTTTGGATGGATCAATCTAGATTTGGATGGATCGATATTTCTCCTTCTGGTCTCATCTCCTGCACATGCTTCTTCTACTCGCTAGATTGACATATCTTCGTTAAAAATGGCATAACTTTCTAACCGTTGATCGGAATGACTTCAAACCACCTCCAAATGAAAGCTAACTCAAGTGGCCATCTTGTCTCCAAATTTCATCACAATCCAATCAAGGGAAGCCTTTCAAATAATACCAGGTTTTTAAAGCTTTATCATGATCCCACATCTTCATAAGTCCAATTGCACCCGAAATTCCGTGTTTCCTCCAAAACCTCAGTATGACAAACCAAGCGAAATTATTTACTAAACCGAAAGGAGAATTTTAATTGAACTGAATGGTTTAATTACTAAACCAGAAATGTGATGTATAAGTTTACGGTTTGTCATACTGAGGTTTTGGTTTGTCACGTGACTCATCGTAAAGGTTTTGATTTCTCAATGGCAATCTCAAACGAAAATTAAAAACATTTTTCATCTAAAACGTGAATACTGAATAAGTAAACAATAGTCGATCTCAATCAACATCTACAACATCCGAGTCAACATGCGTAGGAGGAGGTATATACTTTGACATTCGATCAATCAACAAAGGATCATGTGCCGCTTTGAATAGGTCAATTACAATCTTAAATCGAGCCTCTTTAATATTGTCATCGTCCAACAGAGAAAAGTCTAGTCCAAGCATGTGACACTCAATGAATTTCAACGCATACACTCCGCAATCACAGCTACTCTTATTTAGTCTACTCTTCATCGGCACATAGGTGACTAAATATTGACCTATATTCAAATGTTTCTTGTTGGCAGGTGATTGAACTGCTTTCACAATACGAGGGATGAGGACTTCGAATGCTTCCACTTCCTTGATACGTTTCTTGCCTGAACAATCAAAGACATCTATTGTTCTTTGGACAAAATTGATGCACAACGAGATCCAGTGGTTACCGTTGACATACACTGGAACGTAGATACGATCAACCTCTACATCCCACACTTTTTTTGTTCTTCCATGAGCTGGAAGCTCACCGTTCCCGTAAGCTAAGAGACAACTATCCTGCTGAACGTTGGCACAACAATTTCTGCTTCCGTCTCTCTGCCCCATGATCACGAAGCTTTTTCTTACCCCTCCCCGAACCAGAGCCAGAGCTATCTTCTGCGTATGGAGTTCTAACATCATCAGCAGCATCAACAATCTCATTCTCTACCACTAGCTCCTCTAGCTCAGGAAGTTATAAAGAAGTCTCAATAGGTTCTTTAAATTCTCATATCTGCTCACTCCAGTCTTTTGCAGCTCTAATAAAAGCATTTAAACGATCAACTCTTTCATCTCTCATTTTGTCCCCCCGTAAAAAGTCAGCAGACTCAAATACATCGAAATTCCAGGTAGAAGAGATGTATGGATACAGAACACCCTACAAGAAAGTTATAAAACGAGGTTAGGATCCAAATGATACAGAAAGTTACAAAAACAAGGTTAGCATAAGTAAAAAATAGAAAGTTACAAAAAAAAATAGTACAATTACTCACTTATGATCCGAATGAGGACTCTAGTTGTCTGATTTCTTCATACGAAACCTTTGTAGCTCCTGACCAGTTAGAACATCTAGGACCTACACTGAAATCCTCATTGAGTTTTCGGCCCAACATAACCCCAAAGTCCGGAATAGCTTCCATAATCCAAATCTGAAATGCGTATGAGAAACCATCCAAAACATAGCTATTCTTCTGAGTCAATTTCTCCCTAGCTTTCTTGATCGAATCCACTAGATGATCAAATACATGAAGACCCCATGGATAAGTCCGTAGCTTATCAATATCCATCACCAATTTGATGTAGGTGTGTGAGATAGCAACCTTCTCATCCTTGGCAAATAACAAACCGGCAATAACACACAAGTACACCAACCGCAACCTGTCCACACGCTTCCACTTGTTAACACCTTTTATGTGCACCTCCTTTATCATCTTTATGCAAATATTACCGCGTGTCTTTAGCAACTTACTCCAGAAACCCATATCATCTACCCACTCCTCAAAGTCGCAACTGTCATCTTTCTCGTACTTGAGCCCAGTCACTGCGTAGAATTCTTGCAAAGAGAAGCAAAGAGGCCTCCTAGCAAACACAAACCAAAGCTCATGCAGTTTGGCGGTATCAAGCTGCTTACACATGAAGCTGTGTATCAATTTCCCCGAGTATCCAAGACAATTTTCATAAATTGCCAGAATCTAAGCAAAGATCGGATCTCTCTTCACTTCAGCGTATTCATCTGGCAGCAGCTTCTTCAATGTCTTGAAAAGTGACATTTTGTAGCTGTTGTTGATCTTTACAACTTCTGGTTCATGTCCTTCGCTAAAAAGGCGTTTTGGCAACTCTACATCCATACCTACAAAGAATGAAAACAATAGAATATGAGCAACACATTATGATAAAGAAAACCTTTAATTATAACACTCTAAATTAGACAATCTTTAACTCAAAATTAATCTCTATTAGCAACCAAATAACCTCTACACTTATACAATCCACACGAAAAAAACAATCATAAACCAAGATAATTAAACAAAAGTTATATGTACTGTCCAAGAGAAATAAACAACATTGTTTAACGAGCATTGTTAGATTCATTGATTTAAACGGTTTTGTGTTATCTAATTCATATTTTAAGGAAAATTTTTTTACCCCTTTGATTCTCTTGCTCTTGGGTCCTCTAGCTCTCTTCTTGGTAGATTGGTAAGTCAATTTCCCACCTTTAAGAAACCCAAAATCAGCAAACTCTTAGATCTCAAGTTTTGAAAAATCTTTGACGAATCACTACTACACATATTAGAGCGGAGGTACTTACGAGGAGTTTTGACGATTCGGTGTTGGTTGGACTTGGTGGCGTAAGAGTGGCGGAGGAGGATTTCAGCGGAGGAGAATTTCGGCGGAGAAAACGAGGAGGAGGAAGGATGAAGAGGAAAGTCGGAGGAGGAGGAAGGATGAAGAGGAATTTCGGAGGAGGAAGAAGACGTCGCCGAGATTTCAAACGCCGTCGACGAAGAGACGCCGAAGAATATGGTATCGTCGGCGGCAGATGCAGAGAAAACGAGGAGGAGGATTTCGGCAGAGGAGAATTTCGGCGGAGAAAACGAGGAGGAGGAAGGATGAAGAGGAAAGTCGGAGGAGGAGGAAGGATGAAGAAGACGACGCCGAGATTTCAAACGCCGTCGACGAAGAGACGCCGGAGAGTATGGTCTCGTCGGCGGCAGATGCAGAGAAAAAAAGGAGAGAAGAAGAAGAAAGACACGAAACCCTTGTTTTAGTTTTAGTTTTTATTTTACCATTTTTTCTATTTTTTTTTTAAAAATAACTTTAAAATAATTTTTATATTTAACAAAAAATATTTTTTAACAATATTTAAGGGCAAAACCGAATTTTCTTCTAATGAAATCCTAATGAGACAAAGTTATGTTAAAAAAAGTTTATTAGGACAATAGTTGTGTTAATTTGTCATAATTTAGCAAATTCTCCTTATATTTATTTGTAACATAATTGATTCGATCAAACCGAACATTGTTATGATATATTTGTAATTGTTTGTTTGACATGATATGTCTTATGATATATAGACAAACATAATTAACATGTATTACAATTCATTATGACAAATCACTTGTACTGTCATATGTTTTAAAGGTTTAGTTTCATATTCTCTTCAATATATTTTTTTTTTATTGAAGAGAAATAATTCAAAATATTTTATTATACCATACAAAAATATAGTATCCTCTATTTTTGGGAGTGTCTCCTGGAAATCAGGACCAAATATTCCCATAGATCATGTGGTATATTTGGAAAGCACGAAACGACAAGATTTTTCGAAAATTGGATATAGATCCATATGTTGTCCTGTGAAATGTGGAAACAGAGGCTTTAGTTTGGGAGAAGGCTCAATCGGAGGAGCCCCATACTCTAATGCCAGTTGACGGGCAACAAAGGGGAGCTCCAGTATATACAAGCTTGAAATGCTATATTGATGGCTCTTGGAAAAAATCGGATAAATATTCAGGCTTCGGATGGTACGTTTTTCAAGATAAAGGCACAGAGATCATGATGGAAGCCCGAAACATGCGACGAAGCCTTTCTCCACTACACACGGAGATTGAAGCCCTAGGATGGGCCATGCAATGCTTGATCGATATGCAACAGATGGAGGCAGCTTTCGCAACAGACTGCTCTGATTTGGTGAAGATGGTGTCTACAACGACGGAGTGGCCGGCGTTTGCAGTCCATATTGAATAATTACTGAAGCTAAAGGAGAAGTTCTCTGATTTTTCTCTATCTCACATTCCGCGCACTCTCAATTCCAAAGCCGACCGGCTTGCAAATGGTGTCCAAGTAGCTATTTCTGATATGATTTATGTAAACTCATCACCACCGATTTGGATAACCGAACCATGGTAAAATAGTTTATTATTCTGAAGACCAAACAAAAAAAAAAATCACATCTAACATTTTATTTCCCATAAAACACTATATATATACTATATAATAAATTATACAAAACAACAAATATATCAACACTTTATATAATAACGAGTTATGTATTTTGATAATGTGTTAAATTATATAGTTTACCATATACTAGTATTGTTTTGATTTTTTATTTAGCCTGTTAATTCAGTTACAAAGTAACTTATAAAAAGAATTTGCGAAGATTTTGTTTTTTAGAAATTGCATTTGATTCAATCAAGACTCTAGTATACTCTTTTTTTGTCAACGACTCTAGTATACTCTTTTGTCTCTTTTTTTTCTTATCAAACTAAATTTTATAGATTACTTAAGCTCCAACCATGGAGGAAATGTTAAAGTCTATCAAAGAAGACATTGGTAAGAACTCGGCTAAAATATATGCCGTGTAAAGTACATGAAAGATAGAGATAGAAGAAAATGATCCTAAAAGACAAAAGAAGTCATGTAGGATGCTTTTCCGCTCATTGACAACACCTCTAGACTTGAAAAGTTTGACAAGAGAAATCGAGTTCGTGAACACATTGAGGTGTCGGAACTCTATAGTTGAAGCGGCTAAAATTGCAGCTTTGATTGCGAACGTCTCTGCTCCAAGCAGAAACACCTTCGACTCCATGCTCCCTATAACAATTTCACTAAACACAAGTGAAGAATTTGGGAGGAAACTAGACTCCATAGAGGAGAAATCATGCCATTGAAAGCACAAACAAATTAGATTCACTGGAGAGATACACTTAACAGGAGATTTCTTCCCAATATGCCACAAAGGGATAGTAACCAACCTCAAAGCAACTACTGTCATAGTGACAACGGATCGGAACCTGCATACTGCAGTAAGGCATCACACAAAGGCTATAAGATTGCCCCCGGAGGGCACAATAAAAGTAACAAAAGAACCCGATACACACGGGTCTAAAGAAGGCACAACGTCATTGATACTTAGACTCCAGAACATGTCTAAACCTGCAATTCCTTCATCCAAAGGAGACTTCAGAGCTACTAATTGTGCAACAAAAGCTGAAGCAACAAAACGCCGAGTTGACGCCTCGTGGAACAGAGAAACTCCTGAGTCCTCATAAGAGGCACATCCCATATCACTATGGTTTGAGCCAGCGATTCAAGCTGCCTCCACAAGCCAGCGAGTACCTAGGTGAGGAGTTTCAGCCCAAGATTCCAGAGGCAGGGGAAGCAATTTCCACGTTGCATCTACAAAACAAGAGATGCCAATGCTAATAACCAGGACTAAACCCTTAACAACATAAACAGTTAGAACTTGTCTAACAAGACCCTCAATACAAGGTAAAACGGTATCTCCATCAATGTGATCCGAGAGAATCACACACCCATCCAAACCCAAGCCATATTCGAGATCAGATATCCAGAGAGAGTGATATATCGAGTCTTCTCAGCACAAAGATCTATTCTCCATAAGCTTCTTTGAGAAATTGGCGAAGGGGAGTGCAGTGGAGCAGTGTGTGGAACCGCCTGAGCAGGGAAGGCTAGGTCCGACTGGGAGAGGGCTGGTGACTGGTATCAACGGGGCTTGAAAGTCTGGCGGGTCCGGAGGTCTCGCTATAAGCATCATCGGCATCGCTTGACCAAAACGGGCCGAGCATATCAAAGATGGAGCTAGTGGCTTCGACGGAGAGGAGGCCATCGAGAAGAGAGATATCTTTGTCGGAGACATGGGTAGCAACGAAAGTGATCCGGTGGAGAGGGATCATGATGGAAGTCCAAAACTTGCGATGAAGCCTTTCTCCACTACACGCGGAGATTGAAACCCTAGGATGGGCCATGCAATGCTTGATCGATATGAAACAGATGGAGGCAGTTTTCGCAACAGATGCTCTGATTTGGTGAAGATGGTGTCTACAACGACGGAATGGCCTGCGTTTGCAGTCCATATTGAATAATTACTGAAGTTAAAGGAGAAGTTCTTTTATTTATCTTTATCTCACATTCCGCGCACTCTCAATTCCAAAGCCGATAGATTTGCGAATGGTGCCCGAGTAGCTATTTCTGATATGATTTATGTAAATTCATCACCACCGATTTGGATAACCAAACCGTGGTAAAATAGTTTATTATTCTGGAAAAAAAAAAATTCACATCTAACATTTTATTTCCCATAAAACACTATATATACTATATAATAAATTATCTTAGGCCACACGATAATTTGAAGCACATTTGAAGCATTTTATCTTAGGCCACACGATTCTACTTGTAGCAATCTCGAAGACACCACAATCTGAAGCACGTTCCTCATGATCTTGATGATCTGGCCAAACATCATCTTCAACGAAACATATTATATCACTCTTGATTCCATCACCAAAATCTTTAACCGGTGCGTTTACCGTAACACCGTGACCAAAAATCAACATCTCATTATCTCCAGTAGTATCAACCCTTTCCCATTTGCAACTCTCAAGATTCATCTTAAATACGTAAAACAAAAGTCTCTTTTCATATCTCACTTCTCGTAAGCTCAAGATGATCAAAACCTCTCCTGATTTATCAATAGCTATTTTCCTCTTCCAAGTGTATTCCCACGGTTGCTCGTCGAAGCGGAAAGGATGATTCCAATACCGGTTTATCGTTATTTCTTCTCCATAGAAATCGAAAATCTTGATGTGTTGATCAGTTGTGAGCACATCCAGCTTACTGTTCTTACAAGCCACGTCCAAAAACCCCGAATAGGTGCCTCGGGGTTTCAAATTCGACCACCAATCATATCCTCTCTTGTATGAGAACAAGTAATGCTGTCTGAATATCCAAGCAACCACATAATCCCCTGTTGTCTCGTTTATCCACAGAACAGCTGAGTTCTTCCATTCGAGGATGTCTTTCGATATGTTATCCGTACGCAAAGGCCCGACAAAGCGTCCACGATAGTCCCAATCGCCTCCTCTTTCGAATATCATTTGTCCACCACGAATTGGTGATTTCATCGATGGAAGATTGATCCTTTTGCGAGTTAAGAGGTTCAAAAGATAGAAATCGAGACGAAAATCAATCATAAAAAGCCATACAATAGCTCCTGTCTAAATCTTGTCCGACAAGTTTTCTTGTGTAAATCTTGTCTACTTCGGGATCGAACAACCTCGAAGAATCACCACCTTGGTGTATGATCCGTGATGGTGTCGGAGGCCGATTAACCAATGTTTTCCAAAGGGAATACCAATCTAAACAAACTGTTTTTGCTCGGTGAAGGTTTCGAAGATCTTTTGCAAAACATCGGGACAAAGCTTGGACCAATCGCTAGATCTCTTCTTCCTTCTCATCAAATCCTTTGGTGTATCCATGTTTGCGTTTACCTGCCGAGCAGAGTAATGACACTAGGGTTTATTTTATAAACCTAATATGCGGTTTGACTTTTTCTTTAAATTGCTTGCTTAAATCGGCGTCGTTTAGATGTAAGACAATCGGTTACGTAAAACGACACCGTTTCGGTTAATTTCGACTTTGAAGCAATTACAATTTACAATTGACCCAAAAAAACGACGTACATATGTACCCACCAAAGCTTATATCTCTTGATTTTTTGCATTTTGTGTGTTTGAAATTCTTTGGTGAGGGTAGGCTTTGTTTTGATTCTGGGGCTGATTGGTGTTACGACTGTAATGTACCATGTTTTAAGTTTTAACGGTTAAAATTTTGTCAAGCAGGCTTTTAGTCCCTATTTTTTCTCTACAGCCCAAACTGCCCACTTCTTTTTTTTTAACTCATTGAACATTCTTTTTTCTTAAAGTCACGATAATATGACTTTTAATGGTTGTAGGATTAGTTTTATTTTGTTGTCGATGAATGAGTTTTTTTTGTTGAAATTTTTTATCCTATAATAAATAAACCTTGTTGATAAATAATTAAAATAAAACCTTATGTAACAGTTTATATATATTTAATTATTTTTTTAATATTCACAATTTATTATTTTATATTTAAATGTTTTTTGTTTTTATCCATAGTTTCTATATGTTTTGCATTTTATTGAATTTTAAGAACTAAGAAATAAATTAAAATTTATAATTTAAATTATCAATCAGATTTTTATTAATATTTAAAGTTATAATTACAGTTTCTAACAGTCAAAATTTCTACGGCCAAAAATTTACGGCAAAAGCCTACGGCCACAGTCGTTACCAACCCCTCTATCTTACATGCTTTGATTCCAGCTTGAAAAGTACGTAAATTTACAAAAAACCAAATTACAACTTTCGTAAAATTGATCAAAAAATCATCAAAGAAATAGAGAACTAAAAACTATTCAACAGAACCAGAGTGGGAAGGAAGGAAAGAGATAGAGAATATGGAGTACCAAGTCGTAACCAAGAATACAAGATTTCCACAAGAAAGTGTCATAAAGAATAACAAAAAAAAAAGTTCAAAAAAATAAACCAAAATGTAAAGAAACACTCAAATGCAGAATATAAATAAAAGTTTTACGAGTCAATTATATATAAAAATAATTTCTCCGATCAATTTGACTTGGATACTTTATATACATATATAATCTTCTTCCTTTCTGTTTTAAATAATGCACACACAAACCTCATCTTCCAAGGCCACAGCTTCCGCTGCAGTAAAACAAAAACCGTTGTTCAAGTGACTAACCGATAGATATCGAAAATTCTTCAATGAGGTTTTGGTTTGTTTTTAAACATGAGAAGTTGAAGTTACCTTTAGAGAGCCATCTCAGCCTGTAATGCAGCGAGTTCATCTTCATCAGCGGTCTGTTTCTTCTGAGGTGCGGGACGAACAGGTTGCTTTCCTTCATTAGCGTTTGGAGCGGTTCTTATTGGCTGAAGAAGTTGCTCTTCTAGCTCCTCGCTTTCTAGTTCTTCAAGTTCTGCTTCCAATTCATCCTGTAAAATTTCCCAATAAAGACAATCTTGAGAAAGCTGAAAAAGATTTTGTGTGTATGTTTAAAGAGTATATGATCGTGTGGGGATAAAGGAAAGTTTACCTCATCGAAATCAGCAGCAGACCCAAATGGAGCTGACAATGCTTCTTGGATCTGTTTCATGTTATCGGTTTGCTCATTGATCTCATCCATTGTCTTGTCCACATCATCAATGTTACTGCAAAACAAATGTGTTTATGACGCACACTTAGTCGCTGCTTAAGTCATACGTTAATATACCCCGATAGTAAAAAGCTTAGGGTAGATAAACACATACGTTGCCGTCTGCATAGCTTTCATTGCAGAAGCGCCAGTCCTCAAAGCATCTACAGTCTCTGTTGTTGCTTTGGCACCTTCTAACATAATCATCTGTTTACACAAGAGTGACGACATTATTCAATTATCGATTTTAGTAGCAATTTCATAAAACGCTTCAATAGAAAGAAAAAGAAAAAGCTCACTTGGTCATGAATACGGAGCTGGAAATTCCCAAGCTGTTCAACTTGTTGCTCGTATAACTTCTTCCTTTTCAAACATTGTATAGCCGCTGCACAATTACAATACACGTAAATAACCTATGTAGTCACAACGCAGACACATTCTTGGATTTCTACACATTGATAAATGTATATTCATTCATGCACGTCTAAACCAAAAAAAATTTGGTTCATAATAATCAAAAGCGAGAGATTTGGTCTTACAGCGTTTGTTCTTGACCCGGGAGAATTCCTTTGCTCTCTCAAGCTCTCCATTAGCTTTCTTCAGAAGAACACCTTCCTTCTTCTCTAGCATCTCAAGGGTCTGAGGAAGAACAATGATACAATCGAGAAATTTAAGAAAACGGAGCATTGAAAGACAACAAAAAACCAAATCTTGAATCTTTTTTCTCATACAAAAGAGTACCAAAGTAAGACAATACAATTTCACAACCAAAACAAGTTTACATTGAAGATTGACCCCAAAAAGTCCTCTACCCATTGAAAAAGTTATCTCAATCTCTTATCTTCTTACAAAAAAATCCAATTTTGACATAAAAAATCATATTTTTAAGTCGAAACACACAGATAGAGACAGAGAATTTGGTGAAAATACCTCATTAAGCTTGTCTAATGTCTGGAGAGTATTAGTCTCTTGCTTGGGTTTCCCGAAGAGCCGATTCATAAACATGGTAACCACACTGAGATCTCCTCTACACAAAAACGAAACAATCAATCAAAAATCACTAAACTTTCGCGAATCGATTTCGTAATTACTTAAACCCTAATCATGAATCGATCAATCGAGCGAGCGAACGAACAAAATTAGGGTTTCTATAACTGGGTTTCGTTCACAACAAAATTTCGATCCCCAATCTAAAACTTTTTCAATTTAACAATGGAAATCGATTCGTAGACACAAACCTGAGAGATTTGATGCGAAGCTTTGTTTGATTGATTTGAGAGAGATTAATGGAGCGATGAAGAAGAAACGTCGTTGAAGTTTTGTTAATTTTTATAAAAAATCTAAGGAGTTTGGGTTTTCCTAATCCTTTTCTACTTGTAAATATCTAATGATTGATTGATAGTTTGATATGTTCTACTTCTATATATATTTAATAATGAAATTATATCTCGGAAATTTCGCTGAAAATTAGTTGATAAATAGATACTATATATTTTACGAATTACTTTTAATTTACCCTTTTTTTGTTGTCAACAGATTTTTAATTTACTTCTAAACTATTTTTTTTTTCTTTCCTTGGTTTTTTTTTTTTTTAGGCATTTTTCAATCTAGGTTATTGAATGACTGATTTTGAAAAAATTGAAACGAATTCAAAAACAATTGATTTTAAAGTATGGATTTTTATAGAATTCTATCAAAATGACAGCAAAAAGGTATTATAATAGATTTTTTATATAGTTTATTTATAAAATTCTGAATGACAAAAAAAAAACAGAATTTTTGGTAAATTAATTAAAAATATATAATTAAAAATGGATTAGAAAATTTAATTTTGGGAAGAGGTGAAGTTCTTTAAAAAAAAAAAATTAGAATCTACATTCTTCAACAAATTTTTTAATATTGTACGACTTGGGCTCTCGAATGATCTAATACACTACTAATCTTCATGCTGGGCTAAATTAATTACAACTACAATTATTCTGCCCAATAAGAACCCAACTATGTCACCCAATTAAATTTAATTTGGTTCACAACAGTTTCATCATACCATTTTGTGGAGCTCCAAGATCCACAAGCAACGCTTTCATCCTCTTGAGTTCAGAAGTTGCAACCACCATAGCTCGATACTCAACTTCCGCTAATGATCTGCTATCCATGTCTTGCTCTTCTAAGATACTGATGAGTATTAAAAAAAACTACATGCGAGCTCAAAGAGCATTGAGTTCAAGGGAATATCCCAATCAAAATCACAATATACCTTGATCCTTAAATCATTTTTAGTCTTTAACGATAAACTCTGATCCAAACAACCTTTGATATAGCATACCACTAGCAATGTCGCAGCCCAATGCACTTCTCGTGCCTCATGCATTACTTGAGACATTGCGTGCACGGTATAGCAAAGTTCAAAGATGTGTGATCACGAAATAAATTAAACGTTCCACTAGTCTCATATATATTATATTTTGGGTATTCAAATCGAGTGCCATCATCTGAGAGTAACTTGTGTTTTTACTCGAGCAGCAAAAATATTGGTTTGTATCCGAGTAGTCTTGATGTTGAACATCGCTGTAACTAGTGGCGTACCTACATAGGATAATAGGGTGTCATTTCACCCACTTAAATATTAAAATATTTTTAATTGCATGTAAATTTTGAAAAAAAATAGTAATATAATTGGTAAATTTTGGCCTATTAATCCCATTATCCCCAGATTTGATTTCAGGTAAAAAAATTATGGATCTGCCATTGGCTATAACGAATGTGCTCAGCACATACATTCATAAATGCTAAGAACACTCGGTGTCGTTTTGAAATAAATTGGTTAAATATAAAATTTTGCAATGGAATAAGATGTTTTACCTTGGACCGTAATTGAGGGCGTGGACTTAGTCCTATGGAAAACGTGATCAAGTTGTGTACTGGGAAGATATCATGCATTGTAGCCTTGTAGGTCACATAGTCTTTGAATTTTACGTAAGGAACACATTCACGGTGCCCTCTTCCAAGCAATGAAGGATCGCTCATAACTTCTAAAGGTGTCAAATCCTCTGGAACTTATATGTACATCTTATACTATATTTCTTAACTCATCATCATTACCCAACTCTTTGTCATATAGAAAACTATCTTCATGAAACACTACATTTTTGGTGATATAGAACTCATTTTCTCTATATCATTAACCCGTCGTTCTTTTTCCAAAAGATATCCTACAAATGTGCATTTCTTACTTCGTCCTTTAACCTTGTCTTTATTTCGAAAGGTCTTATGTGCAAAAGATAAACAACCAAATGTTCTAATCATGTTAAAGAAGGTCTTAATGCACACAAAGAATTTTGTAAGGGGACTTTTAGTAATGACGATAGCATGCAATTTACTAGGCATGCGATTTCAGCTAGTTCGGTTCGAGATAATTTGACTGAAATTAAATAAATTAAACTTTGATTCGGTTCAGGTATTGGATATTTCGGGTTTCAAATTCTATCGAATTGAATGAAGTTGTTGATATTTTTATTCCAATTCGGTTAAAATCAGGTAAATTCGATAAAATTCGGTTCTTCGGTTCGAAATTTTAAATATACTTTTGTAAAATTGGGTACATATTGCTTAGGAAAAATTAGAAGAAAAAACGAAGAACCGATCAGTTCGGCTCCTCCAAACCAAACCGAACCAAAAATACCTTATAATGCTGCCAATCGGATTTCTTGTCTGAACCGAATGGAAACTGAAAACCAAAAAGTTCGGATTCAGTCGGTTCAGTTCCATTCCGTTTGGTTTATAGTCGCATTGCATGCCTACAATTTACCATATGTGAAGCTGAAAGAATTAGTAAAATAGCTTGGAGCAGCAATGATCACGCAACATTAAGAATATTGCGATGTCTGTGTTCTACCCATATCTATTACTAGAATATGACTCACGCGATGCGCGAGTTTTTGTTTTACAATTTTATTAAACTTAGTGACAATTTTTTTTATTTATTTAGTAATTTAGTATTTATGTTGACAAAACAACCAATTCTGTGTAGATACAAAATAATATTTGATTTGAAATAAGATAAATTACTTATCTTATTTATACTACATTAAAATATATTTGTTTAAAATTTTGTTATCTCATATATTTGGTCATTGGATAAATCATGTTATCTAAAGAACCGATTAAAATTTTGAAAATAAAAATTATCAATTATTATCTAATCTCTCTCTATAGTATGATTATTTATCATTTCTTTTCTCCTTTATCTTCGTCTCGTGAGTTCATATAGTTTTGATCTTTGGAAAATAATTCCTTTTTCTTATGTAATTTTCTTTTACCTTTTTGTGTTTCTGTATAGTTAATTTACCATTTTATTATATTTTAGCAAAAAAAAATAGATTAAAAATATTGATTAATTGAAAAAAATACAAAAAAAAATTTAAGAGTATTGAAACTAAATCCGACTAATTCATTAATTTATTGTTCTGAAATCAAGATTAATTGTACGAAAGAATCCTAATACGGTTGAACTAAATAACGAAATTAAAAAAAAAAACAAATAAAATTACAGTCGGGTTAAAAAATTTTGAAAAATTATTTGTCTTGAATTCATAAATCAAGAACTTAAAAAAAATCTAAAAATTTACTTAAATGATGTGACAATATATCATTTTATTTTAAAATCCTATTAAGTACATTCAATTAAAGTTGGAAAAATTTATGTAATTATATATATGAATTTTATATTCAAAATTTCTATTTTAATTTTTCTAATCTCTATTCAGTTTTCTTTGTATTATATTTCTAAATTTTGTTTTGTTACTCGTTTTCATTATTTATATATATATATATTTTTTTTTTTTTTAAATTGATACTTATTAAAAACAACAATAAATATAAATAGACATGAATTAAGTAAAAATTATTGAATATATTTTAATTTTTTGTTTCATGTAGAGATCTTAGATGGAGAGAAAAATATTTTTTTGTCAAATATAAATTTAATTTGATACATTCAATTAAAGTTAGAAGAATTTATATGATATATATTCAAAATTTATATTTAATATTTATTTATTTTTTGTATTGTATTTTTTAATTTTATTTTCTAAAATTTTTGTTGTGTGATATTAATAGAAAACAATATATAGAAGAATGAAAAGTTTATTGAATCATTAAATTTAGTTTCAATGTAATTACTCTTTTTTTAGGACGTGAATATTTTAAATTAATAATGTGGACACCTTAAGAGAAGAAAAAACATTCCTATTATATAATAGATTTTGTGGCGTACTAACACACGAGCTTTGATTTATATTAGAAAAAGCACATTTAAGTAAAATAATTTGTCAAACACATGAATTTTGTGCATCATTGTGGACTGTCAGTTTCCCAAATTGTTTTTTTTTTTTCTTGAAACTTTACCTGGAATCAAATTTGGCATAATGGAATTAATAGGCCAAAATTTACCAATTATATTACTATTTTTTTCAAAATTTATATACAATTAAAAATATTTTAATATTTAAGTCGGGTGAAATAACACCCTATTATCCCATGTAGGTTTAGCCACTAGTTACCGTTTCCCAAATTTTCTATCGACCACAGTGCACAAATTAGGTAAAACAATTTTAACTTCACTTTTCTCAAGAGTAGATATGTCCAAACTTTATATATTTACCCATATGTTTATTTGAAATACATACATGATTATTCCGAATACCTAATATACTTATCCTAATTCTTGTGCTTATCTAACTAAGATAAGAGTTATATAGCTAAGAATCGCAATGACGCATGCACATCCTAATAGAAGGATTGTTTTAAGTAAATAACAATTAAGTTGTATGATTAGTAGGTGTAGCATGCAAATACTTGTATTGATTTAGTCCTGGCTGGACCTTTCATCTTAGCAACCTTGAAATATCTCAGACAAAACAACAAAAAATATCATACAAATATGAAATGGAAGAAAAAAAAAAAGGCGAATTTGCAAGATAACCAATTTGGGCTATGTAATTAAGTAAGTAGCCATGTATTTGAGCTTGTAGAACAAGTAACCATTTCAGAAGCTGGGCTTCCTTTTTTGACCTCACGCGCGTTGAACTAGGTAATAAGAGGTGAGAGACTTTGACGTCATGTGCAAGTTGTTATTCTCCCTGTGAAGCCACGACATGGTAAAACATCAAATCAGTAACATAACAAATGTCTTACTATTTTAATTGAATTTTTAATTCCCTCCTAAACAAATTTGTGGCTAGAAACTCATGTAACTTTTTATATAAAGGGATTATACTATGTTCAGTCTGGCAGTTTTACATGGTCGAATGTGGAAAAGGGTAAAACAGATAAAGAAAACAACAACAGTTATGCAGTAAAGACAAAGAGACACAATTAAAAGGTTGGTGAATGCTTTATGTTTCAGATTTCTGTATTTCTGGAACATAGTATGGATTTCGTGTACAGCATGGTTGCTTTATAAGGAGGATAGACTAGATCCATATGTTACTTACCCTTGTTTATTTTATTTTTTGACTATACCATACGACAAATTTTTTAGTTTTTAAAGATACTTTGTTTCTATGCTGCAGGAAATGTCATCCCAGGATAATATACTTCTTGTCATTGGGTCATGGGTCAGAGACAAGGGAAAGAAGTGGTACTTTGATCCTGACATACTGGAAGTTAACGGTCATGTCCAGCTGTACTCGGGGATGACGCACAGGGAGTTGGTGGTAAAGGTCCGGGAAAGACTTCTCCTACAAGCACACAACATTACTATCAAACTAGCCTACCAGTTTCCCGAGTGGATGAGAATTGATGCTGGTGATGGATCAACTCCACAGTACATAACTGATGACCACGAAGTCGAGATTTTTCTGCAAATGCGTAGGAAAATGAAGAGGTCAACTTGTTTGTTACAGTGTTTAAGCATGTTAGCGGAGTGAAAACCATTCTGCATCCAACACCAACACTTGCAAACATGACTTCCGACGGAACGGACGATGATGCAGAGAACAAGACAGACGAGGAGTGGGATGCTTTCGCAATGTCTGATACACCTTTGACAATTCCCACATGAACAAAGCAAGGCACAACCGTCGTTTCGGGGAATAGACGGCAATATGACGACGAAGGCATAACAATACGGGAACCAGCATATCACCCATCTAGCAAGCCAATCCTATCCAGATGCAGCAAAAGGAAAAGGTAAACAAGTTGCTAGTGGAGGTGATACGGATTCTGATGACGACGAATACGCGGTTGTACCCAGTGGTCCATCATTTGAGCTACATGTTGGGGAGAGTAGTCGAAGGGTTAATAGACAACTTTTTTCCTCCGCCACCGGTTGCTGTTACTGTGGCACCCTCCCAGCAAGTGACAGAGGCGACAGAGCAGACGGAGATGAGCAGGAGAATGTGGGAGTTGAGCCACAAACAGCAGATGAAATAGTTTGGTCCCGCTTTCAACAGGAACTTCACAAAATGCTATCTGATGCAACTACTGAATCAGCTCTGTTCGATTCACAGGTTTATCGAACACAGCACTTTCTATATAGTCCTTACCCAAACACATTTTTAACCCTATTGAAGTTTCAGTCTTCATTACTCTGCAAAATTCCTCGGTATAGTTTTCTTAAATTACACTATCAACATGTTTTTACCTGCGTCGATACCACAATTTCGTACAGATGCCTCCGCAGTCCTAAAAATACGGAACTTCTTTTCATTAGACAAAACAGTTAACACTTTTTCTTCGTCACCCTATCTCGTTCATCACTTCCGAAAACCCGACTGTATAACATGCATATACCTTTCCTGTTTGACTCTTTCACCTTCTCGAACCCGAAGACCAGAGCTTCCAAAACCTCCGCAACTGCAGCTCCTTTCCCTTACTTTCGCCCTCCTAGAACCGACTTGTGTTCAATTTTGAACGTTTAATTTTTTTTTTCCAGCTTATATTTTCCAAATAAAACTGCACAATTTTTTCCCCAAGTTGAATTATATACGCTACCACGTTAATACCTGCTCACGTCATTACGTTCTCTCATTACGCGTGGAAGAAAATGACAATTTCGTCCATGATATACATTACACCGCGTATATCGTGACTTTTCAAATCTTTGGTCATTGAGCTAATTAATAACCAGTTTAGGGTTATTTTTGCCAATAACCCACAAAAAAAACAATGTTTTTTTGGTTAAAAAAACAGAGGTCGTATATTATTGTATAGTATTTGGAAAAAGTGAAACTTATAGCAGTCGATGTCAGACTAAAGAAGACGAGAGAAGGAAGAGTCATCTTTCTCCACCACCGTTGTTTCGAGTAAAATAGTGTGGACCACTTTTATTAGTTTTATTCACAAACGACATTATAAAATAGTGACATCATTATCATTCACAAACGAAATATAATAATGACGATGCTTAAAAAAATTTAGTTATTTGCTTTTTTTTATTTTAGTGGTGTAATAATTTTTTTCACATATAATAAACATTTAGTTTTATAATATCGTAATTTTATTGAACTATTGTTAAAAATAAAATAGGTGGGTACAATAGAAATATAAAATATTTAGAATATTTTCTGAGTAAAAAGTAGAGTACTAGATTTGAGGTCTTTTTTTTTTTGAAAAATTCTATTTAAAAAAAAAATAGCGATAAAGGTTGGAAATGGTCTATCAAATCTATTATTTAAAAAAATAACTATATATATTTTTTTTTTGGATTCGATTTTGATGAAATATGGACTCCTACCACGATGGTTTGAATAAGGATCTTGCATGGTTCTAGTATAGAAAAGCTACTAAGAAGTAGAAAGTTAAAGAGTGACTAGTGCTGTTTAATACTTATGCATTATAATTACACATTGCTAAAAGTGTTGGACTCAGTGGGTGAGGGACAAAACTAGTGACCAAACTATTTGCTTTCTCGTACCAAACCGATGTGAAATCTAAATTGACTTTGATCAGAAAGAGAACATGCAATATAATTTTTTTTGAAAGGGTTAGATAGATGATAGATCCCATTTACCTTCCCAACATAATCGTTTTATAGACTATGATTGGGAGATGAGGGACGGAACGGTTATTATTGCGGCCTGCGGGACGAGAAAGTTTCGAATGGTGATAGTGGATTGAGCAGTGCAGGACAAGTGGATTAAGAAGTGTGGTGCGGTTCAAGTGCAGTGCATATAGGAGAAACGCATCCTGCGGGATAAATGCGGTAGGTGCGGAATAAGTGGTGTGGAACAATGTTTGAATGGTTAAAAAATAACATGCGGTACAAAAATAATGTTTTGAAAGACAATAATAATTTTTATCTTATTTTCACATAGTTTAATTTTAAAATAAAAATATGTTAGTTAATTTCTATAATTTTCAGATTTCTTAAAATTAAAAAAAAAGAAGATAATAAGTACCGCACTCTAACCGCATGTAATTGAGCATATTTGAACCGCATGTTGTGGTTTGTCCAAAACTTGGCCTTGAATGTCTACTGTGGTTTGAGCGTTTCAAAGTGCGGGATAGATTTTTGTCACCATTCAATCAAATTAAAGCAGGGTTATGTTTGTATTTTTTGCAAAAAAAATTAAAAAAAAAAGAAAGAACATATTGGAAGTGCGAGACCAATACTTGGAACGCATATGGAATTAGGAGTGGGATAGATCCGGATATCCAAAAATTTAAGGGTATCCGGATCCGTGACTTCTGGATATCCGGATTTCGAGTATCGGGTATCCGACAAAAAATTAAGATATCCGTGGATATCCGGATCCGGAAAAAATAATTAAATTAATTAAATTAAAATACTAAAAAAATTTAAAAAAATTTATAAATTTAAACTATAAATTAAATTTTTGAATAATTTTTTTCAAAATAAATATGAAATATTAGAAAAAGAACTAAAATCAATATATATGCATATATTTTTATATAAAAATAACTTAATATATGTAAAACTATATGTTTTTAATATATTTAATGCGTCCGGATCCGGATCCGGATCCGAGATTTTACTATCCGGATCCGGATCCGGATGTCCCGAATATCCGTATTTGCGGAGTAGATAGGAACAGATAACGGATCGGATACCGGATCCCGGATAATAATTCCACCCCTATATGGAATCAATAAGGTGTGGTTAGGGAGGAATGCACATGAGTTCTGAACAATTTTAATTACAAAAAATCTGAAATTTTTATACAAATGAATTTATCAAATTTCATTTTTTTTTTTTAATTTTTTTTTGGGACTTTGAAGTGTTGAAAATAATTAATTAAAGATTGATAATAATTATATCCGCAGTTAATCACCATTCAAACATTGTCCCGCACCGCATGTTCTGCACCAACCGCATTTATCCTACATGATGTGTTTTTTCCGCACGCACTACACTTAAACCACATCGCACTTCCTAATCCGTTTGTTCTGCACTTCCTAAAGGTACTTAAACAAAATACATTTATAACATATAAGTATAATATTTTAAATCATAAAAAAAAATATTGTTCGTGAGTTAGCTCGTGATTCATTAGAGCTGGCTCAGACTCGATCACTTAATTCGTTTATTAAATGAGCATAGAAAATATAGCTCGGACTCGTGAAAATCCGAGCCGAGTTGAGTCAGCTCGTGAGCTAATGGCTCAGATTGACACCTCTATCAGCAGGCCACTACTCCTTTGATAATTCAAATTATTTACTTGTAAATGATTTTTTTTTTAAATAATATATATGTATAATTGAATTGATCATTAGTTATTAAATCAACAGTTTTAATTATTACAAATAGTAATAAAATTAGAGTAATTCTAAAAAATACCATAAAAATAAGTTTTGTTCCAAATATACAATGCATCACTTAGTTTTTTTTCTAAAAATACCACTAAAAATTTTATTTTTTCAAAAATATCACAAAAGTAAAACTAAACTTTAAACCTTCAAACTTGTTCCGCAAATACATTTTTCCGCATAATTCGCAGTTGTGCTATCCCGGTCCGTATAATTTTCTTATCCGCACCGCTTAATTTGATGTTACGATTTGAATCTGGAACTTTTTTGTTGTTGACTTGTGAGTGTCATCTTTACACATCCGTATTCATATTTTTGTATCGTACTAATTTGATCCGATGTCTTCTAAAATACACCAAATTTATACTTACCGACCAACTATTTGCTGTTACTTTTTGTTTCAAAAGTAGTTTTAGAATGTTACACAAAAAAATAAATTGGTATTTTGCTGAATAATTATTAAGTCAACTATATATAATTATAGATATAAAAGAGTGTTGAAAATCTCATAATAAAATAAAAATAAAATAACAATAAAGTACGTAAAATAATCGTATTAAATGACGAAAATATGATTATTTATTTGCGAAATCGACGGATGAAATATCAAAATTATGTTGTTTTATTTATATCGTGTTTTTAACAATAATATGGATTTCACGCATACTTTTTAAAATACTCCATATTTCATATTAAATAATATTCAAAGTTTTTGTATTTAGATTAAAAAATCATTTAATTTTTATTTTTTTAACTAAAAAATATCATTTATTATATTTTTAAAAAAAATTTATAAATTAATCTGCATAATACAAATAGTTACAAAAAAACAAAAATACAATTAACTATGCATTGAAATTTAAAAATATCCTTTAAAATGAACAAAAAAATTTGGCTAAAAACGTCATTTAATATGAAAAAGAGAGAATATTATGTTATTTTATCGCACGATACGTTGGTTACGTTTTTTTTAAATCACAACTAATTATGGCTTTGCCATTGTTTTTTTGTTTTCGCTGCCAAATTTGACTGTGCATTTGATTATCTAACGAGTTAATTTGATATCAGTAAGTTGTGATATAATTATTAACATTTGACCAACATATTTATTCGATTTATTAATTGTGCATTGTTCTTTTTCGGGGAAAAATCGTAAAATAGACCAATTCAATGATATATGCTAGAAAAATATACGGATTTTTCGGTTACCAAAAAAATATATGAACTATATTAGATTGTCCATTTAATACATGAAATGAAAAAATTTGAAGGTTTCACACCCTCGGATTAACGGAAACGAGAAATGATGTTAACTCCACAAACACGTGATTACTAAAATTTTGAAAAAAAATCTTAAAAATACATCAACTAAATAATAAATGCCAGAAAAATATTTTCAAATTCTAGTTTTTCGGGTATTCTTAAAATCAATAGATCTTTAGTTCTATCTATAGAAGCTTCCGCTTCATCATTATAACTCTGAAGCGGAAGCTTCTAGGAATATAGATCCATTGATTCTAAAAATATCCAAAAACTAGGATTTGAAAATACTTTTCTAAGTGTTTTATCATAACTCTCGGATTAAAGTTTCAGTTGATCTTGTTTTATCATATACATATATATAATATATATTGAGTTTTCTGCAAAAAAACTCTTCACAATATTTCTTTTTGTAAAATAAACCATAAAGTGAAAAAAAAATGCAAATCAATATATTGAATAGCCGCTGTGTGTATTGATGACGTGGTAGAGGTAAACGTCGTTCACGAAAAATGAAACACAACATTTTATTGGTGTGAACATGGCAACAACTCTCTAACTTCATGTCGGTTTTACAATTAAAAACTGCACACAACTGTTTTATTATCTTTCGTTGGTTTTGGTATAAATCGATATGGGAAAATAGAGAAAATTATGGCTTTTTGATTTTACAGCAGAATCGATCGATGACAGAGAATCGATTTATAAGGCATAATGGATTCACGAGACGTGTAAGGAGAAGGAATCGACCGAAGAGATTCAATCGATGAAGAAAAAGGAATTGCGTCAAGCAATGATTACAGAGACAAAATCATATCCAGAAAATGAAGAGATTCATCACACAAAACCAATGCTCGAAAAGGAATCGATTGAAGACAAATCGATCATGAAAATGGAGTTAATCGAAGAGGTTTCTAGAAGTGAGGAACTGGTGATTGTGAAATGATGATGCAGAGAAACTAGCTTACATGTTTCTTATCATTTGCTTATGAAGATATTTGTAAAATATTTCATGAAGTTTTATTAATTTCAGATAAGAACGAGAAGAGGTTCCAAAAAGAAACGAAAGAGGGATGGAGGAGGCAAGTAAGAAGAAGAAAACTTGTTTTCCATCTGAAATATATATATTGATAATAAATTTTATAAGAGTTACAAAAGCCGGCGGCTAACAAATAAAGTTCCGAAAGCTAAGCTGACGGACTACCAAATTCTCGGAACCTAAGCTAATAGATTACAAAAGAGAGATAATGATTTTGCCAAAACACAACATGGATACAATTAAACACATAAATCTAGAAAAATGAACTACCACATAAATTGGAACAAAGGAGAAATATTCACAAAACAAACAGAATATACAAAAAAGCAGTAGACGCGAAACTAGCTTACATGTTCTTATCATTTGCTTATGAAGATATTTGTAAAATGTTTCGTGAAGTTTTATTAATTTCAGATAAAAAAAGAAAAAGGTCCCACACAGAAAGAAAGAGGGATGGAAGGAGGGCAAGGAAAAAGAAGAAAGCTTTTTCCTTTCTTTTTTCATTTTCATTTTATTTTATTAATTTTAATGAAAAATAACTAAAGCTTTTAAAATGGTATGATGTTTGTAAAAACACTATTGTTAAAACTGTGCATTTTAAGTTCTCTCATTGATATAACATTTTTTATGTCGAGGGCTGTATTACGGGTGACTAACGAGTTCAGTCTATTGACTTGCATTTTTTTCACTTGATGGTTTATTTTGCAAAAATAAATATTGTAAATGATTTTTTTGCAGAAACATATTCTTAGTATTTTGGACTAAAAATACTGGGAAAACCAGATTTTTGCTTCCCACATAATTTTTGGACTAAAGTTTCAATATATATATATATCATTAAAGACAAAATAATGATATGACTGACGACGATCCTTTGGAACTTATGGTCTTTAATATTTTAATATTTATTTTCTCAAAGACAAGAAGAATTAAAATACGTGATGCCCAAAAACCAATTAAGAAGAATTTAAAATATCTACAAGGTATTAATATTTACAAAAAAGGACTTTATATTCTTAGAACATTCGATATCATAATCATACTTTTTAGTTTAAGTTTTCCAATTTACCAGTTAACTCAACGTCCTCCACAAAAAAAACGGCGAGAAAAATACCAAAAACCAAATATCAAAGAAGGACAATTTCGTAATTCTCGTCAAACTCCATGACCATTTTCTCGGCTCAGAAAATTAAAAAAAAAAAAAAAAATCCGGCGAGAAAATTCCAAAAACAAATCCTAAAAATAAAAATAAAAATCAATAATTTGATCTCTTTCCATAGTTTACAGACAACAGAGCTGCTTACAAGCAACATCAGCTCATAGATCGATCTAGGGTTCTTATTTTTCCGGAATCTCCGTTTTTGTTTTTGTTTTTGATTTTGCCCATTTGCTAAGTTTTAGATCGAGATTTGTTGTTTGTTTTGAAATTTGGGTGAGACAGAGAGAGAGAGAAAATGGGGAAAGTAGCTGTTGGTGCGACGGTTGTTTGTGCTGCGGCGGTTTGTGCGGCGGCGGTGTTTATTGTGCGGCGGCGTATGCAAAGCTCAGGGAAATGGGCACGAGTGATTGAGATCTTGAAGGTCCTCGAAGAAGATTGTGCAACGCCAATCGCGAAATTGAGACAAGTGGCTGATGCTATGACTGTTGAGATGCATGCTGGTCTTGCATCTGAAGGTGGAAGCAAGCTTAAGATGCTTATTAGCTATGTTGATAATCTTCCTTCTGGGTAAATTTTGTTTCTTATCCTGATTTGAGATTTTTGGATTTTGGATTGAGTTTAGGATAAAGTTGGAGATTTTTGTGGAATTTTATCTGAAATTTTTGTTTTTTTTTTGTTGGTCAGATTCATTATCTGATTTTAGATAAATCGTTGCCACGTTTATTCAATTTTTGTTTTTGGGGATAATGTTATGAGTTTTATGCCATAAAGTTTCATGCTTTATGTTTTCTTTTGGATTGGGTTACTCTGATTTCAATTTGATGGATTTTATGACAAGTTTGGTCTCTGCATATTCTGAAAGTATCAATCTTTTGTTCTTCTAGGCTTTTGTTCTACTCATGTCTGAGTATTAGTAGACAATGCGTCTCTAGTTTATGTGAAGTCAGGAAAATCATCAACTTAGGTTGAATCATGAGTTTAGTTTCACTGGCAGTTGATTGTTTTGGGGTGGTTCTGATGCTGATGACACAGTAAACTTGAGCTGTAATTGTATCTAAGCTTCACCATCAATTTTGACAGGGATGAAAAGGGTTTCTTTTATGCACTGGACCTAGGTGGAACAAACTTCCGTGTCATGCGTGTGCTTCTTGGTGGGAAACAAGACCGTGTTGTTAAACAAGAATTCGAAGAAGTGTCAATTCCTCCTCATTTGATGACTGGCGGTTCAGATGTCAGTTCTCCGACTAGAGCTTTTTAATTTTATGTTTTAGTCTTGGTTGATCTATATCTTTGTGTGTTGATTATGTTTTTTGCTAAATGTGGACCAGGAATTATTCAATTTTATCGCTGAAGCGCTTGCAAAGTTCGTCGCTACAGAAGACGAGGACTTTCATCTCCCAGAGGGTAGACAAAGGGAATTAGGTTTCACTTTTTCTTTTCCTGTGAGGCAGACATCTTTGTCATCTGGCACTCTCATCAAGTGGACGAAAGGCTTTTCCATCGAAGATACAGTTGAGATTTGATTACCCTTCATTTATTTTAAATTTATTACAGAAGCAGCTTCTATGCTTCCCATGGCCGTCAATTTCATGAACCCTGTGCTTGATATAGCCGGTAGACGAAACAATTACAGTCTTTGGTTTGTCGTTTTGATGGCAAACTCTCGATATATGATGGTGCTTTTGCTAAACTCTGTTTCTGTATTCTGTGTGTTCTGTTGCTCGCGGTTGTGTAGGTTGGAGAGGATGTTGTCGGAGAGCTTATTAAAGCTATGGAAAGAGTTGGACTCGACATGAATGTCACAGCTCTTGTGAGTTTTCATCTTACCCAAATGAAAAAAGCTCTCTTTTTTTTTCTCACCTAGCTAAATCGATTTATGTAATCTATTTGTCAATGATTCTTTCCCTTTGTAAACTGTACAGGTTAATGATACTGTTGGAACACTTGCTGGTGGTAGATACCATAACCCGGATGTTGTTGCCGCTGTTATTTTAGGCACCGGCACAAATGCAGCTTATGTCGAACGTGCACATGCAATTCCCAAGTGGCATGGTTTGCTTCCCAAATCAGGAGAAATGGTTTGTGTTTTTTGCAAGAATATAACAACTTCCATCGAGCTTTCAACTACTTGATTCTTAGTATGTACTGCAATGTAGGTGATCAACATGGAGTGGGGAAACTTCAGGTCATCACATCTTCCATTGACAGAGTACGACCACTCGTTAGATTTCGAGAGTCTGAATCCAGGTGAACAGGTATAAGCTTTGAAACTCTGCTGGTTTTCAAGTTCATTTAGAAAATTACGATCGTAGCTCACGAAGATTCTATCTGACTTTTCTCAGATACTAGAGAAAATAATTTCCGGTATGTATTTGGGAGAAATCTTGCGTAGAGTTCTTCTGAAAATGGCTGAAGAAGCTGCTTTCTTTGGCGACACCATCCCACCGAAACTGAGAATACCATTCATCATAAGGTTGACTAACTTCTTTGACACAGTTATTGCGGAAAAAAGAAGAACCGTTACTTGCATTGAATCAGAAGTCTAATAATCACTTTACGGTATGCAGGACCCCAAACATGTCTGCTATGCACAGCGATACTTCTCCGGATTTGAAGGTTGTCGGAAGCAAGTTAAAGGACATATTGGAGGTTAGATTCTCTGATATGCATAATGATTCACACTAACATATAATGAAGTCTGAACGAAATTTCTTTAATCGGTGAATCTCTCAGGTCCCTACGACTTCTCTGAAGATGAGAAAAGTAGTGATCAGTCTCTGTAGCATCATCGCTAGCCGAGGAGCTCGTCTATCTGCTGCAGGGATCTACGGAATCCTCAAGAAACTAGGAAGAGACGCAACAAAAGAAGGGGAAACTCAGAAATCGGTGATAGCCATGGACGGTGGGTTGTTTGAGCACTACAGTCAGTTCAGGGAGTGTATGGAGAGCTCATTGAAAGAGTTACTCGGAGATGAAGCATCAGAGAGCGTCGAGGTGATTCATTCGAATGATGGGTCTGGAGTTGGAGCCGCATTACTAGCTGCCTCACACTCTCAGTACCTTGAGGAGGACTCTGAAACAAGTTAATTTAAAAAAGAAAAAGAGGTTTCATTATAAAAGGTAAGCACACTTTTGTGTTTTATTCTTATGAAAAACTCTTTTTGTTTGCCTTTAGGGTTTAAACAAAAAAAAGAAAAGAAAAAAAAAGGTAAGCCCTTTTGTGGGAAATTATTTTTGTTTTTATCAATGTTGAGGAACAATAAAACCCCTGGATGATTCTTCTTCAGGCTCTGGAAAATTTCAAAAAAACCAGCCAAATGTTGTAGAACTATATATTTGACTTCTTTATATAAATGATCATATTTTTTTTCTATTCAGATTACAAAGCAGATATTACTGTTGTTGTGGAAAGTTTCCAGATTCTGGAGAAATGCATGTTTTTGTTATCAGTGGCATTGAAAAGATATGATATCTTTAACTGATCAAAGAGCAATTACAGCAAGTTTTTTTTCTTTTTGATAAACCGTGGGAGTTCTGACCCATAATCTTTCTCGATGCCCGGAGTTGGCCTTTAGTCTATTCTCTCCCAAGTGGATTCGGAAAAAAAAAATCCCTTAAGGTCAACAGGTTTTTTCGACAAACTTATCTTTGAAACCTCTTAAGGATGGCTTCCAAACTCTTATCATTAGCTTTTTTACTACTAATGAAAATATGGTCTTTTCAGCTCTCATGATGGTGTATATCTCTTTGCTGGAACAAGAATCGAAATACAATGATGCTTTACAAGTCCTTTCTGGCAATTTGGCATCTCTTTTGATGATTGAAGTCGATAAACTACGGATACAAGTAGGTTACAAGGCTTTTTGGTCGGAAAGAGAGCTTGAAGATGACAGCATCTGGAAGTTGTTTGATCATGGTTCTTGAGTTGGGCTTGACCATGAGAGAGGGTCAGTAACTAATTGTTATAGCTAGGAAAATGTCTGATTTGAGTTTCAGAACAATAAGATATGTTTACCCACTGCTTCTGTTTAAAATACCAAAGGATTCAACATGGCTTTGATAGGTCTGGCAGTACAAGATCTTGCTGTTGCACATATATTCATATATTGGTGGAGCTCTGAAGAGAAATGAAGACGCAGGAGGGCAAGGACAGGTTCTTGGGATTCTTGAGAGTTTCATCGCATCAAGCCAAGAGTCCGAGGTTGGAAGTTGCATCTTTGAAGCACTGAAATCATGGAGCACGTAAAACAGTCATGGCGCAACAGAGAGTCCTCCATCAGATCAACAAATTTGTTGCATTTGTTTTCCTATGCAACAAATTTCTGACGAGTATCCTTGTGAATGTTTTGGCAACGGATGAAACAAAAGCGCATACCACATAAGCAGCAATTGTAGGGTAAAGATTCCAAATTTGAAAGCAATCCATCCCAATGATACAGATTGTACAACTCGGAGTTTAATCAAATTAAAAGAGAAATCTAATCAATTAAGAAACTATACTAATTAATCAAGTATGACAAGTCCAAGGAGACACTAAACTCTTGTAATCAAACTTGCCATTCAAGAAACCATCACCACCCTTCTGGTTCCTAACCTGTTGCTGCACCACCAACACCGAACCTTCCGAGGCGAAGACGCTCCCAGACACGGTGTCTCCGATGACTCCAAGCTGGTGGTCTTCGCTCCACGTGGACAATCCTTCTATAATCTTTGGATTGATCCCTTCTCTTCTTCCGGTTATCCAAAGGTCGTAGTCGTTAACGTTCATTGCCTGTATCGCAGCCAGCGTCTCTGCACCGTTCTTGACCACAACCTCCTTGTAACTAACCCTCTCGTTGCTTTCGTTCTTGACCCAGAACCAAGTCACTACCCCATCGTCTAGCTTCTTCTCCCTCTCGTCCTCTTCTTCGTGGTTGTGCGACAAGAATCGGATCACGGTTAAGGTTATGTCCGGGTTCGCTGTCATCCTGTCGGCTAGATGCAGAGCTTCTCTGTTATCAGCTCCTCCTAGAAACAGAACCACGAAACGATACGTTTCTTGTCTCATAAGGCTTGAGTGGTTGGAATGTTGCTGGTCGACCGAGGACCGAACCGCGGCGTTTCTAAGCCGCCCTTTGTCGTGATAGATACAGACAGAACATGGTGCGTGTGCCAAGACGTCGGCGTTCACGGATAGCATACCGGAGTCACGTAGTTCGGTAGGTGCAGCGTCCTCAAGACGTTCTCGCTGATAAGGTAAGAGAATGAAAGCTGTTTTCTTGGACAAGGCTAGCTCGCAAATGTCTTGGTACATGAGACGTTTTGGAGCGTGAGCGGTGTAAGCACGCAGCTTCACGCACTCGTCTCTTTTCTCCTGGTAGAGCCTAAAGGAGCTCTGCACCTGGTTTACTCGCCCGCTCTTGGTACGCTTTGGCTCTGGCTCTGCCTCCTCGTCTTCTTCTTCCTCCTCCTCCTCCTCCACCTCCTCCTTTCGCTGCTCGTGGTCAATAAACATCGGCTGGGCTCGCCCATTCAGTTCCACCAGCTGGATAGCGAATATAGAGAAGGGGCTAGTAGTAGTGGGATAGGAAAAGTCAAGGAAAGTGATCAAGCCGGACAAGGCTTCGTGGTCGGAAACGGCAAGAACCAGTCCCATTTCGGTGGACGGGGGAGTGTGCTGGATGGTGCGGTGTTTGCTACTCCTGTAAGGCCGAGTGGGATCGTAGAGGAAGCTGATGAGCGGCGTGATTATACCTGTGACCACAATCGTATGCAAAACCATCATAGTGAAACCGGGTAAGCCGATGATACGTTTGTCGATCCAATGCAAGTAGAGCAAGAGATCGATTTGGCCTCTCAAGTTCATCATGAGGCCAAGCGTGAGACTGTCCCTAGTTGGGACTTTGAAGAAGAGAGCAGCAGCAACCGTGGAGACAAACTTGGTGATGAAGCTAACGATGGTCATGTAGAAGAGAGGAGAAAGTTGTTCGGGCCAAGTCTCGTCGCTAATGTAGTAGACATTCGTGTTGAGTCCCACCAAACCAAAGGTGAATGGCATCAAGAATTCGTGGATGAAGGACTCGCTCCGAACAGCCAACGTCGAACTTAACGGTGGACCGTGAGGGACAAGCAACCCTAGCCAAATGGGTCCTACGGCTATAGCTAAACCGAACATGTCCGTGAGGAAACAAGATGCAAGAACACCCATGAGGATCATGACAATGTAGTTTTGGTCTACCAGTTTGCCCTCAGGCGTTTGCGCGACAACCCAATCAAGAGCTCGTTTCACAACCAAAAGCATAAATGCAGCGAAGATAACCGCCGATACAAGAAACCAAACTACCGCGGTTGTGCCTCCACCGTCAGCTTGTGTCATGGCCTCAAACACAATAATCACGTAGATCCCTACCATGTCTCCAAGAAGAGCCACCGACATGGCGAACTTGCCCACCTCGGAGTTGAGAAGGTTCATGTCTCTCAAAACGGTGTAGATGACAGGGAAAGAAGTGAAAGCCAAGGCGAACACGATCCCTCCAATTGAAGAAACCTTCTTCATGTTTTTGTTCATTTTGTTTCGCAAGGCGATCCCCATTGCTGTCACGCAGATCATGGGGACTAAAACGCCAATGGCGGCAATGTACTTGTGCTTTCTTGGTGCCTTCCCAATGGCTGCAACGTCGGTCTTGGCCGCGGTGAGGAAGAGGAAGTAAAATAATCCCATCAATCCCAAATTTGCGAATAAGTAATTCGCTATCGGTGGGAACAAATAGTAATTGAAATTCCGGCTTCCTCCAAGCAACGACGGTCCTATCATCATTCCACCCTTCAAAACAAAAAACCCATTCTTGTAATATTCCGAATCAACATTTGATCAACTACCGTAGAATATCTATATATTAACACTTGATAAATTAATAAATGTTTTCAATTAATATCTCGATAAAATTAATAAAGTATTATCGTCTTGATTATTAATTTATAGAAGTTTTACTAGTGTATATAGCACGCAAATATAAGATCAGTGACTAACGATGATCTCGCAGACGATACGAGGTTGGCGAAGAGGTCGAAGAAGGAAGCAAACGACTTTAATGAAGAAAATGATGATAACTGCTTCAAGCAAAAAGGTCGAAAATGCGTAGTTCATCGCATTTTCGCCCTTAAACATTCCGAACGGCTGCTTATTATGGAGCTGCCGGCAAACCACCGGAAGTCTAGCCGAGAAGACATGACTGCTGACTTCTCCTACGGCGGTTGGGTTCCCCGGCCAGAACCCAAAATGGGCTGGTAGGGCACTCCGGTCATTGCTGGGAAAATACCTAACCATGCAAACTATTCTCTCAAATCAAGATTTGACCTAAACCAAAGTGTACTGATCATCGAAAGATGGAGAGAAAGGACGATAGATCCAATATTCATGTTTTTCTCAGCAAATGTGGACGTGCGTTATTTTTGGAGAAGCCATGGCAATTGACTTAGTTTTGAAATGAAAGAAAAATGGAGATCCACCTATGCCCAATATAGAATGCATCACTACTTTTTGCTTTCTTCTACAAACTCTATTGATTCCATTATCCTTTATTTTCCTACATTTTCAAATTAGCCATTAAACATTTTTTATATCTTTTCCTTTAGTCTCAGTATCTTGTCTAACCGGAGACTTGTGGCCGAGGTGAGTTTGCGCCGAGGAGATATGAAAACTTTTGCTACCAAAACATAGTGATGATTAACATACTCTCTTACGAAATCACACTAAAAATATAGTAGAACATCTATAAATTAATAGCTCGAAAATCAATAAATTTATCTGGTCTCAAATTGGATTTATTGATACAACTAATATCTTTGTAAATTCAAGATCGCTATAAATTAATAAAATATCGTAGTCCCGGCATTATTAATTTATAGAGGTTTTACGACTACAATCCACTACTCTATTGGTGTATAAGCTGATTTTGTACGTTATATGTGCTTGCTTGTGTGAGAGAAAGTAGCCAGCAATTAAACCGGTGAACATATACCATTTTTGAAGCAGTATCCTGCTAAAAAGGTTAGAGCAGAATTCATACTTCCTACATATATAACTTCTCAATTTTTTGTTGGCATTTTGGAAATCAACCCTTTTTATTCACTTATTAAACTTGCATTTAACTTCAAACATTTCTAACTGAGGGGAAAAAGAACAAATGATATAACGAGTGAACATTACAAATTCAAAGTTAAATAAATTTATGGAAATCTCATTTCAACGAGCAAAAACAAATTCCTTATATTCTTTCGGAACGATAGTATAGATATCAAACCAGTCTACTAATTCCAAATGAGACATAAACTACAAAATTCTAGAAGACTATTATGTCGTATCATGGCGCATCTAGACTTTACGAGACACCGTTCTTTAGCTCGTGATCTAAATTGGATGAGGAACTATTTATTAACCACTTTTTCTTTTTTAGTTTTTGCTAAATAGTAAATATCATTTAATATGAATAGTTTAGGCATTACAAAAATTATACCTACGTTAAGATAACCTTAGCAAAAAAATAAAAACAAGTTACAATATATAGATTTGGTATGACCAAAAAAAAAAAAAAGTTACAATAGATTTGTGTTAGATTTTGGTGGTGTCAACGGATCCAAAGGATCATTAAGTCCCGCCACCGCTTTCTCAGCCTCAACGGGTCTTATATTACCCGATCTACTTAGTACTATCATTAAGTTGATCTTTGAAATATCACTGAGACTTTCGGATTCACGGACTTAGCCGGCACTCACTCTTGCCGTTTCTCGTGGAACATATGTTGCTATAAAAAAATAAAAAAGAGAATATTAACTATGAATTTAAAGAATAGTGCCTTTGCCTAAATGAGTGCATACTACAAGATGAAGCATATGGCTGGTTTGTTCCGACAACACTCTTATTTTTTGAATATCAATTGTTGTCAGCCGATCCAATGTTTCCAGATGTTCTACGTAATATGTGAAAAATGTGCATTTTTCACATATGTTTAATAAATATCGAAAAAAATTGTATCTTTTTTAGTTACTCTTTGGTAATATAATTTGAGACTCGAATTGATAGCTTCATTTACTTATGTTTTGAAGGATCACAAAATGATTTGTGGAGTATTTTTTGGCCAAAGTGTAATTTTTCTAGAACGACGCCGTTTTTGCCGTAACATTTTCAGTTTCTTCACTTCTTTCTTATCTTCTCCTTCCTCTGGTTTTTTTCCTTAAACCCTAAAAATCTGATAGTAAGAGATTGGTTTATCAATGGGAGATTCACCTTTCTTAACTTCCGTTTTCTAAAAGCGATTTGTCTTTGAGAAATTTCACCTATCTCCTTCTGTAAGTTTCAAAATTTTCTCTTCTGTTTCACAATGTACTGTAATCTAACAAGAACCCAAGGATTTCCCATGGCGATTAGGGTTTCTCTACAACAAACGAAACTCAAAAGCTTCCACTTCTCAAAGCCCTCGACTTTACCAGTTAAGCTTCATGTAAACCCCAAAGGAACCGCCTTTACAGATGTTTCGAATGGGTTAGTTAGTTCTCGCCTTAAATCTATGGAGATTGGAATGTTAGGGAAGCTTGAAAGTGTTAGAGACTTTTCGAGTTTTGATTCGCAGAGATTTGGAAAACGAAGTAGTAATAGTGGTAGAGGGAAGTCTGGATTAGGGTCATCGAAAGCTTTTCGAGATAAGAGAAGTAGTGGTAATGGCAGTGGAGATTCAATTTGGGTTAAATCTGATGAGAAACCAGTGGAAGAGAGATTTCAGAGAGGTAATAATAGGTCATCTTGGGATAAACGAGATGGTAGAAAAGATTCGGTTTCTGTTGACAGGAGAAGTAGATACAGAGGTCAAGGTGAAACAAGAAATCGAGATTCTTTTCGTGCTCGAGGAGGAGATGATAGAGTTGTTGAAGTAGGAGAAGATAGCAAGAAAGCTAGTGGGAATTCGATTTGGGTGGCTAATGAAAAACCGGCGAAAGAGGAGTTGCCGAGTGCTAACAGGTCATCTTGGGAGAAACAAGACGGTAGAACAAGAAATCAGAACTCTTTTCGTGCCCGTGGTGATGATAGAATCACTGAAGTAGAAGACGAAACAATGAATCATGCCCACGGAGATGATGATAGAATCGTTGAAGAAGGCGAGCAAATTGAAGAAGAACCAAATGATACTAGGTGGTCTGAGATCAAAAATAGGTTCAATAGATATGATGTAAGAGATCAAGGGCGTGACAATGCAGCATATCGAAACTGGAATAAGCAAGAGAGTTGGGGTAGGAAAACATGGCAAGAGGCGACTGAGTCAAGCGTGCCTAGGATGGTTGGTGAAGTGGTTTATGGAGTAAGTCCTGTGTTAGCTGCACTCTCTGTTGGGAGACGAGAGTTCTACGCTCTGTATGTTCAAGAAGGTTTGGATTTGAGCAGTAACAATAGGAAGAAGAAAGACAAGAAAGGTTTCGAGAAAGTCTTGAAAATCTCTGAAAAACTCGGGTTAAACATCAAGGAAACTTCGAAGCATGATCTTAACATGGTTGCTGATAACAGACCCCATCAAGGATTGGTGCTTGATGCTTCTCCGTTGGAACTTGTGAAAGTGAAAGAACTAGATCCTATTTCATCAGAGGAAGAGAAATCCTCTCTTTGGGTAGCTCTCGATGAGGTCACTGATCCACAGAACTTAGGCGCGATCATAAGATCCGCTTACTTTTTTGGAGCCACCGGTATTGTGGTCTGTGCGAAAAACTCAGCTCCTTTAAGTGCGGTTGTGAGTAAAGCAAGCGCTGGATCGCTCGAGGTAATGGAACTTAGATACTGCAAAAACATGATGCAGTTCTTAGAATCCTCTGCTGAGAACGGTTGGCGTGTGGTTGGCGGTTCGGTTTCTCCAAAGGCTGTTGCTTTGAACGAGGTTTTACCCGGTAGCCCGACAATTCTTGTTTTGGGAAATGAAGGAACGGGTTTAAGACCATTAGTAGAGAGATCATGTACTGAATTAGTTCGGATTAGCGGTAATATGCCTAACGATGTTGCAGCTACAGAGTCTGATGACGTGGAAGGTGAAGGGCTCAGATCTTTTCTTGCTGTGGAGAGCTTGAACGTGAGTGTTGCCGCTGGTTTGTTTCTTCATCATTTGATAGGCAACAAAGCAAATGTTTGATTCCTTGGTAAGATCTTCTAAACGATTTCATTTTTGCTCTAAACTTGGGATCTGCCCTGGTATTGTATTACTTTCTACTCTCATTCTATGGTTATATTACGAAATTTGGTTGTTATTGATTGTTTTCTCGATCATTTCCTGGTCTCTCTACCCTCGAAATGTCGCTTTATCCGAAGTTATTATGTTGCATTTAGTTAATGGAGAGATATCCAACTTGTGTCTATACAAACAAATCTTCTTTGTATATGGTTTTGGTTGTTTGTTTGCATTTTCGTTTCGTTTGGTTGGCACTTGATGTTTGCGTTTATATTTTGTAAAACGATTTTATGAGAATGAAAATGCTTTATATATGAAACTTTCGATTCTTTTTTTTGTAAAGTCTCTATGCAACGCAAAAGTTGGCGGTTGAAACAATTGAGATCAAACTTGGTTCTCTACAAACAAATCTTCTTGTATAAGCTCCTTCGTATGTGCAATGAAGTGGACATGGTGAAGTAGGTGGATCTGCACCCCACATTATATGCCCCTTAATTTTTTTTTTCTCTGTAATTTTGTTTTGAAAAAATATCGAAAAATGGATATGGAGACAAAACACCAAATGGATGTTTCTAACATTTGTGTCTTCTTATTCCTCACATGCCCTTCGTACTTGTAATAGTTGCATTTAACTTTTGCGTGATTCTCTTGTTTTATGTGCATGTGTAATCTTTTTGTTATATCATGGGTACCACTATATCCTTATCTAGGGATACCACAAGGTATAAGCATGGCCCGGTCCATTTCAGCCTGGGAATTTGGGTATATTTAAGATTTGATTGGTAGCACAATTTCAGGTGGTTAGAGTCTGAAAATGAACCTTTTTGGTTACCAATAATAGTTAAAATAGGGGGTTCGAAGTTGAAAGAAAACGGCTAGAAACTGTTTGAGAAAACATATGGTTTATAGGTCGTCCGGTAAATGTTTTTTTAATAAATATTTCTTGTTTTACGTTTAGTGAACGTTTAAATTAGGTATACTATTCAATTTGCTCGTCATTAATCATAATTTATAACCATTATTTAATCGCTCGTTTAAATCAAAATGTAGTAACCACTTTTCTTGATGCCAAGAAAAGTCAAAACCGCTTCCTTAAAACTAGAGAAGTATGGCTCAAGTCCAATGATTTTCCAACAAGAAGAAGTGTCAAAACAAGGAGGGTGATTGGTTTGAATTTTTATTTTTGAATGTGGTTGTAAAATAAACTTAAAAAAAAATAAAAGTCATCAATTGTCAACTTTAAAAAAAAAATTATAAATGTAGAACAAAAAATATATATATAGACTGAGAAATTTTAGGAGCTTTGAGTGATTTTAGGAAAGTTAAAATATGATTGGGATAATTCTGACTTTAAATTTTTAAAAATTAAGTCACCGCCTTCAAAGTCTTTCCCAATCACCCTCAAGACCCATGTACTTAAGGTTTCCTTGCAAGTATTTTCATATAAATATATGAGTTTTATATTTCTGAAAATTGTAACTAAGGCTGCAGATTAAGCAGTCTCCTTCAACCTTTATGAATATCAAATCTAAAACCATTTTATTCTTGATGACAATCTAAACCTTCTTCATTTCCCTTTTTTTATTGCACTTCAATAAAGCTCTTTGAGCTATCTTTCTATCAATCTCATTTTTATTTCAATAAGCTATTTTAGAGCCACTTGTTTTGGATTCACTCACAAAAACAATAGTTATCAATCATATCCTCATCTAAACTTTTTGGGTTTAGATCTCCTTTTAGAAGACTCTATGAAACTCTAACTACACATCTCTTAAATTTAAAAATATTGATATATTTTTGTCACCAAAAATGTTTGTGTACACAAACACTCATAAATCCATTGAAGTCAATTTCTTGCGATATAGTTTATTTCTTGTACACAAGCAAATCTAGTTACGTATATAAGCAAACAATGTTTTAGATTGGTCCGAGTGATTGTTTGACCGTGATCCCCAAAAAGAAAAGTCAATTTGAATTAGTTAGCTTTTAAAATATATAATTAATATGTTCAAAATAGTTAAAAGGACAACAACAAAATTAATTTGTAACAAAATAGTGTTTTTTGTGTGTGGTAAAGAACAAATATAATTTTGTTACTAAGTGACAGAGTTTTGGACCTTCTAAAGATTGTGGGTCTTTGAACTATTAGTAACAATATTTGAATAGAACGGTTTGCCTTTCTGATTAAGTTATGTTCACAATATATACAAGTCTAAGATGTTCTAATCGCGACATGATTGGGTCTAATACAACACACGATATATTAGAATATACAATTTGATTCATGTTTAAAAAAGAGACAAATGTTTCCAGACAAAAATGTAAGAGTTTTGGCTTAAAACTGCTCGATTAATTTAAAAAGAAAAATTAGTTTTGTTCCCTTGCAATATAGTACGTGTATATTATATTTATATAGTCTAAGCAAAAAGATTTAACACTTATCAATCTGACGATCTAATTTAACTCAATAATTCACTAATCTAATAGGCCATCTGTTTTCCCACCAAATCTGATTTGAAGAACATAACAAGCGAACAAAATCATATTTTATGGTTACGTCACAGAAGAAGATGCATAGAATATACCCACAAAAATATTCAATGCGCAAAGGAGATCAATGATTATGTCATAGGGGTAATATATTATAGAAATAAAATATGTGGAAAATAAATTGGGTTGTCACGTATGATATAAATTAAAAAAACACACATGTATCTAAGCTGTCACCACTTGTGATACTCTGTTCGAAAAAGACATGGTCCCTCTCCTTAAGATTCGGTATAACATTCTGGCATCTTTGCCGCCAAATTTACTTATTAAAACAACAATATTTTCCTATTTAATTTAAGAATAATCCTTCACGAGAAAGTTAAACTTCAAGGTTACGAGCAAAGTAAATGATGCGTCTGAGAAATATCAGAGGAAAAAGAACAATAGAATAAAGATTTTTGGATGTCTATTGAGAAGCTCATCACGAACATATATACAATCCTTTAGTTTGGAGGAGATGTACAAGATCAATCAATAGTTAAAGAAAATATACAGAATTATGATACAGATATGTACGATCCTATCACATATGTAAAAAAGATAATGGAGATTCCCACTGATGAAGAAGATAACGGAATGTGGGTCTGAACCCTCCCTCAAGCTGGAGCGTGGAGGTTCCAAATGCCCAGCTTGACTTGGAAATCTTGAAATGCTTGTCGACCGAGTGGCTTCGTGAAGATATCGGCCAACTGAGAATGGATGTTGACATGAACCGTTTCAAGATTTCCCCGTTGTATCTCATCTCGAACGAAGTGACAATCGTTTTCGATGTGTTTAGTCCGCTCATGAAAGACCGAATTCGTGGCTATGTGGATCGCGGCTTTACTATTACAGTGAACGAGCATAGGATTTGGATGAGGAACCTGAAGATCTGTTAGTATCTTTTTGACCTAAATAAGCTCTTGGGTGAGAAAAGACATCGCTCGGTACTCTGCCTCGGCAGATGATCTGCTCACCGTGTCTTGTTTTTTCGTTTTCCACGAGATTGGAGAGTCTCCTAGTTGAATAAAGTAACCAGTAATCGATCGCCTTGTGAGAGCACAACTCGCCCAATCACTATCACACCAACCCGAGACCCTAAAATCAGAAGTAGCGTGTAGCAGTATACCTTGGCCCGGACTCTGTTTAAGATATCGGACTACGCGTAACGCTGCTGTCCAGTGATCTTCACGTGGTGATTGCTTAAACTGGGACAAGACATGGACAGAGAACACCAAATCTGGACGTGTTACCGCCAAGTAAATCAAACAACCAATGAGACGCCTATATGGTTCGGCATCAGATAACAACGGAGATTCCGACAACGCCAAGTTGTGATTTTGTTCGAGAGGAAATGAAACCGGCTAAGCTCCTAGCAATCCTGCCTCGGATATGACATTCATTGCATATTTTCGTTGGCTCAAATAAAAACCCGTAGAATTTCTGGATACCTCATTCCCAAAAAACACTTCAAAGGACCAAGATCCTTCATTTTGAAACAAGTGGACAAGTATTGTTTGACCGTGGTCATGGCTTCCATTGTGCTCCCTGAGATAATCATATCGTCAACGATACCAATATATTCAGTTGTATACCTTTCTTCTCATATGTGAATAATGAGTAATCGGATAGGGATTGGTCAAACCCGTATGCACAAAGAGCCGAATGAAGCTTTTCGAACCAACACCTAGGTGATTGTTTGAGTCCGTAGATCGATTTCCGTAAGAGACATACCTGAGAAGGATCCTCTGTTTGAAAACCAGGAGGTAATTTCATATAGACCTCTTCGGTAAGATCGCCATGGAGGAAAGCGTTGTGTACATCCATCTGATGTACAGGCCATCCACGACCCACTGCAGTTCAAAGAAACAACTGAATGGTCCCCATTTTAGCCACTGGTGCAAATGTGTCACCATAATCGACCCCTTCAATTTGACGATTTCCCTGAGCAACCAGCCTCGCTTTGTGTCTTTCGATCATACCACCAGAAAGATACTTGATCGTGTAGACCCATTTGCTACCTATCGCTTTCTTCCCTTCTGGCAAGGTCACAATAGTCCACGTATTCGTGTCCTCCATAGCTCCCATTTCAGTTTCCATCGCGTCACGCCAAACTTTTTTATGCACTGCCTGGCTATATGTCTTTGGTTCATACCCTTTTGTGATTGCAACCAAAAATGCTTGGTGGATAGTGGAGAATCTAGCGTAGTCAACATACTCATTAATCGGATAATCAGATGTGGATGGGTCTGAAGATGGTAGTGACGTCATGATTGCCGTGTTGGTGACAAAATTCTGTAAGGTTACAGGAGGGACTCTTTTCTTGTGGCCCCGACCTAATTGTTCTTCTACCTCTGGTAAGTCCGGTTCTGGTGTGGTAGATGTTGGAGTATCGTCACTTTTCGGTGGCAGCGAAGGCGTAGCAGCCGGTGTATAGAGGAAAGAGGCGGAGTTCGATCTCAGAATTGCTGATTGGGAAGCTTCTCCTATTTCAAATTGGGTTGAAGACATAACAGGGCCCAACTCATTTGATGGGCTTGTATCCATACGTGATGATGTTGAGCTTTGTCGTGGTACATTATCTTCAACTGATGGGCTTGATGTTATTGGAGCCCATAAAGGTTGATCGTTCTCTTCATCGTTGTCTGATGACAACAAACTTCCAGTCTTGTAAGGATATTCTTCCTCAGAGAAAATCACGTCCCGTGATACAAAAAACATTTGTGTCTCGAGATCAAACAATCACCAACCCTTTTTCGCATATGGGTATCCAACAAATATACATCGACGACTTCGTGATGCAAATTTGTCACCATTTATAGTCTGATTTTGAGCGTAGCACAAACTACCAAACACTCGAAGATGTTCATACGGAAGTGGCATATTGTAAAGCTTCTCATATGGTGTCTTCCCTCCAAGAACTTGATTATGTATTCTATTAATGAAGTAACCAGCCGTTAAGATGCACTCTCCTTAAAACTTTATGGGAAGATTGGTTTGAAACCTAAGTGCCCTCGCAACATTGAGAATACGACGATGTTTTCTCTCGGCGCGACCATTTTGCTGCGACGTGTGTACATACGAAGTTTCATGGATGATACCAAGATCAAGAAAATAGTCCCGTAAACAGAGAAACTCGGAGCCATTGTCGCTTCTCACAATCCAAATTTTGCTTGAAATTTTCGTTCAACCATAGAAATAAACTGCTTCAAATACTTGGATGTTTCTGTTTTGTTTTGTAGAAGATATAACCAAACACGTCGAGAATAATCGTCCACAATTGTAAGAAAATATCTTGCACCCGAATATGATTCCGTCCGATACGGACCCCAAATATCGCAATGGATTAACTCAAAAAATACTTGTGGTTTTATTTTGACTAATCGGAAAAGACAATCTTGTTTGCTTAGCGCGGAGACAAACATCACACGCCTTATCGAATTCTTAGAAGAAACAAAAACAGAAACATCAGGAAGTAAATCAACTATCCGCGGAGACGGATGACCCATTATGCAATGCCATAATTCGTATGCCTTGTTATCACGAACTGTAACAGATGCAGCCAACTCCGAACCGCAAAAATAGTAGGGCTCCACCAGCCTCCCTTTTATCCGCTCTAATCACCATCCTCGAATTGCGGTCCTGGACAACAAGGAAGTGATCAGCTAATTGAACAATACAGTGATTTTCATCCATCATTTGACCTAGAGAAATCAAATCTGACTTCATCTCCTCAACATAAAAAACTGATTTCAACGTTAACTTTGACCCCATCGACCCATGATCCAAAGTCTAGACCTTTGGTTATATGGCTCAATGGTGGTCTAGGTTGTTCTTCTGTTGCTTATGGTGCTGCTAAAGAAATTGGTCCTTTTCGTTTTGGGTCTGATGGGAAAACTCTTTATCCCAAACTTTATGCTTGGAATAAATGTAATCATCTTTCCAAATCTGACTTAGAATAATCATTTAATTGCTCTTGTCTTTATAACTGCTTCCCAACCAAATTTGTTCTCTTTTCTATTTCCAGTGGCAAACTTGCTTTTCTTAGAGTCTCCACAGATCTTTACACAATCAGTGATAAGAGAACTGGTTCTGTTCTTTGAATCTTTATGCTTTTTTAATATTATTTTTTTATATCATCATTCACTTTAATACTTCACTTACAATTTTGTTTTTGTTTTAACAAAGCTCATTTGTGAGGACTTTCCAAGATCTCTCATGTGCATTTGTTGCAGGTAAAAGATCGATACTTATGACTGTTTTGACTTGAGATTCATGCAAACACGTTTGCACAAGTAATTTTGTTATCCTTGGCTTTAACCTACTACGAAAACTTTTTTGTGATCCAGTGGTTGTAACTTCTAAAACAAGAGAAGCTGATATGAAGAAGCTAAGCTTACTACACAAACTTTGGCCATAGATTATTATCGGCGAATAGATGCTGAGGTAAATTTCAATATCCATCCCACGTACCAAACACTTCAAAGGTTTGTCGAGACTCATAATGGGTATACATCATAATCATGGGGCTGTGAAGATTCCCCTTTTGATTTTTTTATTGATGTGTGTTAAGGAATTGGTATTAAGTACTATTAACTAATATAATAATACTTGATCCATAGAATTTGTATTCGCTTCGAGTATGTGAATGAAAGTAGTAAATTTTTAAATTGATAATAACTTTCTTACAATCTCTGAGATAATTTTGTAGAACATGTAACTTATTTAAGAGATTCTCGACGGAAAGTGCGGTTAATAAAACAAACGCCGACGAGTATCTTTTTACCGTCTCTGTATGTGTGGGTATGCCTTGTTCTTTCATCATTTAGTCTAATACTGAACGATTTCTAAAAACAATAGTCAAAATGTTGTGGCAGGTTCAAAGATTGAACTTCATGGCTTAAAGAATGGATACAGTAAAAAATATGGTTTGGGACATCAATAAAGTTCACCCATACAGATATATTCTTATGTGCTTGTTTTTCTACGTTTTTTCATTGATCATTTCGTCTGGTGTTTCTTACATACTGCTATATTCTATTTACTGGATATTCAAGAATCACTCATATCTTAAATATATACAAATGTCAACATTTGTCTTGATGGGGTTCCTCTTTAACGAGATCATGTTTTGCATTTCTTGATTTGGTATGTAACATTCAAATTGACAAGCCAACTATACTAACTTCAAAAGCACCGATGCGAGATTCAAAAATACTATGACAAAAGTTCTAACACATATTTCTCTAAAATCGAGGTCGAAATTAATCTCATTCAGTAAAAACACTCATTCTTTTCTCTTTGATTTCAGTTGGAATCCAACTACAACTTTTATATAAACAATATCTTCAAACAATGACCTCATGAAAGAATCATATAATGGCCCTCACTTGTTCTCTACCACATTGACAAAAAAATATAAATGGTCATTTTACACTCATAAGCAAACCGGGTGAGAGATACTTATGAAAATAACCCGCGCGTACACGCGGATACTCACCTAGTATAGCTAAAAATCCAAACATAAAATAAAAGAAGTTTTGAAATAAAAAAAAAATTCAAAAAAATGAAAACCTACGAAAAAAACACCCAAAAATCCAAAAAAAGGAAAACTTGATAAAAAAAGAGGAAGAAACGGACACTTTAATCTCCTCTATCAAACTATGACTATTTCATCTATCACATCAAATTCACTTACGCATGCTACAAGATAACTATTTCATTTATCACATCAAAATTTGTCAAGGTGGATCCTAGTCACTAACCCAAATTTGAAATATTTCTTCAAAACAAAAAACGTGTCATGAATAAATGTTCACATTAAAAATTATAGATATAACTCTTCTTGAATAAAGCACGTTTTACGCGGATTAGAAATTGTTTGCTTAGTAGTAAAAAACATTGTAGATAAAAAAAAAAAAGATTTTAAATGCACATTGATATGTTAACAAACGCGTAAAAAATATATTTTTCCTTAATATTCTTTTGACAGAATATATTTTCCGTAGTAGGAGGAAAAAAAAAAAAACTTTTTATTTGCTGTCAAATTAAAAAAAAAAATTCTTATTTAAATAGAGGGTGCTTTAATTATAATAATATTTTATTTTAAAACAAATATTTTAATTCAAAATAGTAAATTTTGAATTTTGAATTAAAAAAATGGAGGAAAAAGGGATGTGTCTATGATTGAATGGTGATTTGTGTGATTCCACTGAAATTATAAAAATCAGTTTTCTCTCTGGATTTTCGGTGGTCCGTCAATGGCGATCTGAGAAATTTCACGAATCTAATTGGTTCGATGTGTGATAGAGAGAGACTGAGAGACGAATTGCGGTAATTTCAAATCTAGGGTTTCTCCTTTTAGTCCTCCATTTCCCCTGTTTTCTTCTTCTTCTCGACCTTAATTGTCGCGGGGAAAGGGGACGTGAAGAAGGAGAAAAGAGATTGAGAAACGAAGATGTCTACATTGGACTCCATTGATGCGATTCTCTTCTCTCTCAGCAGAGCTTTCTGTAGCCCTTTTGCTGTCTTCGTTCAGATCCAGGTGAGTTTTTGTTTTGGTTCAAGATCGAAGTTTTTTGGTCCCTTTCTCTTTGAAATGTTGGATTTTGGGGATTCGTGTTCCTCGTTTGATTCTAAAAATCTTTGATTCGCTTGGCGATTATCCAAAATTGAGGAAATTTAAGATAAAGATACATTACATCGTTTATATCTCCGGGACCATCCAAGTTTTTTTCTTTCTTTAAGGCTTTGAAAACTAATGGCTTTCTTTAGTAGCGTGTGAAGAAGCGTAGATATGAAGAAATTGAACGTCTTTTGATGAATCAAAAACTTAAATTTCGTATCATCGATGATGATTTTCTGGGAAAATGAAGGCAGATTGTTTATATAACTATGGTTTACTTTCAGGGTCCCATCAATTTTTCCGGCTTAATGTCTTCCCCTTGACTTGTCTGGTTGGGCATTTTATTATTAGGATAAGATTTTTCTTGGTTTTGTTTTTCTTACTGTTTCTTTATATGCCTCAGGGATGTACGATTTGCTTACTCCTTGCTCTAGGCTGGTTATTGGCTGCATATGTCAGGTAGTATCTGATTTGATGCTATTGGGTAATTACAATATGCGTCTTTTTTTTCTTCTTATTCTGAAATGTGCGTGTTTAAGGAACCGAGAGGTTAAGAGAATTAAAAACAGCATGAAAGCGGGGAATAGCTTGGCGTTCCTCTATCAAGATATCAATGAACTTGAGCACTCTAGGCAGGTTAAACTTCCCAGAGTTACCGTTGTCATGCCTCTAAAAGGTTTTGGAGAACACAATTTGCACAATTGGAGAAGTCAGGTCAGTCCATCATGTTGCAGTGTCATTGTTTTTTTTTTCATGGTTAAGCTTTTTGCCAGAGAAGTCTCTTGATTCCAACTTTGTTGTTAATCTTGATCGATTTATTTGTGTAGATTACTTCTCTCTATGGTGGGCCATTGGAATTTCTTTTTGTTGTAGAAAGTACTGAAGACCCTGCATATCACGCTGTTTCTCGTCTACTATCTATGTATCAGGTACAGACACGTTTCAACATATCTTTGTTGTCTTTTAACCGATGAAAGGACTGTCAACAAAAAAATATATATATTCAAGTGATAGTCCTTATGGCCTTCTTTTGTCTTGAAGTATGTACTAACTTCACAAATTTGCTCATAACGATGCCCAAATGTGCACAGGATCATGTTGAAGCTAAGGTTGTAGTTGCTGGTTTATCGACGACTTGCAGCCAGAAAATTCATAATCAGTTGGTATGTATGATCTTTGGAGCAAATTTAATCTTTTAGTGGCTTTCATTTGTTACACTAGTGTATTATTTTTTTTCTTTCAATATTTTCATCTCTCCATTGTGACTGTTCTTGGCTAAAATATAATCACAACCATGAAAAGCAAAACTATTTTCCAATATACGGTTTACATTTATGTTGCTCATTTTGGCTTTTGCTGACTTTGTGTACGTTTGGTTACTGCTTCATGAAGATTGGAGTTGAGAAAATGCACAAAGATACCAAATATGTGTTATTTTTGGACGATGATGTTAGACTGCATCCTGGAACAATCGGAGCTCTCACGACTGAGATGGAGAAAAATCCAGAGGTGGTACCCAAACTATATAGTTCATAAATTAATTGGCTTAATTTTATTGTCAAAGTTTCTTCCTCTTTCTATTTCTTTTTACATATCAAAGAGATGGCTAATGATATAGCCTTGATTGTGTTTCCTTCTGTTTGAATTTGTTTAACGGCAATGGTGATGATCTCTTGCAGATATTTATTCAAACTGGGTATCCTCTAGACTTGCCCTCTGGAACTCTTGGGAGTTATTGCATCTATGAGTACCACATGGTACAATGAAATCTATTGCCCTTCTTTACTCTTCCGTCAATTCTGTTTTTTATCAAATACAATCACTGGCTTCCCTATTGTGCGTTTAGATTCCTCCATGTTTGTAGCATTTAGTAATTTGAGCTAATATTTGGCATGTTCTCTTTACAGCCTTGTTCAATGGGATTTGCGACTGGCGGGAGAACATTCTTTTTGTGGGGAGGGTGTATGATGGTCAGTAGATAACATGGTATCTTAATATTTCTTCTGTATTCTCGATTGCTACATCTAATTTTGGTGATTGTTTGCAACTATTTGTAGATGCATGCTGATGATTTCAGACAAGATCGGTATGGGGTTGTCTCTGGCTTACGTGATGGTGGATATTCAGATGATATGACACTTGCCTCTCTAGCAGGTAACATTCTCTTCTGAATTCCCCTCCATTTTGTAGCACGATATGCCTATTGCATGTGTAGTTGATAGTTTCTTCTTGTTTCCACTCACCTTTTTTACTACAGGTGCTCACAAGAGGCTCATTACATCGCCTCCTGTTGCTGTTTTTCCTCATCCTCTTGCAAGTGATCTGAGTTTTGGACGGTACATTCTCTTATTTACTTGTTTGAACCCAAAGGTGCTGAATATTTAGATATTTAACCATTTTTTTCCTTTCTTATTTTATAGGTACTGGAACTACTTGAGAAAGCAAACCTTTGTACTAGAATCTTACATATCCAAAGTTAACTGGATAATGAACAAGGCTTTGTTTGCCGTCCACTGTTATCTTTCATGGGGGTTTGTTGCACCATATGTCATGGCTGTCATTCACATCACATCAGCTTTAAGAATCTACATCAAGGGCTATCATCAATTCGAAGACACTACCTTTGCTTCTGGTGGTGAGCATACTTTTCCTCTTATTTAGGTGGGTGATGTGTTCAAGATAAGAGAAATTTATCCTAGTGCCACGATGATAGCTCGTGTGTTTGGGGGGATCTTAGAACTGCTGTATTGCATGTGGAAGCATAGTGATTTGTCATCTTCAACTTAAACTGTAGGATTGTCTGTTTTTCTTATGCCACATACTGACCTGGAAGGATGAGATTCTATGTAGGTATGTTGCTTGTTATAATGTTGGCGATTTGCACCTTCATCGAACTTCTTTCAATGTGGAATTTGACAAGACGAGAAGTTCAGCTATGCAATATGTTATCCCCTGAGGCTCCCCGTCTCTCTCTTGCAACTTATAATTGGGGACTTGTACGTGCTTTCAACCCTCTTTATTGATTAGATCATAAATCTGAGTAATAATGTTGAAAGTTGTCGTGATGATAAGATACAGAGGTAAAGTTTTTCGGTTTGATTGGGGGAAAATTTTGCAGGTTTTCATAGCAATGCTAGTGGACAACTTCCTATACCCGATCTCAGCTTTCCGCTCTCACTTTTCTCAATCCATAAACTGGTCTGGAATTAGATACCACTTGAAAAATGGAAAGATTTTCAAGGTAAATCATCTGTCTCTTTTCAAGTAGTTTCCTTGGATCTTGAATATGTCACCTAGACAAGTGTATCTGAGATTCTTGCAATGTGGTATCAGATTGAAAGAAGAAAGGATATGGGACCAGCGAAGACCGATTTAGGAGGGAAACACTTGTATGGTAAGAAAGGAGCTCCTCAGAAAGCTTCATTCTTAAGCTCATTGGGAAGAAATTTGGCTCACTGGCGACAACCGAAGAAATTTGATGTCTAAAAAGTCCGATTTTTATACAGTAGAAGCAAGCTCGAAAGTCATTTTTTGCCCGGGAATTCGCGGGTGAATTGAATGATTCTTTGAAATGTTGGCGATTCTTTTTCCAGAAGGGGAAGATTTGATCTTGTTTTTGACTTTTTCATGTTGGCTTCAAAATGTTTATTGGTGAAGAAGAAAGCATTATTCTCCCCCGCTCTGGGAAATTTTTATTTATTGATTTTCTTACTGTTTATTTTATGGGTTTTACTTAGCCGTTTGGGAAGAGATATTACTCATCTTCTTTATTCATCAGCTTGATTTATGTAATTTTTGATTCTCCATCATTCGTTTGTTTAGTTTGTTATATAACATTAATGTTCAAATCCAAATTAGCACTCTTTCCTTGTAGTTGTCTTTGTAATGGTGTTTAAGGACATAAAAAACCACTCATAAGATACAAAGTTAACATGAGATCTTCCATGTGTTTGAACATAAAACTTGAAACAGTTGATTATTATTATTGGAATCTACTGAAAAAAAAGTTGGGAAGAAGCAAAACAGGAAGTTACAAACAAAGCAGAGACTCTTGAGTTTGTTCTTGTCTTAACGGTAGAGACGATAGGTGGGGCTGTACATGCTACTCTCTGCACACTTGACAATCTCTTTAGGCCGTGGAAGCCGGCCCGCCAGTCCTGAAAACCAACATTTTCCGCCATATCCGCATCAAAATTCAAAACCGCAATTTAAGGCTGAATTCAAGAGAAAGAGTAGAAAGAGAGAGACCTAGTTCATATGCCTTAGTTGCTACATCAGCTGCGATACGAGCTGATATTTTCCGGATGGAGGAGAAGGAAGGATATATCATTCCTTTCTCATAATTCTCTTTGCTTACTTGTCCAGCTAATGCCTCAGCTATATTACACAGAACATAACAACAAAGCTTTTAGAGTTTTTGCTAGTTTTAGATCTTTTGAGATTTGCAGGCATTTGAAATACTTACCCGCGGCTAGAAGCATATCGTCATGTACTCGTATTGCTCCTGAGATAACCAAACCAAGTCCAAAACCAGGGAATATGTACGCATTGTTCGCCTACATTTTAAGAAATGCAAAGAGCTTTATTAAGTTCCTTAGACCCCAATGGATGAAGAAGAAAGAGTTTTATCTATTATTACCTGTGTAGTTACAAACACATTTCCTTCGTACTCAACTGGATCAAACGGACTTCCACTCGCGAAAATTGCACGACCCTTCATTCGAAGAAGATCATAAAAAACTTAAATTTTCTTTGAGGGGACGCCATATAGGAATAATGGTGCGGTGCGGTGTGGAGAGACTTACCTTACTCCAAGTATATGCTTCTTCAGCTGTACATTCTGATTGTGTTGTCGGGTTAGAGAGAGCCATTATCAAAGGTCTCTGCAAGAAATTTTTTTGTTGGTTTCTCTTCTTATTTAACCAAATCTGTGCCTTACTATGATCACTTAACAAAGAATAATAAATACCTCATTAATGGAAGACATGGCTTCAATCACTTCTTTTGTAAAAGCCCGTCCAATGCCAGCCGATCCAATCAGAACAGTCGGTTTTATGGCCTGATGGTGAGACATATAACTTAAGAGGAAAGAAAACAGATCGAGATAAGGTCACAACGCTAGCAGGAAGAAGTTTCGCACCTTGATAGCACCTAAGAGATCTTTGACCGGTTCATGTTCATGAGCCCATGGTTTCTTGAAGGCTTGAAGTGAATCTTTACGGGAGTTAACAATCAGTCCCTATAAGAAAAACCAAACTTGCTTCAGATTATAGTTCCAATGAAATGTCTTACGTTTAGTTTTTAATTTCTTCTACCTTGGAATCAACAAGCCAGATCTTCTTGCGGCTTTCCTCTACCGAAGCATTCATCTACCGAAGAAAGATGAAATTAAATGAAAGTGACTAGACCAAATCTTTCACAAATTCCAAGAACATTCGTTACCTGTTTCGATATATAGAGAGCTATAAGTTCTGCTATTCCAGTTCCAGCCTGCAACAACCAAAAAATAAGACGTAAGAAAAAAGTTGAAGCATATATGGACTTTTAAGGATCAGACTGTGATGCCAAAACTTGATTCTTACTTCACCCGCACCAAGAAAGAGGAAGGTGTGCTCTGCAAGTGGACTATTCGTCAACTTCTGTGCGGAAACTAATCCCGCTAAAACAACCGATGCTGTCCCCTGAAACCGAAAGAGCAAAGACAAAACTCTTTCAAACTATGAAGAGAACTATAAACATAGAGACAAGTCTAAATGAAACTCTTACCTGTATATCATCGTTGAAGACGAGATGAGTGTCGCGGTATTTTGCAAGCAACTCAAACGCATTATGATTAGCGAAATCTTCAAACTGTCTCAAGCAGAAGACAAACAAAGCGTATAAAAAGCTAACACAATAATATACAGAATGCTCGAACTATAGAAGCAATTGTTTCGTACCTGTATAAGAACATTCTCACCGTAGTTCTGTTTCACAGCACTCATGAATTCATGCAAGAGTTCGCTGTACTCCTGCAATTATGTTATGAAAAAAATCTACTCAGTTTTTGGAAGTTTTATATTCTTAAAAGAGATTATAGCGTAAAGATAAAAAAACCTGTCCTGTTGCTCGCTTTTGTTTGAGTCCTATGTAGAACTCATCATTCAACAGTTTCTCATTGTTTGTTCCCACATCAATGGTGACAGGTAAACACTGCGAGGAAAAGCAATTTAGTCTCAAATTCCCGTAAAATACTGTAAAAACCCTTTGTAAACTTGAGCCATTACCGCAGAGGGACGAACACCTCCAAGTGCTGAATATAATGCCAATTTACCAACCGGTATTCCCATCCCCTAAAGACAAACCAACTCTGCTCAAGTACTTATTCAGATCATATCAAAACCGAAACGAAGCAATATCCGATGAATACCTGACAACCAAGATCTCCTAATCCCAAAATCCTTTCGCCGTCCGTAACAACAATAACCTGTATATTCCTTTCAGGCCAATTCTTCAACACATCTAGAATCTTTCCCCTGTGTGAATATAAACGACGATCCGCTACGAGTAAAGTTAACTATGGAAAAAATGGGAAGATCATAAGATAAAAGTTACAATCCATACTTCTCTTTTAAACTGATGAATAAACCCTGAGGTCGCCTGAAAATACTTCCATATTTCTGACAAGCTTCACCCACAGTTGGAGTGTAAACAATAGGAAGAAGCTCCTCAACATTATCAATCAACAACTTGTAAAACAACCTCTCGTTTCTTTCCTGTTTTTTAAGTCCAATAAGAGTTTCATTTTTCTCTCATATCTTAACACAACAAACTTGATAATGTTGACAAAGATCTTACCTGAAGTTCTGTCAAGGCCATGTACTTTTGTAATGGAAATTGATACTGTCGGATATTGTTCATAAGCCTCTTCTCCTAAAAACCGTTGACAAAAGTTTCTATCAATCTCCATTAGTGGAACCATATATACAAATTAAGCAAATCACCAAGTTTTAACCTGAAGTTGTTGATCAAGAACAACTGGAGGGAGAAGACCACGCAAGTAATGTGTGTCTCTCTCTTTCTCAGTGAAAGCAAGTCCTTTGTTATAGCGAGGATCTCTCAGCAATGAATACCCACTGAAACAAGGAAACAAAGTTACTAACTTGATTGTTAAATTTAGACACTTTAGTTCTGTGACCATGGTGGAGTTATGTTGTTACCTTGAAACAGAGAGAGACCAAGGAGTTATGTTATGCTCAATGGTAGCTGAATCTTCTCCATACACATCAACAACGCCACCGTTGACGGATGATTTCAAATCCGAGTTGGTCACACTCTCCATCTTGAACACAATCCAAAAAACAAAAAGCAAAAAGAAGTAGAAATTTTAAAAGTTGAGAAGGATCAAAGAAGAAGAGAGAAGGTTGTGGAAAATCCAAATGGAAGCTTGAGGATGCAGAGAGGTGTCACACTGAAGAAGTCAGCTTTGTACACCACATTGATTCACAAGTCGCCACGTACAATTAATTGAAATTAAATATATTAAGCTTATTCTTCTTATTTAACATGGTTTTTATTTATTTATTTCATAAGCAAATATACACACGGAATTATTTGTACACTAGAGGACAACAAATCTAGGATTACAACTAAAAAACCAAAGGCACTACACCACATTGCTTAACCTATAAGTTAGGTTAGATACTTGCCTAACACGCTTCTTATAAGACATGAACACAACCAAAATGCTTATTATTACCAGAACAGAAGAGAACAGAAGAAGTAAGTGTGTTCAACCCAAAAGCTCTTTAAGCACCGAGGGCGAACACATTATTGGTTTCTCCTGCGTTTTCTTAAGGTAGAATCTGCACAGGACCGGCCCTGCAACCTTCCAGACAAACCCGCAAAAACGAACTTTGTTCTTTATGATGCCATAATCGTAAGCGATGTTGTAAAGTGCCAAGGCTTGCGGGTAAAGTTCTTCTAGGCTTCTCTTGGTTTCTTCAAACCCTGCAGCACCATAGAACTCCTGATACAGAGAAGAAACCGTTCATCCGATGAGATCACCAAAAAATGGGTGATTCATAAAGTCTATTTGCATTGGATTGAGGATCTTACCTGCTTGTATTTCTGGATGACTTCATTGGCTGATTCATTCTTATTATTCTCATCGGTTTGCATCGCCTGCTTCATTTCATCTCTATATTTCTCGTACCAGCGCCTACATTTCTCCATGTGAAACTCAGGAACCAGCTCGTCTTCAAAACACGGGAGTTTCTTGATTTCTGAATTGTAACATACAGTTAAAAACATATTCGACGAATTCTTGTGTAACTCTAATTATTGATATTAACAAGAAGATCCGTACCAGATGGTGGCGGTTCCTCTGCATTCTGAGATACTACAATGTCATAGATTATCCCAAGAATAGAAGTCGACTTGAAATATCGTTTCCACCCCATGTAGTGTGGAAAAATGTTGAGCTTTAGATCTAATGGGAGATCTACCTTAGCCCCCTTTTTGGGTGCATCAAGAGCATCATAGTATATATCAATAGCCTTTAGCATTTTCTTCTTCCTTCCAGCTTTTTCCGTAGCTCTCTCATTTCCTAACGAGAGGAAACGGTCCATTATCGCTAGCCAGCTATCTGCAACCGCCCCTATAACGCTGCTGTAAACCGAGAAAACAAGGCATATTTTAACCAAAAGACATCAAAATCCCGAAGCTTGGTCTTACAAAACCGAGAATCGCTCACTACTGTGTGTACCTGGAATGAAATCTTGCCTTCAAAAACATTTTGAAAAGCTCTTCTTCCAACACTTCTGGTGAAAGTTCACTTGGCTTTCTACCAGTGTAAATTTTACTAGGCGGAGAAGAGCTCACCCACGGTTCACTTGGCTTGAAGTGTTCGAGTAGCTAAACAGAAAGATTTACGGTTCATAAGTAAGGTCGAATTTACTTTCGAATGCGATGGACAGAGCATTACCTTGGGATTTCTGGATACGAAATACATATCGCCATCAAAGTCACCACCTGCAATCTCGTCGCCCAAAGATCTTGGACCTTTCTGAGGGAAGAACACAGCATACTTGGAATTTCCTACATAGTCTTCTAAGGCCTTAACATATGTAGCCTTAAGTACATGTATGTCTCCAAAATGTAATCCCGGATTCCTATAAACCAACACATTCCCTGAAATTTGACCAGACTCGCTACGAAACCACAAAAAGAAAACAATGAGGAAATGAAAAGCTAAATCTAGAGAAAAAATTATATTTCCAAGAGGATTATTGGGTAGCATACAGGATGACACAGACTTGATTCTCCTTGAGCTTTCCGGTGGGATCAACTGTGCCCATGAGATAGTATGATTCGGTAACAGGAAGCCTTCCTGCTTTAAGATCATTCTTCTCCGTGTTTGAAAGAATAGACAAATGATCTTTCAAGTGTGGTTCGTCAAGGGGAATACCAGCCAAGATCATTTGTGCAGCGTTCTGATCGTCCATATCCCCATAATTAACGGCAGCTGCGCAAACAAATTCATATAATAAAAGACTCATCAAGAGTCTCCTTAAACTTCAGGACGCATCTTTAAGTTGTTTCGCGGGTAGTTAAAACTGCAAAAGAACCAGAAAGCTTTGGAGGTTTTAAGCACCTTTAAGCGCAGCTCGTTTGTTGTAGAATATAGTTTTTGAATTATCCAAAGTGTTGAGCAATATACTCAAAAAGAAGTCATTAGGGACTCCTCCATAGCTCAGCAGCGCGACCAAATTTCTTGATAGCTTCGTCCTTTTTGGTGGATTACTGGAAAATAGAAACAACCAGAGATCATCAAATAAGAACATCGAGCGAGAAGTTCAGCTTCAAGATGACAAAAAACCTCGAGGCAGATACCTTGTAGTGACTACCTCCAGGGAGTTAAAGGTTTTAAAATTTGACAAGGTTTGATCTTTATACACCTTGACCATAGAAGGTCGAACCTGAACAGTCCGAGGAGGAATCTGCAAAATAATGGAGAAAGTTTAGGAATAGCTTGCAAACCTGATTTTGTGACACGAACGAGAGTCGACTTACTTTCTTGTTTGAGAGAAAAGTTCCCTTAACAGCATAACCATTATAAAACATTCGAAACTGGATCAGCAGAGGCTGTTGGATAAAAAAGAAATGTTACTACTTGTTTTAAGTGATAGACAAATACCGAATCAAGCTAAAACATGGAATGTAAAAATACATACCGGCTCTTGGCCACAGGTTCCATGTGCTTCAAAATTTGGAATCTTACTCTTCGATTTAAAACAAACATGATAAGGAAACAAGAGTGAACAAAAGGAAAGTAAGCAACCATCAAATTGTCATGGAAGTAGATGAAAGACCTGAATATTGTCAATTCTTCTAATACATTTCCCTTTATAAATATCTGTTGGACACATCCGAGCAAGGTCTTCAGAGATGTAGCCAGTTCCATCTGAATGTATACACGGCTTCCCGTTCTTATCAAGAACATCATTACCATCTTGATCCTGCAATCGGAAGAGAGGGAAAAAGGTCAAAGCATATAGTGAATACAACTAAGTAAAGGCCAATTAGAAAGAGACACAGTTCCTGAGGACAGATTAATTAAGTAAGTACATGGCAGTGTATATCATCGATTTGCTCGAAGGTAATCCCACTCATGTCAACTTCAAGCTTCTTTGTCTTTGACAGAATTAAAGAAAACCTGAAGCAACAACAAAAGAAAGGTGACTCTGATTACAATGAAGAACATGACTAGAAGAGTTTAAAGATGAAACAGTAGAATATCTTCATATGCTTTTACCAGAGAGCTGGAAGAAAACAAGAGTACCTTGCCATATAGCTGGCCAGAGATGGCAATGTATGCACGTGCATAAAATGCATACGTGCCTCATGAATTGACTTTCCAGAGAAGATATAGGGGTTTCTCATATCATTCGAAGCTGTCGAGTCTGTGCGTATAAAGTAACATTTCACTCCCTTTGTAGAAAAATCTTTCTTCTTCTCTTCTTTCCCACCATCTTTGAAAACTGTTTCAAAGAAAGGTAAACAAGAAAAAGTATGACAATTATCTAATTATGGTTGTTGCTAGACATAGCGCTAGCACCTTAACAATGAAAAGTGTTTATGTGAAATTATATAAATGATATAATCAAAGAGAAAACAACCCACCAAAAAATTGATAACGGCGTAAACCAACCATGATTCCATTCTTGGCAATCCTTTTGTATGTAGAGTAAAGGTCATTACAATAGGTTGACACGCCTGGCACGTCCGCGAATTTGACAGTTAAAACATTATCATCACCCAAAACCTTGTGCAGATGTGTTCCAGTGTTCTCCATAAGAGGGCCCTGTGAACAAAAAAGTCTAACAATAAGAAACAGCGTATTAAGCCACACTTTTTATGGCAATGGCCCCTAGAGGTAAGTCTCGAGTCTCGAATTCAGACCTTCTTAAAACAAAGAACATATACAAATACAAGAATATGGAAACATGAAAGATAGTACTTGAAGAGTGGAATGAACCTTGAATGTGTAACTACCATCCAATGCGACATGACATTGATAGTAATGAGTCTTCCCGCTATCCCATTCAAGCGACTAAGGAAAAGAAGCACGTAAGATGAAACAATTAGTAAAAAATTTGACACCAAAATTGAAATTCCTAAGAAAGAAGTTGCAATATCCAACAGAACAGAGAACTGCCATTACCGCTCTTCGTTCCTTGTGGGAACAAAATTGCTGTCCCAACCGGAACCACACTGCTGTTTCGTATGCAGCCATTGGCAAATCCTTCCATTGTCTGATCTCATCAGCAGTTATAACCTCAACCAGAGGTTTTCTGTATAACACCAAAAACGATCACTTTTCAAATAATTAGATCGAACTGATTGGAAAAAGGTTGAAATTTTGCAGCCAAAACATACCTTCCAATATAGCTAAGCAACAGAAACACTTTCTTAAATTCAAGTTCGCCTAAAGCTAATAGCTGAGGAATGTGCTTAAATCCTCCATTGTCTTCTCTTTTCAACAACTTAGGAGAAGGAGCTTCAAAATCAAGAGACATCTCTGCTACAAACAGGACCAACCATAGCCATAGCATAAGAAAGCAAGAAGAGATTTTTTTCACTTCTCTACAAGAGTTTAAAGAAGTGATACTGTTAACGGACCTTGAAAAGCTCTGCAACTTTTTCTACTAGAAGGGCTAAGAGACTGTGCCGCCGGAGACTCGCCGGAGCTCAGCCGTGGAGAGCTATTAACAGTAACGGCCTTATCAAGAAGATATCTGATAAACCCATTGAGTGTCCCTTTCACATAATCCACATTGTGAACTTTATAGAGCGTTTGCAAAGCCAATTCCTCGGAAATCGAAGAAAGTCTCCGCCTTGTCTCCATTTTTATCGGAGGATGATTTTGTTTCTTGTAGATTTTCTCCAACATGGTTTCAACGCGAAGCGGAAGAGCGATCTCTGACGGCGAAGAAGCTTGTTCGCCGCCGTTAAGATACGAAGTGGTCATCATTTTCTTGCCTAAAGCAGAGTCAGAGTGTCGTCATTAGGGTTTATAAAAAATACAGTGGGAAGAGAAACTGTTCACTGTTTGTCTTTGATGCCATAATATTTTCAAAATTTGATACTTTGTTTCTTCTTCTTCTTCTGCGAAATCTGTTTGATTTGCCTAAACGGAGATTTTATACAGTAGACAATCTAGCCGTTGATTGTAAATTTACGAAAATGCCCAACCACGAGGACCGTTATTTACAAATAGCCTGCCACACCTGTTCTCGCCGCCTGCTAAAAACGCTCGAGAAAAATCGCGTTTTCGAAGTTACCATATCGCAATCTTGACTTGGTCCGAACATAATTAATTTTCCTCTTTCGTTAATTTTACTGCTAAAATCATTAACACACGATTGAGATATATATTTTTTTAACTGTTAAAGATGCATTCGATATAGTAAGAGCAGAAGACTACTGTTCTCTCAAGATATCAAATCAATGCTTTCATAGCTGTTGATGTTTGAATGATAACCTTTGTTTTAAAACACACTTACTAAAAATAAGATACACGTTATAAAATCGCTTAAAAAGCTAAAGATAACGAAATAAGTTTTATTCTGCAACAGATGATAAGTTATTGAAAAACCAAATCTTTGGCGGCTTACGAAAATAATTCGGAGGAAAATGAATAGTAAGAAAAAAACTCTTCCGACATAGAGGCTATCAGGGGTATCATAATAACTACTTCCCAATGAAACATGTCCTAAAACAATGTTACAAATAAGACTCATTTTTTTATGAACTCAATCAACAAAACTACATTAATAAAGACATACTAGCAGAAGCTATAAAAAGAGACGCTTGACATTGAATCAAAATTATGTTGAACTATAGATGCTCTTAAAGAATATAGAAGGTAACGATGTAAATTCTATAAAAGATTTGGAAGTTCTATAGATTTTAAAGGTTTTATAAAACAATTTTTTAAGAATTAAAACTATAAAAAGCCTTATAAAAAATGTCTAATACGTTTTTATAAAAAAATTTATTAAAAGTCTGCATAGACAGTTAATTTACGCTTGAACTGGATATTTAAAAGTTACACATATTTAAAAATCGATAAATTCCTAGTAAACTACACAAATCAAAAGTGAGGTTACTAAATTACAATCAATATTAGAATTACAGTATAATATATCAAACCCTAACATCAATCTAGTCGGTTAAAATCAGCGTAGAAAAGTGAAGAATAAAAAACGGATGTATTTTTTACTTTTCTAGGCTGATTTTAACCGACTAGTTTGATGTTATGGTTTGATATATTATATTTTGTTTATAATATTGATCATAATTTAGTAACTTCACTTTTAATTTGTGTAATTTACTATGCATTTATCGATTTATAAATTTGTTGCACTTTTAAAAATATTTTTTATGCGTAAATTAACTGTCTATGCAAACTTTTTATACTTTTATTTATAAAAACGTATAAAACCTTTTTTTATAAGGCCTTTTATGATTTTAGTTTCAAAAATTTATAAAAAATAGGTTAATAAAGCCTTATAAAATCTATAAAACTTCTAAGTCTTTTATGGAATTTACATCGTTACCTTCTAAGCTCCTGAAGAGTATCTAGATCTCACCGTGATTTTGATTCAATATCAAGAATCTCCTTTTGTAGCTCATGCTAATATGCATTTATTGATGTAGTTTTGTTGTATGATTTTAAAAGGAAATGAGTTTTATTTGTAACCTTTTTTTAGGGCTTCTGGCTGAAGACATGTTTCATTGAGAAGTAGCTATCATGGCACCCATTGACAGTCTCTATGCCGGAAGATTTTTTTTGTTTACCATTCATTTTCTTCCGAATTATTCTCGTAAGCCGCCAAAAGTTGGTTTTTAGTAACTTGTCATTTATTGCGAAATGAAACTTTTTTCGTAATCATCTGACTTTTAAACGATCTCATGAAATGTGTCTTATTTTTTGTAGGTGTGTTTTAAAACAAAGGTTTACCACCCAAACATCAATAACTATGAACACATTGACCTTGATATCTTGAGTAAACCATGGTCTCCCCTGCTCTTACCATATCCAATATTTTTTTTTTTTTTAATTATGTTCAAAAAGAAGAATATTTCATCCAAATAAGTGTCTTAATGTGATTGATTGGTGTTATGAAATTATGTTCTGTTGTCGATTTTCTCATTGTTGACTGACTCGGTCCTAGATGATCCTCTGGTGCCAGAGAAAGCGCATACAAGATTGATAAATCCAAGTACGAATCAATTGTACAAAGTTGGACACAGAAGTATTGCATCAGAATAAGGCGGTCACGACAAGCAAAGGATATGTTATTTCGCATAAAAAATTAATTGAGTTTAGCTGCTATCATTTTATTTGTTTGGATTATGTTCTGATCGCTATTAACTATATAATATTCATAAAGCTAATAAAATATTCAGAAATCGATAAAATAGTTAGAGCATTCTCAATGGGGTTCTATGTGAGTTTATATGGGAGTTTCTCCTATTAAAAAAGAAAAAATAGAAAAAAAATAGTGAGAATCGGTTCTGGATTTAGAACCTCAGAGCATCTCCAGTGGTTAGATACTCAATAGGTATTTAACCAGTATAATATTAATATTTTTAATATATTTAAATTTGAGAAACTTGTCATAGTTCTTTATCTCCAATGGTGAAATACTCAATGAGTTTCTCATTAATATAATATTAATATATCTTTAAAAAAATTCATAAATTTTTTAAATATTAATATCAAAACACATTTTAAATATATGTAAATAAAATAATTAGTTATATTTATTTATTTCATCTATAATAGTAAATATAATAAAATTGTTAATTTTAATAAGCTTAATAGTAATATTAATAATGTAATACATTGTAAAAAATATAACCAAAATAATGCAATACATTACATTTTCTTACACAACACAATTAAACATAAAATTACATAGCACAAATTTATAAATAAACAAAACTTAAAATACTAGAAAACATAGATAACATATAAAACAAGGATTAAAGATAAAATTAGTTTCACTCTAATCTTCACTTGATGATGTGCCAAACTTTTGCCATATATGCTCAACCAAATCAGCTTTTAATTGTTGATGTACACCTCCATCACGAAGACGAATTCGATTGCCAAGAATGTTACCCAAATTAGAAGGCATATTTGTAGAGTATGTACAATCCACTTGTGTACTTCCATTTCCTTCTACTTGTTGGAATTGGGATACATCATACTGAATTTACTTATCTCGTTCATCTTCCACTATCAAATTGTGCAATACTTTCCCTCATTATCTTTCCTATTTTTTTCTTATCCCAAATAAGAGCTGGATTTTTAATAATCGCAAACCGAGCTTGTAAGACTCCAAAGGCACGTTCAACGTCTTTTCGGATGGCTTCTTGACGTTGAGCAAATAATGACGTTTTAGGATCTTGAGGAAGTCGAATTGATTGGATAAATATGGCCCATTTTGGATATATACCATCTGTGAGATAGTAACCCATATCATATTGGTGTCCATTGACAAAGTAATTCATTTTCGGAGCTTTATCTTGTAAAATATCATCAAAAACAGGTGATCGGTCAAGAACATTGATATCATTTAATGTACCTGGAGGTCCAAAAAATGCATGCCAGATCCAAAGATCATGTGAAGCAAAGCCTCCAAAATGATTGTTGGTTTTCCACTTCCACGCGAATATTGCCCTTTCCATGAGGTCGGACAATTCTTCCACTCCCAATGCATACAATCAATGCTTCCCATCATGCCTGGAAATCCATGCATTTCTCCAATGTCGAGTAATCGTTGGAGATCCTCTGATGTAGGCCTTCTTAGATAGACATCTCCAAACAAAGATATAATTCTATCTACAAAGTTTTGCAAGCATGAGCTCGCAGTGCTTTCACCAATTCGAACGTATTCATCCACCGTATCCGCTGCACAACCATATGCCATCGTACGTATGGCTGCAGTGCACTTTTGTAGTGCGGAGAGACCTAACCTTCCGGTAGCATCTCGTATTAGTTGAAAGAACTCTACTTCGTTTGAGAGCCGATCAACAATACATACGAACAATGACTTGTTCATTCTAAATCGGAGTCGAAATTGAGCATTTGAATAGATTGCCTCTTCACTAAAATAATCATTCCACAACCGGGTGTGTCCTTCCTCGCGACCTCTTTCAATATACGTTCGGTGACTTGAACTGTTTGCCTCTTGAAGTTGTTCATAATTATCAAACCACTCATCAAATACGCTCTCAAATTATTCATCAAATGCTTTATCAAATTCTTCATCTAATGAAGAATTGGGTGGATTATAAATAGGAGACGACATTTAATATACGTAAGTTTCTGTGTAAGTTTTAGATTTGTAGGATGAGAGTGAATTGTTAGATGGAGAATGTCACCTTATATAACCAAGACTCATTGCTATCACCTTTTTCTTTGCTTTATTTTTTCCAAAGATTATTTATTATCGATAGTAAATTGTATTTTTTTAACTTTTGCAGATGATTTGATCTATGCTTTAGCATATATTCGATTTTGAATTATTTTTCCACTTTTGCAAAAGATTAGATGTTTCTTTTGAATAGATTCTTTTACTCATTTTGAATTGAATTATTTTTTTTAACTTTTTCAAATGATTTGATCTTTGCTTGTGCAGAAACTTTTTCCTTCTGCAAAGATTCTTTACTTCTCCAAACCATGTGATATGTGTCGTTGGTGCTAAAACCATTGATGAGTTATCCAAAGATTTAGAAATCAAAAATTTTATGGATGTTCTTAAACAAAAAGAAACTGAAAAGATTACTTATATTATAAGCAACATAAATTACAACAAAGAGGGAGACAACAAAAAAAAACTAAATACGTTTTTTTAGATCTCACTTATAATAAAATAAGATAACTCATACAACACACCATATAACCACATTACCTTAAGTTTAGAGGATTTCATCAATGAGCTTTTTCTTCAAAGTTTCTTCTTTTTCTGATAGTTGTTCTGTTTTCGCAAGAAGAGTTTTAAGCACTTCCATCCTTGATAGTTGCTTTCGCTCTGCTATGTCTTTCTCTTTTATCGCTCACAAGTTCTCGAGCTTTGATCGAGAATTAGCCTCCTTCTCTTCATTCATTGTTTTAGTAGAAACTTTCTTACCTTTGCACTTTGATGACTTCACACCGAGAGGACGAGTTTGCTCCTCAACATCTAGATCTATAGGATTCTCTGTATTAGAGCTTGAAGAATATGAGCCACCTTCATTCAATTTTGTTTTCTTTGAACTTCCACCACCATTAGAGCTTTGAGAAACGTAAAAACTACACCATTTTTGATCGCGTCGGAGCTCCCGCCATGCATGCTCAAGTGTGAAGTTACTCTTGTAATCGTTGTAGTAGAATTGGTATGCAACTTGGACAACATCATCTTCAGATTGACCACTAGTTCTTTGACTCACAACATGATCATAACATTCAACAAATTTGCAGACTTTATCATTTAACTTTTGCCATCTTTGCTTGCAACTATTCCATTCTCTTCTTGGTAAGTTTGCAACTGCAAGACTTTTTTGATAGTACATAGCAATTCTTTTCCAAAAAGCAGATGCTTTTTGTTTATTACCCACAATTGGATCCTTACTAGTATTTAACCATGCACTAATAAGAACAATATCTTCAGCTGGATTCCAATTGCATCTTCCTCTACGATCGTTGGTGTTGTGAGCTTGATGTGGAATATCACTCTCCTCACCCAGAACCGATTTGGACACATGTCTTGTTATCATTGGTTCAGTTTTTAAGTGACAAATTAAATATACAATAACTTAGAATAACAATTAAATAGTTTGTATGATGTTAGTTTTTGTTTTTTCATAAATCATAAAATAAAATTATTTATCTATTAAGTTCCATTATGCATAAGTTTTAATTATATATTTTTTACTTGATATTAATTAAGGTTAATACAATAATATAAAATTAATATTATTTTAGTTAAATTTTTTTAGTATATTAAAAAAAAAATCTGAGATGTGAACAATTAATATAATTAAAATGATATATCATTTTTAATTTCCTTCCTTATATATAGACTTGATATATTCTTCTTATCTTCCACCATAACATTTCTTATTTGTTTCTTTTCATCATTTAGATTATGGATTCAAACAGTCCATTTTTTTCTCGTCAAATTTTATAGATCTTCTTAATAGTCAAACAAGAAGGAAACACCACAACTCAATCGAAATGAACCCATCAGAAATTCCACAATATAATAATATGGGTGAGGAGAGTGATATTCCACAGCAAGCTCACAACACCAACGGTCGTAGATGAAGATGTAATTGGAATCCAGCCGAAGATATTGTTCTTATTAGTGCATAGTTAAATACTAGTAAAGATCCAATTGTGGGTAATTACCAAAAAGCATTTTCATTTTGGAAAATAATTGCTATGTACTATCAAAAAAGTCTTGCAGTTGCAAACTTACCAAGAAGAGAATGAAATAATTGCAAGCAAAGATGGCAAAAGTTAAATGATAAAGTCTGCAAATTTGTTGGATGCTATGATCATGTTGTGAGTCAAAGAACTAGTGGTCAATCTGAAGATGATGTTGTCCAAGTTGCATACCAATTCTACTACAACGATTACAAGAGTAACTTCACACTTGAGCATGCATGGCGGGAGCTCCGACGCGATAAAAAAAATGGTGTAGTTCTTACGTTTCTCAAAGCTCCAATGGTGGTGAAAGTTCAAAGAGAAAAAAATTGAATGAAGGTGGCACAAATTCTTCAAGCTCTAATACAGAGAATCCTATAGATCTAGATGTTGAGGAGCAAGCTCGTCCTCTCGGTGTGAAGTCATCAAAGCGCAAAGGTAAGAAGGTTGCTACTAAAACAACGAATGAAGAAAAGGAGGCTAATTCTCGATCAAGGCTCGAGAACTTGTGGGCGCTAAAAGAGAAAGACATAGCAGAGCGAAAACAACTATCAATGATGGAAGTGCTTAAAACTCTTCTTGCGAAAACAGAACAACTATCAGAAATAGAAGAAACTTTGAAGAACAAGCTCATTGATGAAATGCTCTAATATTAAGGTAATGTGGTTATATGGTGTGTTGTATGAGTTATCTTATCTATAAATGAGATCTAAAAAAACGTATTTAGTTTTTTTTTATTGTCTACCTCTTTGTTGTAATTTATGTTATAATATAAGTAATATTTTCAGTTTCTTTTTGTTTAAGAACATCCATCAGATTTTTGATTTCTAAATCTTTGGATAACTCATCAATGGTTTTAGCACAAACGACACATATCACATGGTTTGGAGAAGTAAAGAATCTTTGCAAAAGGAAAAAAGTCTCTGCACAAGCAAAGATCAAATCATTTGAAAAAGTTAAAAAAATAATTCAATTCAAAATGAGTAAAGGAATCTATGCAAAAGAAACATCAAATCTTCTGCAAAAATGGGAAAATAATTCAAAATCTAATAAATGCTAAAGCATAGATCAAATCATCTGCAAAAGTTAAAAAATACAATTTACTATCGATAATAAAGAATCTTTGAAAAAAGCAAAGAAAAAGTGATAGCAATGAGTCTTGGTTATATAAGGTGACATTCTCCATCTAACAATTCACTCTCATCCTACAAATCTAAAACTCACACAGAAACCTACGTATATTGAATGTCGTCTCCTATATATAATCCACTTAATTCTTCATTAGATGAAGAATTTGATAAAACATTTGATAAAGCATTTGATGAAGAATTTGAGAGCATATTTGATGAGTGGTTGGATAATTATGAACAACTTCAAGAGGCAAACAGTTCAAGTCGCCGAACATATATTGAAAGAGGTCGCGAGGAAGGACACACCCGGTTGTAGAATGATTATTTTAGTGAAAATGCGATCTACTCAAATGCTCAATTTCGACGCCGATTTAAAATGAACAAGTCATTGTTCGTGTGTATTGTTGATCGACTCTCAAACGAAGTAGAGTTATTTCAACAAAGATGAGATGCTACTGGAAGGTTAGGTCTCTCCGCACTACAAAAGTGCATTGCAACCATACGTATGATGGCATATGGTTTTGCAGTGGATGCGGTAGATGAATACGTTCGAATTGGTGAACGCACTGCGAGCTCATGCTTGCAAAACTTTGTAGATGGAATTATATCTTTGTTTGGAGATGTCTATCTAAGAAGGCCTACATCGTAGGATCTCCAACGATTACTCAACATTGGAGAAATGCGTTGATTTCCAGGTATGATGGGAAGCATTGATTGTATGCATTGGGAGTAGAAGAATTGTCCGACCTCATGGAAAGGGCAATATTCGCGTGGAAGTGGAAAACCAACAATCGTTTTGGAGGCTTTGCTTCACATGATCTTTGGATCTGGCATGCATTTTTTGGACCTCCAGGTACATTCAATGATATTAATGTTCTTGACCGATCACCTATTTTTGATGATATTTTACAAGGTACAGCTCCGAAAATGAATTACTTTGTCAATGGACACCAATATGATATGGGTTACTATCTCACGGATGGTATATATCCAAAATGGGCCACGTTTATCCAATCAATTCGACTTCCTCAAGATCCTAAAGCGTCATTATATGCTCAACGTCAAGAAGTCGTCCGAAAAGACGTTGAACGTGCATTTGGAGTCTTACAAGCTCGGTTTGCGATTATTAAAAATCCAGCTCTTATTTGGGATAAGAAAAAAAATAGGAAAGACAATGAGGGCAAGTATAATATTGCACAATATGATAGTGGAAGATGAACGAAATAAGTACACTCAGTATGATGTATCTCACTTCCAACAAGTAGAAGGAAAGGGAAGTACACAAGTGGATTGTACATACTCTACAAATATGTCTTCTAATCTGGATAACATTCTCGGCAATCGAATTCGTCTTCGTGATGGAGGTGTACATCAACAATTAAAAAACTGGTTTGGTTGAGCATATATGGCAAAAGTTTGGCACATCATCAAGTGAAGATTAGAGCGAAACTAATTTTATCTTTACTCCTTGTTTTATATGTTATCTATGTTTTCTAGTATTTTAAGTTGTATTTATTTACATATATTTAAAATGTGTTTTGATATTAATATTTAAAAAATTATGAAATATGTTAAAATATATTATTTATATTAGTGAGAAACTCATTGAATATCTCACTATTGGAGAGAAAGAATTATGACAAGTTTTTCAAATTTAAATATATTAAAAATATTAATACTATATTGGTGAAATACCCATTTAGTATCTAACCATGGGAGATGTTCTTAGCTACTACCATGTTATTTGTTCGGGTTATGTTCTTTTCTGATCACAGATCCTACAAACTACTTTACCAATCGGCTCCTTCACATTACTGAGTAAAACAAAAACAAAATTAACTATATATAGTTAATAATTTCAATAGATTTTATTCTCATATTTGTAATTAATAAAGGTATAAAATCTTACGTTTGGCATTCAACGCTAAAACCGTGATTACAAAAAGGACAACTAAAGATTGTGTCAAACTTGTCTATTTGTTTCTTCTATATTTCAATTTTTAGAATAAACCGTGATTACACAGACAAGAAAGTTTAAAGATTTTTCACCTGTTTTTATGTGTCTTCTTGTCCTAAATTTTTCTCCGAATTAAAACCAAATCAACAAGTAAAAGTATACGACAGACTCTGTTTCTGATACTGACCTCGAAGAACCATGCAGAGGTATTTTGTAGCAGAGGAACAAGGAGACTGTGCCGGAGACTCGCCGGAGCTCTGATCAACCTAATATTTGATGAATATGGTTGTGTTTCCTGTAATTATGTTTTCCATTTCTCTCTAGAGTGAGGAATTTTAAAGAGAGAAGGAAACTTCACAGCTAAGGAAGGATCAGTTGATTGGGTTTTTGCTGAAAAGAAAAAGTGATATCAACTTTGTAAAAATTATTGCAGTTTTGACTCATGCACAGACCGTCATTATAATTGACGTTAATACCCCAATCGTTAGTCCTATAATTACAAAATTGCCACATCTTATTTCTTGCTCATAGCAAAAAGATTAATCTCATTGGAATTACTTTTCTCAAGTGATCTCTTTGGTTTTTGAAACGAAACAAGAGTTTTGTTGTGCAGCCATTTCTTCCTTGTGTGCAGCTTTTGCTAGTGATGCAACTTTGTTGATCTGACGACACTCTCGAAAAAGGGACATATTTTCTTCTGCAAAGCTATTTTGTGAATTTGACTTCACTGAGATTTTAAACAGTTTATCTACCAAAATGCCCAACAACGAGCACCAGAATTACAAAGCTGCCATACCTTACAAGTTTTCGAACGTTTGATGTTACAGGTTTCAAGATTACAAAACATTGGTTCAGAGGTAATTCATTAATTAACAGAAAGAAATTTAATATAAGCTTCAATTTTTAACAACTTTATTTATTTATTTCATAAGCAAATATACACTAGAGTGTAGATTAGAACTAAACCAAAGGCAGAATACTACACCACATCTTGATTGGATAGCTGACCTATAAGTTAGGTTACTACTTAGGTAACATACTTGCCTCACACGCTTCTTATGATACATGAAGACAACAAAAGGCTTATTGTTATTACCAGAACACAACAGGAACAAAGTGAACACATCATAGATTTCTCTTTAAGCACAGAGAGTGAACACATCATAGATTTCTCTTTAAGCACAGAGAGTGAACACATCGTAGATTTCTCCTGCGTTTTCTTGAGGTAGAGTCTGCAGAGGACCGGTCCTGCAACCTTCCAAACAAACCCGCAATTACGAACGTTTTTCATTTCGATTGCATAATCGTAAACGACGTTGTAAAGTGCCAAGGCTTGCGGATAAAGTTCTTCCAGACTTTTCTTGCTGTCTTCAAACCCTGGAGCACCATAGAACTCCTGACACACAAGAAGAAACCGTTTCAGAATCGTTTCAGTGATCTATGAAGTTTATTGGTGGCATCGGAATGAGCAGCTTACCTGCTTGTATCTCTGAATAACTTCACTGGCTGATTCATCCTTATTGCTCCCATCGGCATTCATCGCCTTGCTCATATCACGCTTGTAATTGTCATACCACTGTCTACATTTCTCCATATGAAACTCAGAGACCGGCCCATCTTCGAAACATGGGAGTTTATTGATCACTGAATTGAAACCACAGTTATAACACATATCATGATATACCGATTTCTTCTTGTAATAATAAAAAATATCCTTTACCAGTTGATGGTGAGGGTTCCTCTGATGTCTGTGATTTAACAAAGTCATAGATTAATCCAAGAATAGAAGTGGACTTGAATGTTTTATCTCGCTCCATGTAATGTGGAAAAATGTCGGGCCTCAGCTCGCCTGGGAGATCGACCTTAGCCCCTTTCTTTGGTGCATCAAGAGCATCATAGTATATATCAATCAGCTTTAGCATTTTCTCCTTCATTTCAGCTTTTTCCTCGGCTCTCTCATTTCCTAGTGTGAGGAAGCGGTCCATTATTGCTAACCAGCTATCTGCAGCCATCCCTATAACACTTCTGTAAACCCGAGAAAACAAAGAGACATGAATCTCAAAGATTGGTCCAAGACACAGTTTTGAATCTAGAGCTTAAAAAGTAAGTTGAGAGGGACCTGGCATGAAATCTTGTCTTCAAGAACATATCGAAGAGCTCTTTTTCCAACTCTTCCGGTGAAAAGTGGCTTGGTTTTCTAGAAGAGTTACTTTTACTACGAGGAGTCAAACTCACCCACGGTTCACTTGGCTTGAAGTGTTCAAGTAGCTAAAACAGAAAGAAAACCAAATAAAATCAGGTCACAGAAATGAAGAATTTTACTTTATAATGCGGTGGATTACCTTGGGATTTCGGGATAGGAAATACATATCACCATCAAAGTCACCACCTGCAATCTCATCACCCAAAGATCTTGGACCTTTCTGAGGGAAGAACACAGCATACTTGGAATTTTCGACATAATCTTCCAAGGCCTTAACATATGTAGCCTTAAGTACATGTATGTCTCCAAAATGTAGTCCAGGATTCCTGTAAACTAGTACATCCCCTGAAATTTGGCCAGACTCGCTACAAGACCACGAAAAAGAAAGTAGCGAGGAAATTGAACAGCTAACTCACAATTCCAAGGAAGCAGATTACTGTTTCTTGATGTTTTGCATGTAAAACTCAAAGTGAAAGAGCAATAGATTGGGAAGCATACAGGATGACGCAGACTTCATCTTCCTTTAACTGTCCGGTGGGATCCACCGTGCCCATGAGATAGTACGATTCAGACACAGGAATCCTTCCTGCTTTGAGATCATTCTTCAAAAGAGTAAACAGATGATCCTTCAAGTGTGGTTCGTCAAGTGGGATACCAACCAAGATCATTTCTGCAGCGTTATGGTCGTCCATTTCCCCATAATTAAGGGCAGCTGCACAAACAGATTGATTTCTTAAAAGATCCATCTTAAGTTCCTTAACTCAGTAGTTTTAGGGACAAGATTACAGAAATTTTAAGCACCTTTAAGCGCAGCACGTTTGTTGTCGAATATGGTTTTCGACTCTTCCAGCGTGTTGAGCAATATATCCAAAAAGAAGTCATCAGGGATTCCTCCGTAGCTAAGCAGTGCAACCAAATTTCTTGATAGCTTCGTTCTTTTTGGTGGATTACTGGATGATGGAAAACAATAAGAACATCGAGAGAGAGAACTTCAGTATCAAAACAACAAGTATCCAAGAAACACATACCTTGTAGTGACTACCTCCAGGGAGTTAAAGGTGCTAAAATTTGACAAGGCTGGATCTTTAGATACCTTGATCATAGAAGGTCGAACCTGTACAGTCAGAGGAGGAAGCTGCCAAATCGAAAGCAACATTAGGAATAGCTGAAGAAATGACTATGAAAGAGAGCAAACTTACTTTCTTGTTTAAGAGAAAAGTTCCCTTAACAGCATAGCCATAATAAAACATCCGAAACTGGATCAGAAGAGGCTGTTTGAAAAAGTAATGGTTACTACTTGTGTTCAGTAATAGACAGATATAGAATCAAGCATAAACAGAATGGAAACTAGATTATACTTACCGGGTCTTGGCCACAGGCTTCCTATGATTCAAAATTAGTAAGAAAAAAATAATCAGTAAACATAAGAGTAAGAAGAGTTAACAAAGGACACCTAAGCAATCATCAAATTGTCATGGAAGTAGAGCAAAGACCTGAATATTATCACTTCTGAGACATTTCCCTTTATATATATTTACTGGACACATCCGAGCAAGGTCCTCAGAGATGTAGCCGGTGCCATCTGAATGTATACAAGGTTTCCTATTCTTATCAAGAACATCATTACCATCTTGATCCTGCAATCGGAAGAGAGGGAAAAAGGTCAAAGCATATAGTGAATACATCCAAGTAAAGGCCAATTAGATAGACACACAGTTCCCTGAAGGACACATGAATTAAGGACGTACATGACAGTGTATATCATCAATTTTCTCAAAGGTAATCCCAGTCATGTCAACTTCAAGCTTCTTAGTCTTTGACAGAATCAAAGAAAACCTGAAGCATCAACAAAAAACAGTGGCTCCAATTACAAAGGAAACAAAACATCTTCGTTTGCCTCCAATAGAGACTTAGAGAAGAAACTTGGGTACCTTGCCATATAGTTGGCCAAAGATGGCAATGTATGCACGTGCATAAAATGCATACGAGCTTCATGGATTGACTTCCCGGGAAAGATATAGGGATTGCCCATATCGTTCGCAGCTGTAGAGTCTGTGCGTATAAAGTAGCATTTCACTCCCTTTGTAGAAAAATCTTTCTTCTTCTCTTCTTTCCCTCCGTCTTTGAAAACTGTTCAATAGAATGTTAGAACAAGCTCCAGTATCAAGTGTTGGAAAGAAAACTTTAAGGTGATGAAGAAAATGTTTGAGAAATTTGGGAGAGAATAGAAATTTTAGGAAGTAGAAGCTTTTTATTACTTAGAATTTCTCTTGGAACAACGTAGTTACAAATGTAGGGGGAATGAGGTATTTATAGCCTCCAAAATACAAAATATCTCAAATATTTTAATCATAAATCTAGATTGTTCTACCATAATATCTAGATTATAATATTACAATTATCTAGATTTTTCTACAGAAATATCTAGATTTTCTATCTTGAGGAGGTGGAAGATTATTCTAGAGGATTTCTAGAACTTGGATCAAACTTTTGGGTTTAGCCCATATGATAATTGGATCATTGTCCCATAATTATTCTTGATCCAAAATCAAGTTTAACTTTCAACACCCCCTCTTAAATTTGATTTTCCTACTCCAAGCAAACTCCTCATCTTGATAAAGTCTTCACGCTTGAGTGGCTTGGTGAAGATATCAGCTACTTGATCATTCGTCTTCACGTACTCTAGTTGCACTTCCTTCTTGGTAACACACTCTCTAATGTAGTGATAACGAGTTTCAATGTGCTTACTTCGATCATGGAAGACTGGGTTCTTCGCCAAAGCTATTGCTGACTTGTTATCTACAAAGATCTTCATTGGCTTCCCTTGTGGCAAACTCAACTCCTGTAACATGTTCCGTAACCAAATAGCATGGCAAACACATGAAGTGGCAGCTACGTACTCCGCTTCGCAAGTAGAAAGAGTTAAAATCGGTTGCTTCTTCGACATCCATGTGAAAGCCGTATCTCCAATGTGGATTACAAATCCACTTGTGCTTTTTTGGTCATCATTGATATAGCGAAAGATCCTTTTAGCCGCCTTAAAATGAGTTGTTGTTGGATGCTCCATGTATCGACTCACAACTCCGACCGCATATAAAATGTCAGGCCTTGTGCACGTTAAGTAACACAAACTTCCAACCAAGCTTTTAAAGAGTGTTGGATCCACACTCTCTCCTTCCTCATGCTTTGACAACTTGGCTCCACATTCTATTGGTGTCTAACTGGATTCGAGTTGTCCATCTTGAATTTCTTAAGTACCTCCTTAGCATAGCCTTCTTGGGTAATGAAGATTCCATCATCTTCTTGTCTCACTTCAATTTCAAGGTAGTAAGACATCAATCCAATATCGGTCATCTCGAACTCCTTCGTCATCTCCATCTTAAATACCTCGAACATGCTTGGATTGCTACCGGCGAATATCAAGTCATCTACATATAAACATGCAATCAATATATCCCTGTTTTGAGTTTTGATATAAAGTGCATGCTCATATGGACACTTGATGAAATTTTTCTCCTTGAAGTACTTATCAATTCGAGTATTCCAAGCTCTTGGGGCCTGTTTTAAGCCATAAAGCGCCTTCTTTAGCCTTAGAACTTTGTCTTCTTCTCCCTTGACTATGTAGCCTTGTGGTTGCTCAATGTAAATTTCTTCTTCAAGATCTCCGTTTAAGAAGGCTGATTTGACATCCATTTGATGTATCCTCCAATTGTTTTGAGCCGCCAATGAAATAATTAGTCGAACAGTTTCTAAATGAGCAACATGAGCAAATACCTCGTCATAGTCGATTCCGGCTCTTTAACTATAGTTTTTTTCCACCAATCTTGCCTTGTACCTTTCAACTTCTCCTTTAGAATTTTTTTCTGCTTTGTACGCCCACTTCACACCGATTGCCTTGTGCCCATTTGGAAGTGAAGCTAACTCCCAAGTATCATTATTTTGTATTGCTTTGATCTCTTCATCCATTGCATTTCTCCATGTCTTCTCTTTCGTAGCTTCTTGGAAGTTCATGGGCTCACAATCCGCTAATAGACAAAATAGAGTAAGATTGTCTTGATTTTTGGTTACCTCGTAAAGCTCTTGTAGACTTCTAAAACGTGGAGTCCTTTCGCTTGAACTTTTATCTCCTTGAGAACTTGTTGTAGGTGAAGTTGGTGGGGTAACATGCTCCTCTCTTGGTTTCTCCAAGTCATCTTCTTCAACATGTGGAAAGAAGTTAAAGTCTTCATCATTTGGTCTCCAATCCCATAATGACATTTCGACTTATGATTGTATTCTTCGTATCAGGATTGTAGAGCTTGTAGACTTTGGAGTTGGCGTCATAACCAATGAAGATGTACTTCTCGCTTTTGTCATCTAGTTTGCTCCGCTTCTCGTCTGGTACATGAGCATGAACAATGCTTCCAAAGACTCTTAAATGAGAAACACCGGGTTTCCTTCCGCTCCAAGCTTCTTGATATTCTTGATAGCCTCCAAAGTACAAAATATCTCAAATATTTTAATCCTAAATCTAGATTATTCGACCATAATATGTAGATTATAATATTACAATTATCTAGATTTTTCTATAGAAATATCTAGATTTTTTATCTTAAGTGGAAGATTATTCTAGAGAATTTCTAAAACTTGGATCAAACTTTTGGGTTTATCCCATATGATAATTGGATCATTGCCCCATTATTATTCTTGATCCAAAATCAAGTTTAACTTTCAACATCAAGTTCTAAACCCAAAACAAGAGTATTTAACAATGAAAAGTGTTGTCTTTGCAATGACATGAATGATAGTTAATCAAGAGAAAAAAGGAAAACAACCCACCAAAAAATTGATAACGACGTAAACCAATCATGATACCATTCTTGGCAATCCCTTTGTATGTAAAGTCACGGTCATTACTATAGATTGACGAGTTTTTGGGAACATCCGCAAATTTGACCGTCAAAACATTTTCATCGCCCAAGACCTTATGCAGGTGTGTTCCAGTGTGTTCAAGAAGAGGGCCCTGCGAACACAGTGTGACGGTAAGTACAAGTGTATTGAGTCAATGTCAAGGACTTTATCCTACTACTAAGATACGATGTTTAATAGACATATGATAGCAACTTCCAAAAGAATTGCTTCAACAGCTTCTACAAGTATCTCTTTAATTAAACCTTTTTAAGACAAAGTACATATGCAACATGGGAAAATGCAAACATGAAAGAGTTGAAGAGCGGAATGAACCTTGAATGTGTAACTACCGTCCAATGCGACATGACATTGATAGTAATGAGTCTTCCCGCTATCCCATTCAAGCAACTAGAGAAAAAGAAGAATGACGATGCAATTAGTACAATCTTGATACAATTAGTATAACTTTGATAACAAAGTCAAGTTCCCAAGAGATATTCAGCAGTATCCAATAAGTCTTTATTCCTTGTCAATTCACCTTTAGAAACAAAATCATGCAACATAAATCACACTTAATAAAACAGAAAAGCAAACAGCCATACCACTCTTCGGTCTGTTTGGGAACAATAATGCCGGCCAAAGCGGTCCCAAACCGCTGCTTCATATGCAACCATAGGCAAATCCTTCAATTGTCTGATCTCATCAGCAGTTATAACCTCAACCAGGTGTTGCCTGTATAACACCAAAAAAGGTAACTGTTACACAAAACCAATCATTTCAAATAGATGGAAAAAAGTCGGAAACTTGCATCCCAAACATACCCTGGAATATAGCTAAGCAACAAAAACATCTTCTTAAACTCAAGCTCAGCCAAAGCTGAGAGCTGGGGACTGTTCAGAGATCCTCCATTGCCTTGTGTTTCCAAAGACTTAGGAGAAGGAGCTTCAGAATCAACACATATCTCTTCTACAATCGCCAATAATCATAGTAAAAGTTCTTGCGAAGAAGAAAGTTAAAAGATTTTCACTGTCTTTATGGGTCTTCTGGTCCGAATTTAAACCAAATCACAAGTCAAAAAACAAATAAACGACAGACTCTGTTTCTGATACTGACCTCGAAGAACTCTGTGTTTTTTAGCAGAGGAACAAGGAGGAGACTGTGCCGGAAACTTGCCGGAGCTCTGATCAACCAAATGTTTGATGAAACCGTCGAGTGAAGTCACACTCTTCGAATTTAGAACCTTCTTGAGCGTATCAGAAGCCAACTCCTCAGAAATTAAAGACAGTCTCTTCCTCGTCTTATCGTTTATCGGACCACAGTTGTGTTTCTTGTAGATTTCCTCCAAACCGGCTTCAACCCTACGCGGAAGAGCAATCTCTGACCTCGAAGAAGCTTTGTTTTCCATTTTTTTTGTTCCAAGTATTTTCTCTCTTCCTTGTTTGTACTCTCTCTTAGATACCTGGAGTGAGGAATTTTAAAGAGACAAGGAAACTTCAGAGAAGGAAAAGAAAATAAATCTTTTCACTGTGTAAATTCATTATTGAAAAGAAAAAGCGACATCAACTTCGTAAAAGATGGAACATATTGCAGTTTTGACTCATGCACACACTTTCATTGTAACTGACGTTTATGCCCCTATCGCCAGCCCTGTAATTACAAAATTGCCACATATTTCTCGTAAAAGTGGTATGAATCTTGTTGCAAACCTATGAGTTTAGCTTCCAAAAAACATATAGATATCTATTTTTCTTCTACAAAGCTATTTTGTGGATTTGACTTCACAGAGATTTTAAACAGTGCAAAATCTATCCGTTCACTAATGTTTTATCTACCAAAATGCCCAATCACAAGAGCACCAGAATTACAAAGTTGCCACACATTACAAAGTTTTCGAACGTTTAATGTTGCAAGTTTCAGGATTACAAAACACTACTGGTGCAGAGGTAATAATAATTTAATAGAAACAAGTTTAATATATTTTTTTTGGGCAAAAAACAAGTTTAATATATTTTTTTTGGGCAAAAAACAAGTTTAATATAAGCTTCATTATTTAACATAAAACTTCGTTATTTAGCATAACTTTTTATTATTATTATTTCAGAAGCAAATATACACACGGAATTAATATACACTAGAGGAAAAATGTAGATTTAGAACTAAACCAAAGGCAGAGTACTACATCACATCTTGATTGGATAGCTGACCTATAAGCTAGGTTACTACTTAGGTAACATACTTGCCTCACACGCTTCTTATGATACATGAAGTCATGAAGACAACAAAAGGCTTATTGTTATTACAAGAACACAACATGAACAAGTGAGCACAGAGAGTGAACACATCATAGATTTCTCCTGCGTTTTTGACGGAGGCGGAATTGCTTGTGAAAGGGGGTAACGAAAGAAAGCTCAAAACCGTTGATTCCTTGAATTCCGGTGAAGAACTTCTTCTTGACCTTGTTGATTCGAGAGATCGCGTTTTGAGGGATTTGAGAGCAAAATTGTGTTTGGGAATCTTACGTTAAGAAACGAATGCAATTGAGGGATTTGAGAGCAAAATTGTGTTTGGGAATAGGAGGATGAGGAGAGGTTTAAGGTTTTCTCTTTTTGAGTCGGTTTGGGTTTAAGACTATTGAAGAGAGAAAGAAATAAAAACAATATTGTCTTGCTAATTGAACCCTCGTACTTTCCCAAAATTGTAAAACAATCACCCTATTTTGTTTCAATTGATTTTCAATCCCTGTTTGCACGGTTATAATGAAACGCCAAAGTTCGATACGAAGCTGTCAGTTTGACTACAATTGGCCACTTACTTTTTTTTTTTGTTTGGACAAAAACAATTGGCTACTTACTAATTCGAGTAAAATAGTATCTTTTCGAGATGAATGTTTGAATCCGAATACCAACTGGATAACAAATCAGTGAATTAGTTTAAGGGTTCGGAGATTTTTTTTAAGATAACAATCAAAACTCGGCTAAAAAGGACAATAATCGGATCGTTCTAAGAAACCAGAGAGTTATAAGTCTTAATTGCTTAGTCTCTTATATTAATGGTTGGGTATTAATGGATATCAATTCCTATCAAATTGTATCTCATGGATTTCGCTATCAGCTTATTCACTTTCCTTAACACTCGATTGTAAATCAATAGTAATTGTTCTAGTCTAGGAAAGTCTAATACTCATATTGTAGTATATATCTCTGTAATTGCCTTTGTAAATAAACCAGAGAGAAAGTTTTTTTTTTTTTTTTGATAAAATGTGAATATTATTATCAAAAGGAAAGTTTAATACATGAGCTAGAGCTAGCATAGTACTTCATTGGCCCAAAAAAAAAGGTAAAAAGCCATGAAGAAGGTAAGCAAAACTACAGAGCATGAAAACATTTAGCTAAACATGAACCATTGAGAGAGGAGTCGGCTGCAACCTTTACGAAAACGCCTTGCAAGTAGAGTATCCCGGATGTTTCTATCAATCACCTTGAAAATGGTTTCCATTGTGGAGGAGGAGCTATTATGGATCCGACTATTTCGTTCATTCCATAGCGCGTAGATAGTTCCTTGGACAACAAGTTTCTTCAAAAGGGTTGACTTACCTCTGCTTGGTCCAGTCATTAGCCAAGAGATCATAGTAGCCCACAAATGGAAGGTGTCCGTAGGTACTCCTAATCGGTTAAGGATCCGTGCCCATATCTGAAATGAGAAATCGCAGTGGAGAAGCAAATGGTCTCTACTTTCATGGTGAAGAGAGCAGAATGTGCACATTGGATCAATATTCATTCCCCAATTTGCCATCCTCAATTTGACAGGGAGTCTATCAAGGTTTGCTACCCAAAAGGTGAATGAGTGTTTGGGCACACAAAACTTGAACCACACCGCCTTAAACCAGATTTTATTCCCTCCCGATGGTCGCAGAAGGTCCCAAGTTGTCTTAGTTGAAAACTCCTTCGAGTTGAGTGCAGCTTGTCCCCAAGAGTAAACATCCGAGCCTCTACTAATGTCGGGAGATTGTGAATTCCTTAATAGTTCGCGGATGTTGCATACAAGACTGTTCCTTGACCTAGAGGGAACCTGCCAGTCGTGTGAGATGAAGGCTTGGCCTACTGTGCTTTGACTTGGTATTCCCATAATCATAGGTCCAGCTTCTCCTATATAATCGGAAGAGAGAAAGTTCTTCAACACACGTTTCTATATATCTTCAGGTATCCTCTTCAATAAAATTGTTATTGTTTTGTTTGAATCTGATTACAATATATATCCATCCTCCTTTTATTTCACTAAGACCAAAAGAAACACGTGAAATGAGGAAAGTGACCACAATCATTCTATACATCATTACAATTTGTCTGATACTTCATTTTTTGGTCCTGCACCTGAATCAGATCAACCCGCTCTACATGAAGTTCTTTACATGTTTTTGGTGTATAAGTGCATAATTGGCCACTGACTTTTGCTGTTTTTTTTTATTCAGCAGTATGATTAGATCACGAATTTGCAAAAGTTGTGTCGGCATAACTCACCACGTGTGAGTTGATTATGGCGAAAATTTATAGCTGCCATGAGTGGTCGTTTCCTTTAGTACGCTGAAGAGACTTAAAGCTTTGACTAACCATTAACACTCATGGATTAGTAGAGATGCACATGTTGACAGAAGCATTAGAAGAGCAACAATAAACAAATGAGAATCTTGACAGCATACTGAAAAATTATTTACTCAACTTTTCTTAAGAATTTTTAAAGATGTTGTGGTCGTTCTAACACAATTTCAATCAATGGTTGTAAGGTTGTTACTTTTTAGTCTTAAAAGTTACAAATAGATGTCTCTCAATTCGCCAACCATTATAATTTATAATCATTACTCAATCGTTATAGCAGTGACAACAATGACCATGACTACATGTTTTCCCCTCCAGTATTTTTGAATGAATCCCGTGAAGAAAATTTCAGAACATCAAACTATACTTCTTTAACGACTCTTACTTTTTGTGTAAACAATTTATACTTTTTGAGTTTTTTTCCTTCAAACTTTGCTCTGTTTAGTATTAGCTCATCGGAATATAACATGTAAACTAAGTGTAACCAAGCTCTGAACGTGATGATAACCCTACAAATAATACAAATTCTTTTTTGGATATGCAACAAGACTAAAGGATGAAAATTCACCTTTTAATGCGCCACATCAAGAGAGATTGACACTCTACTAATATTAATTTTAAAAGCCAATTAAAAATATGATCTGTCACCTTTAATTTATGTAAGAAATCGCAATCGATTTTCCTATTCAACAAGCGTTACTTCTTCGCCTTCCTTTGTCCTCTAAACAAAATAGAGATGCTTAGCCTTTTTTGTGTTCTAAAAACCTCCCTTTCTCCACAATTTCCATCAGTGAATCCCCCAAATTTGTTCTCGATCTCTGTTTTTGCTCCACCACCTTCAACGAAACTTTAGAGGCTTTCCACAACTACATTTTTGCACCGAGAACTTCCTAAGTGCATTTGTTATTTAATGGTTTGTAGAATTGTCACGATCGATATGAGTAGCCCTACGACGCTAAATGTTCTAGCATAAACTAGAAAATGTACTAGTTAGGTAAACTCAAGCTAAAGCATACCCAAATCAACTCTCTTGCTAAACTATCTCTTTATTTGTGTGGCCTTGCAAATAGCCAACTACTCCGTCTTAAGCAAACAAATTTACTAAAAAAAGGTTTTTTCAGTGTGTTTCTATTTCTGCATTTCCAGCAAGGGATTTCTCGCAACTTTATTCAACACAAATCTGGTCTCTAGGAAGGTGAGGATTAACATAGTGAAATTGGCATTACAAGATTTTTTTTTGGTGTGCATGGGTTTGTATACACCTTTAATCAATAAAAAATGGGAGGCCCACACCTCGAATATATTTTATTTACACGTGTAAATCTTTTCATGAGTTGTAGGTTCGGAGGATCTGGAAAAAAAAGGAGGCTAAAAAATCATACTACATGAGAGAGTAATAAGTAATATCATTTATTAATCTTGCGTTTTACAAAAAAAAAAAAAAAAAAAAAAGCCATCGATCCTCCTCAGGGTCAAAACCAAAACACATCAACGATTAAAATTGAAATCGACAAAAAAGCAAAAATTAAAAAAGAAAAGAAAAAACCCTGTCATCAATACTCGTCGAAGCGGATCCAAACCTTTAAATTAAAAACACATCTAGTGGTCAATATTTCTCTTTACTTTATTATATATAAAGAGTGTACGATAAAATTCTTATCCACAATCCCTAATTCGCCGAAATATCCGTAAACATGACATTCCACGACCGTTCTGCATCTCAATTTACGGTAGTCGCCAACGGGCCCCATCTTCATATCCCTGGGGTTCCTGCTATCTCAATATGGAGTCATCGCGGAGCTCAAGTTGGCGGCTCCGGAATCGGGAGCTAAAGTTGGAGGATCCAAACATTTAGATTAAAAACACATAGTGGTCAACATTTCTTTTTACTTTATTATATATAAAGTGTGTACGAGCAAATTCTTATCCACAATCCCTAATTCGCCGGAAAATCTGTAAACATGACATTCCACGACCGTTCCGCTTCTCAATTTACGGTAGTCGCCAATGGGCTGCATAGTCATATCCTTTTGGTTCTTGCTCTCTCAATACAGAGTCGTCGCGGTGCTCAAGTTGGCGGTTCCAGAATCAGGAGCTCCGTCGTCGCCGGCCGCCCAGTTTATCGGTAGTTTTAACTCGAACCTTTGCATATTTGGCAGTATCTACATAATCTCGTTCCTCTCCTACTACTTCTTTGACCGCTCAAGCTATTTGACGCGACTGATTCTGGATGAGAACTTTGTGATTTTGGTTTAGTGTGTATCGTAGTGTTGCCGTTGGTTTACGTATTGGAGTGGTCATTACTATTAACATGGGATTTGTCCGTGCACGAATCTGTTGTGTTGGGTATTTTTACTTTCGTGATCCGGAATTGGGAGCTCAAGTTGGGGGCTCCGGAATTGGGAGCTCAAGTTGGAGGTCCACACCTCGAATATATTTTATTTACACATGTAAATATTTTCATGAGTTGTAGGTTCGGAGGATATGGAAAGAAAAGGGAAGCGAAAAAATCATACTACATGATGATTTTATTGAGAGAGTAATAAGTAGTATCATGTGTTGTTATTAACCTTGTGTTTTACAAAAAAAAAAAAAAAAAAAAGCCACGTCATCGATCCTCGTCAGGGTCAAAACCAAAAATACATCAACGATTAAAATTGAAATCGACAAAAAAACAAAAATTAAAAAAAAGAGAGGAAAAAGCCCCGTCATCAATCCTCGTCGAAACGGATCCAAACCTGTAGATTAAAAACACATCTAGTGGTCAAGATATCTTCCTTTTGCATATGAATAATGTAGAGAAGGTACTTGGACATATCAACTAGGTTTAATTAGCTACATATATGGTTACTTCTTTATTGGATGTAATCAGTTCATTTGATGGTTTATAATGTTTGATATGTTGAATTGTTGCCATGGAAGTTAGAGTGTTAGGTTCTTGATAGTTATTTCCAAAAACAAATACAATCTATAAGCTTTTGGAGGTTGAAAAATTATGAATTTAGATCATATTCTAGTTTTCATTATCATAGTTTAAAACTTTTCTTCTTTGTACCGTGTGTGCACACTCACTTTTAAGTTTGCTCTACCTCCACCTAATTAGGTATGTCTGTTTCTGTTTTTATATGGTCATGTTTTTTGTCTTGGTGTTGTCTTTATGAATACTTTGTTAATTCATTTGATTGACGATATCTGGTTGATGTTAGTTTTGATTGGTTAAGATTATGATCTGGTTGATTGGTGTCTCCTCAAAATGTTAATAATTTGAACCTTTTTGTTTTGTTTTTTGTGTAGCTACTTGAACAAGGCATTGATAATAATCATGTTGTTGCTCTTGATGATACTCTTATGCCTCCACCCTCCACCTAATGAGGTATATGTTTGTTCTTGTCTTATATATGTTTTTGTCTTGGTGCAGTTGAACTTTGTTGATTTATGTAATTGATGTTTTATGATTGAAATGAATAGAAAAATGATGTTGGTCTTCATAGAAAGCAGCAGGAAGGCAAAGAAGAGTTAACGAAAAAGATCTAGAAAGAGAGAGTTCGAAACTTTCGAGAGGTCTATGCAGCTGAGCAATCTTGAAGTCACCTTACGGTTGATCGGCTTTATAAAAGCTTAAAGTTTTTTACAATATAAAAACTCTACTAGCAATCTAAGTCACTTTACGATTTATAAAAGCTTAAACCAACACTATGTACGTGTTGGTATGGTTTGGTTTTTGGTTAGTAAAAAGCTAACCAATATATAAACTATTTTGCAATTATTTGAAAAGGTTTTACTTTTCAACATGGTCATCTCTAAGAAAAAATTATGAATTTCGTCTAGTAAATTGCGAAATAAAGTCAATTTCTGCTTTACCTTTATGTTTGTTTTCTTGATCAATGGTTTCCTTCATGGTGTATATTTTTTTTATCTTCATTTATTTTGCAGCATATTTCTGCTAAGCACAAACTGAGTAGGCATAGACGGATTGTTATGTTCCTTCACAAGCTGTTTTGGACTCTTTTCAACAGCTTTTATTTGCCTCACACGTTGATGTTCAACAATCAAATATTTTATATTAAAAATGATTTAGGGATCGAATTTGTCTTTAAATGGCAAGAAATCAAATAATGAATAGATCAACAGAGAATAATGAAATCACTGTTAAAGATTCCAGCTCGAGATCGATACAACAAGCAGCTTGGGAAGAAGAAGAACAAAGTATTTTAGTTTATAAAGCTAGTAAATTATTGTGTATTCCTATATGTCATTCTCCTTCCCGAGCAGAAACACCCTCTTGAATTTGCCTCATTACTCCTCATTATTTCCTTTGAATTCGTCATTCCTTCTCCAATTAATCTCACTTGATCTATCCTCTTTTTTGTTACGATTTTTTTGCTCTGGGAATCTTTTCAAAACATTATCTCTAGGCTTCCTTCTTTCATTCTTCGTTGGGCCTTTATCTGTTGGCCGACGAAAAGATATAGGGATTTTTAGAATAAGCTCTGATTTCCGGTTCTTAATCCCAAGCAAGAGTATTTAACAATGAAAAGTGTTGTATGTGCAATAACATGAATGATAGTTAATCAAAAGAGAAATGGAAAACAACCCACCAAAAAATTGATAACGACGCAAACCTACCATGATACCGTTCTTGGCAATCCCTTTGTATGTGGAGTAAGGGTCATTACTAAAGGTTGATGAGTTTTTCTGGACATCCGCAAATTTGACCTTTAAAACATTTTCATTACCCAAGACCTTGTGCAGGTGAGTTCCAGTATTCTCTAGTAAAGGGCCCTGTGAACACAATGCATTGATAAGTACCAGTATATTAAGGCACTGTCAAGTTTCTCCTACTACTAAGATAAAGAGCCTCTAGAAGTATGATAGACATATGATATATGATAACAAATTGTGAGATCGTCAACACAAATGATAACAAATTGCTTGAAGGGCCTCTAGAAGTATCTCTTGAATCAAACCTTTTTAAACAAAAAGTACATATGCAACATAGGAAAAATGCAAACATGAAAGATAGAACTTGAAGAGCAGAATGAACCTTGAATGTGTAACTGCCGTCCAATGCGACATGACACTGATAGTAATTAGTCTTCTCGCTATCCCATTCAAGTGACTGGTGAAAAGAAGCATGACGATGCAATTAGTGCAATCTTGATACCAAAGTCAAATTTCCAAGAGATATTCAGCAGTACAAAATATATCTCTAGTGTCTAATAAGTCTCTATTTCTTGTCAATTATCTTTAGAAATGCAAACATGAAATATAAATGATTCCCAAAAGAACAGAAAAACAAACGGCCATACCACTCTTCGGTCTGTTTGGGAACAATAACGCCCGCCAAAGCGGTCCCAAACCGCTGCTTCATATGCAACCATAGGCAAATCCTTCAACTGTCTGATCTCATCACAAGTTATAACCTTACCCACATGTTGCCTGTATAACACCAAAAAAGGTCATTGTTTCACTTAAAATAGATGGAACAAAGTCGAAAACTTGCATCTCAAACATACCCTGGAATATAGCTAAGCAACAAAACATCTTCTTAAATTCAAGCTCAGCAAAAACACTTTTCATATCTCTTCTACAATCGCCAATAATCATAGTAAAAAACTCTTGTGCATAAGAAAGTTTAAAGATTTTCACTGTCCGAATCCAAACCAAATGACAAGTAAAAAACACACATAAACGACAGACTCTGTTTCTGATACTGACCTCGAAGAACTCTGTATTTTGCAGCAGAGGAACAAGGAGGAGACTGTGCCGGAAACTTGCCGGAGCTCTGATCAACCAAATATTTGATGAATCTGTCGAGTGAAACCACATGCTTTGTATTTAAAACCTTCATGAGCGTATCAGAAGCCAACTCCTCAGAAACCAAAGACAGTCTCTTCCTCGTCTCATCGTTTATCGGACCAAAGTTGTGTTTCTTGTAGATTTCCTCCAAACCGGTTTCAACCCGACCCGGAAGAACAATCTCTGACCAAGAACTAGTTTTATTTTCCATTTCTTTCTTTGTTCAAGTATTTTCTCTCTTCCTTGTTTGTGTTCTCTCTTGACTCTCTAGAGAGAGTGATGAGGAGTTTTAAAGAGAGAAGGAAACTTCATAGATAAAGAAATATTTTTACTGACAAGAAAATTAGAGATACCAACTTCGTAAAAGATGAAAACTAAAACATTATTGCAGTTTTGACTCGTGCACACACAGTCATTATTAGTTGACGTTTATGCACCTATTGGTAGTTTATAATTACAAAATTGCCACATTTTTCTTGCTTCGAGGTTTCAATAATGACTCTTGTTACGTGGATTCATAATCAATCTCAATCTCAAATTACAACAATGAGAGAGAAGCTAATTTCTTCTTGTTCATAGCACACAAATTAATCTTATTGCAGGAATTTCTTTTCTCAAGTGATCTCTTTGGATCTTGTTGCAAGTTTGTAGTTTTTTGGATACTGGCCTCTTTGTTTAGCAAGCCTAAGCAGTGAACTCTTATGGTGAAAATTCACTTGGGTTTCAAATAGTGTAAATTTACTTGGGTTCTACACAGCAAAAACATTATTTAACCCACATCTATTTATATGTCAACATCTACGGCTATTCCCAGAAAATACCCGTAGTTTACCACAAGATATTCAAGATACCCACACGGAAGATCCAAATTAAAATCCGACATGAACAATTACTAATTCGAATCTAATTATTTATATTCATAATTGGGAAAATTAGAAAAAGGATATTTTGACAATATCTTTGTCAATCTAAACCTTTCTTGACTTTGGCAATCTAAACCTTTCTTGATTTATAGGAAATACAAAATAAATCTGTTTAAAATCCAAAAAATTAGGAAAAAATACAAAAAGGAAAGAAACACACATAAGAATATATTTACACCATGTTTTGAATCTAGAGCTTAAAAAGTAAGTTGAGAGTACCTGGCATGAAATCTTGTCTTCAAGAACATATCGAAAGGCTCTTTTTCCAACTCTTCCGGTGAAAACTGGCTTGGTTTTCTAGCAGAGTTACTTTTACTACGAGGAGTCAAACTCACCCACGGTTCACTCGGCTTGAAGTGTTCAAGTAGCTAAAACAGAAAGAAAACCAAATAAATTCAGGTCACAACAATGAAGAATTACTCAGGATTTCTGGATATGAAATACATATCACCATCAAAGTCACCACCTGCAATCTCATCACCCAAAGATCTTGGACCCTTTTGAGGGAAGAACACAGCATATTTGGAATTCCCGACATACTCTTCCAAGGACTTTAACTTATGTAGCCTTAAGTACATGTATGTCTCCAAAATGTAATCCCGGATTCCTGTAAACTAGTACATCCCCTGAAATTTGGCCAGACTAGCTACAAGACCACGAAAAAGAAAGTAGTGAGGAAATGAACAGCTAACTCACAATTCCAAGGAACCAAATTTTGGTTTCTTGATGTTTTCATGTAAAACTCAAAGTGACAGAGCAAATGATTGGGAAGCATATAGAATGACACAGACTTCATGAGATAGTATGATTCGGACACAGGAAGCTTTCCTGCTTTGAGATCATTCTTCTCTGTATATAAGAGAGTAGACAGATTATCCTTCACCTTCAAGTGTGGTTCGTCAAGTGGGATACCAACCAAGATCATTTTTGCAGCGTTATGGTCGTCCATTTCTCCATAATTGAGGGCAGCTGCACAAACAAATTGACTAAATAAAGAAGTGTCACATCTTAAGTTACTTAGCTCAGAAGTTTAAGGGACAAGATTACAAAAAGCATTGGAATTTTAAGCACCTTTAGCGCAGCACGCTTGTTCTTGAATATGGTTTTCGACTCTTTCAGCGTGTTGAGTAATATATCCAGAAAGAAGTCATCAGGGATTCCTCCATAGCTAAGCAGTGCAACCAAATTTCTTGATAGCTTTGTTCTTTTTGGTGGATTACTAAATGATGGAAAAAAACAAGATGTCACTTTGATAACTTCACTCCACAATAAGAACAACGAGCGAGATAACTTCAGTATCAAAACAACAAGCATCCAAGAAACACATACCTTGTAGTGACTACCTCCAGGGAGTTAAAGGTGCTAAAATTTGACAAGGCTGGATCTTTAGAAACCTGGATCATAGAAGGTCGAACCTGTACAGTCAGAGGAGGAAGCTGCCAAATCGAAAGCAACATTAGGAATAGCTTGCAAACATTTAATCCAAAAAAAGATTTTCTAATATGAAAGAGAGCAAACTTACTTTCTTGTTCAAGAGAAAAGTTCCCTTAATAGCAGAGCCATAATAAAACATCCGAAACTGGATAAGAAGAGGCTGTTTGAAAAAGTAATTGTTACTAATTGTGTTCAGTACTAGACAGATATAGAATCAAGGATAAACAGAAATGGAAACCAAATTATACTTACCGGGTCTTGGCCACAGGCTTCCTGTGATTCAAAATAAATAAGGAAACATAAGAGTAAAGAAGAATGAATAAAGGGTAATCATAAAATTTTCATGGAAGTCAAGCAAATACCTGAATATTATCACGTCTGAGACATTTCCCTTTATATATATTTACTGGACACAACCAGTGCCATCTGAATGTATACAAGGTTTCTTATTCTTATCAAGAACATCATTACCATATTGATCCTGCAATCGGAAGAGAGGGGAAAAAGTCAAAGCACACAGTGAATACATCCAAGTAAAGGCCAATAGATCGAGACACAGTTCCTGAAGGACACATGAATTAAGGAAGTACATGGCAGTGTATATCATCGATTATCTCGAAGATAATCCCAGTCCTGTCAACTTCAAGCTTCTTAGTCTTTGACAGAATCAAAGAAAACCTGAAGCATAAGAAAATGAAAAGTGACTCCAATTACAAAGGAAAATATCTTTACAAAAGCTCAAAGATGAAACAGTAGAACATCTTCGCATGCCTCCAGTAGAGATTTAAAGAAGAAACTTGAGTACCTTGCCAGATAGTACTTGAAGAGCGGAATGAACCTTGAATGTGTAACTACCGTCCAAAGCGACATGACACTGATAGTAATGAGTCTTCCCGCTATCCCATCCAAGTGACTCGAGAAAAAGAAGAATGTAAGACGATGCAATTAGTACAACTTTGATACCAAAGTCAAAATCCCAAAAAGTATTCAGCAGTTCAAAATATATCTCCAGTATCCAGTAAGTCTATATTCCTTGTCAATTCACCTTTAGAAACACAATCATGAAACATAAATAGTCCCAATAGAACAGAACAGGAAATCCATACCACTCTTCGGTCTGTTGGGGAACAATAACGCCGGCCAAAGCGGTCCCAAACCGCTGCTTCATATGCAACCATTGGCAAATCCTTCAATTGTCTGATCTCATCAGCCGTTATAACCTTACTCAGGCGTTGCCTGTATAACACCAAAAAAGGAATCTGTTACACAAAACCAATCACTTAAATTATATGGGAAAAAAAGACGAAAACTTGCAGCCCAAACATACCCTGGAATATAGCTAAGCAAGAGAAACGCCTTCTTAAATTCAAGTTCACCCAAAGCTAAGAGCTGGGGAATGTGCAGAGATCCTCCATTGCTTTCTCTTTTCAAAGACTTTGGAGAAGGAGCTTCAGAATCAACAGATATCTCTTCTACAATCGCCCAATAATAATCATAGTAAAAAAATTTGTGCATAAGAAAGTTTTCCTCTTTAAAAGGAAAGATTTTTACTCTTTTTAGGTTTTTTTCTACAAACCAAATCACACTTTTAGGAGTAGGATTTGGAAACCCACAAATATACAAAAATCAGAGAGTTTTCCTTGAAAGGAAACATTTTTACTCTTTTCTACGGCTTTTTCTACATACCCTTATTCTCAAATTCCTCCAAATTTGGAAAACCCACAAATATTATGAAAACTCTGTTTTGAAACTGACATTGATAAACCCTGAAGCCGTATGTTACAGAGGAAGTTGGAGACTTGGCCGGAGACCCACCGGAGCTCAGCCGTGGAGAGCCAGTAACAGAAACGTACATCACCGCCGGAGAATTATAACCTTTCATGAGCAAATCAAAAGCTAATTCCTCTGGAATCAAAGACAGTCTCTGCCTCGACTTGATTTAGAAACTTGATCGTCTCCGTGAAAATACGAACTTTTTTTTTTTTGTTTCTGTATGAACTATTTTATTTGACTTGATATAGATTCGATTTTGGTATAATCTACACACAAATTCATGTAGCCGTTTACTGAAGTAATTGACAACTATGCCCTTTTGTTTGTCCCATAATTACCAAAATGCCACATTTTTCCTCGCCGCCTCAAGTAAAAGTCGCGTTTCCGCAACCGCAAACGCAACCGCTCCGGCCAAACTCTCTGTGTAGTTTATATGCAATTTTTCAATTCCCGACAATAATACGGACTCCTAAAAGTCCTTTTCTTTACAATTTGTAAGATATCTCAATCTCAAATCAGCTTGAGAGAAGCCAATTTCTCCTTTTTTGTCCTGTTTCGTGAATTTGGGTTTATCTTTTGATTGTTGCTCTAAGAATGAGTAGTGCGTCGACTTTTAGTAGAATCTGCTTCGAACGAGGATGCTGGTTCAAGGTTTGTTTCCACTGAATCAACATTGATGAAATTTCAACAAAGAAAAAGCGTAGCTTTTTTTATTCTTTTCAAGCTTCATATTGCTTAAGCCTCTATGATTGTTTCTCTGGGAGAGATGGTAAAGATCTGAGAGAAAAGTGTTTGTATCTCTGAAGCTAGAAATCCGATTCCGGATTGTTAAGTCAATAGTCTTGATGATTGATTCAGCCGATCGAAAGTATTTTGGTGGAGTCTCTGATTTCGTTCAGTCCAGATGATTTGATTCAATTTTGGTCTCGTAGTATTTATTAAAAAGCATGTGCGTGATGTTAAAAAAAAAAAAAAAACATGTGCGTATGCGAAAACAAACATCATCATCATCTACAACTAAAAGAGGATGGGTTTATGAGGACACACTGATAATACCAAAGATAGCTTTGATCGAGTCTTTCAGGTGACCATCAAAAGAAATTCCGCACAACATGCAAAAGACGAGCTTCAACTCTTTTGACGATAACTCTAAAGCAAAACCTGACATTCTCCAGAAAAGATAAATCTCCTTTTATGATTTTTTCTTGACAAGTTTTTCACGGCTGAGCAATATTCACCACTCAAAGACCATCAAATAAACGAAATTAGCATAAACCATTCAAACTCCATAACAAGAAAGAACAACCCAGATAAACTAACCACGCAACAGTCGGCCAGCTACGAGGGATAAACAACCCAAACTGGTGAGAATTAGATGATCTCCGATCGCCGGCCAAGCTGGTGAGAATTAGAGAAGTCGCTTTGTTTATCGCCTTTTTGCTTTTGCTCTCTCTCTCTATGCTCTATAAGTGTAAAACCAAAAAAGTATGATACAATGGATAGATGAATTTGGTTTTTCCAGCTGTATTAATTTTGGTAATATAATATTAATTATTAGTTTTTAATATATATTAATTTAAATATTAATTAATTTTTGCACCCATTGAAATTTTGTTCTAAATCCATCCCTGTCCACGAGCCGCCGGTTAGTCTTTGTTCATCATATGGAATCCACCGTAAATCTCTTGCCTCTGAAGATCACGAAAGTAAAAATACCCAACGCAACATATTCGTGCAAGGAAAAATCCCACGTTAATAGCAATGACCACTCCAATACGTAAACCAGTGATGATCAGAGACAACAACACTACGATACACACTAAACAAAAAATCACAGAGATCTCATCCAGAATCAGTCGCGTCAAATAGCTTGAGCGGTCAAAAAAGTAGTAGGAGAGGAACGAGATTATGTAGATACTACCAAATATGCAAAGGTTCGAGTTAAAATTACCGATAAACTGGGTGGCCGGCAACGACGGAGCTCCCGATTTTGGAACCGCCAATTTGAGCTCCGCGATGACTCTGTATTGAGAGAGCAGGAACCAAAAGGATATGACTATGCAGCCCGTTGGCGACTTTCCAGCGAATTAGGGATTGTGGATAAGAATTTGCTCGTACACACTTTATATATAATAAACTAAAGAGAAATCTTGACCACTAGATGTGTTTTTAATCTAAAGATTTGGATCCGCTTCGACGATGATTGATGACAAGGCTTTTTTCCTTTTTTTAATTTTTAATTTTTTATCGATTTCAATTTTAGTCGTTGATGTGTTTTTGGTTTTGAAACTGACGAGGATCGATGACATGGTTTTTTTTTTTTTTTTTTGTAAAACGCAAGGTTAATAACAACACATGATATTAAAAAATTTCTTCTTTGTACCGTGTGTGCACACTCACTTTTAAGTTTGCATTTAATTATAATCTTGTTGGTGCTCTTGATGCTACTTTTTGCCTCCACCTAATTAGGTATGTTTCTTTCTATTTTTATATGGTCATGTTTTTTTGTCTTGGTGTTGTCTTTATGAGTACTTTGTTAATTCATTACATTGACGATATCTGGTTAATGTTAGTTTTGATTGGTTAAGATTATGATCTAGTTGATTGGTTAAGATTATGATCTAGTTGATTGGTGTCTCCTCAAAATGTTAATAATTTGAACCTTTTTGTTTTGTTTTTTGTGTAGCTACTTGAACAAGGCATTGATAATAATCATGTTGTTGCTCTTGATGATACTCTTATGCCTCCACCCTCCACCTAATGAGGTATATGTTTGTTCTTGTCTTATAAATGTTTTTGTCGTGATGCAGTTGAACTTTGTTGATTTATGTAACTGATGTTATATGATTGAAATGAATAGAATAATGATGTTGGTCTCGAAACTTTTGAGAGGTCTAGGCAGCTGAGCAATCCAAGCACTGAAGTCACCTTACGGTTGATCGGCTTTATAAAAGCTTAAAGTTTTTTACAATATAAAAACTCTACTAGCAATCGAAGTCAATTTACGATTTATAAAAGCTTAAACCAACACTATGTACGGTTTGGTATGGTTTGGTTTTTGGTTTACTTTGGTTTTTGGTTAGTAAAAAGCGAACCAATATAGAAACTATTTTGCAATTATTTGAAAAGGTTTTATTTTGCAATTATTTGAAAAGGTTTTATTTTTCAACATGGTCATATCTCCGAGAAGAAATTATGAATTTCGTCTAGTAAATTGCGAAATAAAGTCAATTTCTGCTTTCTTGATCAATGGTTTTCTTCATGGTGTATATTTTTTTTTATCTCCTTATCTTCATTTATTTTGCAGCATTTTTCCGCTAAGCCCAAACTGAGTAGGCATAGACGGATTGTTATGTTCCTTCACAAGATGTTTTTGACTCTTTTCAACAGCTTTTATTTGCCTCACACTTTGGATGTTATGTGATCTGTTGGTGCAAAATATTCAACAATCAAATATTTTATATGAAAAATGATTTAGGGATCGACTTTATCTTTAAATCGCAAAAAATCAAATAATGAATAGATCAACAGAGAATAATGAAATCAGGAATGAAATCACTGTTAAAGATTCCAGCTCGAGATCGATACAACAAGCAGCTTGGGAAGAAGAACAACAAAGCATTTTAGTTTATAAAGCTAGTAAATTAGTGTGTATTCATATATGTCATTTCCTTCCCGAGCGGAAACACCCTCTTTAATTTGCCTCATTACTACACAATATTTCCTTTGAATTCGTCATTCATTCTCCAATTAATCTCCCTTGATCTATCCTCTGTTTTGTTACGATTTTTCTGCTCTGGGAATCTTTTCAAAACATTATCTCTAGGCTTCCTTCTTTCATTCTTCGTTGGGCCGACGAAAAGATATAGGGATTTCCCATATCATTCGCCGTTGTAGAGTCCGTTCGTATAAAGTAGCATTTCACTCCCTTTGTAGAGAAATCTTTTTTCTTCTCTTCTTTCCCTCCATCTTTGAAAACTGTACAATAGGATGTTAGAATAAGCTCTGATTTCCGGTTCTTAGTCCCAAGCAAGAGTATTTAACAATGAAAAGTGTTGTATGCGCAATAACATGAATGATAGTTTTTAATCAAAAGAGAAATGGAAAACAACCCACCAAAAAATTGATAACGACGCAAACCAACCATGATACCGTTCTTGGCAATCCCTTTGTATGTGGAGTAAAGGTCATTACAATAGGTTGATGACTTTTTCGGGACATCCGCAAATTTGACCGTTAACATTTTCATCACCCAAGACCTTGTGCAGGTGAGTTCTAACCAGTATTCTCTAGTAAAGGGCCCTGTGAACAAAATGCATTGATAAGTACCAGTATATTAAGGCACTGTCAAGAAGTTTCTCCTACTACTAAGATAAAGAGCCTCTAGAAGTATGATAGACATATGATATATGATAACAAATTGTGAGATCGTTAACACAAATGATAACAAATTAATCAAAGGTTTAGTTTATCAAACCTTTAGAAAAATGGGTTAGATTGACAAAGATATGGTCAAAACATCCTTTTTTCCTCATTTTCCCCATAATAATTTGTAATATCACATAGGAAAAGGAGAAAATAGAAAATAGAGACCAAATAGGAAAAGGATGGAGTGTTTAATACATATATATAATGAAACACGAAAACCCTAAATAAGAATCAAAGTCACTTTCTTTTCCTTGAGAGAGATCACAAGGACGATGTCGGACCTTCCCGGAGATTTGTTAGAGGAGATACTCTGTCGCGTTCCGGCCACATCTCTAAAACAATTACGATCTACTTGCAAACGATGGAACATGGAGGATTCTTGATTTCACTCCGGACTTCAAATTTTTGTATATTTCTAGTACCAGTGTGTCTTTGAAGGGAAAGACTTATTGGTTTGCTTGGGATGGAAAAGAGAAACAAGTCGACGTATTCTTAGTCTGTTTTGATTATACAACAGAAAGATTTGAACGTCTTCTTCTTCCGTTTCAGTGTCAGGTGGATTGTTTTGAAAATATGGCTCTATCTTGTGTCAGAGAAGAGAAACTTTCTGTGTTATTACAACGTAAAAATACATGTGAGACAGAGATATGGGTAACAAATAAGATCGATGAGTCCAAAGTGGTGTCATGGAGCAAGGTCTTAACACTGGATTCTCCTGAGCGTGGTGGTTGCATTATATTAAATTGGTTTTTGTTCGACGAGGAGAAGAAAATCATTGTCATGCGGTGTGAGAAACATATATTGGGCACCTATATCAGTATCAAACATTTAGTATACATTGTTGGGGAGGATAAAAAGTCACACAGGTGGATTTTGGAGTAGATAGAAGTGATTTATGTAGGCCATTTTTTCTTAATTTTGTTCCAAGTTTGGTTCAAATCGAGTGAGCTGGACCTGAGGCAAAAGAAGAAGAGGTGACTAAATAAGCTACATGCAATCTTTTTTTTTTTTTTTGGTGTGTTTTTCTTAAATATTTATCTTGGTCGTGTCCTTTGAATAATTCTTTTGAACTGATATTTCATAAATTCAGTTGCTAGATACCAGAGAGGGAAGAAACTAAACAATCTTGCTTAATATTATAAGCTTCATAACATAACATATTTTTTATTTTCCTAAGCAATCACACGAAGTTATTATACACTAGAGGACAAATATAGAGTAGAACTACACCACATCTTGACTCGATAGCTTAACCTATAGGTTAGGTTACTACTTAGGTAACATACTTGCCTCGCACGCTTCAACCCCAAAGCTTTTAAGCACAGAGACTCAGAGACTGGCCCATAGAACTCCTGACACACAAGAAGAAACCATTTCAGAATTGTTTTTTTCTATAAAGCATTCGATCAACTCCTGCGGGAGTAATCAACAAATCGTCCGTGATCCATGAAGTTTAGTGGTGGCATCGGATTTAGGAGCTTACCTGCTTGTATCTCTGAATAACTTCATGGGCTGATTCAGGTGTGTTGCAGTGTGTTCAAGAAGAGGGCCCTGTGAACACACAAGTACCAGTATATTGACTCAATGTCAAGGACTTTTAGGCATATGATAGCGACGTGCAAACAGATTGTTTCAACAGCTTCTAGAAGTATCTCTTGAACACAAAGTACATATGCAACATGGGAAAAATGCAAACATGAAAGATAGTACTTGAAGAGCGGAATGAACAGAGAACTGCCATTACCGCTCTTCGTTCCTTGTGGGAACAAAATTGCTGGCCCAACCGGAACCACACTGCTGTTTCGTATGCAGCCATTGGCAAATCTTTCCATTGTCTGATCTCATCAGCAGTTATAACCTCAACCAGAGGTTTTCTGTATAACACCAAAAAAGGTAACTGTTACACAAAACCAATCACTTCAAATAGATGGAAAAAAGTCGGAAACTTGCAGCCCAAACATACCCAGGAATATAGCTAAGCAACAGAAAGGCCTTCTTAAACTCAAGCTCACCCAAAGCTGAGAGCTGGGGAATGTGCAGAGATCCTCCATTGCTTTCTCTTTTCAAAGACTTTGGAGAAGGAGCTTCAGAATCAACAGTCATCTCTTCTACAATCGGTCAATAATCATAGTAAAAGTTCTTGCGAAGAAGAAAGTTTAAAGATTTTCACTGTCTTTATGGGTCTTCTGGTCTTTATGGATTTTCACAAATTTTTTTACTATGATTATTATTGGGCCATTGTAGAAGAGATATTTTTACTCTTTTTAGGTCTTCTTCTACAAACCAAATCACACTTTTACGAGTAGGATTTGGAAACCCACAAATATACAAAAATCAGAAAAGGAAACATTTTTACTGTTTTCTACGTCTTCTTCTACATACCCTTATTCTCAAATTCCTCCAAATTTGGAAAACCCACAAATATTATGAAAAGCTCTGTTTTTGAAACTGACCTTGATAAACCCTGAAGCCGTATGTTACAGAGGAAGTTGGAGAATTGGCCGGAGACCCACCGGAGCTCAGCCGTGGAGAGCCAGTAACAGAAACGTACGAACTTTTTTTTTTGTTTCTGTAGATTTTATTTGACTTGATATAGATTCGATTGTGGTATAATCTACACACAAATTCATGTAGCCGTTTACTGAAGTAATTGACAACTATGCCCTTTTGTCTGTCCCACAATTACCAAAATGCCACATTTTTCCTCGCCGCCACAAATAATACGACTCCTAAAAGTCCTGTTCTTTACAATTTGTAAGCCAATTTCTTCTTTCAGTATAAAGATTTTGTCCTGTTTCGTGAATTTGGGTTTTATCTTTTGATTGTTGCAGAATCCAATCTAAGAATGAGTAGTGCGTCGACTTTTAGTACAAACCAAATTTCTTATTGTATTTTTCCACTGAATCAACATTGATGAAATTTCAACAAAGAAAAAGCGTAGCTTTTTTGATTCTTTTCAAGCTTCATATTTCTTAAGCTTCTATGCTTGTTTCTCTGGGAGAGATGGTAAAGATCTGAGAGAAAAGTGCTTCGCTTTCCTATTACAACAACTTAAGGTAATATAAATTCTGATAGATACAATGGTTGTCTTTATTTTTCTTGTTTCTTGCAACTCAACATTTTTCTCTCTACTGTGTTCTTCGTTGTCAGTTTTGTTATTCTAGGATTCAACATTTCTAGCCATGTTTTGAAAAGTATTACTCTTTTAAACTCTCAGAGGTTTTAATTGTTTTGTTTTTGTGTCTAGCCATGGAACAATATGGCTGGGGCGATGCCAAAGCAATTTGGTAAGAAAGTAAGAGTGTTCTACATGGGGACATGTTTGGCAGCGTAAAGGTGAGCTACTCACTCATGTTTTTCTGCAAAGGAGTACAGCAACCATGATTATAGACGTTTCATTTGGAAATTTTCAACTTGCCTGGTCAGGTGATGAAAATCCTGAGATTGGTGGATTCGACTTCTTAGCACCAACCACCTACAGGAATGTCTTGAGAGTTCAAAACCAAGTACGTCTCATTAATTTTGGTTTTCTTGGTGATTATTGGAGATTGATTTTGTCTTTCATAGTGGATTATATTTCCCTTTCCGTTTTATTAGAAGGTAGCCCTGGTGTTGGGAAAACAAGTCTGATAATGGCGTTGGGTAAATATTCTGGCCACAAGGTTTGGATTCATCAGGCATCAATACTGAGCATGCTACTTCGTCTTTTGGGTAATATAACTTTGATTCTTCTGATACAGACTGACATGATGGCATCAATACTGAGCATGCGACTTCGTCTTTTTGGGTAATATAACTTTGATTTTTTTTTTTTTAGATTTCAATTAGTAAGGGAGTTCAATCTACGTGATGATCATGCCAGTTTATGCAAGGTAATATCTAGTCATTTCAATTTTTCATATTAGCATTTCCAGGCGACAGTAGTTGCTTAGACTAATTTGAGTTCTCGTGTCGTTTCAGGGGAAATAAATAACTTAGAAGTTGAAAGCTTTCTCAATGTTCTCTATGTTCAAATAATGCGTACCGCAACTGACCGCAAAGAAGTTCTGAGTATCTATAAGGCTATTTTTGATTAAAAAAACCCTTTTAAAAATCAGTATCCGCGGGTTCAGCTAAATCTGGGATACTTAGTTGTGGGAACTGCTGCTATTAAACGAAACTTCACTCAGTCTAATATTTCCAGTGAGCAGTTGAAGCTTTTGCCTGAGATCCGTCAAAACTTGGAAGCTGTTGCTTATTGTGTGCAGAATAAATGATCACTGATAAAAGCTGTCAAAAAGTTGCAGAGTTATTTTCCTGAAGAAGTTCAAGTGGTTCTGGTAAGCCTACCTTTCAGTTATGCCATTTTCTTTTCTTCGAATTGTTATACTGGTTGTGCGGTAATATCTCTGGCTTTTTTTTTTCTTTAGGAGGAAAGCAAGAATATTAACAAGATAGCTTTGCATGGTGACCCAGAAAAGTCTTTGCTATGGGCTTATGGGGGCCATCCTTCCTTGCCAGTATCTGCAGAGTTGTACATTAGCAGCAGGCCATTGAAACCAGAATCAGATGAACAAGGTTGGATGTCTAAAATGTTGTGATTTGGTGTGCGATGATTAGGTTGGAGCAGCGCATTGGCTTTTCGGGATTAGAGATTTGGTGGAAGATTGAACGGTCGAATCATGTGCTTACAGTCCCCAATTCATATAATGTCTTGACCTGTATCAACCTTTGATTCATTTGATTTCATTTGAGTTCTGAAACTTAATAATCTTTATTTTCATTTTATTTGGTTAAGTTTGTAGCACAGTAATTATTATTGGTTCTTGGTTACAAATGTCATATGACTCGCTCATATTGATAGGCCTCATGAAAGGCTTTGTTGATTCATTAGGTTCATGGAAATTTTCTTCTACTAAATATGCCTTGAACGACGTCGTTGAAGGCATTTCTATACCAATTCAAGTAGCTAATAATGGTTAAAGGCTTTCTTTATAACATAAGCAAATTAGGTCCCAAAGAGTCAAAGACCAGCTGAAGAAGTACATATGCCTTTGGAAGGTTACATAAATATTTAAGCTATGAACTAGATTATACAAACTAGCATTGATGCTTCTTCTATATATTTCTCGGCTTTTCCTATACATACATTGAAGAAATTTAATCTTTTTGCTATGAACAAGAAGAAATTGGCTTCTCTCATTGTTGTAACTTGAGATTGAGATAGATTATATGTATCCACAGAGGAAGAGTCGATTAAAAAAAAAAAAAAGTCGATTATTACTTAGGAGTTTATTGGTTCACCCGCTATCACCCGCAAACTTTACGTTAGCGGGCGGTTGCGGTTAGTATCGTTTGACAACAATGATAGAAATCGCTCCATACCGTTTCGTACCGCTTTATATCGTTTAGAACCGTTCTAAATCAAAAACTCATTCCCACGAGCGTTTGCGGTTGCGGGCGGTTGCACGTGGTTGAAAAAATATTTAAAAAAAAAATATTATCTTAAATAATAAACTAAAATTTACAAAAAAAAAATTATTTTAAAAATTTACTTTTTATATCAAATATTATCGTATACAATTATATACACTTGATATATATTTTAATTAAACTAAAATAAACTTGTAATTATATAAAAAAATTATTGTAAAAATACTATTTAATTATTATATGGTTTATTTAAAATATATAATTTTAATTTTTTATAATAATATATTTTTGATTTCAATTTTCATTTTAGTAATTATAAAAAAATGTTACGGTATATATAAAAAATGTTCCAAACATCTATAATTTTTGTGGTATATATAAGTCGATTATTACTTAGTCATGAGACCTCGAAGCGAGAAATATGTGGCAATTTTGTAAATTACAGGACTAGCGACAGGGGCATAAACGTCAATTACAATGAACGTGTGTGCATGAGTTGATGTCACTTTTTCTTTTCAATAATGAATTTACACAGCGAAAAGATTTCTTTGCAGCTTCTCTGTGAAGTTTCCTTCTCTGTGAAGTTTCCTTGTCTCTATAAAACTCCTCATCACTCTTGAGAGTCAAGAGAGAAAACAAACAAGGAAGAGAGAAAAAGAGAAAGAAATGGAAAACAAAACTAGTTTGTATCAAGCTTCTTCGAGGTCAGAGATTGCTCTTCCGGGTCGGATTGAAACCGCTTTGGAGGAAATCTACAAGAAACACAACACTGGTCCGATAAAAGATGAGACGAGGAAGAGACTGTCTTTAATTTCTGAGGAGTTGGCTTCTGATACGCTCAAGAAGGTTTTAAATTCGAAGAGTGTGACTTCACTCGACGGTTTCATCAAATATTTGGTTGATCAGAGCTCCGGCAAGTTTCCGGCACAGTCTCCTCCTTGTTCCCCTGCTACAAAACACAGAGTTCTTCGAGGTCAGTATCAGAAACAGAGTCTGTCGTTTATTTGTTTTTTTTCCTTGTTTTTTGGTTTGAATTCGGACCATAAAAACAGTGGAAATCTTTAAACTTTTTTCTTATGCTGACAAGAATTTTTACTATGATTATTGGGCGATTGTAGAAGAGATGACTGTTGATTCTGAAGCTCTTTCTCCAAAGTCTTTGAAAAGAGAAAGCAATGGAGGATCTCTGCACATTCCCCAGCTCTCAGCTTTGGGTGAGCTTGAGTTTAAGAAGGCCTTTCTGTTGCTTAGCTATATTCGAGGGTATGTTTGGGCTGCAAGTTTTCGTCTTTTTTTTCCCATATAATTTAAGTGATTGGTTTTGGTAACAGTTACCTTTTTTGGTGTTATATAGGCAACACCTGGGTAAGGTTATTACTGCTGATGAAATCACACAATTGAAGGATTTTCCTATGGTTGCATATGAAGCAGCGGTTTGGGACCGCTTTGGCCGGCATTCCCAAGCAGACCGAAGAGTGGTATGCCTGTTTCCTGTTCTGTTCTATGTTTATATTTCATGATTGTGTTTCTAAAGGTGATTTGACAAGAAATAGAGACTTATTGGATACTGGATAACTATTTTTGTACTAGTTGCATTGTCTTACATGCTTCCTTTGCCCCAGTCACTCCAATGGGATAGCGGGAAGACTCATTACTATCAATGTCATGTCGCATTGGACGGTAGTTACACATTCAAGGTTCATTCCGCTCTTCAAGTATTATCTTTGCTGCATATGTACTTTTGTGTTAAAAAGGTTTGATTCAAGAGATACTTCTAGAAGCTGTTGAAACAATTCGCTATCATGTCTAAAAGTTCTTGACAGTGACTCAATATACCGGTACTTATTGACACACTGTTCACAGGGCCCTCTTCTTGAACACACTGGAACACACCTCCACAAGGTCTTGGGTGATGAAAATGTTTTGACGGTCAAATTTGCGGATGTCCCCAAAAACTCGTCAACCTATTGTAATGACCGTGATTTTACATACAAAGAGATTGCCAAGAATGGTATCATGGTTGGTTTACGTCGTTATCAATTTTTTGGTGGGTTGTTTTCCTTTTTCTCTTGATTAACTATCAAGTCATTGCACAGACAACACTTTTCTTTGTTAAATACTCTTGCTTTGGGTTTAGAACCGGATATTGTAGCTTGTTAAATACTTTTCATTCTATTGAACAGTTTTCAAAGATGGAGGGAAAGAAGAGAAGAAGAAAGATTTTTCTACGAAAGGAGTGAAATGCTACTTTATACGCACGGACTCTACAACGGCGAATGATATGGGAAATCCCTATATCTTTTCTGGGAAGTCAATCCATGAAGCTCGTATGCATTTTATGCACGTGCATACATTGCCATCTTTGGCCAACTATATGGCAAGGTACTCAAGTTTCTTCTTTAAGTCTCTACTGGAGGCATGCGAAGATGTTCTACTGTTTCATCTTTGAGCTTTTGTAAAGATATTTTCCTTTGTAATTGGAGTCACTTTTCATTTTCTCATGCTTCAGGTTTCTTTGATTCTGTCAAAGACTAAGAAGCTTGAAGTTGACAGGACTGGGATTATCTTCGAGATAATCGATGATATACACTGCCATGTACTTCCTTAATTCATGTGTCCTTCAGGAACTGTGTCTCGATCTATTGGCCTTTACTTGGATGTATTCACTGTGTGCTTAGACTTTTTTCCCTCTCTTCCGATTGCAGGATCAATATGGTAATGATGTTCTTGATAAGAATAAGAAACCTTGTATACATTCAGATGGGACTGGCTACATCTCTGAGGACCTTGCTCGGTTGTGTCCAGTAAATATATTTAAAGGGAAATGTCTCAGAAGTGATAAAATTCAGGTCTTTGCTGACTTCCATGACAATTTGATGGTTACCCTTTATTCATTCTTCTTTACTCTTATGTTTCCTTATTTATTTTGAATCACAGGAAGCCTGTGGCCAAGACCCGGTAAGTATAATCTAGTTTCCATTCTGTTTATGCTTGATTCTATATCTGTCTATTACTGAACACAAGTAGTAACCATTACTTTTTCAAACAGCCTCTTCTGATCCAGTTTCGGATGTTTTATTATGGCTATGCTGTTAAGGGAACTTTTCTCTTAAACAAGAAAGTAAGTTTGCTCTCTTTCACATTACAAAATCTTTTTTTGGGGGTTTAAATGTTTGCAAGCTATTCCTAATGTTGCTCCCAATTTGGCAGCTTCCTCCTCTGACTGTACAGGTTCGACCTTCTATGATCAAGGTGTATAATGATCAAACCTTGTCAAATTTTAAAACCTTTAACTCCCTGGAGGTAGTCACTACAAGGTATGTGTTTCTTGGATATTTGTTGTTTTGATACTGAAGTTTTCTCTCTCGATGTTCTTATTGTTGAGTGAAGTTATCCTAGTGACATCTAGTGTTTTCCATCATCCAGTAATCCACCAAAAAGAACGAAACTATCAAGAAATTTGGTTGCGCTGCTTAGCTATGGAGGAATCCCTGATGACTTCTTTTTGGATATATTGCTCAACACGCTGGAAGAGTCGAAAACCATATTCGACAACAAACGTGCTGCGCTTAAAGGTGCTTAAAATTTCAAATCTTTCTGTAATCTTGTCCCTGAAACTACTTAATTAAGACTTAAGATGTGAGACTTGATGGATCTTTTAAGAAATCAATTTGTTTGTGCAGCCGCCCTTAATTATGGGGAAATGGACGACCATAACGCTGCAGAAATGATCTCGGTTGGTATCCCCCTTGACGAACCACACTTGAAGGATCATCTGTCTATTCTTTTATATACAGAGAAGAATGATCTCAAAGCAGGAAGGCTTCCTGTGACCGAATCGTACTATCTCATGGGCACAGTGGATCCCACCGGAGAGCTAAAGGAAGATGAAGTCTGCGTCATCCTGTATGCTTCCCAATCTATTGCTCTTTTACTTTGAGTTTTACATGCAAAACATCAAGAAACAGTAATTTGCTTCCTTGGAATTGTGAGTTAGCTGTTCAATTTCCTCGCTACTTTCTTTTTCGTGGTCTTGTAGCGAGTCTGGCCAAATTTCAGGGGATGTACTAGTTTACAGGAATCCTGGACTACATTTTGGAGACATACATGTACTTAAGGCTACATATGTTAAGGCCTTGGAAGAGTATGTCGGAAATTCCAAGTATGCTGTGTTCTTCCCTCAGAAAGGTCCAAGATCTTTGGGCGATGAGATTGCAGGTGGTGACTTTGATGGTGATATGTATTTCATATCCCGAAATCCCGAGGTAATCCACCGCATCAGAAAGTAAGATTCTTCATTGTTGTGACCTGATTTTCTTTGGTTTGCTTTCTGTTTTAGCTACTTGAACACTTCAAGCCAAGTGAACCGTGGGTGAGTTTGACTCCTCCTAGTAAAAGTAACTCTGCTAGAAAACCAAGCCAGCTTTCACCCGAAGAGTTGGAAAAGGAGCTTTTCGATATGTTCTTGAAGACAAGATTTCATGCCAAGTACTCTCAACTTACCTTTTTAGCTCCTAGATTCAAAACTGTGTCTTGGACCAATCTTTGAGATTTATGTCTCTTTTTTTTCCGGGTTTACAGCAGTGTTATAGGGATGGCTGCAGATAGCTGGTTAACAATAATGGACCGCTTCCTCACACTAGGAAATGAGAGAGCCGAGGAAAAAGCTGAAATGAAGGAGAAAATTCTTAAGCTGATTGATATATACTATGATGCTCTTGATGCACCAAAGAAAGGGGCTAAGGTCGATCTCCCAGGCGAGCTGAGGCCCGACATTTTTCCTCATTACATGGAGCGAGATAAAATATTCAAGTCCACTTCTATTCTTGGATTGATCTATGACTTTGTTAAATCACAGACAACAGAGGAACCCTCACCATCCACCGGTAAAGGATATTTCTTGTTATTACTACATACAATCATCAGATCACAAGAAGAAATCGTTATATCATGATATGTGTTATAACTGTGGTTTCAATTCAGTGATCAATAAACTCCCGTGTTTCGAAGATGGGCCGGTCTCTGAGTTTCATATGGAGAAATGTAGACAGTGGTATGACAATTACAAGCGTGATATGAGCAAGGCGATGAATACCGATGGGAGCAATAAGGATGAATCAGCCAGTGAAGTTATTCAGAGATACAAGCAGGTAAGCTCCTCATTCCGATGCCACCAATAAACTTCATAGATCACTGATGTTTTGTTGATTGGTCCCGCAGGAGTTGATCTAATGCTTTATAAACAAACGATTCTGAAACGGTTTCTTCTTGGGTGTCAGGAGTTCTATGGTGCTCCAGGGTTTGAAGACAGCAAGAAAAGTCTGGAAGAGCTTTATCCGCAAGCCTTGGCACTTTACAACGTCGTTTACGATTATGCAATCAAAATGAAAAACGTTCGTAATTGCGGGTTTGCTTGGAAGGTTGCAGGACCAGTCCTGTGCAGACTCTACCTTAAGAAAACGCAGGAGAAATCTATGATGTGTTCACTCTCTGTGCTTAAAGAGCTTTGGGGTTGAAGAATACAGTAACTTGCTCTTGTTTGTGTTCTGGTAATAACAATAAGCCTTTTGGTTGTCTTCATGTATCATAAGAAGCGTGTGAGGCAAGTATCTTAACCTAAGTAGTAACCTAACTAATAGGTTAGCTATCGAATCAAGATGTGGTGTATAATAATAACTTCTTGCGAATATTTGCTTATAAAAATAAAAAAATATGTTAAATAATGAAGCTAAAATTAAACAAGATTTTTCTTGAAACTGGTAAATAATGTAGCTTGTTTATTCACCTCTTCTTCTTTTGCCTCCGGGTCCAGCTCTCACTCGATTTCAACCAAACTTGGAACAAAATTAAGAAAAAATGGCCAACATAAATTACTTAAATCTACTCCAAAATCCACTTGTGTGACTTTTTTATCCTCCCCAACAATGTATACTAAATTTTTGATATTGAGATTGGGGTCGAATATAACTTTCTCACACCGCATGATAACGATTTTCTTCTCCTCGTCCAACAAAAACCAACTTAAAGCTAATCCAAGCATCAAGTTCAGGAGAATACACTGTTAAGACCTTGCTTCATAACACCACTTTGGTCTCATCAATCTTATTTGTTACCCATATCTCTTTCTCCCATGTATTTCTACGTTGTAATAACACAGAAAGTTTCTCTTCTCTAACAGAAGATAGAGCCACAGTTTCATGACAATCCACAGGACACCGAAACGGAAGAAGCAGATGTTCAAATCTTTCTGTTGTATAATCAAAACTGGCTATGAATATGCCGAATTGTCTCTCTTTTTCATCCCAAGCAAACCAATAAGTCTTTCCCTTCAAAGACATGCGGTTACTAATACTATACAATAAGTTGAAGTCCGGACTGACATCAAGAATCCTCCATGAATTAGAGTTAATCTCACAAACTGCGAATTCTTGTTTATACCCATCATCCAAATAGCTCAATAGTTTGTAGCTACTATCATGGGATTTGTTGTCTTGGTAGGATCCAAGAGAATAGGTGTGTCCAGTCTTGTAACCACCTCGGGGTTGGATCCACCTTGTTTGACTAATACATGGGTTTCCAAACGAGGATTCTAGTGTCTCCACTGATGGTGCATAACAATAAGCCTTGGCAGTGAAAGACTTTCTCTATATTGGTTTTAGCTGAATTAGAATGGGAATTGTTTAGGTTGATCTCACCTTTTACCTCTATAGATGGAATTCCATGGAGATCAACGCTCCTCGAACAAACCCTAAATTTATTTGTCAACATTAGAATCAGATGCTGATTTGCGGCTTTGTTGAAGTGTTTTCTTGCGAATCTCCTATTGTTGAATAGACTATTCCATCGTTTGCAAGTAGATGGTAATCTGTTTTAGTGATTTCTTGCGTAATATGGCGGAATAACTAGGGCTGGGCAAAAAATCCGGAACCAAAGAACCGAACCGGAACCGATCCGAAATTACCCGAACCGAACCCGAACCGATCTTTTCAAAATATCCGATGGATCCTATATATCTAGAACCGAAGAACCGAAACCGAATCAGAACTGAACCGAAAACCGAACGGGTACCCAAAATACCCGAAACATAAATGAATCCATAGATATTTTGGTTTTAGATTGGGTATATATCCACATAGTTATTTTGTATTGAAAAATAGTTATTTATTTAAATAAACATAGTTACTATTTTGGTTTTAGATTGAGTATATTTTGTATTGAAAAATAGTTATTATTATACACCACACTCCTTTAAGAAAAATCTTGTTTAATTTTAGCTTCATTATTTAACATATATTTTTTTTTTTATAAGCAAATATTCACAAGAAGTTATTATTATACACCACATCTTGATTCGATAGCTAACCTATTAGTTAGGTTACTACTTAGGTTAAGATACTTGCCTCACACGCTTCTTATGATACATGAAGACAACCAAAAGGCTTATTGTTATTACCAGAACACAAACAGGAGCAAGTTACTGTATTCTTCAACCCCAAAGCTCTTTAAGCACAGAGAGTGAACACATCATAGATTTCTCCTGCGTTTTCTTAAGGTAGAGTCTGCACAGGACTGGTCCTGCAACCTTCCAAGCAAACCCGCAATTACGAACGTTTTTCATTTTGATTGCATAATCGTAAACGACGTTGTAAAGTGCCAAGGCTTGCGGATAAAGCTCTTCCAGACTTTTCTTGCTGTCTTCAAACCCTGGAGCACCATAGAACTCCTGACACCCAAGAAGAAACCGTTTCAGAATCGTTTGTTTATAAAGCATTAGATCAACTCCTGCGGGACCAATCAACAAAACATCAGTGATCTATGAAGTTTATTGGTGGCATCGGAATGAGGAGCTTACCTGCTTGTATCTCTGAATAACTTCACTGGCTGCTTCATCCTTATTGCTCCCATCGGTATTCATCGCCTTGCTCATATCACGCTTGTAATTGTCATACCACTGTCTACATTTCTCCATATGAAACTCAGAGACCGGCCCATCTTCGAAACACGGGAGTTTATTGATCACTGAATTGAAACCACAGTTATAACACAAATCATGATATAACGATTTCTTCTTGTGATCTGATGATTGTATGTAGTAATAACAAGAAATATCCTTTACCGGTTGATGGTGAGGGTTCCTCTGTTGTCTGTGATTTAACAAAGTCATAGATCAATCCAAGAATAGAAGTGGACTTGAATATTTTATCTCGCTCCATGTAATGAGGAAAAATGTCGGGCCTCAGCTCGCCTGGGAGATCGACCTTAGCCCCTTTCTTTGGTGCATCAAGAGCATCATAGTATATATCAATCAGCTTAAGAATTTTCTCCTTCATTTCAGCTTTTTCCTCGGCTCTCTCATTTCCTAGTGTGAGGAAGCGGTCCATTATTGTTAACCAGCTATCTGCAGCCATTCCTATGACATTGCTGTAAAACCCGAGAAAAAAAAGAGACATGAATCTCAAAGATTGGTCCAAGACACAGGTTTTGAATCTAGGAGCTAAAAAGGTAAGTTGAGAGTACTTGGCATGAAATCTTGTCTTCAAGAACATATCGAAAAGCTCCTTTTCCAACTCTTCGGGTGAAAGCTGGCTTGGTTTTCTAGCAGAGTTACTTTTACTAGGAGGAGTCAAACTCACCCACGGTTCACTTGGCTTGAAGTGTTCAAGTAGCTAAAACAGAAAGCAAACCAAAGAAAATCAGGTCACAACAATGAAGAATCTTACTTTCTGATTTGGCGGATTACCTCGGGATTTCGGGATATGAAATACATATCACCATCAAAGTCACCACCTGCAATCTCATCGCCCAAAGATCTTGGACCTTTCTGAGGGAAGAACACAGCATACTTGGAATTTCCGACATACTCTTCCAAGGCCTTAACATATGTAGCCTTAAGTACATGTATGTCTCCAAAATGTAGTCCAGGATTCCTGTAAACTAGTACATCCCCTGAAATTTGGCCAGACTCGCTACAAGACCACGAAAAAGAAAGTAGTGAAAAAAATGAACAGCTAACTCACAATTCCAAGGAAGCAGATTACTGTTTAAAACTCAAAGTGAAAGAGCAATAGATTGGGAAGCATACAGGATGACGCAGACTTCATCTTCCTTTAGCTCTCTGGTGGGATCCACTGTGCCCATGAGATAGTATGATTCGGACACAGGAAGCCTTCCTGCTTTGAGATCATTCTTCTCTGTCTTCAAAAGAGTAGACAGATGATCCTTCAAGTGTGGTTCGTCAAGTGGGATACCAACCGAGATCATTTCTGCAGCGTTATGGTCGTCCATTTCCCCATAATTAAGGGCAGCTGCACAAAATAATTGATTTCTTAAAAGATCCATCAAGTCTCACATCTTAAGTCTTAATTAAGTAGTTTTAGGGAATTGATTACAGAAAGATTTGGAATTTTAAGCACCTTTAAGCGCAGCACGTTTGTTGTCGAATATGGTTTTCGACTCTTCCAGCGTGTTGAGCAATATATCCAAAAAGAAGTCATCAGGGATTCCTCCATAGCTAAGCAGCGCAACCAAATTTCTTGATAGTTTCGTTCTTTTTGGTGGATTACTGGATGATGGAAAACACTAGATGTCACTAGGATAACTTCACTCAACAATAAGAACATCGAGAGAGAGAACTTCAGTATCAAAACAACAAATATCCAAGAAACACATACCTTGTAGTGACTACCTCCAGGGCGTTAAAGGTGCTAAAATTTGACAAGTCTGGATCTTTAGAAACCTTGATCATAGAAGGTCGAACATGGACAGTCCGAGGAGGAAGCTGCCAAATTGGGAGCACCATTAGGAATATAGTGCAAACATTTAAACACAAAAAAAAAGATTTTGTAATGTGAAAGAGAGCAGAGTAGCAGACTTACTTTCTTGTTTAAGAGAAAAGTTCCCTTAATAGCATAGCCATAATAAAACATCCGAAACTGGATCAGAAGAGGCTGTTTGAAAAAGTAATGGTTACTACTTGTGTTCAGTAATAGACAGCTATAGCATAAACAGAAGTGGAAACTACATTATACTTACCGGGTCTTGGCCACAGACTTCCTGTGATTCAAAATAAATAAGGAAACATAAGAGTAAAGAAGAATGAATAAAGGGTAACCATCAAATTGTCATGGAAGTCAGCAAAGACCTGAATTTTATCACTTCTGAGACATTTCCCTTTAAATATATTTACTGGACACAACCGAGCAAGGTCCTCAGAGATGTAGCCAGTGCCATCTGAATGTATACAAGGTTTCTTATTCTTATCAAGAACATCATTACCATATTGATCCTGCAATCGGAAGAGAGGGAAAAAAGTCAAAGCACACAGTGAATACATCCAAGTAAAGGCCAATAGATCGAGACACAGTTCCTGAAGGACACATGAATTAAGGAAGTACATGGCAGTGTATATCATCGATTATCTCGAAGATAATCCCAGTCCTGTCAACTTCAAGCTTCTTAGTCTTTGACAGAATCAAAGAAAACCTGCAGCATAAGAAAATGAAAAGTGATTCCAATTACAAAGGAAAATATCTTTACAAAAGCTCAAAGATGAAACAGTAGAACATCTTCGCATGCCTCCAGTAGAGACTTAAAGAAGAAACTTGAGTACCTTGCCATATAGTTGGCCAAAGATGGCAGTGTATGCACGTGCATAAAATGCATACGAGCTTCATGGATTGACTTCCCAGAAAAGATATAGGGATTTCCCATATCATTCGCCGTTGTAGAGTCCGTGCGTATAAAGTAGCATTTCACTCCTTTCGTAGAAAAATCTTTCTTCTTCTCTTCTTTCCCTCCATCTTTGAAAACTGTTCAGTAGAACGTTAGAACTGTTCAATATCCAGTTCTAAACCCAAAGCAAGAGTATTTAACAAAGAAAAGTGTTGTCTGTGCAATGACGTGAATGATAGTTAATCAAGAGAAAAAGGAAAACAACCCACCAAAAAATTGATAACGACGTAAACCAACCATGATACCATTCTTGGCAATCTCTTTGTATGTAAAATCACGGTCATTACAATAGGTTGACGAGTTTTTCTGGACATCTGCGAATTTGACCGTTAAAACATTTTCATCGCCCAAGACCTTGTGCAGGTGTGTTCCAGTGTGTTCAAGAAGAGGGCCCTGTGAATAGTGTGTCAATAAGAAGAGTGTATATTGAGTCAATGTCCTACCACTAAGATACGATGTTTAATAGACAATTTTCAAAAGAATTGACTTCAACAGCTTCTACAAGTATCTTCTTAACACAAAGTACATATGCAAACACGAAAGATAGTAGTTGAAGAGCGGAATGAACCTTGAATGTGTAACTACCGTCCAACGCGACATGACATTGATAGTAATGAGTCTTCCCGCTATCCCATTGGAGTGACTGGGGCAAAGGAAGCATGTAAGACAATGCAACTAGTACAAAAATAGTTATCCAGTATCCAATAAGTCTCTATTTCTTGTCAAATCACCTTTAGAAACACAATCATGAAATATAAATATAGAACAGAACAGGAAACACGCATACCACTCTTCGGTCTGCTTGGGAATGCCGGCCAAAGCGGTCCCAAACCGCTGCTTCATATGCAACCATAGGCAAATCCTTCAATTGTGTGATTTCATCAGCAGTAATAACCTTACCCAGGTGTTGCCTATATAACACCCAAAAAGGTAACTGTTACCAAAACCAATCACTTAAAATAGATGGAAAAAAGGTCGAAAACTTGCAGCCCAAACATACCCTCGAATATAGCTAAGCAACAGAAACGCCTTCTTAAATTCAAGCTCAGCCAAAGCTAAGAGCTGGGGACTGCGTAGAGATCCTCCATTGCTTTCTCTTTTCAAATACTTGGGAGAAGGAGCTTCAGAATCAACAGATATCTCTTCTACAATCGCCAATAATCATAGTCAAAATTCTTGTGCACAAAGAAAGTTTTCCGCTTTAAAAGGAAAGATTTTTACTGTTTTCTGGGTCTTCTTCTACATACCCTTATTCTCAAATTCCTCCAAATTCAAACCAAATCACACTTTCACGAGCAAAATTTGGAAACCCACAAATATACGACAAAGCTCTGTTTCTGAAACTAACCTTGAAAAATCCTGCAGCCGTATTTTCCAGAAGAAGATGGAGACTTCGCCGGGGACCCACCGGAGCTCAGCCGTGGAGAGCCAGTAACAGTAACGGCTTGGTTAATCTTAGCCACGATCCAACCGTCGAGGTCGTACATCACCGCCGGCGAATTAAAACCTTTTCTGAGCAAATCAAAAGCCAATTCCTCTGGAATCAAAGATAGTCTCTGCCTCGAATCATCACTTATCGGAGAACACTTGTGTTTACTGTAGATTTTCTCCAAAACTGTTTCAACCCGACCCGGAAGAACGATCTCCGACCTCGGCGAAGAAACTTGATCGCCGCCGTGAAAATACGAACTTGTTATCATTTTTCCTTTCCGTTCGTCGAAATCCCAAAACTTTCTTCTCTCTCTCTCTCACACACACACCAGTGGAAACACAGAGAGAGTGTTAACAGTTTTTATGCGATAGTGATGTGATTTGTTGATTAGACGACAAAAGAAAGAAAAAAAATTGCAGCTTTTTTTTTTCTCTGTAGATTTTATTTGACTTCATAGATTCGATAAAAGTATAATCTACACACAAAGTCATGTAGCCGTTTACTGATGTAATTGACAACTATGCCCTTATCTTTATCCCTATAATTACGAAAATGCCACAATTTTCCTCGCCGCACGAGGTAAGTCGCGTTTCGGCAACCGCAATCGCAATCGTAACCGCAGGGTTTATGCATAATCTCGCCTCCTTAAAGTCCTTTTCTTTACAATTTGTAAGATATCTCAATCTCAAATTATCTTCAGAGAAGCCATTTTCTTCTTCTTTCGGAGCATAAAGATTTAGTCTTTTTTTTATTGTGGCAGAAACCAATCCAAGAATGAGTAGTGCGTCGACTTTTAATTCAATTTGCTTCGAACGAGGATGCTGGTTCAAGGTTTTGATTCCTTTCAAGCTTCAAGTTTTACTTTTTCTGCAATCTGATTATTATACAAATGTGCTTTTTTACTTTTGAAAAGGGGGAAAGGAAGATTGGTGTAGCGGATAAGCGAGTCAAGAGGCTTACTTTGGGATCTAATGTGGCTTCTCCATCTTCGATGAGCTTCAGAGTTTCAGCCATTGGTTCTGCTAAACCTGAAAAGGATATTCGGATTGGTCTTCTTGGTGCAAGTGGCTACACTGGTGCTGAGGTTTGTACAATGTCGAAAATCGTCTGTTTGAAGTTTAGTTTTGTTTGGAATTTTGCTTGTTTTAGTGATCTCTTTGATTTTGAAATGAATCAGAGCTTAAGTGGTATGCATCTTGTTGCAAGTTTGTGGCTTTTTCGGTATTGGCCCTCCTTATTTATTCTTAGCAGTGAACATATGGAAACCTGTGAGTTTAGCTTCTTCTGGCGAAAGGAAGAAAAAGCCTTATAGTCATTGGTCTTTATTTATTATCGGATTTTCAATTTAAATTCTATAACATATTTCAAATAATTAGTTTTCCTATTCCCAGGTTCTATGAAATTAAGTGATGTGTGAGGTAACTTAGTTTTGATTCGAATGCCTGAGTAAGGAAGTTGTGCATCTTGTTGCAAGTTTGCGGCTTTTTGGATATTGGCCTCCTTGTTTAGCTTAAGCAGTGAACATATGCAAACTTGTGAGTTTAGCTTCTTCCGACAAAAGGCGGTACTTTAGTCATTAATCTCATGAAAAAAGGAAGAAAAAAGCCTTATAGTCATCGGTTTTAAGGTTCTTTAAAATTACATTGGAAAGAATGAATGAGGTATCTAAGATTTGATTCAAATGCAAGAGTTAGTAAGTTTTGAATTTGGAATCCTTTTTTTTATTGAATGGCAGATTGTCAGGCTTCTTGCAAATCATCCGCATTTCCGTGTCACTCTTATGACTGCTGATAGAAAAGCTGGCCAGTCAATGGAAAGCGTTTTCCCGCACCTGAGAGCTCAAGTATAAGTGACTTCTATCCCCTATAAAATTCCAGGTGGTGAATCCATTCAAATGATACTTTCTGATGGCGCATACTCATCAATGATTAAATTTTTTTTCTGTACTCAGAAACTACCTAGTTTGATCTCGGTAAAGGAAGCAGACTTTTCTACAGTGGATGCTGTATTCTGCTGTTTGCCTCACGGAACAACCCAGGTCCATTTGCTTTTGATTCTTCCATTTCAAATTTGTTTTGAAGTGTTTCCTAGCTTAACAGAAATGAGTGTGTATTTTGGCAGGAAATCATCAAGGAACTACCCACCGCATTAAAAATCGTTGATCTTTCAGCGGTAATGCCCTGGAGAAATGGTTTTTTTCTTTTCTTTCTTGCAGTGATATGCTTATCTAAAATACGCTTTTCAGGACTTCCGGTTGCGTGATATCTCAGAATATGAAGAATGGTATGGTCAGCCACATAAGGCAGTAGAGTTACAGGTAGATTTCTCTTGAAAGTTATTGATTGATTTTGGGTCTGTTGTGTTCATAATGCTTATACTTACTCAGTGTCATGCTGGGTTCAGAAAGAAGTTGTGTATGGTCTAACTGAGTTACTAAGGGAGGACATCCAAAAGGCGCGACTTGTGGCTAATCCAGGATGTTACCCGACTTCGATTCAACTTCCTCTTGTTCCTTTAATAAAGGTTTCTTTTTTCTTTTCTTTTCTCAAATGCAATTTAGCAGACCGTCTTGTCTTCATTTCAACTCTACTCAATGTGTTCATTTTGGTGCAGGCAAATCTCATAAAAAATGAGAACATTATTATTGACGCAAAATCTGGTGTTAGTGGAGCAGGTTTGAGCTTACTTTGCGGTCTTTATTCATGAACAATGATGCAGTAGAAGAATGTTTCTAGTTTCTTGACTGTTATGAAATATTCATCAGGACGTGGTGCTAAGGAGGCAAATCTTTACTCTGAAATCGCTGAAGGCATTTCTTCTTATGGTGTCACACGGCATCGCCATGGTATATGTCACAAACTGATTATCACAAATGAGTAAAAACTTGGTTCGATGATTTGAATTCAATGTCTGTATTGTTTTGCAGTTCCTGAAATTGAACAGGGATTATCTGATGTTGCACAATCAAAAGTAACAGTCAGTTTTACGCCTCATCTTATGCCAATGGTATAAACAATCTTAAGCCTGTTCTCCATATAGTTTTCGCCTTAAAACCGTTAATTGACCCTTGTTGTTTGGGTAGATCCGTGGAATGCAATCGACTATATATGTGGAAATGGCTCCCGGGGTTAGAACCGAAGACTTATACCAGCAACTAAGAACGTCTTATGAGGTGATGATTACTCTTGTGTTATAAGCCAATTACTACTTTTGTTACTTATCATGTTTCAAAAAAATGTTTTGTAGGATGAAGAATTTGTCAGAGTGTTGGATGAAGGAGTTGTTCCTCGGACACACAACGTTAGAGGATCCAACTATTGTTATATGAATGTGTTTCCTGATCGAATCCCCGGAAGAGCTATCGTAATCTCAGTGGTAAGCATATATAATAATCCTCTGTTATAAACTCATCTTTAACTTTTCCCACGACGCCATTTTTGTATAAAACTCTTTGGTGTTGCAGATTGATAATCTCGTGAAAGGAGCTTCGGGACAGGCGTTGCAGAATCTTAACATAATGTTGGGATATCCCGAAACAACGGGACTCCTACATCAGCCGGTTTTCCCTTAAAGACCTTTAAAACGGTAAAAGAAACTTGGTTTCTCCTGTTGGCTCCGCGTCTAGATCGATTTATTTTGTCATTAGTTCTCCACTCTAAAGTTTTTGCTACTACTCTTCTCTTCAGATAACCAACTGTTGAGACGGCAATGTTGAGCACAAAGATGGTTTTATGATCAATTAAAAAACGCTTAAAGTCTCTTCTCTTACCATTACAGACAAATGATTTTGTTGTTTGTTAATGATGTTGAATTGAAACATTTTCTCTTGTTTAATGTGTTTTCTGAATCTAATTTTTTGCTTCAGTCGTAGAAGAATAATAATAATTGTCTCTATTACATGATCAGCGTAGTGTTAAAAAAAAAAAATTCCAAAGTCAAATCAAACTCAATTCGATTTTGTTACTTCAACTATGCTTCAGGAAATAGTAAACCAAACTCAGCAAACCCAACTTGGTCCGGATTGGTTTGGTTTAATAGACATAACTTCAAATGCTTTAACAATCATTATCAAGCGTGTGTATAAACCCATTTACCAAGATTATATGTTCTTCCCATTACACCGGTTAGAAGAGACTTTCCTGAAGAACAAAAAAACTCTGATGCTATATTATATGGAATCGTGAGAAGCAGCCTCTGTATAAAAAGTTTTAAAACCTTCTCTAAGATAATCCATAAGTAAATATGCTTCTTCCATTTCCCATTCAGCAATCTCTTGAAAACCCCATTCATTGCTTTCCTTGCGAAATCTGCTATGGTCTGAAAACATTGTTGGTCATTTCCGCAACTTCCTGGGCCTCGGCTTGCTCCTACACGAGAACATCAGATTAGAAACAACGAGAATTTGAATTCCATGACTGTTGTGTGATATTCAGTGTAAAAGGACCAAACATACCTGGAGCCGGTGTATTAGATACATCAAGAAGAGATGAACAAAGATCTGCAAATTCATAAATGATTGAGGTTAATGGTTCCCATAAATTCATAAGTAAGGTGAATGAGATTGAAGAGGTAAGCGAACGCCTTACAAGGTAAAAAAGTACGCAAATCCGTGCTATCGGGTACCGCCAAAGGAACCTCGTGGCCCTTACAGCTCCTGAGTCTAACAATTTTACTGCATTCTGTAACTGAAGACAGAAGGGCGAACAAAGTAACTATAAGAGTAAAAGTTCAAAGCGAACGAAGAGAAGCAGTGTTTCTAAATGTGTTCCAAAGTCTCTACCTGTGTGCTCGCTGTAGCCATGTGTCGGTGATACAACGGAAGAGGCCTGAAATTGGTTTTTGTAAAGCATCAAAGAACAAACTCAGCATATATATATTTCAGCATCATTGTCTATATCAAAAAGTGTCTTTTTAGCAAAGACATCACTAAAGACGTACTCGAGAGTCTTGATCTCAGAATCTTCTTCCCAAGTTGCTGATGGGCGTCGCGAAACTCTGCTTTTTTCTACCTCTACCTGAATCAACAAGTTTAGAACCTTTCTTGTAAGTAGCATGGAAATGTCAAAAGTACATTTATGAACTGTAGAGAGCTTTGACATTGAACCTGTGCTTCGTGTAGACGTTTGACCTCTTTCTCCAACTGAAACTCTGCTGCAGCCTTCTCACTCGCCATGGTCTCTAGTTGCGTTTGCTTATAGTACTGCATCAAAACACCGTGGCCAGAAGCGCTATCAGACAACTTCCCGATATGACTTTTATGTATAGAATCAGTGCATTCTAGAGTTCACGTTACCAGTAAATCTGTTAGTTCACGGTAGCGTTTCTCCAGCTCTGTATGCTCCTACTAGGTCAGAGGCATAACGATTAAGCTCATGTTACAAAAAAGTCATATATGCATTCAAGGTATCACTTGATGAGCAGGAGCGAAATAAATCAATAAATTGTAAGCACTTCTATTTAGCAACAATAGAATGACTTTGTTATATTGACAAGACTGTGTTAATAAGGGAAGCAATGGGTCTTTCACACAAAAGATTCAAAAGAAGTTGCAATAAAATATATTGCATTCAATGAAATAAAAACGCCAAGGGGTTAACAGAGAACTATCAGGTCTGCCTGAGCCACTTGATAGAAATTGAAGAGCAACTAGGACATCCCATATGCATAGACTAGGAGAAACAAACAATCAGAAACTGTTAATGCATTGACAAGGAGAGACAGACTCAGAAACTGTGGATGTCACCTGGCGTGAGTAATGTTCTGCATCCCTCTTCATGGCTGGCATTTCAACCCTCAACTTTTGCATTTCAGCCTATAACAAACAAATGGATGTGTAAAAATAATGCTAATCGTATAGCACACACAACAAATACATCATGTCGTAAAGAATTCCGAGGTTAGTAACATACCTCCATTGAAGAAAGTTTCTCCTCGGCATCTCTTTGACCTTGCCGAGCACGGTCCACTTCGTCCTGCCATGCTTGAATCTGCATATTTGAAAGTAAATTCTCTGGAGTAGCCAAAATCTGAACTTTGAAAAGCTGATCAAACTTGTTTTCAAGGGTTTACATATACTTCTCACTTTTAGAATTAGAATTCAATAATGCCAGGTATTTTTTCATGTAAAACTACACGCCATAAAAATCCAATAGAAGATTTAACCTCAGATACGTGAGTTATCAGAGTTACCAAGGGAATGTAAATACTTTTTGCATATATGTTCTATAGTTTTTACTTCTAACAGAAATCTTGAAAGTGTGCTAAGAACTCATTATTGAAGTTAACTGCCACAATGTAGTAGCATAATAACTTTAAAATAACATACCTGGACCACTTGGTTTGCTTCATCCGGGGACTTCTTTTGTCCTCTGCGAGCACGAACTTCCATATCTTGCAGCTCTTGATTCAGAGATGTACATTCGACCTGAGTATCATTTGCCAATCTTCTAATGAAGTTCAAATATATGATGATGGGGGAACAAATCGCGTTGAAGATAAGTTCATCTACCTCAAGCATTGCCACCTTCTGTTCAAGTTCTGCCACCTTCGCTGTCCTTTCATCAGCAATTCTCTAAATATCCAGCCATTTTAAAAGTCAGATAAAAATAGTTTTTCGGAAACAAGCTCCACATAGAATCTTTACTTTGTTCGCGAATATGTAGCATATGAAAATACAAAGGTTTCCTAACTTTCTTGCCGAAGAAAGAAGAACACAATGCAAGAAGAGAAAGTGAATACTCAGCAACTAACAGCATATTAAGTTGGAAGGCCTATTTGAAATGTAAACTAGTGATAGTAGCGTTCAATCCAAGAATCCTGCCTCACCTGAATTCTAACAAGTGCTGTGGAAGCATCCACAGCCCTGTGCTCTAGTTCCCTTTCCCTTTCCATGGCAGCCTGTCTTAGAAAGAGCAATTCATGTAAAACAAAAAATTGATATCATGTTTCCATTATAAACAGTTTCCGCATCGTTCAGGCAACAAACCATTTTTGTGGCATTATGTGCAGAACGCTCCTCTTCGGCTCTCCTTTCAGTAGTGGCAAGCTCCTCCCGCAATGCCTGGGATAAGAAAATATTAATTCAATGGTCTGAGGACCTTATATGTTCATAATCGAATACAGCAAGCAGCACTATTGGAAGAAATGAATGAGAAAAAATATATAGTGATACCTGCATCATCCTAGTCTCAGCCAGTTCTCTGTTTCTCATAATAGACTCCATGTCCGCCTGATAAAAGTAAATGATTTTACTAAAATCTAGTCGGGTAAAAAAGAAAATGGTATGCTATGACGGGAAGCACACAAAAGAAAATCTGAGCATATGAGAGGCCTAGAAACCTGAAGAGACGACAATTTTCCTTCGTTCAGAGCAGCCTGGTTTTTCAGGGCATCCATTGCGCTGACAAGTGCTTCTATCTCTGAGTTCTTAGCTGCTAGTGCTTCAACCATGCTTGACTCTACTTTCGTCACTTCACTTTTAGAAGCTGACAGATCTTTTTGCAACTGTCTAATGCTAGCTTCATATGACTTGGTAAGCTCTTGCTATTACAATAAAAATGAAGAAATAAAATTAGGTGCACTGACTACCTTCAAGTATCACTTTTACTTTTTCTTATCTGGATCAAAAGAAACTCAAACTGTTGAAATTTACCTCCGCAGTGAGAAGCTCTTCCAACTGTGCATTTTCTGCCTTAATTTCTTGAAGACGGGATGAAAGTCCGGCACAAACCTAGAAGCAAATGAAGGCAAAAAAAGCATGCATCTGAAACTGGTCACGTGCAACCATTAGCATGCATAAATCCTATCCGACAAACGAAAGAGTGTTTTATCACCCATTTGATGCAGGAAATGAGGGAGATTTGGGCTTACCCTTGCTAACCTGGCTTCTTTTGACTGCCCAGTGGAAACTGTAGCTTTTAGCAACCCCTGAGCCTAAAATTAGTAGAAAGATTGATCAACAGACTTTTAAGAAGACAACTTACATGCAAATTCAAGTAGCAGTCATAGAATTTACTATTTTTCTTCATTTTCACGAGACTAACTAACCTCTTCAAGTTGATCTTGAATCTTCATGGAAGTCGTATCAGCTTTACGATTCTGCTTTGTCTCCAGATTGGTTGAGGTGTCAGCAACTCTCTGTTCCTGTTCTTTATCCAGATTGATTGAGGTGACAACTTTCGCCTCATCGCCTGTGCTTTGAATCACATTCCCTTCGCCTACAGGAGAAACGTGCACTACAGATTCCAATTTCTCCAGGTCTCTTTTTGAAGAATGATCTAACTCTCCTTGTGTGTTTTTTTGGGGAGCATCAAGCAAGTTCTCACTGGCAGCGACATCAATTTCTTTGTCAGTTAAAGATGGTGACGGTTGCACTAAAGATTCATTTGGAACATCTCCATCAGCATGCTTGCTATATGAAGTTGACTCAGTAGCATCACCGTCCACAACAGATTCTGGAGCTACCACAGCAGCATTGTCACTTTTTGCATCTGCCACTGATAGTGGATTTGATTGTTCACTCTGGAGATCTGCATCAGTCTGTTGAATCTCTCTTGTCTGCAAGACAGGCCCTGATGAAGAGGCCTCGTCAGTGGAAACAAAACTTTTAGATGGAGGCACCTCTGACTGTGACACTCCTGGGCCAGATTGATCACCAGAAAAATCTCTTTTGTTAGAAGATTCTTCTTTTATAAGTTTCTGTCGAGCCTACAAATACATTACACAACCAAAGAAGTTCATCTCGAGTGTCGATGTACCAAACAAAGAGAACGGCTTACAGATAAGAGATCCACGGTAATACCTTTTTCTTTGAACTTGATCTCTTCCCTTCAGACCCTTTCCTATTAGAAGCTTTAGCCACCCCAAGCGAAGGAAAACATAATATAAGAGACAGATACATGACTAACATTTAAATAATAAAGGTGTGAGCTCATGGCTAGATCGATCGGTTTCAGGTCATCAAAACTTTGCTTAGACTAACTCCAGGCCAGTGCCAATGTTTCTAAATAGTTAAAGCAACTGCTTAATCCGTTTCGGACTCTGTGTTATCATACAAAACTCTCATAGAAACTTTTTGATGATCAGGTGTTATCCTATTACTAAAGTTCATCAATTTATTCCAAAATTATTGAGATGTGAACGGTACACATTGTGTTTGACAGTTCCATGATTCTGACATTCAAATTGTAATCACAGATCAACCAGAAACAAAGATGAGCTTTTGTGAGTTTATCTCGAAGGAATTAGAGTGATTTCCACAGTACCTGGCAACTGCTGCAAATCGGACTGTTCTTCAGATAGCTCTTCAACCACAGACTTAGCCCTTCGATCCACAACCTCAAATAAATCTGAACGAAACAATCACAATAACGAAACCTTCAAGCTTTGTCTATTCATATGCTAATCTCAGCATTAACCCACGAGAAAAGACGAATACCTTCGGCAGCTTTGAGCCAAGACGCCATTGATGATCAAAATAGAAAGTAAGTCCCCGCTAGTCACGGCGGATCGGTAGAGGAGCTTCCATGCACCACCGGCTCGGATCAGATTGAAATCAACAAGTGGTTTCGAGAAGGATCACCAATGGTTACGGATTCGAGTCTGATCTCTGTAACAGAGCTTGTTCCAATGGAGAGAAAAAGAAGAAAGGAGACGAACGATTACTTCAGATTGTTTCAACGAATTCTTAGCATATGAGCGATGAATGAAGAACTCAGATCGTTGATCATGTGGTGCAACGACCACCGGATTTACAGTGGTCTTACCTCATCGTGACCGTCGAATTTGGGATGATGAGATTTCTCCTAAACTTCTCTAAGCAGTGATTACAGGTCCGGTCCGGATCGGTTAGCCCGCGACCTGCCAATCGATCCGGTTCGGTTGAGCAAATTTCCCGCATAAATGATGTTTCGAGAGCATATTAAATAACTAAAATCCTACAATTGTTGCATCAAGACGAGCTTAAATGAGAACCAACAACTTTGCGATCAAAGTAGAGGTGATAAATCGTTGATGAGCTAATCTTTGGATCAGTATTGGGTTATTAGGATCCTGAAGTAGAACAATACTCCATCTTAGATCTCCATACATGGGTTGTGCTTTCTACGCCGCATCTATGAAACAGTAGAAACGAGAGCTAAAAAAATGGGACTAAGCCTTTAATTTAGAGATAAAACTGATTAGAACTTGACTAGCGGAACTTCAATACAAGATAAAACTGTATCACAGATAATGTGATCAGATCGATCAATTCATAACAATTTGTGTGAAACTGAGGTTACAAAGAAACACTCCATCAAGGCAGAGCTTACAAAAAAACACTCCACAAAAGAGGAAGTTAGTAGTATATATCTTTCTTTGATGGAACAATCTCTCCATAAAGAAGTTTGATGGTAACGATCTTTCCATGTAGGTGAAAATTGAAAGGATGTAAACCTAAAAAAAAGAGGAATTTGATGGAAAAGATCTCTCTATTAAGGAAGAATTTGGAGGAACAAAAAATTCTCTGAATGAGGAATCGTGACAATTGTCCAAACTAACCGGAGGTAGCAAACCCGGAGACAACCAATTTTTGTTCTTCCAAACTAACCAGGGCCAGCAAATTCGGAGACAACCAAACTAACGAAGGACAAGGTATAAATAACTCGCGAGACAACTATCCAAACTAACCAGAACGTTTGGATAGTTAATCTATGCATTTTTGCTTCATTTTCAACATTATTTTCAACATCATTTTCAAACTACACATTATTGCGTTTCATGATAAGTTAATCTATGCTTTTCATAGAATAAGGAGGAAGATAAAACCAACCATTAGAAAGTTCAATTTGTTCTATTAAGAAAAATGAATAGTAGACAGTTTTTTCTTGTGTCAACAAATTAACAGACAACTTTAATCATTTGAGTAAACTACAAAAACAAAATGATAACATGTTACTTAAAGTAGTGTTGATGCCTCACAAGCTAGAGAATGTTATTTATCTATTATTATATTTAGGATGCTTAGAGTCCCATAGCGACTTTAACAGCATGATAAAGCTCCTCAACATCTTTGAGCATTTAAGGCCGAGCCTTAAGACCGAATTTTGATGCATAATTTATGCTAGAATTGTGCCTACTTCTAATCTGACAATACACATACTACAAATCAATACATACCCATTTTGAAAAACAAAATCAAAATTTCAATTGCATGCTTTTTAACAAAACATCATAATTATCTAAATGTTCATAATCCAATTGACTAGAAGCACAATTTTTCATGTCTTAGCTACTTCATTTACATACTCCTTTCCGTTTCAAATTAAAATTTATTTTGATAATTTTCACACGAATTAAAAAAATAATTAAATGTTCAATTATACCTTTATTTGATTGTTAAAATTCTTAAGTATTTAATGTTTTTATAAATTTAATTAGGAGCAAAGGAGATAGATTTATATGAAAATTTTACATTGGAATCATAAAATGACACTTATTTTGTAACAAAAAAATATTCTAAAACGATATTTAAATTGACAGAAGGAATATTACATATATGATCTTTTCTTTATTGATTTAATAACCATGCATATCAATTGACCAAATACAAAGGAAAATAACTCCAAATCTAATTAAAATATTGAAAATCATCTATAACAATTTTTTAAAAATATTATTATATAATCATATATAATCACAACGACTTACACACCCATTCTACCACATTTGGCTTCGAATGGTGCATAACAACACTAATACAAACCAGTAAATCATAAATCTTGATCACGTACAATCACATCTATATATAAAATATATAGGATCATTAACTTAATATATTAGTTTTTATCAAATCACATTACCATATTAATTCCTTTTTCAATCTTCAAATCAAAATCATCAATAGGGACGCGTATTCGCATCACCCACTGGCATAGGATAATAATCACAAACAATATAAATCAACTCATTATCATGACACCTGAACGAGCCACAACCGAGGCTGGACGATTGATTGGCCACAATCTGAGTATAGTGCCCACAAACATCTTTGCACTTGTTGGTTGCATGATCGTAGTTTGGCTTCTCCGTCAACCAATACTTAGTTGCGATCGGACCGCTCATTTGGTCCGTAGGTTGGACCCACCCCGCGGCGATATTTTCGCCGTAGGGTCCACCAGAATGTCTCATGTCGCTGTACGAACAGACTCCGGCTTTGGCTTGTTTGTTTGCGTAGTTCTGTGCATAGGCCGCTACGGTTTCGTTCCACACCAATGGAGCCACCCCGACCGCGGCTCGAATCTCGTTGTGAACCTCTAGCGTTTTCTCTGGTTGGACATCATCGATTGGCTTTACCTTTGGTAAACCATAGGCTTGAGTTAAGAAGATAGAGAATAATATTAGTACGACGAAGCCATAACCAGAAAACGACATTTTTCTTTCTTTTCTTTTTGCAAAATTGTTTTGGAACTTATGGTTGTGATCTCCATTCTGATTTTTGTTCCTCCTTTTGTAAGCCTCGAAAGAAAAACAAAATAGGCTATGTAACTATCTTTGGGATTATAATATTACCTATTAAAACAATAAAAGTTGCTTTGGTGGGATACGAACGAGTTTGGAAGATTTAATTTTCTATTAAATCATTAATTAGCAAATACATATAATTAATTTTAGGAATCCCTTAAAATAACATAAATTTAGGATAAAATTCTAATTGTAGGATAAAATCTTCAATTTCAGAATTAACAAAATACAGATATAGTTAATCAATAAAAGTGATCCTAAATTTGAAAATTTGATAGCCAAAAACAAAATTCAAGAGTTTAAATGCATTTCTTTGACTTTATAGATATATAAGAGAAGTTTAATTGAATACCTAAAATTTAATAGATTTATGATTCATGATTTAGTTTGTTTTTTTATTTTATTTAAAAAAGGCAAAGGTTTATCAATAACAAAAAAAAAAGACTTTGAATGATGACTTTTGCCTAATATAGAGGAAATGATACGCACATGGTGTTACAAGATTTGTCTAAAGTAAAGTATATGTGGCGATAAATGATACGCTCATATTTTGGTAAAGATTTTAGCCCAAACCTTATAGATATCAAAAGATCACATGCTAGTCAATTAATATATATAGAGGATAAGCCACACATCTAAGAATTGATCAACATCCAAATATTATTCCGTTAGAAGGATAACAATCTCATACGTTATAAACGTATAAATGAAAGAGTCCAAAAACAACTTTAGAATTTAACATGTACTATTAAAAAACTCTAAAGAATTGAAGACAATCATACGATTTGTTGTAAATGTTTACTTGAAGACTTGAAGCCGTTCCTTTTCAAATCCTTTAATTACGGGTAAATAACAACATAAGTCAGAATCACTGACGTGAAACACGATCGTTAATCACCCCGAAAGGTTGAGTTTGATTGGTTGTAAGAAAATAATCACAATTATAAAATTATATGTATCAATAAGTCTTGTAAGTTACGTACGTATAATCTCTCTAGTCCTCGTGATATTATAACTCACGTGAATGTTATTCAACACCCGTGATTTGTTCTTACCTTCATTTTCGGAGAGTAATTGTTGACTTTTTACTTTTTTTATTGGATGATAGAATTAGATATTTCATTGATTACTCTTTCTTAGTCTGATCATGTGTTTACGCTTCAGTTTTGAATTTGTGATTCTTCATTCGCGAGCAAGCATAACCTGCACCACTAAGATAGTTAGGGCAGTGTTGTCAAAGTGATTGAAAAATATTAGTGATTTCGAAAAATATTAGTTAGGCGACCTCTCCTCTTCTCCAAGTTTCGTTTCTTCTTCTGTGAAAAATCCATGTCGATGTAACAAAGGAATCTCCTCGAGTGTAAACACTTGTAAAACTCTTGATCTTTAGTGGATGTTTGAGGGCCGTCAAGAGATCCCGTGTGTCACGGGTTGTTAAATTCGTTGTCTCGTTACGTTTCTTGTATGTTCAATCCGTGTTCTATAAGATCGAAGTGGTGTTGATTGATGCTTCAATCCCGACAGTTTTCGTTCTTTGATTCAGCAGTATCGATCAATTTCTCAACAATGATTACTGTTCATAGATTAATTAACAGTGTCTTAATTCTTATTACTTACGATCGATATTTTCATCAATAAAAAGTTTATTTTATATCTAAATTACATATTGGCCGTAGTTACTTTATGAATCGAATACTTTTTGCCTTAGCAAACATGAATTATAACGAGTTTAAACTTAGATTGGAATACATTGACAAGATCAATACAAACCACTAGACTATATTTTTGATTAATTCATATGAAATCGTACTATTAATTAAAAATTAAAGTTTAAACGAGTATTGTAAAAATCTCCATTATAAAGTAATTGTCACACGGCGCGAACCAAAAACTCATCAACTAAACCGGACCTTCTTCAATCTTAGGATGTGATGAGTTGACATCAAAGTGCCAAACGACTCCGTCGATAAGAACTCTTGGGAGTCATCAACCTGTTATCCCCGGCGTACCTTTGATCCGTTGATCAAGTGTCCTTCCACACGGGACTCTCAGATCACTATGGCTGACTTTCGCCTCTGTTCGACCAGTCGGTCTCACAGTCAAGCAGGCTTATACCATTACGCTCACGAGCAGAATATTTGCTTGAGTCTACCTTCGCACACATCTGTTATTTTTTAGGAGGCATCCACCCCAGATAAACTACCCACCTCGCAGTATCCCGTTTCCATTTACCTGTGGAAATCCCTTAGTCATTTACCTGTGGAAATCTCTTAGTCCAGTGGTCAACAAATGGTTTATTAATGTTTCTACACTAGGAGATATAGAGTTCGATTTACAGAGAGCGATTTTATGCAGATTGATAGAGACAAATTTACATGAGATTTTTAATATGGTCAAAGTAAAACTATTCATCGTGATCTAACATGAGCATGGTGCATGAATAACCGTAAGTTTTTTCGTAATGTGTAATAGATTATAGATGGAAAAAAATTTACCTTTGACGGAGAAAGAGAAAAAGAAAAAAAAACAGCAATTCACCACAACTAAGAGTTCTTAGTTGTTACCTTTTTCCAGAACAAAAGATCGTAAACCCAAAATAGGCCCAATCTTCGAGGGCCCAAAAATGTTGTCGGAATAATAAAGAGCGGTCTGATATCGGTGGACCGGTGGAGGAATGGAAGTCAGTCTTACTGAGTTGACTCATTTGCATTCCGACCACACTCGTGGCCTCTCCGGCGACTGGTCCCAGGCACCACCGACCTCTCTGCTTCGCGCCGTTTTTTTTTTGGAAATTTGGAAATTTCAAATATAGGAAAACGAATGATACAATTTTCCTTTACATGATTATTACTTTCGAATAATAATGGAAATAACATTGTTATTTTTCCTTATAGTTTCCATAGAAACATGTAATTAATAGCTATTAACATATGTAGATTACAAGTTCGTTATATAACTAGATCCTCTCCAACTCAAATTCTCAGAAATATCTTCAAGGAAAAAGATGACTTCGCATGATCAACCCAAGCGTCTCTTTGGTATGCAAAAATTAACTCCTTCACTTTAATTTTGGTCTCTTGTTTACTTTATGAATCATAACACTCTTTGTCACCAGAGAATCAGAATCCTACATGTGAATACACACTGAGAAAAATGTATGGATTTTATCAGGGACAAGTTTACAAGGTATACTTTCATCTCTATAGTTAAACTCATGTTGTTTAATCAGTTGCCTCAAGTTTTAGCAAATCATAAGGTTTCTTCCAATTCTTTGTTAGATGTTTTCTAGACTTCCATTATACAAAACAAAGCTAAACCCCGAGCAGATCATGCGGTACAAGACGATAATGGACTCTATGACAGACAGAGGTAAGGTAACAACACCATTGATCAAAAAGTTAGTTTCTTTCTTCTCTCACATTGTTCAAAAGTCTTACTTTGAAGTAAGTATGTGGCAGAGCTTGATGGACTAAATCCAGAGTACATGAGTGTGGCGCGGATGATGGAAATAGCCAGAGCATCGAGAGAGGACGTGAAACAAGTTAGCGATATGCTCGAAGAGTTCATGAGGCTAGAGAAAGCGTGGAGACATGTACAGATATTGATGAGTGATACGAAGATGATGGACATGTCTGCTCTGTTTTGGAACGAGATCACAGCTCCTTTTAAAATAGAGATTGTCCCGGAGGCCGAGAATATTCCTCCTCGGAAGCTTTTTCCCCGTAAGTTTGAGTTGAGGGTGTGACACCCGCCCCTCCGAGTACAACGGAGATGGCATGTCCAAGGGCATTAACTTTAAAAATACAAGAAAATACTTGATATTTCAATGCCACTTAAATCCCAATGATCGTTTACAAATTATTTTACAAAATATAACTTAAACTGTTAACGTAAACTTTAACACAACAACGTCTTTTAAATAAATAAAACCAACGTTTTCCCAAAACCATCACCAAGCCAATGACTACTCCTGCACGCCCTCGGCTCACCTGAAAAGAGAGGGATGAGTAATTAGGAATTACTCAGTGAGTGTAGGCCCTAGGGATCCACGATATACCTTCTCAGATATTCAACCCACAACACACGAAAGTCCAAAACTAATACACGCAGCAAACACGTCCGAAGACACTCACATATCAAGAAATGACTTCCTATACCTAACTGGTGCATCCACGCCCTCACCGGCGCACACCCCGTGGCATATAGCGGCACACACGCTGTCCGTCCTCATGATGCTTACAGGCTCGTCAAGCCACCGACGAGGAAACTATGGTGCGCCACACGCCTTCCATATTCCCAACACACACATTGAACTATGGTGCGCCACACGCCTTCCATATCCAACACAAACACAAAGACCAACCGCCTCAAGCCTACAGCTTAACCCAACCCGCACAATAATTTCCCCACACAATGCAAGCACCCGCAAACACTATTCATAAATCATTCAACGTTTTCCATTTAACAATTCTATATTTCTAGGTTCGTCAAACATCAACTATTCTACAATGAGTTTATAATATATAAGTAATTATAATTGCACATATTTATCCATATTCAATCAACAATCAAATACGTGTATTCATATAAATACAGCGTAGGTATACGCGTATTAACCGAAGACTACTCAGTATGAAATAGATTTAAATATAAGAGGAAGGAGATCACGACCAGTCCTCACCTTAGTCACTATGCGTCCTTATGGTGCAGATTACGGAGGCTAAGACGACTAACGGCGATAGATTCAAGAAGACGACGCGACAGAGCAACTTCCTGGTAACTCTTGTGACTTCCCGGTGGCGGTGACAGTTTTTGGCGAAAGTCAACAATTCGGTCAAAGTCAACGGTCGGTCAAAGTCAGCGGTCGGTCAAAGTCAACGGTCAATAGTCAACAGTCAACAGTCAAAGGCTCGGTCAACAGCTTTGTCGGCTCGGTCAACGGCTTGGTCAACGATAGTCAACGGCTCAGACAGCTCGGTCAACGGCTTGACGGCTTGGTCAACGGCTCCGGTCAATGGCTTGACGGCTTGGTCAATGGCTCCGGTCAACGGCTTGGCGGCTCCGGCGACTCTGGCGGTGGCTCCGGTGGTGGCTCCGGCGGTGGCTCCGGCAACTCCGACGACTTCTTCTCTCTCCCCCTCTCTCTCTCTCTCTCTCTTCTCTCTCTTCTCTCTCTTCTCTCTCTTCTCTCTCTCTTCCTTCTGATTTTTGGACAACACCCCAAGCCCTCTATTTATAGGGATGGGAAGGGTGGGGGTTGGTGGGATGGGTTTGGGCTACAAATTCGGATGGGCTGGGGTTTAAATCCTGATGGGCCTCCGAAATTTCCTCTGGGCCTGGCCCAGGATGTTACAATTTTCCCCCACTAAACGGGAATTCGCCCCCGAATTCGACTCGACATCCAGCGATTTTCTAGTGCCTCCAAATAGCTCCGAATAGCTAATCTTCAAATCATGCTCAAGTTCCCCTGTTTCTTTCCGGACTTCATCCCCTTTTCCAGCACACACAAACCTTCCTGATTCTTTCCCTTCGAAGCTCTTGACGGTCTAAAATTTCTACCGGTCTACTCATAACTGTCAAGTTTCGACCATGTCCATTGGCGGCTTAGCTAAGATCATTTATTATTCTCGAACCACCTTCTGCAAATCTGACACATGAAACACCTAATAAAAGTCTGACAATTCTTGTGGTAAGTCCAAACGATATGCTACTGTCCCTTTCCTCTCGATGGTCTTATATGGTCTTATAAACCTTTGTTTTAACTCTTTCAACTTGCGGTCCTCATCGGTTCCTCTGAACGTCCTTATCCTTAAGTACATCTGATCCCCAACTGCAAACTCTAACTCCTCCATGCACGGGTCTGCGTAACCTTCTGTCGATCGTGCACCACTTTCAGTCGGTCCTTGAGCAATTCCACTTGCTCCACTGTCTCTTGAGTCATCTCCGGCTCTGAGTCTCGTAATAACCCGATGGGTACTCTGCGCTCTGTCTGAAACTGAATTTTCTCAACTTTACGTACAGTCGCTGCTCCCGTAATTTCTTCAACACTACTCCAGATGTTGGTCATGTTCCTTTTTATTCTTCGAGTAGATCAAGATTTCGTCGATGAACACGATTACGCACTTATCCCAAGTCCCATACACTCTTTTCTCAACGAACGTCCTTAACCAGTATCATGTCATCATAGGACAACATCCAACCCTTAAGACCTCCTATGAGTCGTCCAACTCTTGTCCACGTCCTCTTCCCTCTGTTATCTTTTCTGTATGTCGAGTCATATTTCCTTTACAACTATCACATTCGCAGACTTTCTTCTCTCCTCGATTTCGGACCACCACTCCTGCCCTTTCCACTTCTTTCAATGTGACTCCCTTGTCTCGCGTTCCTGTACATGCATTGTACTAGGAAAAGTTCATGCCTATCAAAGCCGACGTAATGCTTTCCCAACACCCTGGTGAGATCCCCGTTCCCATTCCAAACTTTCGAGTATTATAGGTACGCCCTTGAAAAATCTGGTGGACTTCCCTAACTCATCTCCGACCTCCTCACCTCTTTTTCTTTTCTTCTTCATCTCATTTTCCTTACTCTCTCTTCTTCTTTTTCCTCTTTCTCTTCTTTTTCTCTTTATTCCCCTTTCTTCATTCCTCTCTACTCTTCTATCTCTTACCTTCTATTCCTTCCTTTCTCATTCCTCATCTCTCTCTACTCAATCTTTTCCTCTTTCTTTCCTTCATTCCTTCCCAATTCTCTCTATTTCTCTTCTTTCTACTTCTTTTCTTTTTCTTTCTTCATATTCCTCTTCTGTTTTCTATTCTCTCTTCTCCACCTTTCTCTTCTTCTCATCTTCCCTTTCTCTCTCTCACTTTCTACCTTACTTCTTAAGCTAACTCGTCTCTCTCCTCTCTTCTCACTTCTCCTTCTTTCTCTTTTACTCTTCCTCTCTCATTTACCCCTTCCTTTCCTCTTTCTCTCACTTCTCTTCCTTCCCACTTTCTCTCTCACTTCTCACTCTTTCGTCCTTAAACTAATACGTCCGCGAAGGTCCAATACTCAGCCAATGTCAAGCATACCTCTATGCACAACTTACATATCAAACAATACGGCCTGATACTCCCCCGTCCAAAACCGATCCTACACGGCTGATACAACAACTAAACACGCCTTCCGAATTCACACAACACTCACAAAAGACAGACAGCGAGAGTCAAGCGAGGTGATGCTCTACATTTTTCTTTTCAAAATCCCCCCGTTTCCCAAATGTATATATAATAGTTGAAAGATTTTTATAAAAATCCAAAAAATAATTTTTATAAATCAGTAACTTTAAAACTTGTTTTTATAACACTTTTTCACAAACTGCCTCCCGGGTCAGAACCGGTTTGGCAACCCTTGGCTCTGATACCAATTGTGACACCCGCCCCTCCGAGTACAACGGAGACGGCATGTCCAAGGGCATTAACTTTAAAAATACAAGAAAACACTTGATAATTCAATGCCACTTAAATCCCAAGGATCGTTTACAAATTATTTTATAACATACCAACTTAAACTGTTAACGTAAACTTCAAAACGACAACGTCTTTTAATTAAATAAACCAGCGTTTTCCCAAAACCATCACCAAGCCAAATGACTACTCCTGCACGCCCTCTGGCTCACCTGAAAAAGAGAGGGGTGAGTAATTGGGAATTACTCAGTGAGTGTAGGCCCTAGGGACCCACGATATACCTTCTCAGATATTCAAACCCACAACAGACGAAAGTCCAAAGCTAATACACGCAACAAATACGTCCGAAGACACTCACTGATCAAGAAATGACTTCCTAGACCTAACTGGTGTATCCACGATTCACCGGTGCACACCTCGTGGCATATAGCGGCACACACGCTGTCCGTCCTCATGAAGGCTCGTCAAGCCACCGACGAGGGAACTATGGGGATCCAGCTTCCATATTCCCAACACACACACATAACGTAAGGGGATTCCACCTTCCTTACTTATGTCTCACACATGCAACCCTGCCTCAAGCCTACAGCTTAACCCAACCCGCACAAATAATTTCCCAACACAATGCAAACACCCGTAAACACTATTCATAAATCATTCAACGTTTTCCATTTAACAATTCTATATTTCTAGGTTCGTCAAACATCAACTATTCTACAACGAGTTTATAATATATAAATAATTATAATTGCGCATATTTATCCATATTCAATCAACAATCAAATACGTGTATTCATATAGATACCGCGTAGGTATACGCGTATTAACCGAAGACTACTCAGTATGAAATAGATTTAAATATAGGAGGAAGTAGATCACGACCAGTCCTCACCTTAGTCACTACGCGTCCTTTTGGTGCAGATTACGGAGGTTAGGGCGACGAATGGCGACAGATTCAAGAAGACAACGTGACGGAGTAGCTTCCCGACGACTCCGACGGGTTCCCGACGGTGGTTTTCCGGCGATGGTCAACGGCTCAGTAAAAGTCAACGGTCCGGTCAAAGTCAACTGTTCGGTCAAAGTCAACGGCTCGGTCAACGACTCAGTTGCGGTCAACGGCTCGGTCAACGGCTCGGTCGCGGTCAACGGCTCGGTCAACGGCTTGGTCGTGGTCAATGGCTCGACGGCTCCGGCGGCGGCTCCGGCGACAGCTCCGGCGGCGGCTCCGGTGGCTCCGGCGGGGGTTCCGGTGAACCCTTCTCTCTCCTCTCTCTCTCTATCTCTCTTTCTTTCTCTCTCTTCTCCTCCCCTTGTTCTGATTTTTAGAACACCCCAAGACCCCTTTATATAGGAGATGAAAGGGTGGGAGTGGGTGGAGGGGCTGCTGGGCTTCTGATTGTGATGGGCCTCCGAAATTTCTTCGGGCCTGGCCCAGGATGTTACAATTCTCCCCACTAACCGGGAATTCGCCCCCGAATTCGAATCATCATCTAACGGTTCTCTAGAATCCCTAAAAAGCTCTGGGTAGTCTGCCCTCAATTCACGCTCATGCTCCCAAGTTTCTTCATGAATTCCATCCCTTTCCCAGCACACACGAACCATCCTGGTTCTTTTTCCTTGGTTCTCCAATTCTTGACATTCTAAGATTTTAACCGGTCTACTCACAACAGTCAAGTTTTGGCCCATGTCCATTGGCGGCTGAGCTAAGATCAACTCCGGTTCTCGCACCACCTTCCGCAAGGTTGACACATGAAACACATTATGAAAGTCTGATAACTCTCGTAGTAAGTCCAATTGATAGGCTACCGCTCCTATCCTCTTGATGATCTTATACGGTCCCATGAACCTTGGCCTTAACTTTTTCATCTTGCGGTTTTTATCGGTTCCTCTGAACGTCCTCATCTTTAAATACACATCATCCCCAACTGCGAACTCTAAATCCTTCCTGTGCTGGTCTGCATAACATTTCTGACGATCGTGCGCTTCTTTTAGTCGGTCCTTGAGTAATTCTACTTGTTCCACTGTTTCTTGAATCATCTCATGCTCTAAGTCTCGCCTCTCCCCCACTTCGGTCCAACACAACGGGGTTCGACACGGTCTCCCATACAAAGCCTCGTATGGGGCCATTCCAATACTGGAGTGATAGCTGTTGTTATAAGCAAATTCGACCAACGGTAGATATTTCCCCCATTTTCCTTTCCAGTCTAACACGCATGCTCTCAACATATCCTCAAGTGTCTGGATCGTCCGTTCAGACTGTCCATCGGTCTGTGGATGGTAAGCCGTACTGAGGTGCACCTTTGTACCCAATGCTTCCTGGAAGGCTTTCCAGAAAATCGAGGTGAATTTCGGGTCATGATCCGATACAATGCTCACTGGCACTCCGTGTAATCGCACCACTTCATCCAAGTACTTCTGGGCCAACTGCCCTGCTCCATCTGTTTTCTTGATGGCAAGGAAATGTGCCGATTTGGTGAGTCGATCCACGATCACCCAAATTGCATCACTATTCCCGATCGTTTTTGGCAGCCCGGTAACAAAATCCATGGTCACCATATCCCATTTCCATTCTGGTAAGGGTAAGTTCTGTAACAATCCGCTTGGCACTTTGTGTTCTGCTTTTACCATCTGGCATGTCTGGCACTGAGAAACCCAAACGACGATGTCTCGCTTCATCCCGCCCCAATGGTAGTAGCGCTTCAGATCTCGATACATTTTCGTACTTCCCGGGTGAATAGAAAATTTTGAGGTATGAGCCTGTCGCAATATTTCATCCTTCATATTTTTGTTGTTTGGTGCACACACCCTGTTCATGAACAAGAAAGTCCCATTTTTGGCTGTGTGGTATCCGTCTGCTCCATCGTTAATCAACTTCCGTAAGGCGTCGTCCTGTTCCTGCATCTCACGTATCTTCCACAATAAATCTGCTTGACGTAGGGCTTCCAGCCCAATAGTCCCTTCGTCAATAGATGTTGCACACAATCGCAAACTAGCCAAAGTTGCGACGAGCTCTTGTACTTCCTTTATCCCCGAGACATCCGTCTTCCGCCTACTAAGGGCGTCTGCTACTTGATTAGCTTTTCCCGGGTGGTAGGTTATGTCTAGGTCGTAGTCTGCCAACAACACCATCCATCTGTGCTGTCTCAGGTTCAAGTCCCCTTGAGTGAAGATATACTTCAAACTCTTGTGGTCCGTAAATACTTGTACCCTTTCTCCGTACAAGTAGGAACGCCATATTTTTAGAGCGAAAACCACTGCAGCTAGTTCCAAATCATGTGTCGGATAATTAGTTTCATGCATCCTCAGTTGCCTCGATGCATAGGCAATCACTTGCCCCTCTTGCATAAGCACACATCCTAACCCTGTCCCAGATGCATCCGTATATACTACATACTGTACTCCCGGCTTTGGTAGCACCAGGACAGGAGTCTGTGTCAGGTGCCTTTTCAGATTCTCGAAACTCTTCATACATGCTTCTGACCAAACAAACTTAACATCCTTCCCGGTCAGTTTTGTCATTGGCTTGGCCATACTAGCAAATCCCTTTACGAACTTCTGGTAATAACCTGCCAATCCTAGGAAACTACGAACCTCAGTAGCATTCCTAGGCGTTGGCCAATTGGTGATGGCTGTGATCATTTTCGGGTCAACAGCTATACCGGCTTCTGATACTACATGACCCAAAAATCCAACCTGCCTTTGCCAGAAACTGCATTTGCTCAACTTTGCATACAGTCGCTGCTCCCGTAATTTCTGCAACACTATTCGCAGATGTTGGTCATGCTCCTTTTTATTTTTCGAGTAGATCAAGATGTTGTCGATGAACATGATCACACAATTATCCAAGTATTCTCGGAACACGTTGTTCATCATCTTCATGAAAGCTGCTGGTGCATTGGTTAGCCCAAAAGGTAACACAACGAACTCGTAATGACCGTAACGCGTTCGAAAGGCCGTCTTCCTCACATCTTTCTATTCTATTAGAATTTGGTGGTAACCCGAGGCCAAATCTATCTTTGAAAACCACGATGCTCCATGTAGTTGGTCTAACAACTCATCGATCCTTGGTAATGGGTACCTATTCTTTATCGTTACCTTGTTCAACCCGCGATAGTCGATACAGAGTCTAAAGCTCCCATTCTTTTTCTTAACAAACAGTACTGGTGCTTCCCACGGTGAACTGCTCGGTCGAATAAACCCTTTATCGATTAGATCCTCTAGCTACTTTTTCAACTCGGCCATCTCCGCTGGTGCCAATTGATATGGCGCTTTCGAGATAGGTGTTGTTCCAGGCTCTAGCTCAATGGTGAATGCCCCTTCCCGTGATGGGGGTGGACCCTTTAACTGCTCGAACACATCTGCATACTCTGCTACGGCTGGCACGGTACTTAGCTCTGGTGCCGAGTCTTTCTCACTCATGGAAATGGTGGCGAGGTATGCTTTGTTTCCTTTCTTCAATAGTTTTCCCGCCTGCAGCATCGAGATAATGGAAATCCCAGCATGTTTCTTGATCCCTTGAAAAACTAGTTTCCCTTCCATCCTCAGAATATGAACACGTGCCCGCAGACAATCCAGGACCGCTCGATACTTAGTCAACCAGTCCATCCCCAGAATCACCTCGTAGTGGTTCAGCTCCGTTTTTATGGGATCCCCATGTAATTCGACGCCTTCGATTACAATAGGTACGCCTTCGAAAACCCCTGTGGACTTCACCACTTCATTTCCGGCCGTTTCGATCTCCTTTGTCCTTTTAACAAACACGCTCACTACGGTCCAACACTTAGTTAACGCCGGGCATACAAAGCTATGCGAAGCTCCTGTATCAAACAATGTATGGGCTGCTACTCCTCCGACCAAAACCGATCCTATATAGTTGGTACTATGGCTAAGCATGCTTTTCTAATTCACACAAGACTCACAATGAATGAAGAACGAGAGATTGAAAGAGATACATACCAGCTATTGGTTCCTCTCCACCATGCTCCCCTGTGGCGAAGACTCGAGGTCTGACCGCTTGCCTCTCTGGTGGCGGTGGCAACTGCAGCTGCCCGGGGTCCCGTTCTCCAGGCTGCTGCCCCACGAGCGGAACCATGCACTCTTGCAATGTGTCCAATCTGACCACATCTAAAACATGTTCTCTTTAGTGGCTGAACTACCTTAGGTAGGTCCACTCTTTGTGGCTGAACTGCAGTGCAATCCCTCTTGACATGTCCAGGCTGCTGACACCTGTAACAAATGATATTTTTAGAAACCGTTCCCGATGCTGGTGTCGAGTTTGCAGTGTCCCAATTCCTCTTATGAGGCTCTGCTCCTTTTCCAGCCTTGGACTGAGCATTTTTAGCCAACTTAGACTCTTCCTGAAGCCCAATTTCCAGCACAGCCGCGGTTTCCACCAAATCCACCATACTAGTGTACTTCCTTACAGCACATCGGTTTCTGAGTTCAATCTTGAGTCCCTTCTGGAACCTACGGATCAATTCTTGCTCATCCATACGTCTGGTTGTGAACCTCCTCAGACGACTCGGTCAACGACTCAGTTGCGGTCAACGGCTCGGTCAACGGCTCGGTCGCGGTCAACGGCTCAGTTGCGGTCAACGGCTCGGTCTCGGTCAACGGCTCGGTCAACGGCTTGGTCGTGGTCAACGGCTCGACGGCTCCGGCGATAGCTCCGGCAGCTACTCTGGTTGCTCCGGCGGGGCTCCGGCGAACCCTTCTCTCTCTCTTTCTTTCTCTCTCTTTCTCTCTCTTCTCCTCCCCTTGTTCTGATTTTTAGAACACCCCAAGACCCCTTTATATAGGAGATGAAAGGGTGGGAGTGGGTGGAGGGGCTGTTGGGCATCTGATTGTGATGGGCCTCCGAAATTTCTTTGGGCCTGGCCCAGTACCAACAATTGATAGTTCAATGCCACTTAAATCCCAAGGAACTGTCCAAGTACAACGTATAAGATCATCAAGAGGATAGGAGCGGTAGCCTATCAATTGGACTTACCACGAGAGTTATCAGACTTTCATAATGTGTTTCATGTGTCAACCTTGCGGAAGGTGGTGCGAGAACCGGAGTTGATCTTAGCTCAGCCGTCAATGGACATGGGCCAAAACTTGACTGTTGTGAGTAGACCGGTTAAAATCTTAGAATGTCAAGAATTGGAGAACCAAGGAAAAAGAACCAGGATGGTTCGTGTGTGCTGGGAAAGGGATGGAATTCATGAAGAAACTTGGGAGCATGAGCGTGAATTGAGGGCAGACTACCCAGAGCTTTTTAGGGATTCTAGAGAACCGTTAGATGATGATTCGAATTCGGGGGCGAATTCCCGGTTAGTGGGGAGAATTGTAACATCCTGGGCCAGGCCCGAAGAAATTTCGGAGGCCCATCACAATCAGAAGCCCAGCAGCCCCTCCACCCACTCCCACCCTTTCATCTCCTATATAAAGGGGTCTTGGGGTGTTCTTAAAATCAGAACAAGGGGAGGAGAAGAGAGAGAAAGAAAGAGAGATAGAGAGAGAGAGGAGAGAGAAGGGTTCACCGGAGCCCCCGCCGGAGCCACCGGAGCCCCCGCCGGAGCCACCGGAGCCGCCGCCGGAGCCACCGCCGGAGCTGTCGAGCCGTTGACCACGATCAAGCCGTTGACCGAGCCGTTGACCGCGACCGAGCCGTTGACCGAGCCGTTGACCGCGACCGAGCCGTTGACTTTGACCGAACAGTTGACTTTGACCGGACCGTTGACTTTTACTGAGCCGTTGACCATCGCCGGAAAACCACCGTCGGGAAGCCGTCGGAGTCGTCGGGAAGCTACTCCGTCACGTCGTCTTCTTGAATCTGTCGCCATTCGTCGCCCTAACCTCCGTAATCTGCACCAAAAGGACGCGTAGTGACTAAGGTGAGGACTGGTCGTGATCTACTTCCTCATATATTTAAATCTATTTCATACTGAGTAGTCTTCGGTTAATACGCGTATACGTACGCGGTATCTATATGAATACACGTATTTGATTGTTGATTGAATATGGATAAATATGCGCAATTATAATTATTTATATATTATAAACTCGTTGTAGAATAGTTGATGTTTGACGAACCTAGAAATATAGAATTGTTAAATGGAAAACGTTGAATGATTTATGAATAGTGTTTACGGGTGTTTGCATTGTGTGGGGAAATTATTTGTGCGGGTTGGGTTAAGCTGTAGGCTTGAGGTAGGGTTGCATGTGTGAGACATAAGTAAGGAAGGTGGAATCCCCTTACGTTATGTGTGTGTGTTGGGAATATGGAAGCTGGATCCCCATAGTTCCCTCGTCGGTGGCTTGACGAGCCTTCATGAGGACGGACAGCGTGTGTGCCGCTATATGCCACGAGGTGTGCACCGGTGAATCGTGGATACACCAGTTAGGTCTAGGAAGTCATTTCTTGATCAGTGAGTGTCTTCGGACGTATTTGTTGCGTGTATTAGCTTTGGACTTTCGTCTGTTGTGGGTTTGAATATCTGAGAAGGTATATCGTGGGTCCCTAGGGCCTACACTCACTGAGTAATTCCCAATTACTCACCCCTCTCTTTTTCAGGTGAGCCAGAGGGCGTGCAGGAGTAGTCATTTGGCTTGGTGATGGTTTTGGGAAAACGCTGGTTTATTTAATTAAAAGACGTTGTCGTTTTGAAGTTTACGTTAACAGTTTAAGTTGGTATGTTATAAAATAATTTGTAAACGATCCTTGGGATTTAAGTGGCATTGAACTATCAAGTGTTTTCTTGTATTTTTAAAGTTAATGCCCTTGGACATGCCGTCTCCGTTGTACTCGGAGGGGCGGGTGTCACAATTGGTATCAGAGGCAAGGGTTGCCAAACCGGTTCTGACCCGGGAGGCAATTTGTGAAAAAGTGTTATAAAAACAAGTTTTAAAGTTACTGATTTATAAAAATTATTTTTTTTGGATTTTTATAAAAATCTTTCAACTATTATATATACATTTGGAAAACGGGGGGATTTTGAAAAGAAAAATGTAGAGCATCACCTAGCTTGACTTTCGCTGTCTGTCTTTTGTGAGTGTTGTGTGAATTCGGAAGGCGTGTTTAGTTGTTGTATCAAACGTGTAGGATCGGTTTTGGTCGGGAGAGTAGCAGCCGTATTGTTTAAGATATACGTTGTGCATAGAGGTATGCTTGACATTGGCTAAGTATTGGACATTCGCGGACGTGTTTGTTTAAGGACGAAAGAGTGAGGAAGAGAAGTGAGACAAAAAGAGAAAAGGAAGAGAGAAAGGAAGGGGTAAATGAGAGAGGAAGAGTAGAAGAGAAAGAAGGAGAAGTGAGAAGAGAGGAGAGAGACGAGTTAGCTTAAGAAGTAAGGTAGAAAGTGAGAGAGAGAAAGGGAAGATGAGAAGAAGAGAAAGGTGGAGAAGAGAGAATAGAAAACAGAAAACAGAAGAGGAAGATGAAGAAAGAAAAAGAAAAGAAGTAGAAAGAAGAGAAATAGAGAGAATTGGGAAGGAATGAAGGAAAGAAAGAGGAAAAGATTGAGTAGAGAGAGATGAGGAATGAGAAAGGAAGGAATAGAAGGTAAGAGATAGAAGAGTAGAGAGGAATGAAGAAAGGGGAATAAAGAGAAAAAGAAGAGAAAGAGGAAAAAGAAGAAAAGAGATTAAGGAAAATGAGATGAAGAAGAAGAAAAGAAAAGGGTGATAAGAGAAGAGAAGGGATGAGAAAGTTGGAAAAAAGATAGTGAAAGGAATAAAGGAAGAGAACTATGATTTCAAAAGCTTATGAGTTGAGGCTAGTCCAAGAGATAATGGAGTAAGTAGAGCTGCTCAAGGATGTGGAGAAAGAAGCTCATTATCGCCAGAAATGATTTCAAGAAAGACACCATGCGGGAGTTAATTAACAGAGGAGTGGACGGATACCACACCACTGTAAATGGGACTTGTTCATGAACAGGGTATGTATCAAATAACAAAAATCTGAAATGCTACTACCACGGGTGGGATAAAGCGAGACATCGCCATGTGGGTTTCTCAGTGTCAAACATGTCAGATGATTAAGGCAGAGCGCAGAGTACCAAGCGGGTTGTTGTAGGACTTACCATTGTCGGAATGGAAATGGGATATGGTAACCATGGATTTTGTTACCGGGCTGCCAAGAACGATCGGGAATAGTGATGCAATTTGGGTGATCGTGGATCGACTCACCAAATCGGCACATTTCCTTGCCATCAAGAAACCAGATGGAGCAAGGCAGTTGGCCCAGAAATACTTGGATGAAGTGGTGCGATTACACGGAGTGCCAGTGAGCATTGTATCGGATCGTGACCCGAAATTCACCTCGATTTTCTGGAAAGCCTTCCAGGAAGCATTGGGTACAAAGGTGCACCTCAGTACGGCTTACCATCCACAGACCGACGGACAGTCTGAACGGACAATCCAGACACTTGAGGATATGTTGAGAGCATGTGTGTTAGACTGGAAAGGAAAATGGGGGAAATATCTACGGTTGGTCGAATTTGCTTATAACAACAGCTATCACTCCAGTATTGGAATGGCCCCATACGAGGCTCTGTATGGGAGACCGTGTCGAACCCCGTTGTGTTGGACCGAAGTGGGGGAGAGGCGAGACTTAGAGCATGAGATGATTCAAGAAACAGTGGAACAAGTAGAATTACTCAAGGACCGACTAAAAGAAGCGCATGATCGTCAGAAAAGTTATGCAGACCAGCACAGGAAGGATTTAGAGTTCGCAGTTGGGGATGATGTGTATTTAAAGATGAGGACGTTCAGAGGAACCGATAAAAACCGCAAGATGAAAAAGTTAAGGCCAAGGTTCATGGGACCGTATAAGATCATCAAGAGGATAGGAGCGGTAGCCTATCAATTGGACTTACCACGAGAGTTATCAGACTTTTATAATGTATTTCATGTGTCAACCTTGCGGAAGGTGGTGCGAGAATCGGAGTTGATCTTAGCTCAGCCGCCAATTGACATGGGCCAAAACTTGACTGTTGTGAGTAGACCGGTTAAAATCTTAGAATGTCAAGAATTGGAGAACCAAGGAAAAAGAACCAGGATGGTTCGTGTGTGCTGGGAAAGGGATGGAATTCAGGAAGAAACTTGGGAGCATGAGCGTGAATTGAGGGCAGACTACCCAGAGCTTTTTAGGGATTCTAGAGAACCGTTAGATGATGATTCGAATTCGGGGGCGAATTTCCGGTTAGTGGGGGAGAATTGTAACATCCTGGGCCAGGCCCAAAGAAATTTCGGAGGCCCATCACAATCAGAAGCCCAGCAGCCCCTCCACCCACTCCCACCCTTTCATCTCCTATATAAAGGGGTCTTGGGGTGTTCTAAAAATCAGAACAAGGGGAGGAGAAGAGAGAGAAAGAGAGAGAAAGAAAGAGAGAGAGAGAGAGGAGAGAGAAGGGTTCGCCGGAGCCACCGGAGCTGTCGCCGGAGCCGTCGAGCCGTTGACCACGACCAAGCCGTTGACCGAGCCATTGACCGCGACCGAGCCGTTGACCGCGACCGAGCCGTTGACTTTGACCGAACAGTTGACTTTGACCGGACCGTTGACTTTTACTGAGCCGTTGACCATCGCCGGAAAACCACCGTCGGGAAGCCGTCGGAGTCGTCGGGAAGCTACTCCGTCACGTCGTCTTCTTGAATCTGTCGCCATTCGTCGCCCTAACCTCCGTAATCTGCACCAAAAGGACGCGTAGTGACTAAGGTGAGGATTGGTCGTGATCTACTTCCTCCTATATTTAAATCTATTTCATACTGAGTAGTCCTCAGTTAATACGCGTATACCTACGCGGTATCTATATGAATACACGTATTTGATTGTTGATTGAATATGGATAAATATGCGCAATTATAATTATTTATATATTATAAACTCGTTGTAGAATAGTTGATGTTTGACGAACCTAGAAATATAGAATTGTTAAATGGAAAACGTTGAATGATTTATGAATAGTGTTTGCGGGTGTTTGCATTGTGTGGGGAAATTATTTGTGCGGGTTGGGTTAAGCTGTAGGCTTGAGGCAGGGTTGCATGTGTGAGACATAAGTAAGGAAGGTGGAATCCCCATACGTTATGTGTGTGTGTTGGGAATATGGAAGCTGGATCCACATAGTTCCCTCGTCGGTGGCTTGACGAGCCTTCATGAGGACGGACAGCGTGTGTGCCGCTATATGCCACGAGGTGTGCGCCACACGCCTTCCATATTCCCAACACACACATTGAACTATGGTGCGCCACACGCCTTCCATATCCAACACAAACACAAAGGCCAACCGCCTCAAGCCTACAGCTTAACCCAACCCGCACAATAATTTCCCCACACAATGCAAGCACCCGCAAACACTATTCATAAATCATTCAACGTTTTCCATTTAACAATTCTATATTTCTAGGTTCGTCAAACATCAACTATTCTACAACGAGTTTATAATATATAAGTAATTATAATTGCGCATATTTATCCATATTCAATCAACAATCAAATACGTGTATTTATATAAATACAGTGTAGGTATACGCGTATTAACCGAAGACTACTCAGTATGAAATAGATTTAAATATAAGAGGAAGGAGATCACGACCAGTCCTCACCTTAGTCACTATGCGTTCTTACGGTGCAGATTACGGAGGTTAAGACGACTAACGACGATAGATTCAAGAAGACGACGCGACAGAGCAACTTCCGGGTAACTCTTGTGACTTCCCGGTGGCGGTGACAGTTTTTTGGCGAAAGTCAACAATTCGGTCAAAGTCAACGGTCGGTCAAAGTCAACGGTCAACAGTCAACAGTCAAAGGCTCGGTCAACAGCTTTGTTGGCTCGGTCAACAGCTTGGTCAACGATAGTCAACGGCTCAGACAGCTCGGTCAACGGCTTAACGGCTTGGTCAACGGCTCCGGTCAATGGCTTGACGGCTTGGTCAACGGCTTGGCGGCTCCGGCGACTCCGTCGGTGGCTCCGGCGACTTCCTCTCTCTGCCCCTCTCTCTCTCTCTCTTCTCTCTCTCTTCTTTCTGATTTTTGGACAACACCCCAAGCCCTCTATTTATAGGGATGGGAAGGGTGGGGGTTGGTGGAATGGGTTTGGGCTACAAATTCGGATGGGATTGGGTTTAAATCATGATGGACTTCCGAAATTTCCTCTGGGCCTGGCCCAGGATGTTACAGAGGGACTGGGTGAAGTGTGCTCTTATTTATCTTGGAACTTTTGTATTTTGTTTTTTGATAGGCATGAGCATTCCATGATCTAACTAATTATTAGATTAATTCATAAGAATGTACATAAATGTTCAAGCTCGAGTACCTGAAAGATGCAAAGGTATATATATATCTGATAACATTAAACCTTTTTGATGTGTCTTTCTTGTGTAGAAAATGTTTTTTCATGGTAGTTCTGTTTTACAAGGAACATGAAAAGAAGAGAGTAAATGATCTTCTTGCATCTGTGCGAATTTTATTCAATGAAAGTCTGTGATCTCAAACAACACTAAGAATCACGTTTACATAGTGAAACCCAAAACCTCTATTCCTAGTAAGAATCAAATCCTATCTCTAGTTGGAGGGTTATACATCAATCCAAATCAAACCAAAATTATCTAGAAGAAAGAAAAAACCAACACCACAACGACATTAAACTAGAAGACGCCCTGCATCATGCACCCTAGCTTGAATTGGCAGCTTTGCATGGTCTCGTATTCCCGTTGAAGCATAGACTCCAGTCATTGACTTTGAAGGTAGAGAGTGATTGTTTAATGACATCACACATTGGCATAATTCCAGATTGTGAAGCTGGGACAGCTTCACCAGATCCCACAGCAACTGCACTTTCGCTCAACGGGCTGCATAATATCCAAACACATGAGACTAAAGCCATGCTCAACAACAACAACGAAGCTTTGGATTTTCCAATTCTGTATCAAAATAATGCAGATTCATTACTAACTACATTGTCTTGGATCATAAAATTAGTTTCCAGGATAAGCACATACAACAATTCTCAAACTAAACAGAATAACCAAAATAATAAAATCCCTCAAGCTAGTTTATGAATCTATGATCCCAAAAGTATGGCAGTGAAAACAGAAGCTCCTACTCTAGAATAATAACACAAGTTCTGGAAACCGGAATCCGAAAAATTGTACCTTTCATTTGTTTTCTCAAATCATGATAAGGAGAAAGTCTAGTGATTTACCTTTGAATCCTTGGGCATCTTGCTCACGAGATCATGAAGAAACCAAGAAGCACTACCATTATCCCCAACCTCAGTCTTGAAATCCAAAAGCTCAAATATCAAACTCTCATCCCTTGAAGGATCTACAAACACTTCCTGCAACACAATTAAAACAAGTTACTATCTTTTATAACAATTATGCAAATACTTGATTAGAGAAAGAGCCTAACCTGATGATCTGGAACTTGCCGTACATTACTAACATCCTAAAAGTTTACAAATAAAAATTTCAGCCAAAAAAAAAAAAACGATTTGTTGACAGACCTGAAATCTTTGCGGGAAGGCGGTGGAACTTGCGCCGCCAAACAGAGGTCTCATATATATATATACTAGTTGATGGCCCGCACCGTGTGCGAGCATGAGAATTTTCAGAAGAATAAGTTAACATTAGTATTTAATATTCAATTTTATTATTTATAAAAATTAAATACGTGATTGCTAGTTTTTAAACTTATATGCATGTAAAAATGAATATGGGTTGGATAATATTTTTAATATTTCGAATGTCATTTTGAAAATTAAGGGTTTTCATTTTGTAACTTTAATATTTGTGTTGAAATAAAAAGCAAATGATAGGAAATAAATTAATTCACATACTATTGTAGACTGACAAAATCATGCATAGTAAAAGAGCAGCCTTGGAGTATTTGGTCCAGCACTTCACGCTCACTGGTAGATTGGATAGGTAAACCTTCAGATTCACTGAAACTCCCGATAAATGATCTCTTCCCACGTTTGGGAATCAATAGATTTTATATTGCTTAATCAATGGACTGTTATATCTTTTCTTTTGAGTGCTAAAAAGGCAATTATCATATGTCGTATGTCAATATTAGACAATAATTACTGGAACTTATGCTTCTACAAGACATAAAAAGAACGTAAAACCAGGTCACAAAGAACTTTTCTCAAACATAATGCTGAAAAATGTTATAAACTACGTTAGCTAAGAATAAATGGAAAGAAAAGTAAAATATTAGAAAATATATGTACACAACTAAAAAGAAATCATACCTTGTTAATATGCGAAACCTAGAGAACACAAAACGGAAATCAGAGGTGTATAAATCATAAGAAGAAAGAAAATTAATATATACGAAATGAAAAAATAGAAATATATATTATACATATATACGAAAAGATCATACCTCGCCGATTGGAGAAACTAATATGCAAAACATAGAAAACACACAAACAAAAATATATCAATAACGGAACAAAACAGAAACAAATAGACGACGAAAACACTAAAAATACTAAACTATACATATATACGAACAAAAAACGCATAGTTTTTAGCAAAACAGAAATCCTGTAATTATCAATGTGGGGTGAACCTATAGAAATCTGGTAGAACATATGTGTATAGATTGTGTTTACGATCTTATGTTTTTAATTTGGATTAAAAATGAAGTTTGAATTTTTATTTTTTAAATCAAAAATTGCCTCCTGGTTACGATCCTCAAAACCACCGATAAAGTGTAAAATTGGTTTTCAAGAGTATATGTATTAACCTTGAGAGGAACCTATTGATGATAAATTATTAAATCATACCTCATCGATGGGATTTAAATAGATTGGGGTTAGCATAGTCCAAGCGAACCCACTTAAAATCTTTGAAACAAAGTAACGTAAGAGAAATATAGGTATGGAATTGTGTAGACACTAAGAGAAATATTTATAGAGGAGAAAAATATGAAAAAATGAGAAACTGATGATTTGTTTGACAATGAAAGAAAGAAGATGGTATATATAAGAATCGAATAAGATATAGATAACCATGAGAATTGTTTTGATATCATCAAATTCGATATTTATATATATATATATATATATATCCATAATTAATAAATAAAAAAATCAATTATCGAATATATCCATAAAAATATAAACCACTTAAAGACAAATATATCCGTTAACTAAATAAATTTAGAAAACTATAAATTATCAAATATCGCATTATATATATATATGTATATATCTATAATTAAAAAAATTATAAAACAAATATTGAATATATCCGTTAAAAATAAAAATTAAAGACAACATAAAAATATAATGTAATAAAAACTCAACTATTAAAAAAATTATAAAACAAATATTGAATATATCCGTTAAAAATAAAAATTAAAGACAACATAAAAATATAATGTAATAAAAACTCAACTATTAAAAAAATTATAAAACAAATGTTGAATATATCCGTTAAAAATAAAAATTAAAGACAACATAAAAATATAATGTAATAAAAACTCAACTTTCAAATAAAAATTAAAGACAACATAAAAATATAATGTAATAAAAAATTATAAAACAAATATTGAATATATCCGTTAAAAATAAAAATTAAAGACAACATAAAGATATGATGTAATAAAAACTCAACTTTCAAATAAAAATTAAAGACAACATAAAAATATAATGTAATAAAAACTCAACTTTCATTCTGGTGCATAGTTACCTCTGTTATAATATAATAGATATATATATATATATATATATATAGTGGATAAAGTTAAAAGTGTATTTATATGCAATAATATAATTGGTAATTAAACTAACATAAATCTATGATCAATGGAAACACATGATTTTGTGTCATTTTCTTGTCATTGTTTTTGAAATTTTCTAATTTGATACATAGTAATTTAGTTTAATGTTTAGGGTTTGATTCATACTATATTATCATTTTTTAATAATTTTTTTAAAATTTGATTCCCAAAAGTTTATTTAGTAATTTAATTTGGGGGTTAGGATATAATTTTACGCCATATTATTATTGTTTTTGAAATTCTATAATTTGTTTTTCAAAAACCTACATAGTACTTTAGTTTAGTGTTTAAAGTTTGATTTATACCATATATTGTAATTGTTTTTGATTTTTAATTTGATTCTCAAAAACTTATTTAGTATTTTAGTTTGGGGTTTTGTATATGATTTTATGTCATCTTGTCATTATTTTTGAAATTTTATAATTTGATATATAGTAATTTAATTCGGTGTTTAAGGTTTGTATTTATACAATATTGTTATTTTTATAATTTTTTAATTTAATTTCCAAAAGCTTAATTACTTAGTAATTTAATTTAAAGTTTAGAATATAATTTTATGTCCTATTGTCATTGTTTTGAAAATTTATAATTTGTTTCCCAAAACCTACACAGCCATTTTATTTGGTGTTTAGGGAGGATTTGATTCCATACCACATTGTCATTATTTTATAAAATTTTATTTGATTTTATAGCTTCCATTTTTGGAATATTTGTTCCCACGACACGATTGATACTACTAGTTTTTGATACTACTTTTGTATCAAATCTTAGCCACAAACTCACCGTTATTTGTATCAAATCTTAGCCACAAACTCACCGTTATTTGTTACAACTCAATTTCATAGTTTTTGATACTACTATTATGTGTCTAATTGTAACAAAATATCGACAAAATTTGTTTGTAACTATTGTGTGCCTGTTGCGACGATTTACGTTGTAGCTATTTATCAGTGTTGGGGATAAAATAATTTCCTTTGAATTGAAGGAATCACATGATGCCACGTATCGCATAGCATGGTGAGATCCTTAACGTCTTTGGTGGAGTATATCCTACAATGAAATCTCTAGTGGAGTTTGGGTCTGAGTCTGCAATGGCCCCAACTAATAGGTAAGGAGGACTTAGCCCATGTTTCACCTCGGGTAGCATATCCCGCCATCCGGAGTAATTGTGACCCAGAGCTAAGCTTTCAGGAGAGCCAACACAAAGTATCGTCACCCGGAAACGAAGCACGGAGTCCGATTTCTCGTATCAAGAACTCGGACTAGGTATGAAATATCTGTTTAAGAGCGCCAAGTTCAAATTCCTTCGTGTCTTAATGTTTGAATCCATAGTCCAAGGGTAAAAACACTTTCACCTTATGCGTGTTAGGGTAAAAGCATGTAGTCCATGCTTGGAAAACGATTAAAGCACAAATGAACTGATTTCGAGGGAGCACCTCAGCGTCCAATCCACTGTGTCAGATGATGCCAACGGTACGAAGGATCAGACGCAGCATAGCAGAGCCGTATGGTCGACTAAGTGGTACAAGAAGACAAGGAAAGTAGATAAAAAGCACTCGAGCACACCGTACCGGGTCAAACCCGAAAGTCTAGACCCGACCCAGCCAAGGACGCTGAACCCGGTATCCGAGCCCGGGCAAGTAATAGTCTATAAATACTACTATATCTCCTTCATAAAAGAGGACGAAATCTCTGAGTTAAAAATCACATACACTCAGCCTATCTCTTCGAGACTAAGGCCCATTCTCTTGAGCTTCAGTCTCTTTTCCGGTTGTCTAGAACCATTTTTTCCGATCTCATATCAAAAATTTCTCTTCCTCTCCGGCTGTTCCTTGGCCGGAATACTACTCGACTCTCTCTCTCTCTCTCTCTCTCTCTCTCTAGCCTTGCCACCAAATTTCTTCCATCAAACTCTTAGAGATACTCCGCGGACCACCCCTTTTTGGCCTGAAATCATCCCTTCTCTCTCTTTTTCATTTTCCGACTTCCTTCCTTTCGCTCTCCACGTCTCTTCGTGGTCCTTTCTCTTCCTTCTTTATTTTCTTTTTTTTACTTGAATGTCGGAGAGCCGTCAGAAAACACCTCCCCATCGTGTTTTTCGAGGTCTTTATGTGTTTGTTGATTGCGCAGGAGCGGGTCCCCCCAGTGGTTGTTTAAGAGGATAAAAATTATCCGAAATAATTTGGCGCTAGAAAGAGGAGGGATCAGAAATACCCTATTAAATGCAATCAACACATAAGAGAGTGGGAAGCAAGCAATGGTCCGTGCACAAGAGGACATGGCACCACAAGCAATATGGGATGAAAACTCAAGGCGGGGAACAAATGATGATTCCCGACCTCTCAGGAATGACCCAACGGTACCTTCATTGGGGATGGAAAGAGGTGAGCCATCTCTGCCACCACCTCCACAACATTACTCAGAGCTAATGCGTAACCTAGAAGAAAATGCGCATCTCCGGGAGCGCTTGCATAGCATGGCCAAACAGGTGGCGCTACTCGAATCCCAACAAAGGGTACCGTCAAGTCCGAACGTGGTCCAACTAACAAGACAAATGAACACCGACCCCAACAACGGTAGGTTCATAGGGGCATTCGCAGGGCCCCTATAGACTCGAGCACTCCTGATCCCTTGGGAGCCTATACGAATGCGACATCCCGTATTCAAGGCCGGGGAGGCTCGACCAAGGTGCCAAATGCCTCTGCTATATGGTATATGTGGTAATGAGGACCCCGACGAGGCTAACTCCGCTCATCAAGGAGAGTACAACACAAGGATGGAGGGGGTCATGTAGCATGGAGCGTGCGACAACCGCCAAAGAGAGCAATTCCTGGAGGAAATGATAGTCAGCCTGGAAGCGTTCCTCAGGAGAATATCTGATACCTAAAGTGTTAAGAGCATCAGTGTAATTGTAAAGTGGGTGAAATTTAGATAATATCCGGATAATATAGATAATAGTCGGATAAAACAAATAACTTATTCGGTTAATAATAATGTTAGTTAGATTTGTTTGAGTTTAGATGATTGGTTCCAAATTTAGAAAGACACTTCAAATACAGTCAATCCACCTGTAATACTCTTATTTATGTCTCTAGACACATAGATTGGCTTTTAAGGTCGCAACTTGGATACCTTGTGAATGAATCGATAACAATGGTTGTAATAAAAATAATGTGAGATGACAATAATTTGAATGTTGGCTGGATACCTACAGTGTTAAGCAACATCAATGTAATTGTAAAGTAGGTGAAATTTAGATAATATTCGGATGATAGCCGGATAAAACATATGACTTATTCGGTTAATAACAACGTTAGTTGGATATATTTGAGTTTAGATGATTGGTTCCAAATTTAGATGGATACTTTAAATCTAAAGATGCAAATTTTGAGTTTCAACTCAAGCCACGAACACCCATTTGCATCTCATGATTCATGGCAACGTTCTCTCCACCGGCGATGGCGACGGTGGTAACGACGATGATGAAAGTGGGTTGACTCGAATATATTTATGAGTACGAGAGCTAAGTCTCATACATACATCTTCTTGACGGATTTTCAACTATCACGATTCTTCCTCTGGCCATGATTCTTCATCGGCAGCGAAGGAAAAGATGTTTGGATCTGAGATCTAAAGTCTTGGATATTCTCGTTGGTCAAAGCCACCCTCGTCATTGGAACTTGACCGTTTTTCATGATGTTGGGATTATTATGTTGCTTTAATGGTTGAAGATGGGTTTTGATTACTATGTGAGTCTCTGAGTTTTTCTTCATTTGCCTAGATTTGTTTACAGAGCAGATCTTACGAAGAGAGAGGAAAAAGTTTCAATTTGGTGCCCTCGGTTTAACCTTATGGATCTGTCATCGAATCTAATAATAAATGAAAATAGTTGATTCTCGAACGATGTCATGGATGCCGTCATTTATCGGTGATTTTTTTTTGGATTTTCAAGAATGCATCTGGTTGTTGGGTTTGAAAGAAAAAGAAATACGGGTTTAACAGAGAGAAAGAGAAAATAATCTTTATCATATCATATACTAGATTGTCTTTTAAGCATTAGAGGTGCAATGAGATTAATATAACGAATATGAACAGGAATTTGTCATTTTCCCAATTACATATTTATCCTTTGTTACTAAGTGCAAAATACTCTTTACTTATTTACTATAAGGTTTATATATATACACGTTGGAAATGATTTTACCTTCGCAAGAATAGACAATTTAGACCATGTGGACGACACATCAATCGAATGTTATCATATAAGAACTTATTTATTTTAATTTTCAATAACTCAAATAGACACTCTCCAAAATTTAAATCCAAATAGTGTATACACTTGATAAAATGACACTACAAATCACTAAATTATAATCCCTGGTCTTACACAATCGCATCTATAGTAACTTTTTAAAAAAAAAATTATTACACGGGAAAAATGCAAAGAAAACTCCAAAGAATTTTTGTTTCGTGGAAAAAAATCCAATAAAAAAAGTGGTGATAATTAATATCCAATTTTTTAATTTAATGCAAATTAAATTCTAAAGACAAATGTTGTTAAAGACTAACGAATGACTAAACAATGTTTTTTTTAAGCCAAAAACGACGCCATTTAACACTTTATCTTCCATAATCAAAATTAAAGAAACACGAAAAAATTTCGCAGACGAAGAAAAAACCCTAAAATTAAAGCTATCTGGCGATTTAGGAGAATGAGTAACATATCTCCGGGTTCAAGTCGCGGTACCTATGTAAGGGGTATTCCACTTACTTCATATTGTCTGCGTTATAATGGAAAGTACATAACAAACCATTAGATAACTATGATCAGCCCATATGATTAAACAAAAGACACCAATAATGACTTATAATTAACAGATTGTGTCAAACCTGCAAGCACATGAAGGACTACCCCTGACATTCACTCGATATTTTTTTCTTCCATGGTCTACCTCATACTCTCCTTTCCCCGCTGGGCAAATCTGACAGTCATAAGAGATGCGCTTTCGAAGATCAAGCTCAGCCTTAGCACGAGGAGTTAAAATCCCTTTGTACTTTTGTATTTCAACCAACTTCTTCTCGTAGTTATACGTGACATAAAGGCGAATAAACTCCAGCAACACAAACACATGCTTATAATGTTCAAGAGTTATAACATTGTTGAAATTTTCACACATGTTATTTTCCACCACATCTGATTTTATATGTTCTTGAAAAAATGCTCTGCAATACCAAAATATTATGAACTAATCATTAAAAAAATATTAAATACTAGCAAAAGAACCATTAAGAAATCGTTAAATACTAACCTAGACCAGTGCCTTGCATACTTCTGGATAGCTTCATGAACATCTGGTCTTATCATCCTCATATCTTCTAGTGCACTCTCAAATTCTCATGTGTTGTAAGCACGCAAAAGTTTTCATAATGTAGTTATGAGTTGAGGTGAGTCACCATGGCTCTTCTTTAGATTGGCCAAAATGTTCCAAGCGCACATTCTGTGTTCAACCTCTGGACATACCAACTAAATGGCGCTAATAAACCCTTTCTGTTGATCTGAGACCAACGTTAATCTATTACCACTACCAAACTCCAAATCATCACGCAGCAGTTCAAGAAACCATTCCCAGTTTGGTTTATTTTCCACAGGTACGATTGCCCAAGCATTATGATACATCTCATCATTAGGGTCTCGACCAATTGCACTTAATAGTTGTCCTTTCATACGACCTTTAAGATGAGTTCCATCAAGATGAATGAAACGCCTACAAGCTTTCTTCCACCCATGTTTATGACCATAGAAACAAGCATAAAACTTCTCAAACACTTGTGCCTTTGTTCCAAGTATAAAAGTGGACCCTGGATTAGACTCTCGTAGCTCAAGAACATAGTCAAACATTCTGGAAAATTTCTCAGCATACTTATCTTGAAGTGTTTGTATGCATATCTCACGTGCTCTTTGGCATTTGTCCTTGCCAACATTAATCCGGGTTGCTTCTAATCTCCCTTTAATCACACGACCAATCATTGGACACACCCTGAATTCATTAACATAATCAGCAGCGATTTTTTTTGCAGTATACAACTTCATTTTCCCACTCCATGAACACTCATGTTCGTCATGATATGTTCTAACCACAAACTTTCCATTAGAGCCACTGTTTATAGACGCATATATCCTCCAATTACAGTCTTCTTCAACACCAATAGCTGTTACTTTCTTTCTTTCAGACCTCTTGAATCCAATGTTCAACTGTCCTCTAACTGTATACTTCTCCACAGCTCTCTTGAAGTTTTCTCTGTTCTCGAAAACATGTCCTATGTGGAATGGACTATGTTGTCCAACTAACTCATCATTATCTGCATAATATCGAACTCATTCTACTTCTTTCTCGGAGTCACTACCCTCTCTGTCACCATCATTATCAGATTCATCATCAGAATCATCATGCACATCACCAGTACTCTTAAACCCCTCAAGATTTGGATCATCACTTCTCACAGCATAGATGTCTCTTGTTGTCTTTCCACACCCATTGCTGTCACATTCCTCAAAATCTTCATCCTTATCCAGCGCCTTCTTATCAATCCCATATGGAAAATATGAAAATGTATCCATATTTTTACTATATCCTTCTACGATAACTATGTCCAAAAGACTCTCCTTCTTCATCATCCAACCTGAGTCTATTCTAACAACATGAGTATCCCCACCAAAATACAGCCCATCCATAGTCCAATATCCACCAGCATGAATCCTTAATTCGTACTCCGTGAAATAGCAATTTTGCTCGATTGATTGAAGAACAAAAATCTAAATTCTCGATTTAGATTGCGATTTTAAGATTTGAAACATGAAATCGAAACTTACATAATAACGCATCAGAAGACGAAGATTTTGCCTTGCAATTGTTAGTTTCCAGATAATTTTTTCTTCCAAATCGCACTGTAAAAGGATTTTAGTGTTCTATCCAAACACCTCCCCTCCCAAATCTCTTCTGTCTTCGTATTTCTCCAGGTTCGATATTATTCTGGAAGAGAAAGCGTTAAAAAGCGTCATTTTTGGCTTAAGAAAAATGACATCGTTTAGTCATCCGTTAGTTTTTAACAGCGTTTGTTTTTGAGATTTAATTTACACTAAATTAAAAAGTTGAGTATTACTTATTACCACTTTTTTTATTGGGTTTTTTTTAGTGAAAAAAGATTCCTTGGGGTTTCTTTAGCATTTTTCCCTACATCACACATTATAATTACCATACTATTTTATTCGTTGAAAACAAAAAATCACTAATACGGACGTGTATTTGCATCACCCATCGGCCTAGGAGCATAGTTACATACAACCCAAACATACGTATTATCAAAACACCTGACCGTACCACAACCTAGTCGTTCCGATTGGTTAGCCACAATCTGAGTGTAATGACCACACACATCACTACACCTGTTGGTGGCATAATTGTAATGAGGTTTCTCCGTCAACCAAAACTTAGTCGCGATCGGACCGCTCATTGTATCCACAGGTTGGACCCACCCGGCCGCTATATTCTCGCCGTAGGCTCCATCGGTGGAATGTTTCATGGCACAGTCTTTGGATCGAAAGTTAGCGTAGTTTTGTGCGTGGGCAGCAAGTTTATCGTCCCAAACCAATGGAGCCACCCCAACCGCGGCTCGAATCTGGTTGTGAACCGCTAGGGTTTGTTCCGGTTGAAGATCGTCCATTCGGTTCAGGTTTCCGTAACCATAGATTTGAGTTAAGACGATAGAGAATAATGTTAGTATGATGAAGCTATAACCAAAAAAAGACATTTTTTTTTTCTTGTAAAATTGTTTTGTGAAGACTTCTTAGATCTATTATGTTGTTTGTCCCTCCTTATGTAAGCCTAAAAAAACAAGAGCTCCGTGACTATTTTTGGGATTTCAATATTCGCAATTAAACCAGAAAAAAGAAGTTGTGTTTCTTTCCATTCAATTATTAAATGGTAAAACCTACTTTTAGAAGTTTCTTAAAATAACATAAATCTAGGATTAAAACCAAAAAAAAAAAAAAACAATCTAGGATGAGATTCTAATTTTAGAGTAACAAAATATATTTCTCGTTAACTAATCAATCAAAGTTATCTTAAAATTTTGATAAGAATAAGAGATGAATCAAGAGGTTAAATTAATGCATTCCCATAGCTTTATAGAAGGTAAAAAAAAGCTAGTTAAGAGAATTTCCAAAAGTTCATTGGTTTACAAAAGTGAAAAACGTTCGTTAATTCTACCAATCGTCGAATTTTGATTGGTTTTGTTAGTTACGAACGCATAATCTCTCTAAACTGTAATCCACGTGACGTTATAATTCTCGTGAGTTTTTTAATTCAAACCCGTGATGTGTTCTACGACTGTCAAGAGATGAATATCGTTTGAGAGTTGTTGATTCATTGACTCAAAAGGTTTATATTTATACAAACGAATATCCTACAATTAAAGAAAAGGAATTATCTACAAAAAAAAAAAAAGAAATCTTAGAAAAAGCGAATATACATATACAATTTCTTATTTACTTGGATGTTAAGTTTATCCCTTAATACTTTCCCTTAAGTTGGAGCATGTAAGTTTTGAATGTTTAAGTTGAATAAGAATGAATAGAACTTTTTGCATCCCACAATTTTGGTCAAAATATCACAGTAAGTTGATATTTGGTTGAGACATGAGATGCTTTAATGGTACACCAACAATATAATCTCGAATAATGCAGCAATTCACTTTAATATGCTTTGTTTGTTCATGAAAGATTGGATTGACACTAATGTGTAATGCTGCTGCTTCGCTGTCACAACACATAGTTATTGGCTCAGTATGATAGATACAAAGTTTTAGAAGCACTAATTTAAGCTATCATTATTCCCGAGTTAATGCAGCCATCCCCCGATATTCAGCTTCAGCGGAAGAAGACAATGTAGTTTTTTTGTTTCTTTGTTTTCCAAAAAATATGAGAGTCTCCAAAATGAAGAATCTAACCAGTAAGAAGTTTCTGGATCAATGGACAACTAACCCAGTCTGAATCAAACCACTTTTAACGCAACAAGCCAATGATTTTCTTTTGGTTTCTGCATGAATTGAGATAAAACATGATAACGTAGGCTAAATCTAGCCTAGTGGATTCTAGATAAATAAATTTGTCCAACGAGGCGGCGATATTTTGTTGGATTTGGCAATGGCGGACCTTCGGCACGTGATAGGCGATGATTTTGATCGATAGGCGACCCAACATGCTTGCATCTTAACATACCAAATTCTGTAACAATGCCAATCGCATACTTTTGTTGGTAAATGTAAAATCTTGATGGATTGCGAGCAATTTGTAGGCCAAGAAAATATCGAGCATGTCCAAGATCTTTCATATAGAAACAAGTAAAGAGATAATCATTAAATTCTTGAATAGTAAAAGACGAATAACATAAGGCGAGGCTCGAGTTAGAATCCAAGGAGCAAGAGATCGATCGTCTCCACATAACGTTGGCGTTTGCTCAGGCATGGGTTCCCAATGCTACCCTATAAGAAACGTGCTCAGGCTTCTGACTCTTCATGGAGTCTTTGATATAAGATAGAAATCTACCAATCTAATTGATCACAAGGTTGTCAAGAACCGACAAGTTAGGGGGGGGGGGGATGAAGATCATCACTCAAAGGTGCGAAAAGCCTTTGAGATAGGATCACGAATCAAGCCTATGTGAATCCACACAATAGACAATGATTCAAAATTCTCTAAGTGAATGGAATCCACTAAAAAACTTAGCAAAACAGAAACAAAAGCGAAATTTTCAAATAATACTCATAAATATATTTCAATGATTAAAGGTGTGTGTCAAAAGTACCAAGAGCTTCAACTTTAATAGGCTCAACTGAGCTAGACTACCAACATTTATAATCAAATCAAAAGAAAATAAATGTGAAAGATCAAAGAAAAAAGACTCCTAAAGATTATATAACTGTTAGGCTCAAATGAGCTCAAATCAAGGTAGGCTAGAGATTCTTTGTATATGGACAATTTGGGTTAGATAGTATTGGTGTCTTGGAAGCCTCTGGATATCATGGAGGGTTTCCAAATCAGTTGGCATGAGCACATTAATAGCAAAAAGCCATGGGGGGATTGATGGCTCTCTTTCTCTCCATATAAGGTAAGTTGAGGTGCAACTGGATCATTCTGATCAAGTGGATGCTGGTGCAGCTAAGGATGATGTGGACAGCTCTTAGATAGCATGTAAAGTTTCTTGGATGCCAAGTATATGTCTGTCTTGATCCATTTATGGAAATATTCAAATATGACATGTATATGGTCTGCAAGGTTGATTGGTGGTTCACGATCATGTCCGGTATGGTATGGGGGGGGGGTACCACTTCAGAGTATGTCCATAATGGGTCAAGTTTATGGAACAAGCCAGTTTGTGGCTTAACTCCTCATGATTTGGCCATAATCCTTCGAGAGATGCACATATATCCTGGTCGGATTTAATATGCCTTGTAAATACAGTTTGATTGAGCTCTGGTTCAGCTACAGGTCTGATGTCCTCATCAGTCCTAGGCCGAGAATTGTCGGCTTCATGAGGAAGAAGTGAGTCTTCACTGGAGGTTAGAGGATATTGAGAGGCGATGTCATCTTGGAGGGGGGGTCGTTTGGTCTAGGTTTCGTGGTTGATTTCGCACGGTGAATGATTCTTCATCATCCTCCTCTTGATCTTCGTTAAACACCAGAGCATGCCGATTAGGCCGAGCTGGTTGTGCCCGAGCTTGAAGCACAACACGCAAGGCTGTGATACAATGAGTTTTAACCCTAAATATCACTGCAAGTGCACAGCAAACGGAGTAGTAATTAGGGATCGAATCCACGAGAACCAAGTGAAACACTACGAATTCTTTTGAATGAAATTAAGCTAAGATGGTAAAAATGATGTTGATTGCAATGACAAATGTAAATAGCAATTTAAACGATGTGAAATCTATTAAAACAAGCGTTAAGTCTAGGGCGTTTCGCAGGAATTCAGAGATCATGAACCAGACCAATTATTCAGGGAATGATAGAACGCGATCTCAACTCAAACAAGAATGTATAATCAATCCACTTTCGTGGTCTCAACTACTTTATCTAGCAACCTAAGAATCTAAACTGTCGTTTGATCTTAAAATTCTAAACAAGCATTAACGAACAGGTTTGATATGTTCACAAATTGCCTTAACATCAGCTTTCGTTGGTTAAGGACAATTTGCTCACCTATGTTTTATCAAGCAATCTATAGCACTTTTGATGAATAGATTAAACCCTAAATCAGAGATTAAGTGATCAATTTAATCTAAGCAATAAGAATGACAATAGGTGAAGACGATAATAGTCCCTATCTATGTCTGATTCAATGATTCATAAACTCCGTTAAAAAACCCTAAACTCAACTAAGGATCTACTCAAACTCAGACATGGAAAGAATCAAAGCAATCGAAGAAGAAGAAAAACTCATGATAAAATAAAATAGGGTTCAGAAATCTTCTCAACGATTGAAGAGTCAGAAATTCGTCTCCCACGGCTTACAGAATTTCAGAAAACTAAGAATCTCAAAGTATGAAAGAGTATGAAAAAGCTTCGCCTAAACAATGGCTTAGACTCGAATATATATCTAAGTCAAAACGTTGGAGAGAAAAATGGCAAACCCCCTGAAAATAGGAAATTAAAAATTTCCTTTTTCTCGTCGAAAAATAGCTTGGATAGATCGATCTAGACTTGGATCGATCGATCCAAGCTAGATCGATCGATCTGGTCTCATCAGGTCGATCCTAAATGTATACGATGTTTTGGCTGTAGCGTTGGATCGATCGATCCATATGTGGATTGATCGATCTGAGTCTTTTTCTGCCGCTTTGCTCTAATCCTTACTCTGTATGCCTCTTTTCTCATCCAAACATGTTCTGGCCCTGAAATGACACTAAAACCATAGAAACGACTCGAAAAACCGTTAAAAACATATGTTAGAGTGCGTAAAAACGTAATACATCAACTCCCCCAGACTTAGCGTTTTGCTTGTCCTCAAGCAAACACTAAATATAGAGTCGAAGTTTGAAAATCACGGGAACTCACCTTCTCTTTGAAATGTTGTAATGATCATTCACCTTATAATCCACATATTTCAAAGTCAATCTTAACCGAACCATTATGTACTTCTCCGCAGACATTCGCAGCCTTCCAGATTCAACCCACAAATTTCACAACGTTGTCCATAAGCCTTTCATTGCTGGGTCTCATCAGTGATCTCAATGTCAAGAATCTTACAGACTCATTCCCGTCCAATGCCATGACAACCATCCGCACGATCATTGGTACTCTTTCTCTCCCCCAGACTTGTTCTTTGTTTTCGTCTTTTTTTTTTTTTTCTTTTTTTTTTTTTCTATTTTTTCGTTTCAAGGGTGTAGGCGAATAATGGCATCACGGGAAATTTTCCTAGCCTCGCTTCCAACCCTTGTGTGATCATTCCTCTCAGAGTAAAATAATGGGATCATGGGAAATTTTCCTAGCCCTTTACCCTAAAGGAAATCCTTTCATCTTTTCTGCTTTATTACTTTTTAGATAAGGGAGAGGAGTACCATTATGTTTCACACATGATGTATTTGTCAGGCAATGAACAAGGAGTCAGACCCTTGGCATCAATCACGTCTGATGAGGTAAAAGGAAGAGCTCAGAAATTAGCTCGGGCTTAATGGATTCTGTTGGAAGTGTGGATGTCTCTAGTTAGCTGGTCAGCTTTTGGATTTTTCATTGGTCAAGTCTGAATGGATTCTGCAATAATGGTCACTAAGATGGAACAAATCAGACAACAAATCAAGAGAAATATCATAATACCCAACAGAGTTTTGACTCAATAAAACATCTTGGACTGACTCAATAAAAACATCAAAATGACTCAAGATAAACAAAACAAAGAAAAATGGTGTTAGTCCCAGCAAATATCCTCCCCCAGACTTACTTCACACCGTCTCCGGGGTGAAAATAAATCAGAAGAAGGATACGACTTACGCAAAAAGGTACATAAAAATGAAAAAGGGAAAAAGTAAAAGGGAGATAAAGATGATACTGCAATCAAGGACGGTCATCTGGGCTGACACTCTCTCGTACTCCCGGTGCTCTCCTACGCCTCCGAAGACGTGGGCCATCGTCAGACTCATCCTCATCAGTGGTCCTGTGTCCAGCAACATCAGGAACTGCAGTAGTGGTGGTGGGACGTCTAGAGGAGGAGGCTCGGAAACATGATGGTGGCCGCGGGCAAGTGAGCCTAGAGAGGGCTCCCCAAATCCTCTGCATCATGGAGTTGTTGGTCCTCTGGGACTCAACCATCCATGCCCAACGAGCCTCATCAGTAGCATCTGCAGGTAAGGGGGGAAGATCGTACTGACCAGTGTAAGCAGGAAGCAGCTGCTCCGTCGTATCCTGTGCAGTGTAATCTGGCACTCTGTCATCCTCCAGGTGAGGCTGTGAAGTACTGGCTCGCGCAGAACTACTCCGTCGTCTAGGTGCAGCAGCACACAGGAGCTCCGGGGCAGGTAAGAACTCCAGGTTGTCCCTGGATGTGAGAGCGGTGAGGGCAGGAAGTGGTAGCTGGCACAGATGAGAGACTCCAGCGCGATCATGGGACTGATACTTCAGGCCAGCCTTGAGAATGGTGCAGTGCCTAAAGTACTGCTCATCGAAATGGGCGTGTGTATCAACACACGCGGTCGTAGTGAGATCAATCCCATGATACCTAAAAATAGGACTCAAGAGGCTCCCAATACACTCTGTCCGCTGTCTCGAAGTGTTAAGCCCGCGAAACTTCTTCTGGACCAAGACCGCAGCAAAAATTGCTCCGAAGTGCGTGTTGAGCCCAAGTCGAGGTGGCTCGTGGTAGATGTCACGGACAAAAGAAGGAAGCCCGTAGTGCAACATCTGCAGCTCATCAAAGCTCAAAGAACCTGCTTCCTCGTTAGCGAACAAGCTGTGCCCGATGATCTTAGCAACCACTCTGATCACCGGGTTCCGGATCAAAGTCAACTTGGCCTCCCGTGATGTGTATGGCCCGGACCCAATCAAATGCTACAGCTCAGAAGCCTGTGGAAAGTCATCCGGGAACCTGCAGCTCTCTCTATAGGTATCAAAGTCGTAGAGGTTACCTAGCTCGTTGAGGAAAATCTCGTAGAGGAGACCGCTGGAGAAGTAAGAAAGCGTCCCTTCACTCGGGACATTGATTGCGATGTCCGCGTACTTGATCTCTGCAGAGGCGAGGAACTGCCGTACCAACTCCGGGTAGAGGGGGTATGTCTGATATGCAAGTGTGCCTAGGCCCATCCTCTGCAACATGGCTCGGACATCGTCCGCTATGCCCATCCTCTGCAATGTCCGCTCGCATATGAACTTGGTAGGCGCCATCTCGACCCGGAGCAGACCGTTGTAGAAGGTGCTATTATGAATAGCCCATGGGTCTCCATAACGCCTATCCGATAGCGGGTGTCACGCTGCATCTCCCTAACCGTCATGTGAGGAACCGTGATAGCAAGAAAGTCGTCGATGGGCGTGTTATCAGGGCGAGGCCATGGAGCAGTTGTATGCTCTCCTTCTTCCTCGTGGTCATCCTCTGCTCTAGTAGGGACCGAAGATTGAGCGACGCCTTTGTCTTTTCTGTGCCTCGAAGTATGCGCATTCGGGTCAACTCGTGGTTGTGGCAGTGGTGGTGCTAGACCCCTCGTTGGGTTTTTCCTCACAGCTCCCGTTTTAACCATTTCTGCAAAATTCAACGAAAAACACATATTTATCGAAAAATTCGAAAAAATATACAAACGAGTAGAGAGTTCCAAATATTCGAATATCATGCAATAACAGAAACAATTCCAACCACCAATGCAACGCAATGCTCCACAATCACTATCCCAAACAACCCAATTCGGATTTGCATCAAAATTGTCCAAAAAATTTGCATATTTTCCATTGATTTCCAAATTTCCATTCCAATCACACCATTCAACGAAACAAATCATGGGGCAGTGCGAAATCAGTCTAGGAATCAATATCAAGCCACGAAAATCATCTAAGGAGAAAGAGAAACCAAAATTTCAACTTTTCTAAAAAAAAATTTCGGACTGAAAATCGAAGATAGAACGACGTACCTTTGCAGATCGAGTGAATGGGTTATATAAACAGAAAGAGGAGGAAAATCTGAGTGGTTTAGAGCCAAAAATCGTCCAAATCCGTCAAGAATTGAGAAAGTTAGAGATTTAGCAAAAATCTCCCAAGAACACCCAAAAATCGCGAGAGAGAAGGAGAGAAAAAGGAAAGTCGTGTTTTTGATTCTTAAAATCGTGGGAAGGATGGTTAAAACGTGTTTCCGGTTTAGTTTTAGTGAAATAAACCGGTTTTAACCAAAAACAGTCAAACCCGAAACTTACCTGGGATTGGATCGATCGATCTGTGGGTGGATCGATCGATCTGTAAAACGTTCGGCTTTTTGGCTGGTTGTCTGGATCGATCGATCTGGACCTGGATAGATCGACCCAACCCCTTTTTTTTTTTTTTTTTTTAGAACTTGAAACGGTGAAAAACAAAACTAAAAATTAGAAAACAAATGAATATCTAAGGATGTACACTTACCGATGGTTTGCCTCCCACCAAGCGCTTGTTTTAAGTCACGAACTTGACTTGGATGCCGTCTAGGCTTGAGGCGGATCACTTAGGGGAACGGTGTCTCCTTCAGTGATTTCGGTATCGGCAAGATATGGCTTTAGGCATTGACCATTAACCACAAATTCTCCTCCTGCAGTGTCCAGCAACACAACAGCTCCATACGGTCGTACCTCCTTGATGGTGAAAGGACCAGACCATCGCGATCGCAGCTTTCCAGGGAAAAGTTTCAGGCGAGAATTAAAGAGCAACACCTGATCTTTTGCAGCAAAGTTCCTTGGAATGATCCTCTTGTCATGGTAGGCCTTAGTCCTTTCCTTGTAGATCCTGGAGTTCTCGTAGGCCATATGACGAATCTCATCAAGCTCGTTAAGTTGCATCAAACGTCTCTCAGAAGCAGGCTTGATGTCGAAATTTAACAACTTAACAGCCCAAGCTGCTTTGTATTCGAGTTCCACTGGAAGATGACAAGACTTTCCATAGACGAGATGGAATGGTGTCATTCCCAAAGGTGTCTTGTAAGCAGTCCTATACGCCCAAAGAGCGTCATCAAGCTTCACGGTCCAATCCTTTCTTGTGGTGCTCACAGTTTTCTGCAGAATGCTCTTAATCTCCCTGTTGGAAATCTCGACTTGCCCACTCGTCTGCGGATGGTAAGGGGTGGCTACCTTATGCTAAACTCCATGCTTCTTCAAAAGACCCTCGAAGACCTTGTTGATGAAGTGAGATCAACCATCGCTGATTACAACTCGAGGCACCCCGAAACGTGGAAAGATCACAGATTTGAACATCTTCAAAACTACCTTGGCATCATTGGTTGGACTAGCCAGCGCTTCAACCCATTTAGACACGTAGTCCACTGCGACAAGGATGTATTGATTTCCAAAAGAAGATGGGAATGGACCCATGAAATCAATACCCCAAACGTCGAACACCTCAACTTCCAAGATAAAATTCTGAGGCATCTCGTTCCTCTTGCTTATGTTTCCCTGCCTTTGACATGAATCACACTTGGAGACGAAAGCATGAGCATCTCTAAACATAGTTGGCCACCAAAAACCAGCTTGTAGAGCTTTGGACACCGTCTTGAAAGTAGCGAAATGCCCTGCGTAATTAGAACCGTGGCAACGAAAGAGAATACCCGGGACTTCTTTCTCTGAAGCGCATCATCTGAAAACTCCGTCTGAGCACTGCTTGTACAAGTACGGCTCATCCCAGAAGTAGCGTCTGATGTCTCTCAAGAACTTCTTCTTCTTATACCCAACAAAGTTCTCGGGTTCCTTTTCTGCAGCCAAGTAGTTCGCGATCTCACCAAACCAAGGGATCTCAGGGAGCGTGGTGTCACGAGAAGGTGTACAATGGTCCATGTTTCCAAGGCTGATGGCATACACGTGCTCCTCAGGAAGGCAATCGTTCATCGGGACGTTCTCCTCTACCCGTAGGCGAGACAAATGGTCCGCAACACCGTTCTCAATGCCTTTCTTGTCTTTGATCTCTAAGTCAAACTCCTGCAGCAAGAGAATCCATCGTAGCAGCCTAGGTTTGGCATCCTTCTTGGTGAGAAGATACCGCAAAGCAGCATGATCCGTGTGTACAACCACCTTGGACCCAACAAGATATGACCGGAACTTCTCGAAAGCAAATACTATGGCAAGAAGCTCTTTCTCTGTTGTAGCGTACTTGCATTGAGCATCATCAAGAGTCCTACTACCATAGTAGATGACATGAAGCTTCTTCTCTTTCCTTTGCCCCAAAACCGCCCCTACCGCGTGTGGAAGTCGAAACTCGCACAACCAAAACTTGTAAAGAGATTTAGGGATTCGACAAACTTCTATGTAAAGAAACCAAGAACAGAGATCCAAAGATGGAAATTTTATTAAAGCTGTTTTGAAAGCTGTTTGCAAAGTAATAAGTGTTTTGCTAAGTCAATTTTCGGATCCCCTTTTCCAAGAGGTACATTGTCTATTTATACACAAATAGGTCGGCTAGGTTTCTTCCTAAACAAGAAAGGAAAACTTCCTTATTCTTCGGAATTTCCTCTATGGTTTTCATGGGCTTCTTTCTTTGCCTCATCGCCTCGGCCCACCAATGTCTTGTGGCTCATTGCCTCATTCTATCTAAGACGTTGGGCTTGTTGCTTTGTTGGATCATCGATGGGTTAGCTCGTCGCTCATTTCTCCTTGATGCCGAGCTGAGGGTTTTGGTTCGCCAACATGTTGGCTCGTCACCGTTCTGCTGGTTTGCCAACATGTTGGCTCGTCACCAAGTATTTGGCTCGTCTCCTACTCATTCCACTGCCTAGCCAAGATGTTGGCTCGTCACTTCTTCTTCCTGCTGCCTAGCCAAGATGTTGGCTCATCACCATTTCACCCTGCTGCCTAGCCAAGATGTTGGCTCGTCACCATTTCACCCTGCCGAGCCAAGTTTGGCTCGTCTCCTTCTGCTTCATGCTGCCGAGCCAAGTTTGGCTCGTCTCTTGTTTCCCTCTGCTACCGAGCCAAGTTTAGCTCGTCTCTTGTTTTCCTTTGCTGACGAGCCAAGTTTGGCTCGTCACTGCTTCTTCCTGCTGTCTTGCCGCCGAGCCAAGTTTGGCTCGTCCTCTCTCCTCCTTTGCTACGGAGCCAAGTTTGGCTCGTCACTGCTTCACCCTGCTGCCTAGCCAAGATGTTGGCTCGTCACCATTTCACCCTGCCGAGCCAAGTTTGGCTCGTCTCCTTCTGCTTCATGCTGCCGAGCCAAGTTTGGCTCGTCTCCTTCTGCTTCATGCTGCCGAGCCAAGTTTGGCTCGTCTCTTGTGTCCCTCTGCTACCGAGCCAAGTTTAGCTCGTCTCTTGTTTTCCTTTGCTGACGAGCCAAGTTTGGCTCGTCACTGCTTCTTCCTGCTGTCTTGCCGCCGAGCCAAGTTTGGCTCGTCCTCTCTCCTCCTTTGCTACGGAGCCAAGTTTGGCTCGTCACTGCTTCTTCCTGCTGTCTTGCCGCCGAGCCAAGTTTGGCTCGTCCTCTCTCCTCCTTTGCTACGGAGCCAAGTTTGGCTCGTCACTGCTTCTTCCTGCTGTCTTGCCGCCGAGCCAAGTTTGGCTCGTCTTCTAATGTTTTAGCTCGTCGCCTAGGCTTTTTCCCATACTTAGTGTTTTTAGCAGTTGATCTCGATGGGGTGAAAACTGACCCCAACAGTTAGCCCCCAGCTCGGCAGTATTATTAGTAATAGTGCCGAGGTGAAGAGTCAGGATCGAGATCAGCATTCTTTGGATTGCCGAGCCAAATCTGCAGTGAAGTTGCCATCCGGGCATCGATACATGCCGAGCCAAACTGAGTGTTACCGAGGTGTTTTACGTCCGAGCCAACACTGGAATATCTTATTGCCGAGCCAAACCCCTCGACGTGCTGCTGATTCGTCTTCAATTGCGTTCCCAACTACTTTGACCTGTGATATATTCGTTTCCATTTTGCCGAACCGACACCTTTGTCATGCTGCCGAGCCAAGTTTTTATTCATTTGACCGAACTGTTCTGGCTCGTTATCTTGCTGTATTCCTTGGACTGCTATCTTTCCGAGCCGCCTCTTCTGATATGTTTGCCGAACCAACCCACCATGTGACTTGCCTTTGGCTCGGTAACAAAGTTGTCTTGAAGTATCTCTTATCATGATTACAACTTTATTGGGAACCGTAAGCGTTTCGCATGTTCTCGAGGCTGCATGGCGTCACGCGCTGTAATTTCAGACTTCTTTATATTCAGATCTTTATCTCACTCCTCATAACTCACTTCTCTCCACTTTCCGAAAAATCAGGTAGCTCTCTTCTCTCTCCTCTTCTCTCTCTTTTTTGTTTAAGTAGTTGGCTAGGTTTTCATCGATTCTCCTGTTCCGCCGCCGCCACTGTTGAACTTTCCGACCCATCTTCAAACGTGGCTCGGCGTCTCCTTACATTTTCCGATCCATCTTCGAACGCGTCTGGCGAGTATTTGAATTTTCCGATCCATCTTCATCCGGATCGAATTATTCCCCTTGATCTTCCGTTTCCGAGCCAAAATCTCTCCAAATTTTTTCTAAGTATCAGCTTGAGCCAGAAACATCAATGTCTCATATCACCGAGCTGGAAGATTCTATCGGTTCGGCAACTTCTGCTTCGCTGCTGGGTCGCAAGATGGTTTTATCTCCAGAGGTTTCCGAGCCAGTTGAACCTAGTCCATTGGGTCGGTTGCAGATCCTCGTACCATCTTTGATTGACGAGGCTTCTGATGCTGAGGCGGATGCCGAAGCAGCTTTGGTACAAAAGGCTCTCGAAGAGTTTAAAGCCGAGCCGACAGAATATGTTATTGACCAGGCGGAAAAAATGCGTTTGGAGAGATTGTTTGCGAGCCACCAGGCTAGCACGTCGACGAGGCGAAAGCCTAAGAAAAAAGCTCTAAAGAGACGATCCGACCCACCTGGTTCGTCTTTATGCACTGTTGAATCTTTGGAGGCACTGAGGCATCGTTTTAATATCTCAGAGGATGTAGATCTGATTGTTCCAGCCTCAACAGACCGAGCCAAATTTCCTCCACCCGGGTATTTCACTCTCTATGAGAGTTTTTTCTACGGTTGTCTGCTCTGGTTTCCGATCCCTAGCTTGATCGTCCGCTTTCTGTACAAGCATGGGTTAGCGCCGAGCCAAATTACGCCTCGTGGGATGCGTCACTTAGTTGGGATTCTGGTTCGGAGCTATGAGTGTGATGCGACTGTTCGCATCTCCCATCTTCGGCAGTTCCTCGAGTTTCGAAAGATTAAGAACTCCCGAGCCTACTACATCTCCAATAAGAAGCAAAGAAAAATAATCGAAGGCTTCCGAAGCAAGGATGGTGACTGGGGCCATCATTTCTTCTTTGTTCCCATTAATGATGCTACGGTAGAGGCCAACAGCATCCATTACGTCAAGTCGGAGTGGGGAGATATTGGTGGGCGAGCCGTAGACTCTTCAGGAGATTTACTAAGTTTTGCTTTGTAGCGAGCTGATCACCGTTTTCTTGTGTTTTTGCAGTTCGGCAGATTCTACCACGCTTCCCAGAAGACACTCTTTCGCTTCGGAACACACTTGCCGCTAGGAAGTGCCATTGGGAAAGACATTTTTCCTTAAGAAGAGTCGAAAAAGCCCGGGCTATTTTCGCCGGTGCCGAAGTGTCCGACAGCTCGGAGTCTGAATCTTCAGTACCAAGTCCTCCGAAGAGAAATATGGGAAAGAGACTGACGTTTCGCGATAAACAAGCCCTGAAAGAGAAGGAAGAAAAAGAGCTGGCCATCCGAGCCGACGAAGCAACTTTCGCGGCAGATCAAATTGCCGAGCCAGTTGCTCAGACTGTCACCGAGGTGGAACAACAGCTTCTTCCCGAGCCGCCTGCAACTGATGCAGAAAACAGGGAAACAGTTTCTGCCATCGTCCCCGCCACCAGACCTTCTAGCTCGGCGCTTGCCCAGCACAAAGATGTCAAAAAGAAGCGTGCTACTGCCGAGCCTGACAAGGAAAAGGCCAACGAAAAACAAAAAAGAAATAGACAAAAACCCGCCGATCCAATTCCCGCAGAGCCAACTCCAGCGTCATTTTGTCAAGAAGGATCAGCACCGATCTGTAATGACGCTGAAGCTTCAGCGACTCTCTTCTCGCAGGTTCGCTGCTCGGGTGACAGACTACCGCCCGTTGATGTCCTAACCCACGGCGACCTGTATACTGATATGTCGCTCCGAGGCACCAAGGTAAGTTCGTATACAAATCGTGGTTCAGTAACAAATCTTGAGAGCTAACTGTTTGTTCTTATGATCAGTTCGTCGCGTCTATCAACAAGATTGTCGCTGCGTTCGAGCACGACATTAGAAAAGATAAACGCCGAACCAAAGATGCCCAGAAGGATGTATCTTTCCTTCGAAGCAGGGTTGCCGAGCTGGAAGGCAAACACGCGGACGAGATGGCGGCTGCTGCAGCTCGGATCGAAGCTCTCGAGAAGGACAAGGCGTTCCTTAAAGAGGAGTGGAACAAGGCCGGCGATTTGGCTATGAGGATAGATCGCTCCAAGCAGAAGAAAGCTGCTGAAATCGAATCCTTGAAAAGATAGCTCAACGCCGTAAAGGCCTTGCACGAAAATAACATTAAAAGGGCCCAGAAGGTGGCGCGGCGAGAGTTGTCGATGAAATTTCAGGAGCGGCTTGCCAAGGTCGAGAAGAGCGTTGACGAGCTGAAAATGGCGAAGGAGAAAGAGCTCGACTTGGCCCAAGTTGACAGCAATCTTCAGCTGCTTGAGATTTTGCAGAAAGAGGATGCTCCTGCTCTCGACTCCGAGGTGTCGAAGCTGACAGGATGGAGAGCTGACTTGGCCAATGCGGCGGATGAGTTCGAGAAGATTGAGGCCGAGCTGAAGAAAGATCTGACTCTCTCACCAGTTTCCTTAGACTCCGCAGGCACTCTTCTGGGAACCGAGCCAACGGATAATGTGGCGGCAACAGCCGGGGTTGTAGATTTTGCAGGTTCAAACGTCGGTACACCAGGGATTGCTGATCTTGCTGCGGAGAAGCCTTCCGAGCCAGATCCTCTTGGATGATCTTTCTCTCTTCTAACTTAAACTCCTTTCTTTTGCTTTGGTATATTTTTTTTTAAGACAAACGCCTGGACGGCTTTATCCAACTCTTTTATATGGTAATTTTACTAAGTCTTGTAACGTTTGCCATACGTTGGCATGAACTCTCTTATCCCTTGCTGGGAATATCTATTTATGTTCTCGTTCGTCTTTTTGATGTGATATTGCGAACCATCTTTGTTTAGTAAAGGAGACGGTTAGTCCCTATGGTGTCAGTTTTAGGGTTTGCGGTGTTCCGGCTTATATTCCCGTTCTTTTGACAGCGAAGCATGTTTAAAATCTCATACTAACTTTTTAGGTTTAGTATTATGTTTCTGAGATGTTTATGACCAGTGTACCAAGAGGTGTTTACTGGGTTTTTAGAGTTTAGTTTGAGTGTTAAGACTTGCGAGTTTTCGACTTACGGGTCCCTCTCAAAGATAAACTTGTAAGAATATCGTCCAGGATATACCTTTGGATATTAGACTAGGATATACCCAATCGAAATTTGTATAGCGCGCTTTTATACCCGTAAGAGGGTGTTGAGAACCCCTATCCCATATAGAGATAATGGTTAAAATCCATAGAGGATGTGGTTGTTCGTCTATTGTGGCCAGCAACAGACGAGGTGATGAATATCCATGAAGGATGTAAAGATGTAACTTATGTAGAGTAAGTGATATGAGTTGTATTAGAACAAAGTTGAAGTTATTACCTTTAAAGAGTGATAAGAGGTGTGGGAGTATACATGTATACGTACCCACCCCCCCCCTTTTTTTGAGGAAGGGGACAACTGAACTCGTCCGAAGACGAGCTGCCTACGTACCCTTTTCAGGGATCAAGTCGTCCCGTAGTTCATGTGAAGTGATTTAGTGGTAATACCTCTTTAGGTGCATTGCGTTCCAAGATCTTGGTACCGGAATATCAGACATGTTTGAGAGCTCGTATACTCCGGGTCTGACTGTCTTGGTGATTTTGTAGGATCCTTCCCAGTTTGCTCCTAGTTTGCCAGCGTTTGTTTCGGCTGTGTTCTGAAAAACTTTGCGGAGAACCAGATCACCTTCTTTGAACTTGCGACTTCTGACGTTGGTGTTGTAATACTTAGCTGCTGCCTGTTGATAATTTTGAATCCGAACCAGTGCCTGATCCCTTCGTTCGTTAACCAAGTCCAACTCATCGAGTAGCATGAGGTGATTCAGTCCTTCCTGTCCAGAAAGAAGTCTGCGGCGGACTCCAGGGAATTGGACCTCGGCTGGGATGACACATTCGGTACCATGGACAAGGGCAAAGGGTGTTTCTCCAGTGGCACGTCGCGGAGTGGTTCGGTGCGACCATAATACTCCTTCGAGTTCATCTGCCCAGCGTCCCTTCTTTGCATCAAGGCGTTTTTTCAATCCATCCAGGATGGTCTTGTTTACTGCCTCTGCTTGTCCGTTCCCTTGTGGGTAGCGTGGCATAGACTTGCTGAGTCGTATCTTCCATTTTTTGCAGAAGGCTTCAAACCTTGTAGAGATAAATTGCGAGCCGTTGTCCGTAACAATTTCGTAGGGAACCCCATGTCGGCATAAGATATTTTTCCAGACGAAATTTTCGACTTGGGCATCCTTTATGTTGGCGTAAGAATCTGCTTCTACCCATTTTGAGAAGTAATCTGTCAAAACCAGCAAGAACCTCTTTTGTTTGGACCTATGCAGAGGCCCGACGATGTCCATTGACCAGCGCATGAAAGGGTAGGGCGCTGAGATTGATGATAGCAGCTCCGTAGGTTGATGAATCATTGGGGCATGTCGTTGGCATTTTCGCACCTGGCAGAGAACTTTTCACAGTCCTTCACCATCGTTGGCCAATAGTATCCATGACGCTTGATCTTGATCGCCAAGGCTCTTCCACCGGAGTGATTGCCACACGAGCCACTATGGACCTCTTCCATGATGTTTCTTGCTTCGGCACCTTCGACGCAAGCCATCAGTGGTCCTGAGAATCTCCACTTGAAGACGTTTCCATCTAAGAGAACATATCGAGCAGCTTGAGCTCTGAGTTTTCTAGCAGCCCACTTATCTGATGGTGTCTCGCCGTCCATGATGTATACGCGAATTGCTCCCATCCATTCTTTGTCGCATCCGTAGTCCGTTTCTGTTTGTTGTGGGTCTTCCTCCATGTCCGCTACTTCACTTTCGGCCGGAGGCTCCGTTTCAGGTTCTTCCCCTATTTCAATTGCCTTGTCTTCCAATGGTGGCGTCACGTTCTGGTCATCCGGATTGGCGGTGTCGGCGCTGCCCTTTTCTGCAAGGCTTGGCCCAGATATTCCTCCGGCTCGAACAGCTGTTCGAGAGCGAGTGACCGCGTTCACGGTGTCAGATAGGCTGATACTTGGGTTTTTGATGAATTCCACTGGGATTATTCTTTTCAAGTCCGGATCGGAGGTGGATGCGAGTGCTGCTAGCGCGTCTGCCGAAGTGTTCTCCCCGCGTGGTATCCGTGTTAATGTGAACTCTTCAAACTGCGCGGCAAGTCCTTTGACAATTTTTAGATAGGCTTCCATTCGGTCATCTCTAGCTGTGTATTCGCCGCTAACTTGGTTGACCACCAGCTGTGAATCGCAGTAGGCTTGGATGTGCGAAACCTTGAGTCCAAGAGCAAGTCTCATTCCAGCTATCAAAGCTTCATATTCTGCCTCGTTATTAGATGCACGAAAACCCAGGCGGAATGACTGCTCGAGGATTTCGCCTGTTGGAGAGGTTAACCGTATTCCCACTCCGGATCCTTGTTTTGATGATGATCCATCCGCGTGAAGCCTCCATATTGTGCTCAGAGCCGGCTCTTCCATCACTTCCTCTGGGAGTTCTATCAAGAAGTCGGCTAGGACTTGAGATTTGGCGCAGGTTTTGCTTCGATATTCGATGTCGTATTCGCTCAGCTCTATTGCCCACTTTGCCAATCTCCCGGACTGGCTAGGGCTATGCAAGATGGATCGCAGTGGAAAGGTAGTCAAAACTACAATCGAATGTGACTGGAAGTATGGTCTCAGTTTTCGAGCGGACATTACCACAGACAATGCCAGCTTTTCCATCTGTGGATACCGTGTTTCAGCGTCGGTGAGAGTTTGACTAACATAAAAAATTGGTTTCTGCTCGCTGCGCTCTTCTCTGATGAGTACACCACTTACCGCCGTGGCCGAAACGGCCGTGTATAGAAACAGTGGCTCGCCTTCTACCGGTTTCGTAAGTACTGGAGGGCTGGCTAGGTACTCTTTCAGCTGTTGAAACGCCTGCTCGCATTTTTCTGTCCATTCAAACTTCTTGTTCCCTCGTAGCGTATCGTAGAAAGGCACCCCGAAACGTGGAAAGATCACAGATTTGAACATCTTCAAAACTACCTTGGCATCATTGGTTGGACTAGCCAGCGCTTCAACCCATTTAGACACGTAGTCCACTGCGACAAGGATGTATTGATTTCCAAAAGAAGATGGGAATGGACCCATGAAATCAATACCCCAAACGTCGAACACCTCAACTTCCAAGATAAAATTCTGAGGCATCTCGTTCCTCTTGCTTATGTTTCCCTGCCTTTGACATGAATCACACTTGGAGACGAAAGCATGAGCATCTCTAAACATAGTTGGCCACCAAAAACCAGCTTGTAGAGCTTTGGACACCGTCTTGAAAGTAGCAAAATGCCCTGCGTAATTAGAACCGTGGCAATGAAAGAGAATACCCGGGACTTCTTCCTCTGAAGCGCATCGTCTGAAAACTCCGTCTGAGCACTGCTTGTACAAGTACGGCTCATCCCAGAAGTAGCGTCTGATGTCTCTCAAGAACTTCTTCTTCTTATACCCAACAAAGTTCTCGGGTTCCTTTTCTGCAGCCAAGTAGTTCGCGATCTCACCAAACCAAGGGATCTCAGGGAGCGTGGTGTCACGAGAAGGTGTACAATGGTCCATGTTTCCAAGGCTGATGGCATACACGTGCTCCTCAGGAAGGCAATCGTTCATCGGGACGTCCTCCTCTACCCGTAGGCGAGACAAATGGTCCGCAACACCGTTCTCAATGCCTTTCTTGTCTTTGATCTCTAAGTCAAACTCCTGCAGCAAGAGAATCCATCGTAGCAGCCTAGGTTTGGCATCCTTCTTGGTGAGAAGATACCGCAAAGCAGCATGATCCGTGTGTACAACCACCTTGGACCCAACAAGATATGACCGGAACTTCTCGAAAGCAAATACTATGGCAAGAAGCTCTTTCTCTGTTGTAGCGTACTTGCATTGAGCATCATCAAGAGTCCTACTACCATAGTAGATGACATGAAGCTTCTTCTCTTTCCTTTGCCCCAAAACCGCCCCTACCGCGTGTGGAAGTCGAAACTCGCACAACCAAAACTTGTAAAGAGATTTAGGGATTCGACAAACTTCTATGTAAAGAAACCAAGAACAGAGATCCAAATATGGAAATTTTATTAAAGCTGTTTTGAAAGCTGTTTGCAAAGTAATAAGTGTTTTGCTAAGTCAATTTTCGGATCCCCTTTTCCAAGAGGTACATTGTCTATTTATACACAAATAGGTCGGCTAGGTTTCTTCCTAAACAAGAAAGGAAAACTTCCTTATTCTTCGGAATTTCCTCTATGGTTTTCATGGGCTTCTTTCTTTGCCTCATCGCCTCGGCCCACCAATGTCTTGTGGCTCATTGCCTCATTCTATCTAAGACGTTGGGCTTGTTGCTTTGTTGGATCATCGATGGGTTAGCTCGTCGCTCATTTCTCCTTGATGCCGAGCTGAGGGTTTTGGTTCGCCAACATGTTGGCTCGTCACCGTTCTGCTGGTTTGCCAACATGTTGGCTCGTCACCAAGTATTTGGCTCGTCTCCTACTCATTCCACTGCCTAGCCAAGATGTTGGCTCGTCACTTCTTCTTCCTGCTGCCTAGCCAAGATGTTGGCTCGTCACCATTTCACCCTGCTGCCTAGCCAAGATGTTGGCTCGTCACCATTTCACCCTGCCGAGCCAAGTTTGGCTCATCTCCTTCTGCTTCATGCTGCCAAGCCAAGTTTGGCTCGTCTCCTTCTGCTTCATGCTGCCGAGCCAAGTTTGGCTCGTCTCTTGTTTCCCTCTGCTACCGAGCCAAGTTTAGCTCGTCTCTTGTTTTCCTTTGCTGACGAGCCAAGTTTGGCTCGTCACTGCTTCTTCCTGCTGTCTTGCCGCCGAGCCAAGTTTGGCTCGTCCTCTCTCCTCCTTTGCTACGGAGCCAAGTTTGGCTCGTCACTGCTTCACCCTGCTGCCTAGCCAAGATGTTGGCTCGTCACCATTTCACCCTGCCGAGCCAAGTTTGGCTCGTCTCCTTCTGCTTCATGCTGCCGAGCCAAGTTTGGCTTGTCTCCTTCTACTTCATGCTGCCGAGCCAAGTTTGGCTCGTCTCTTGTTTCCCTCTGCTACCGAGCCAAGTTTAGCTCGTCTCTTGTTTTTCTTTGCTGACGAGCCAAGTTTGGCTCGTCACTGCTTCTTCCTGCTGTCTTGCCGCCGAGCCAAGTTTGGCTCGTCCTCTCTCCTCCTTTGCTACGGAGCCAAGTTTGGCTCGTCACTGCTTCTTCCTGCTGTCTTGCCGCCGAGCCAAGTTTGGCTCGTCCTCTCTCCTCCTTTGCTACGGAGCCAAGTTTGGCTCGTCACTGCTTCTTCCTGCTGTCTTGCCGCCGAGCCAAGTTTGGCTCGTCTTCTAATGTTTTAGCTCGTCGCCTAGGCTTTTTCCCATACTTAGTGTTTTTAGCAGTTGATCTCGATGGGGTGAAAACTGACCCCAACACCGCGTAGTCACTAGCATCAGTCATTACCTCGAAAGGTAGCTCCCAATCTGGTGGTTGGACGATTGGTGCGCTAACAAGTGCTCCCTTGATTGTGAGAAAGGCCTCAAGACAAGCAGTATCGAAGTGAAACTTCACATCCTTGCACAAAAGTTGAGTCAAAGGTCTAGCAATCTTGGAAAAATCCTTGATGAACCTCCTATAGAACCCAACATGTCCCAGAAAACTCCTAATCCCTTTGAGAATCAGGTGGTTGCAGACTTGTCATCACCTCGATCTTTGCTTTATCTACCTCGATGCCACTTTCTGAAATTCGGTGTCCCAAAACAATCTCATCTCTGACCATGAAGTGACATTTCTCCCAATTCAACACGAGATGCTTTTCCTCACAGCGTCGTAGAACCCTGCACAAATTAGAAAGACAAACAGAAAAAGAAGATCCATAAACAGAAAAATCATCCATAAAAACTTCCATTATGTCCTCAATCATGTCAGTGAAAATCGACATCATGCATCTTTGGAACGTGGCTGGTGCATTACACAAGCCGAATGGCATTCTGCGATAAGCATAAGTGCCATAAGGACATGTGAATGTGGTCTTCTTCTGATCGTCTAGATGGATAGGAATCTGAAAGAAACCAGAATAACCATCTAGAAAACAGTAGTAAGCGTGGTTAGCCAATCTTTTAAGCATTTGATCAATGAAGGGCAAAGGAAAGTGATCTTTACGAGTAGCAGAGTTCAATTTCCTGTAGTCAATGCACATATAATGGCCTGTAACCGTCCTGGTTGGGATCAACTCGTCCTTATCGTTCTTAACCACGGTCACTCCACCTTTTTTTGGGACAACATGGACCGGGCTCACCCATCTACTATCAGAGATAGCGTATATGATGCCCGCTTCTAGAAGTTTCATTATCTCTTTCTTTACAACATCTTTTAGATTCGGGTTTAACCGTCTCTGATGTTCTATAGAAGTCATTGACTCATCCTCTAGACGGATCCTGTGCATGCAAAGATCGGGCGAAATGCCTGTGATATCATCCAGCGAATAGCCTAAAGCCCTGCGATACTTTCTAAGTTCACATAAAAGTAAAGCAGTTTCCGCATTATTCAAATTTGCATTGATGATCACAGGGTAAGAAGAGTTTGGACCTAGGAACGCGTACCTTAGCCCGGCTGGAAGAGTTTTGAGTTCTACCTTAGGAGCTTTCAGCTCGCTCCATGGGTTAGAAGACGAAGGAAGGGTTGTTGCTGGAGTTGTCTCGACAGCCTCGTCCAAGCTCATGTAGGCAACCGTCTTCCCCAAAATCTGGCTAGAGTTTAACATCTCTGCGTACCCAGCCGCGTCATCACTCAGAAATCCATGCTCGTTTGCAGCCTTTGTCAAAGCAATCTCCAATGGGTCATCAACTAGAATCTCTTCTGCAGCCTCGTTAGAGATTTCTAGTGAGTCATCGACCGAGAACGTCTGCCCACCTATCATGGGCTTTTTCAGCAGGTTGTCCATCTCAAACTTCATGATAATGTCTCCCAGGTGGAGATCTATTCGCCCATTTTGCACGTCTATGATGGCTCCAGCAGTGCATAAGAAGGGTCGTCCCAAGATGAGAGGATCCTTTGGCTCTTCTTCTAGCTCTAGAACCACGAAATCTGCAGGAACAAAAGCATTTCCAATCCTCACATGTAAGTCCTCTAGTATCCCAACCGGCAACTTCACAGAATGATCGGCAAACACCAAGGAGATTTTGGTTGGCTTGAACTTTGTGAATCCAAGTCGCTTAGCCACCGAATATGGCATCAAGTTGACACTTGAACCTAAATCACACAAAGAACAAGCAAACGTCATTGCTCCAATCTGCACGGATAAAACAAACCTCCCTGGATCCCCAAGCTTCTTGGGCATCTTGTTTTGAAGGACGGCGCTGCAGTCTTTTGAAACCTTGATGAAATCATCTTCTCCAGAAACCTTGCTTGTCACCAAGCCTTTCACATATCTCTTCATCGCTGGTATCATCTGGATTGCATCGGCAAGAGGAAGTTTCACTGTTAGATCATCTAGCATCTCCTTGCACTTCGCCTCTTCTAAGTCCTTCCGCGACTTCTTGGGGCGAGTAGGGTATGGAACCTTTGGAGCATAGACACGCGCAGGAAGTGGTTCATTTGCAGTCGTGTCGCTTGTAGGTTCTCTCACCAGATCAGCTTCTGAATAGTCTTTCTCTTCCAAGTCAATGACTTCGTTGGTATTTTTCTCCTTTCGCGCAGCAGACTCTATCACCTTTCCACCTCTGAGTGTAATAGCATCGACAAACTCATTCCTAGGATTCTGCTCTCCCTTTCCTGGAAGGACTCCCTGTGGTCTCTTGATTGCTTCGGCTGTCTGAGCTACCTGAGTATCCAGCTTCTTAACATGAGCAGATAGTGACTCAAACTTGCCATTGAGATCACTGTACATGTTATCCACCTTAACATTGATCTCGTTGGCAGATTTATGTTGGTTGAGCAAGAGTTGCTGCATGAGAACCTTGAGATCATCACCAGAGTTGTTCGCAGAGCTCGTAGAGGCTTGGAATGGGGCTTGTGTAGCGGTTGGAAGTTGTTGAATGGCTGTTTCTGCGTAAATCCCCCCTGAAATCTGTTCTGGCCCGGATTTTGCACGAACTGATTTTCCTGAAATCCCTGAGAGAAGTTCTTCTGGAAACCCAGATTTTGCACGCCAGTCTGTCCTGAAAATCCCTGAAAAGCAGAAACGCCCGCGTTTTGCACGGTGGGTTTTCCCTGAAATTGTTGACCCTGGACGTTGGCTTGCTGTGGGTAGACTTGATCTTGTGGATTTTCGACGTTCGTGCTCCGATACGACAGATTCGAGTGATTTCTGTAATTTTGGTTAAAATCCCTGTTTTGCACGAAACCCTGTCCGTTCACATAGTTCACCTCCTGCAACTCATCAGCCCCTTCTTCAGCAAACTCTTGAGTAAAATCTTGACAAAAAACTGGATCTGCTCCATTCTCACAAAACTGCACGCTTCTCTGATTCTGACTCGCTTTCAAAAGCAGATTCACTTTCTCATTTAACTCGTCGATTTTCTGAGACTCGACGTTGTTGACTCGCTTGGTCCTGTCATACTCTGCACAGCGATTGTTGGAACTTGCAGCCAAGTTCTCAATCAATTGGTAGGCTCCTTCCTTGCTCTGAGTCATGAAGTCCCCATTACTAGCAGCGTTGAGAGCGTTCTTGTAGTCCCACTCTACTCCATCATAAAAGATGCTTAGAATCTGCACATCCGAGTATCCATGGTGAGGGCACTCTCTGCGATACTCCTTAAACATTTCCCAAGCTTCACAAAAAGACTCTCCCGAATGCTGTTGAAAAGCAGTGATCTTGTTCCTCAACGAGGCCGTCTTGGACTTAGTGTAGAAGTGATCCAGGAAAGCAGCTCTGCATTCGCCCCAAGTGGTGATAGACCCAGGAGGCAGAGACTTGAGCCATCTCGATGCCTTGTCTGCCAGAGAGAAAGGGAAAAGTTTGCACATAATGTAGTCGGCGGGTACCCCATTTGACTTTGTAGTGCTGCAAATCTCCTCAAAGTTCTCTATGTGGTCCATAGGATTTTCAGCGGGTAAACCATGGAACACGTGCTGCTTCACAACCCTATCATCTGAGGTTTGATCTCGTAGTCATTCCTAGCGATGGCTGGTGGACAGATAGCAGCCCTGTTCTGGTAGAAAGTGTGGGGAGTGTCCGCATCCCCAATTGCAGGCTGGCGTTGCTGCTGTAGCAACTGTTGCACCTGCTGTTGTAGCCTCTGTAGTTCGGCTGCAGTAGCTAGTGCATTGTTGTCGATTTGATCGTCCATTGTGACTTGATTCGACCTTTGCTTCCTGTTTGCTCTTTCTAACCTTGCAAGTTCCTGGTTATCGAAGTTGAAAAGGTTGTCAGCTCCTTTGCTTCTTCTCTGCATACACCTGAAATGTGCAAGAAAGAAAGTTAGTAAATCTTAGTCTAAACTTCAAACTTAAATCCGAAGGTAACGCAATTGGTCCCCGGCAACGGTGCCAAAAACTTGATACAATGAGTTTTAACCCTAAATATCACTGCAAGTGCACAGCAAACGGAGTAGTAATTAGGGATCGAATCCACGAGAACCAAGTGAAACACTACGAATTCTTTTGAATGAAATTAAGCTAAGATGGTAAAAATGATGTTGATTGCAATGACAAATGTAAATAGCAATTTAAACGATGTGAAATCTATTAAAACAAGCGTTAAGTCTAGGGCATTTCGCAGGAATTCAGAGATCATGAACCAGACAATTGTTCAGGGAATGATAGAACGCGATCTCAACTCAAACAAGAATGTATAATCAATCCACTTTCGTGGTCTCAACTACTTTATCTAGCAACCTAAGAATCTAAACTGTCGTTTGATCTTAAAATTCTAAACAAACATTAACGAACAGGTTTGATATGTTCACAAATTGCCTTAACATCAACTTTCGTTGGTTAAGGACAATTTGCTCACCTATGTTTTATCAAGCAATCTATAGCACTTTTGATGAATAGATTAAACCCTAAATCAGAGATTAAGTAATCAATTTAATCTAAGCAATAATAATGACAATAGGTGAAGACGATAATAGTCCCTATCTATGTCTGATTCAATGATTCATAAACTCTGTTAAAAAACCCTAAACTCAACTAAGGATCTACTCAGACATGGAAAGAATCAAAGCAATCGAAGAAGAAGAAAAACTCATGATAAAATAAAATAGGGTTCAGAAATCTTCTCAACGATTGAAGAGTCAGAAATTCGTCTCCCACGGCTTACAGAATTTCAGAAAACTAAGAATCTCAAAGTATGAAAGAGTATGAAAAAGCTTCGCCTAAACAATGTCTTAGACTCGAATATATATCTAAGTCAAAACGTTGGAGAGAAAAACGGCAAACCCCCTGAAAATAGGAAATTAAAAATTTCCTTTTTCTCGTCGAAAAATAGCTTGGATCGATCGATCTGATATTGGCACGATCGATCTGAGCCTCTCATGTCGATCCAAAAGGTCCGGGTATCTTGGATCGATCGATCTAGACTTGGATCGATCGATCTGAGTCTTTTTCCGCCGCTTTGCTCTAATCCTTACTCCTTATGCCTCTTTTCTCATCCAAACATGTTCTGGCCCTGAAATGACACTAAAACCATAGAAACGACTCGAAAAATCGTTAAAAACATGTTAGAGTGTGTAAAAACGCAATACATCAGACTGTCTACACAGAATCTTTCATCGCTTGTCGCAAGTCTTAATAAAACTTAGCAAAGACCTCTCGGAGAGCATCGGTTTGCTCTCCACACTGTTGTTGAAGATTTTTCTTTGGCGGTGGGATGAATGAATGTTGTTGTCTCTTATACCAACTGATATTGCAACTAGAAGCGTAAAAGACAAAAAACTATGAAACTTGTGATTTTCAGTTTAATTGTCAACGGATCTCAAGAGAATAAGAGTTCACACAAGGATTAGAGAAGAAAATCTCTTAACTTTATTTATCAAAAACCGAGTATTAAAGAACAATTGTCTAGAATATATATAGGACTTTGCTAAGTCGGTAACAAACGATTTCCATAAGTAAATATGAAAGAGCTTAATCAAAAAGAAAAAAGCTAAAAACAGAGAAAAGGAAATATGATCAAAACAGAGACTGATCTTCAAATTTATTTGCTTGTTTGTCGTTAACAAAAACAAAAGGCTGCTACATCAGGGGGTGAGCGAGGTGTCTGTCTTGGTCATTATCTCCTGAGAGATGGTCGTAACGTCTTCCTGAAAAGGGAACCAGCTGCACGTATAACATTATCAAAAAAGTCTTCGGAAAAACGAGAAGGAGTTTCCTCCCAAAGACTTTCTGACACCCAAATCAGGCGACCACTAGAAAATAAGTTTATTCAGGAAGTGAGTGTGTATTTTGTTTGGAGGCGCATCCGAAGATCGGGGTCACCATCTGATGTTTCTTGGAAAATTAAGAATGGAAAAGGGAATCCCTAGGTAATAAGGGTTGGAGCTCTCTTCCTATGGAGCGGGATACTAGGGATATTACCCGGGAGAGTATCCTTTAGTTGGATTCTCTAGAGTCTATCGTCGCTCTTTCTCTTTTCGCATTCTTGCAACCGCCCCGATCATAAAGATCATTCTTCTCTATTTTTAGTGGAATACCCTTTTCGTCAAGTCACGACTGTCCTTTTCGTAGAGTGGCAGACGCATTTTCTGGGCAATGGTAGATCTCTACAACCGACCTAGTTTGTCGGAACCACTTCGAAAATATGTATACTTTATCGTGAAAGAGGGCTGGCCTCTATTCCTCTGCTGGTGGGGCAACTCCTCGTTACGGGATGTAAAATCTCCTCCATCATATGTGATCTTGACACTTTTTAATCCAAAAAGACAAAAAACCTTCGATTAAACAATCTACAACAAAAAAACAATCTACTTTTCATCTCTCTCACATTTATTCTCTCTTTGGTTCGACACACATATCTCAACGAAACATTAATACATTTTTTTTGTTTTCTTAGTTTACTTTTTTCTTTCATTTATTTTTATAATGATTTATATATATGTACATATATTAAATATTAAAAATTTATAAGATATATGTAATATCTCATATACATACATAGCATAATATGTACCCTAACATTAATGTACAACAGATTCAGAAACGTAACACAAACATTCATAAAAAAAAATGTTATTATAACCAATTTTCTCTAGATCTTATACATGTAGTACATAATCATATCATAAGTAGCGAGGACTCAAACGTAAATTACCTACAGTGAAAATAGTTTCGAAGAATTTTGGCTATTTTACTAAGTATACTCTCTAATTTGGTTTACTAGCTACTTAACTCTAAATTTTATTTATGAAAGGCAAAATAAAAGCAAAAGATGAAGTAGCGGTGGTTTTTTCCTTTTGCTGTTGAGCACAACTTGCCGTTTTGTTTACACAAAAACAACAAGACACCCACTCACTTATCTTCTTCGCGAAAATCAGGAGAAGAAACACAAGTCCCCTCGATCAACACTCGATTCTGTAATCTCTTTCTCTAAAATTTGCTCAAAATCTTTGCAAATCCTCGACATCGATTGGTTTTACTTCAATGCATCGTTGCTCTGGTAAGCAATTACAGTCGGTCTTTGGTTTCCATGTTATTTGCAGACAAAATATGAATGTTTTGTTACCATTTATATTCCTCAGTTTTTCCCAATTTTATTTGGACTTTCTCAGCTTTTGTAATCCAAAGTTTTGATTTTTCTTTCTTTCCTTCAGTCATCTTTATGTTATGGTGATCAAGATAAGTCTTTTTTTTTGTTTGGCTTGCATTTAAGAGACTAGATGGTAGTGAACCTGTTCTGTTTTTGTTTGCAATGGGACCTGTAAAAGAGTTTCTTCCTCAGTTTTCAAGCTCTTTTTGTTTTTATTATCATGCCTCTATCAAAGCTGCAACCTTTTTGTGTGTGTGTATATTTCTATGTTTTAAAGGCGAATGTGTTGGTGATTGAATTGGTCAATCAATTATGGTGTTCATGTTAATAAAGCAAATGTAAGAGGTAAACTTCATGGCTAAGACTAAGAGTGTCTCTTGATGCAAGCCATAGACAAGAAGAGGCTGAAGTGTGTTTTTTGGTTTCCTTTTAAAAGTTTTAAATCAATGAAAGGCTTGTCACAGGTATGGTTGCTGAATATCATAAACTAATGTTGTGCTTTCAGACAAAAGATGACTGCCTTGTGATCGTAATATTCTAGGTCTGTGTTCTTAGTTAATTGTCCAGATTCTAGACCCATCATAGGATTAGTCCAGCCTCCACATGATGTCTATACAAAAGTCATAAAGACTTAAACAGTTGACTTCTTGACTTAGAAGGCAAGAGTCCATGCAGAAGGCAAGAGTCCATGCCATTTTGGAGCTGTCGATCACTTTGTGGTTGTTGACTTTGAGCCAATGTATTAACCCTATCAACATGGTAAATGATGTCTACACAAAAGTCATTAAGACTAATGATTTTTGTTTTCTTTTTCTTTTTAAACAGTTGACTTCCTGATTTAGATGGCAAGAGTCAATGCCATGGTGGAGCTGTCGATCTCTATGTGGTTGTGAGTCCTATCAACGCGACTAGGTAAATGAATCCTGCATTTGCTTCGTTCCTTATATTCACTTTCCTGCAAAATATGAGAAGCACGATGCTTTAAACCAAAAAAATAAAATAAAATAAAAAACTCTGAGAAGCATGAGACGGTTTCTTTTACTTGCTTTCAATGCTCTCATGTTACTTGAAGCATGTGAGTTTACTGATGAAACTGATAGGCAAGCGTTGTTCAAGTTCAAGTCTCAAGTTTCTGAAGACAAAAGGGTTGCCTTGTCCTCATGGAATCACTCATTCCCTCTCTGCAACTGGACTGGAGTTACATGTGGTCGAAAACACAAGAGAGTTACTGGTCTGGATCTCGGAGGATTGAAAATGGGCGGGGTGATATCACCATCTATTGGTAATCTTTCGTTTCTCATATCACTTAATCTCTCTGATAACTCTTTTGGCGGTACCATCCCTCAAGAGCTGGGAAACTTGTTTAGACTTAAACACCTTTATATGAGCTTGAATTTTCTCGAGGGAGGGATTCCAGCCGGTCTTTTTAACTGCTCTAGATTGTTGGACCTTGATTTAGTTTCAAATCATCTTGGAGAAGGTGTTCCTTCAAAACTAGGGTCATTGGCGAAGCTTGTTTATTTAGATCTTGGTCTAAACAACCTAACGGGGAAGCTCCCTTCATCTCTAGGAAACTTGACATCACTCATTGTAGTTAGCTTTACCACTAACAAATTAGAAGGGGGAATTCCGGATGATATAGCTAGATTGACTCAAATGAGTTTTCTTTCATTATCAGTGAACAATTTCTCAGGCTTTTTTCCTCCCTCCATCTACAATTTGTCATCACTTGGGTATTTAAACATCTTTGGTAATGGTTTTTCGGGTAGGCTGAGGCCTGATTTTGGTAATTTGCTACCAAACCTTCAAGAGCTATATATGGGAAATAATTCTTTCACAGGAGCCATTCCAACAACACTTGCCAATATCTCTACTCTTCAAATGTTGGCAATTGAGTATAACAGTCTGACAGGAAGTATTCCGCCAAGCTTTGGGAAATTACGAAATTTGCAAGTGTTGTTACTTCATAGTAATTCTCTGGGAAGTCACTTCTTTCGAGATCTTGAATTTCTTGATGCCTTGTCCAATTGCACCCAATTACTTATCTTAAGTGTGGGTCTCAATAGGCTTGGGGGTGACTTGCCTACCTCCATTGCCAATTTGTCCACAAGCCTCACCGAGTTAGAGCTTCAAATGAATCTCATTTCTGGAAACATTCCTCATGACATTGGGAATCTCATAAGCCTACAAAAACTTTTGTTGTTTGCAAATCTGTTGACAGGACCAATCCCAACCTCTCTTGGGAAGCTTTTAGGATTGGGGGAAATTGCTCTCGATTCAAATAGAATGTCTGGAGAGATACCATCTTTTATAGGCAACATCAGTGGGTTAGAGATGCTGTATTTGTCCAACAACAGTTTTGAAGGAATGATTCCTCCGAGTCTCGGTAATTGTAGGAAATTGCTATACTTATCTATTGAATTTAATAAGTTGAATGGGACTATACCTCAGGAAATTATGCAAATACCAACCCTTGTTGAACTAATCATGGATGGTAATTCTTTGACTGGCCCTTTACCAAACGATGTTGGAAGATTACAAAATCTTGTTTTTCTATCACTTGGGAATACTAACTTATCAGGACAACTCCCACAAACATTGGGAAAATGTCTCTCGATGAAAGAAATTTATCTGCAAGGAAATTCTTTTTATGGAGCCATTCCAGATATAGAAGGGTTGGTGGGTGTTAAAAGCGTTGATTTGTCGAACAATAATCTCTCTGGAAGTATACCTGGATATTTTGTAAACTTTTCCGCGTTGGAATATCTCAATCTATCCGTTAACAATTTCGAGGGAAGGGTGCCAATAGAAGGAAAATTTCAGAACTCTACTATAGTTTTGGTATTTGGAAACAAAAATCTATGTGGAGGCATCAAGGAACTGAAACTAAAGGCATGCATTGCGCAAGCACCACCACTGGAGACAAAGCATTCCTCTCTTTTGAAGAAAGTTGCGATTGGGGTTAGCGTAGGCATAGCTTTGCTTTTGTTGTTGGTCATAGCTTTAGTTTCTCTACGTCGGTTCAGAAAAAGAAAGAAGAACCAGCAGACCAATAATCTTTCCACATTGGAGGTTTTCCATGAGAAGATAAGTTATGGAGATCTCCGAAATGCGACAGATGGCTTCTCTTTGAGTAATTTGATTGGGTCAGGTAGTTTTGGTACTGTGTTTAAGGCTTTACTCCCGACGGAGAACAAGGTTGTTGCAGTGAAAGTTTTAAACCTGCAGAGACGTGGAGCAATGAAGAGCTTTATGGCAGAATGTGAGTCTTTGAAGGACATAAGGCATCGTAATCTTGTGAAACTATTGACAGCTTGTTCGAGTATTGATTTCAATGGAAATGCATTCAGAGCTCTCATCTATGAGTTCATGCCGAATGGAAGCCTGGATATGTGGCTGCACCCGGTGGACGTCGAAGAGATTTGTAGGCCCTCAAGAACCTTGACACTTCTTGAAAGACTCAACATTGCCATTGATGTGGCATCTGTTTTGGAGTATCTTCATATTCATTGTCATGACCCTATAGCTCATTGCGATCTTAAGCCAAGCAACGTCCTCCTAGACGATGATCTAACAGCCCATGTTAGCGACTTTGGTCTAGCTCGACTGCTCCTCAAATTTGACAAAGAGTCCTTCCTCAACCAACTAAGCTCGGCCGGTGTCAGAGGAACTATTGGCTATGCTGCACCAGGTAAAACTATTACACATGTAATGTTTAAATGAAGAAAATTAGTGTTTTCATTTTTTTCATTACAATCTTGTTGGTTTTTGTGGATTATGGTGTAGAATATGGAATGGGAGGACAGCCATCAATACATGGTGATGTGTATAGCTTTGGGGTTCTCATTTTGGAAATGTTCACTGGAAAAAGACCAACCAATGAGTTATTTGGGGGAAACTTTACCCTCCACAGCTTCACCAAGTCAGCTTTGGCAGAAAGAGTGTTGGACATTGCAGATGAATCGATTCTTCAAAGCGGTCTCAGAGTCGGTTTCCCTGTTGCTGAGTGCTTGACACTGGTTTTGGATGTGGGACTTAGGTGTTGTGAAGAATCTCCAACGAACCGGTTGGCAACAAGTGAAGCCACAAAAGATTTAATCTCAATCAAAGAGAGGTTCTTTAAAGCCAGAAGAACAACCAGACGCTAAAGTGTTTATGGTTTCGTTTGCAAACTTTGTTACATAATCTGAGGCTTATATAGTATCGTCTTTCATAATCTGTGGGTTTTTTTTCCCACTATTAAACGTGCAGAATATTGTTAATCAATGCTTGTGTTATTTGCAGACAATGTATGAACGTTGTGCTTCATAGTTCTGATTTATAATTGCTAATCCTCAATGTTCCCTTTTAATTCCCAATTTTATTTCGTAATGCATAGTTCTGTATTTTTGTTTTCTTGGGGGCACCAGTGATTTCGAAATAAATATGTTGTTAATGTTAAAGCAACTTGTGACAACAGAGGATGCTTGATTCGGTAATTATTTGAATGTGCAATTTTCTTATGTGTGTGCTTCAACAAATTATTTGGTGCTCTTTTTTTGTGTGAAGATGTTGTTTTGGTCCTTAATTATTTTTATTAACAATGTCACGTTGATAACTGATAAAGAATTAAGGATTATCGTGGGAAAATAAAACAAAAAATCAAAGCAAAAGATGAAATAGCAGTGGTTTTGTCTTTTGCCGTTGAGCACAGCTTGCCGTTTTTATCAGTACAAAAACAACACACAGTTCGTCACTGCAGACACTAGCAGTTAAGGACAGATCCCTAAACCCTCATTTGTCTTCTCTCAATTTTCTCAAAATCTCTTACCTTTTTGACTTGTTGATTTTACTGTTTGGAATGAAAGATCGTTTTGGCTCAGTTCTGTAACTGTTTTTGCTGTCTCATAAATCATAATATATAACTTTGTTTGTTACTGGGTCTTCTTCTACAAGAATGAGTGATAATGAGTTTTTTTTTCCTTTTAAATGACCAAGATAGATTTTAGAGAATTTACGTCAAATAGCAAAGAATTATCCCTTAATTTGCAATCTAACCAAATTAAGGAGAAATTTATAATTGATCATATAGGAGAAATTTACATCAATGTATGAACGTTGTGCACTGTTTGATTTTCAATTACTCAACTTTTCCCATATTTGATCATATAGGATACATTTTATCTCAGATACAATCTCATGAAAAATAGCATTCTCTCTCTTCTTTAAAATTTTCCATGGTTTCATTTTGAGTTTCTATTTATTCTATCTTTTCTTTATTTCTTCTTTCCCTTTTTCAAAAACCATTATTACAAGGTAAAATGATTTAAATTATTTCCGATTCGGATTTGTGAGTAATTGTTCATTTCCAAAGGGGCAATAATACCACCACCCATTCTTGCAAATAACCGGTTTGTGTTTCTTTTATAGTAAAGGCTTCTTTTCGTTCCTTTTTACATTCATAGTTGTGCTCAACACCGCCGTAACAATAGTCACGACAACATAAAAACTGATCTTGAAAAGCTTTGGTTCGAGTTGACTCGGACATAGTGAGTCGACTCATTGAATTAAGTTCCAGTTAAACCGAGTTGGATATTCTTCTCCAAATTTTATAGCAAAAACAACTGCAGCACCTCCAAACAACCAGTTTTGGCACAATTTCTTCCCGAAACTTCGACAAATGAAATCATTCTCGGTGAAAAATAAGGATGAATTCTCCGGTGGATTTGATTGGAGAAGGAGATGCATGTTTTTCTCTGATATATTTAACATGAAAGCTAACAGTTACCCCCATTAAACAAAAAATTAGAGGTGAAATTTGTTTGTTTTGTTTTTTGGCAAGATGATGGTGACATACTTGGGTCAGCCTGATTTTTTTCTAGTGTGTAGTATATATGATATGATCACAATGGAAGTATGGTTGTGTATAAGTATAGTAAATATGTTGTATATTTGAATTCTAAATTAGTTTTCTAAATATATTGTTAGAGCGCTAATATATTTATTAGTCGATAGCAATTTATTTAGCGGTGATATCTAATATTAGATCTTTAATGATTACACATACATTCAAAATAAATAGCCAATCATATTAATATGTAATATTAATAATGACGAGTTCATTAAACACATGTGATTTAACAAGTCTAAGTGCCTAATATCGACAATTTGGCTAATGATGAATAACCACTCACTTCTTTAAGATTGAACAAGTCTGCCAAATTAGCGTTAAACTGATAACATGTGTAATAGCCGTTAAAAAATTATTTATCGGTAATATATAGTGCTACATGTTTAATGATGTTATTTATGTATTTTAATAACTATATGTATGTATTTCATGTTTATGCTATATATGAGAAAAATTTATCTTCGTAGCTTAGGCGAATCTCTTACCTCCATGTGTAGTTAGCTTAAGCATATCTCTTAATGTCATTGCTTAGTTAGGCTTTATGAGCCGGATATGGAGATGTACGGGTATTGCCTAGCAGTGACTCATGTATCTCCACAAGTACCTTCAACCCATGATTACAGTCTGCAACCCGGAACCTGATTGTGGAATCCGAGTCAGGTAAGCCCTCTAGGTGATTTTGCAGGTATTTCCATCATGCACAAAGTCATCATAAAATTAGACAGTCCGCAACCAGGAATCATGCAGCCTGTAGTCAGGCAACCTGTAGCTAGAAATCCCATAGCCAGGCAGCCGAGACCCAGGCAGCTGAGACCCATGCAGCCAGTAACCGGGCAGCCTATAGTCGGAAAACCCGTTAGGATCCGGTAAGATAAGCCCTCTTGTAAGTTAGCCTAAAGCTAGGCAGCTTGCAGCAAGACAGCTCATAACCATAGAGCCTGTAGTCAGGCACCCCGTAGCCAGAAAGCTCTTAGCCAGGCTGTCTGTAGTCGGACAGCCAGTAGCCAGGCAGGTCAGAACTAGGCCGCCAGTAGCTAGATATCCCATAGCCAAACAACCCGTAACCGAACAGCCCATAGCTAGACAACCCATAGCAAGACAACCCGTAATTCAGTCCCAATATTATGATCCGGGCCATGTGGACTTGTCAACATGCATAAGGTAAATAATATTTATCTTATGCATGTGATAGGGACTACTCCTAATACCTAGGAAAGACAAAAAGCATAAGAAAGACATTGGACACTGTGCATCATGGACCATGTACCCTGTTAAGACCATGCATCCCGTTAGGACCCTGCACCTCCGTTAGGACCCTGCACCCCCGTCAGAACTCTGCATCCTGTCAGGACTCTGCACCCCGTCAGGATTAGCCATGCGACCTGTCAGCCATACTAGACCGTGCAGACCAGCCTGTCGCCTAGCTGGCAAGTAAAACAAATAAAGTAGGTGGAGAGCACTCAAGTGCTGATCCAACCCGATAAATATCCTAACCAGGTATACTAATCTGGGTCAGGTGTTCTCTATATAACCCCCCTTTGTCCACTAAGGAGGAAGGCCATCACTTATTCACCTTTGACTTCTCTCTCTAAATACTCTCTTCTCTTTCTAGATTGAAGCTTTATTCTCTCTCTCTCTCTGTCTCTCTCTCTCTAAATACTCACTAAGCACTTAGCATTTTCTTGTCTTTGGGATCTAATCTCACCCGCCTTTCCGACCATTCTGGTCACTATCTCGACAAAATACACTTATTCTTTTACTCTCTAATCCACTACAGTGCCTCCTAAATCGACAAAGACTCTCCAAATCCATCTTTCTTTTGGATCCAGAGTCACTTAACCACATTTTCTCATGTTTCCCATTTATTTTTGCTTTCTGACGTATGAACCATGCGGTCGCCTTATTCTAACATTTTATTGACTTGAGCATCAGAGAGTCCTCTGGGAACACCACCCATCGTGTTCCTCAGGCTTCCATGTGTTTGCTACTTATGTATGAGAGTTTCCCCATAGATTAAGGAGTTGAATAGTGAAAAGTTAACAAAAATCATCAGACGTTTATGTTGTTGTAATTTGGTGTTCAATTAGAAAGATAAATCTTGAAACTGAGTTTGAATATTTTTGGATGTTACTGATGTCATCTCAAATTGAATATTTTTTTTTGGATAAACATACTTACATTAATATTAAAACTCGGTTACAACTCGAAGAAGCCGGGAACTTTATGCCAATGAGTCCGAACTTAAATCATAATTAAAATACAAAGCATGATAAAGATAATAAAATAGGTTACAATCGTAAATAATAACCGAAAACTCCTCGAAAAGGCTAGTTCTTCTGCCATTAAAGGCGAGTGAACGAAACTTTTAGCTCGAGATGCCTTCAAGGCTAGGCGTTTAAAGACGTTCTCCACAAAGGAGAAGGTTGGTGGAATGGTTCTCTCCGAAATGGAGGAATGTGATGAAAGCGATCTCTCCAAAAAGAGGAAAATGGTAGAGGTGATCTCTCCAAAAAGGAGGAAATTTGTGGGGTTGGTCTCTCCATAAAGGAGGATTTCGATAGAATTGATCTCTCCGAATCGGAGGAAAGTGATAAAAGTACCAGTTTCTGGCCTGATACAAAACCAACAGATATTATCTTCGTGGGCCTCGACGAGCCAAGATAAAATAATGGGCCCAATAAGTACACGGTGAAGCATGTGGAAAACACAACTCTTGATGGGCTGAAACTGGTTTCTAAGCCCATTAAGAGAAACCCATGGGCCAAACCCATTTTGTTACCAAAGTAGAGAGGGAAGGGGGATTGACCTGTGACGGCAAGATTTCTAGGGTTCGAGGAAATGCCGGGAAGGTTGGCCGGACCAGACAAGCGATTGGGAAATCGGACGGATGGGAGGAAGAGAAGGGTTTACGGATATGCCTCCGAAAATGTAGGTGATAGAGAGGCTTTCGTGGGCGGAGCAGACGATGAAGTTCTTCAAGGATGTGAAACATCGGAAGGCGGTGGAGGTAAACATGGCGAATCCGACGGTTCTGGTGGCTCCAGGGAATCAAGGGTGTTCAGCGGAGAAGAGAACATCCTACGGTGAGAGAGAAGACTTAACGCATCTATAAGAAAGGTCGACGATGACGGAGGCAACCGACGAAGGGTAAACAGAGAGCATCGAAGAGTCTCACTGGTAGCCATGGAGAATCAGAGTTAACAGAGGTTAGAAGATACCAACCAGAGCAATACGCGACGGAAAGGTTCTCACCGGCAACGAGAACAACTATCGGAGGATAAGATCAGTTCTTCAGGTGATTCTTGGTCAGACTCGAGAAGGATGACGCCACGCCGTTCAGGAGGAGGATTTTCGGTGGGTGAAGCTCATGTTGAATCTCGATGGCGCCTACCTCGAACTCCGGGTCTGAGAGTAGACTGCTCTTAGGGCGAACGCGACTTTCTAGTTAAACAATCTATTTAATTTCTCAAATTGAATATTTAAAGGAGATAAGTTCTTTGTGTCTTTGAGTTCCGAATTAGTCTTCCAATTAAATTCATTGTTAGATCTTAATAATCGATAACAATTTATTTATTTTAATGTTAGATTTTTTAATAATTGCACATACATTCCATACAAATAACAAATATCAGAAAGTAATGTTAATAATGATCAATTCATTAAACACATGCAAACAACTGGTTTAATTAAGTGTGAAAAAGCGAAAGTTGGCAAAATGATGAATAAACACTAACTTTCTTGAGTATGAATTAGTTCGGAAAATTCAATATTAGACGGTTAACATTTGTAATAGCCGGCGATAAATTATTTATCCATAATATCAATTGTTACATGTGTTTATGTATACTAACAAGTACATATTCATGTTTATGCCGGATTTTTGCCGAATCATCACCGGAAAGATGAGAAAGAAAAGTTGACACCATCGCCATCATTATAACCATAATATTCATTGGATCTCTGCTGGATTTTCGTTGGATCTCGTAATTTTTTTGCCTTTCACATGAGGAGAAAGAGAGAGAGAGAAAATAGAGCAAAGAAAACAGAAACAGAAATAGAAACAAGGAGAGAGAGATGGATGATTTAGTGAACTGTATAGATAGAAGAAATGAGAGTAAAAATAGTGTACCACCTCCGTTGGTTGCATTTCTATTGCAGCATCAGTTCCACCTCTGCTAATAGCTTGTTCGCTGCCGTCACTATCACCAATTCTTTTGTTTTTTCTCCGACTGATTTAAAATAATTTTTCTAAGAAAAATAGGTGAAGCAAGAGAGAATAGAGCAAAAAGAAAAAGAGAAAAAATAAGAAGAAGGAGAAAGAGAAAATCTAGTAGATATCTTGTTAAGATTCCGTAATTTTTTCAAGATTAGATAAGTGAGGGGATAAAAATTATAGAGTGCTTACACTACATATACACAACGATAACCATAATTACTTAAATATACGAGAAATTAGGCCAAATGACTATAAAAAAATCAATAATCAGGTGGATGACCATATAAATTCATGGCTAGACTATGCTCTGGTATAATATTATAAGAAAGAGAAAAATATAGTGAAGAATGAAGAATGTTAGTTTCGACTATTCTATTTATAAACGGTAGGTAAACAATATATATTGGTTAGTTGTTGCATTATTCAAATAGCATAACTATATTTTTTATTTTGTGTTCCAATATGATTATTGAGCAAATTGACCCTAAATATTTACAGACATATAATACTCATAATATTCACTAAATTAATATGATTCTATTCCTATACTAGCTGACAAATGCAAGAAGAGAGGAGAAATATCGTATCAACACTAAATCTTATCACAGTACACACATCATTCCAAAATAGATACTTAAACAATTTTGGACAATTACATGGGAATTTACAAAATAAATAAAAAGTTATACAAGGTTAGAGATAAGGGACAAGATCTTTTTCCTTGGCGATGGATTGATATTGGAAACGGCTAAAATTTTCAACGACATGAAGTTCTTGACACTCTTTGGATGCTTTGAACGCATTTGAGATTATCCTGGTCGTTATGGATTTTTTTTTATCGTTAAACTCGATTCAACTGATTTCTCTACATGTTTAGTTCATCCGGGACAAATCTTCTAGAAATGAGTTATCGGGATCCTGGTTTCTGGGTTTAGGGTTTGGTTCGAAAGAGATTGGAGGAGAAGATAAAGATAATATGGAAGAAGCAGCAAATCTGTAATAAAAGTTAGAGTTAAATGTGTGATGGAATCGAGTTAATTGAGTCGATGGCTGAGTCAGAAGAAGAGTCGTTATAGCCAAAATCTGGCAAAAATCGGATGAAGATCCAACGAAGATTAAATAAAGATTCGGCGAAGATGGGGGCAAAAATTCGGTGAATATTAGGGAGATCCAACGAAAATTCTATGAATATTTGACGAAGTCTATGATTTTGATGATGTTGATGGTCCCGACGTTAATCTGTGTTGCTGTCATAACGACATCCGCAAACACAATCACAAACCAACTCCATTGCTACTTGTTCATGTTCTTTACTGCTGACTTCCATCACTGCATTATATATATATATATATATATATATATAATGTATTGTAACATGATAAAATATTTACTGTATTATAAAAATATGTAGAATTACCTCTAATGTTATGCATAACACGGTAACTCAATTATTGTCTGCTAAATTTTATATTTTTATATAGTTATATGTTATTGTAGCATGTTAAAAAATATATTGTACCATATAAACAATTAGAATGAACTCTAACGTATTGTTTAATAAGATAACTCAATTATTATCTGTTAATTTTCATATTTATATATATAACTATATGTTATTGTAATATGTTAAAAAAAATTATTGTACTATATAAATATTTAGATGTATCTCTAATTTTTATAGTTGACGTGCTAAATAAATTATTAAATATTTACTTTGAAATTAACCCAAAAAAATACCATGTTGTTGGTTTTAAATTTATGTGTGATATTTATCTATTTAGCTAAGTACTAATAAATATAACTTGTTATTATATATCATAGTAAAACAATAATAAATTAATTAACCAGGTCCTTCTTTTAGTTCAACTCTCACTAGCACCGCTTTCGCCGTATATGTCTCCACTTGATCGATGTAATCAGCTCCGTAAATAGACGCATACTTCTCACGTGAACTAGCTCGATTCATAAGTAGAAAATTCATGTAGTTGAGATTATATTTGTGGCTGCGATAAATGTAGTGACATTTTACCCACAAATAAGGATATTCTCTTTAGAATTTTGGGTAACCTTGAGGTCCATTCTAACTCTTTAGAAGGGTCCTTTCAATCCCACCATACCAAGATTCAACCTTTGAATCGTACTTTATACTATAAAAATAATAACTCACTTTATTTATTTATTTTTAATATAAAATTATCAATAATATTAATAACTCACTTTATTTCATTTGTATATAGAGATACAAAAGTCTTGGTGAAAAAAATTCCAGTTTTTTTTGGCTAAAAAATTCCAGTTTTGCTTCAGGAATTTTCTGTCTTTTTTATAGTTTTTAAAAATTGTTATCGATGTGAAGCAATGCCTCTTTCAAAAATTCCTCTTTTAACTTTCAGTCATGTGAAGCAAAATGGTATCGAGCGGCATATATATTTTAGCCAAAAAAGGCATTCGGAATAGTTGTTTCTTTTCTGATCGTGTTTATCCTCCAATTTCTTTTTTGATTTTTTTTTAGAATTCCAAAATGTGAAACCATTTTAACCAAATAATTTTCATTCTTCAATTTTGGATTTTTATTTTAATTATAAAAAAATTGATCTGATTTGACTGACATCAACTACATTAAAATTGTAGTTTGTAAATTAAAATGTTTGATAAGAAAAAAAAGTTAATATACTAACTTTCTTGAAAAGTAACCATATATATATTATTCCTCTTAATTCGTTATCAAATCAAAATCATTAATACGGACGTTGACCAATATAATTCCCCGGAGGATCATAGCTACAAATCACCCAAATATACTCATCATTCTTACACCTTACCGAGCCACAACCTAGCCGGACCGAGTCACGCCACACGATCTGAGTGTAGTGTCCACACACACCATCACCACCACACGTGTTAGTGGCATAATCGTAATTTTGATTCTCCGTCATCCAATAATCAGTCGCGACCGGACCGCTCATCGTTCCCCAACCCGCGGCTAGGTTTTCGCCGTATGGTCCCGAGGAATGCTTCATGGCGCAGTCTCTGGCTCGTTCGTGTGCGTAGCTTTGTGCATAGGTCGCTAGAGTTTCGTTCCACACCATTGGACCGACTCCGACTATGGCTCGGGCCTTGTTGTGAACCGCGAGCGTTTCTTGCGGTTTGACATCAGCGTTTGCGTTTATGTTTGGCGGTTGAGCGGGAGTGTGACGATAGGCTTGAGTTAAGATGGAGAATAATGCGAGTACGATGAAACTATACTTAAAACACGACATAATCATCATTTTTTATTTGTTTTGTGTGTATATATAACTTATTGATTTGTGGGGAACAATTGATTTTCTTGGCTAATGTATTTATAGAAGTTGCTTGTGGGCTACGGAGAAAAATTGGAAGGTTTATTTTTCTATTGAATTATAAATTAGTTAAAGTAATCTCTGTAAATTATTTTAACTTTGGAAATTCTTTAAAATGGGATAGTCTAGGATACCATTATAATTTTGCATTTAGTTTTCAAACTTCTAGCTTTGTTACCTTTTAGACTAATAAAAGTCATATATCATTGATCGATATAAGTTATATTAAATTTGAAAATTTGAGAAAAATAAAGCCAAAGTTTTAATTGGATTCCCATAATTTCATAGACATCAAAAAAATAAGCAAGAATTTAAATGTATTCCCAAAAGATTTTAGGCTTTGCCTTAATTTGATTTTTGATTTTTTTAAGTCAAAGATTTGTATTGTTTTCCGTATGAAATCATAAACCTATATTTTTTTAAAAAATTGTACTAAATTTAGAATATCATTTTATAGTTGTGTTGTAAATTTTTGAGAATTTACATAAATTTTCAGCCTCTATGATCCCAAAGACTCAAACTAGATTAACATATAGTTTTATTATCGTGATACTATTCTTAAAATTTTAGCAAAATTCACAATTTCAACACTATTTTCAGATTCTTATATTTATTGTATATTAAATCTATATATCTTGTATTAAAAAGAATTAATAGAAAATTTAAAATTAAAAGAATATAATGTGAAATAAGGATTAGATCATATTCTCATTTTTTTCTACAAATAATTTACCATATATAAGAAATAATATCATCTGCTATTTTTTTTTTTTTTAAATCTTTATCATAAAGTATATATATTAAAAGATGTTAGCCAAAAACAAAAAGAAAATATGAAAAGAAGATCAGATGCCACCGGTGCAGGATCTTTGAGTACCGGAGTTTGACTGCACCTCTCTACAAAGAGTTGAGAAAAATAGGCCAGATGTCTAGTTGACAAAAAAATAAATTAATTATGTATTACCCACAAATTTACGTCCAAATATTAATCTGGTTAAAATATAATAGCCTGATTATTAGGACATGTAAATATATGAACTTGGGTGTAAAAGTATTTTATGTACATAATTAAGTAAGAGTTTATTATCTTTTGTGTATAAATATTTTAGAGCCGTTACTCTTGTAATTATTTAGAAATAATACATATTTATTCTGGATCTTTCATGGTATCAGAGTTATGGTGAACAATTCCGATGTTGAAAGGGTGGAGAGCAAGAAGGAAGAGACGTTAGTGAAGAACGTCATGTCTCCTTATGCTCTGTCCGCGAAAGATGATCTAGAGAACACAGTCACTCATGTAGTTTTCAATAGAAAAAACTATGACGAGTGAGCTAGGAATATGCGCACAAGATTACGTGCAAAGAAGAAGCTAGGATTCGTCTATGGATCGGTAAAGGCGCTAGAAAGAGGTTCCAACGATAAAGACGATTGGTTGACGGCTAACGCAATGGTCACATCATGGATCTTTAACACAATCGAGCCCTGTCTGCGTTCGAGTATAACGCACAGGAAGATTTCTAAGGATCTATGGGACAGCATAGAAGTACGTTTTAGTGCAAAGAGTGAAGTAAAGGTTCAACAGTTGAAAGAAGAACTGATTTAGGTGTAAATATATGGATTTAGGTGTAAAAATATTTTATGTACATAATTGAGTTAGGATTTATTATCTTTGGTGTATAAATATTTTAGAGTCGTCACTCTTATAATTATTCAAAAATAATACAGATTTATTCTCGATCTTTTACTGATAAGCAGTTATAGACACATGTGACATGTATGAAGGAGTCCAAAAACAACTTTAGGATTTAAGTATTTAACATATAATATATCAAAAGAAATTCTAAAATTTGAAGGCAATCATACGATTTGTTGTAAATGTTTACCCGTAGCCATTCCTTCAAATTCTTTAAATTCAAACCACAAAAGTCAGAATCAAGGACGTGAAACACGATCGTTAATCACACCGAAAGTCGAGTTTGATTGATTGTAAGAAGATAATCACAATTATAAAATTATATATGTTTCAATAAGTCTTGTAAGTTACGTATAATCTCTCTAGTCCTCGTGATATTATAATTCACGTGAATGTTACCCGTGATTTGTTCTTAGCTTCATTTTCGGAGAGTAATTGTTGACTTCTTTTTTGACCTTTTTAGTATTGGATGATAAAAAGTTGGGTGATTTCTTAGTTTAATGTGTCCCTTGCTTTTTGCACAAAGCAAAAAAAATGTGTCCCTTGCTTAAATAAAAACATATGTATGTATTTTGTGTTAAATTTGTGAGTCTTACTGCTCATATAGCTATTTGATGATCGATTTATTTATTCTTTTCTTAAAAAAATCAAATTACAATTTACTGATCAAAGAAATTAGTGAAGATTTAGTGTTACATTTAAATCATCAATTGTTTGAGTTTCATCGGTGTTTATCTTTAAAATAATGTTTTTCTCTTTCTTGATTTGTTTTTTTCATTTTTTGTGGGAAGTTCTTACAATGTTTTTCTCTTTTATATTTCTCACAAGTTCTGCATTCTCATTTAAGTGTTGGAATATCAAGTGAAATAATGAAGATTAGTTGCATTACATGGAAGTTGTCAAATATTTGAGTTGCATGGATGTTATCAGGAGGTGGACATGAGAGTTATCAAGAGCTATAAATATAACTTCCCATTATCGCTAGTTAACTAAATGAATTCGATATCATCGTGCCATATTATGGTCGCAAATCGATCTTTAAACTAATTAAAACGATTTTTTTTTAAATAGTTCATTGAAATTGCGGATAATTTATAAAATATGAAAAACACCTACTAATAATATCTGTTAAGCCGTAAATCATCCCTTCACCAACTATGAAGAAAAGTATTTGTAGAATAATTTTTGCTGCACAATTCCACATATTCATTCTTTATTTTGTGGTATAAACTATGCAGTTCCTGTAACCAGGCCATTGAACAATGGTGAAAAATCTTCAAAATTCTTAATTTTTCTTGAGTTTGAATTCTTTAAACTTAGAAATCCTCAAATTTTAAACTTAGAAATCCTCAAAAAAAAAACAAAATTTAAATCTAAAATTGATCCAAAATATAGTAAATACACAATTTATTCCATGAGTTATATCTCAGTTGATAATACGTGATATTAAAATTAGGCATTTCTAGGAAAACGAGATCTCCGCAAGGTTGTACAAGTGCTCGACCAATGTCTACGCACTCTTGATGCTTTAATCCTCATTTTCCTAAATCTCATGTGAGGAGTTTTAGGTTTGAATAAAGGTTAACTATAAAGTAAAGAAAGAGTTTAAACAATGTCAAAAAAAGAAAAAAAAACAGAAAATATTACAATCCTTTAATTTAAATTAGAACAAATAATACTATCGACATGGTCACATGAGATTGAGACCAAATGAAGAAGTTTTCTACGACATCTAAACTCATCATCGTTTGTGACTCCTTCAAAGCTTAAATTTTCTCATTATCATTTTCTCTATATTGAAATAGAAAACATGGATATCATCAGCAAACGATTTCTTCGCAAAAACGAATTCCCCAGCATCAGTGATTCCTGAAAATGTTAGGTGTAGATTCCAAAAATAATGGCAGTGATTACATACCATGAAGTGACCGCGATGAGAACGGCATATGAAGCCGCGGACAGAACTAAAACTATGGAGTACGTAGTCACCAGGTAGAGAGATTTTTGATATTGTCATCTCGTGTTTGGCCACAACTGATGATGTATCATTTGATTCTAGAGAAAGATGAGGTGATGAGAAGAAGAGCAATTTTTCGTCTCTGTGATGATGGCATTTGTAGGTAAAAAGGAGACGAGGTCGAGACAGAGACATTGACATGAAAGTGTTTAGGAATGTCTGGCTACGGATAATGGAACACCAAAAATCTCTTAAGCCAATAAAGAATTAAAGACATGTATATATCAATTAAATAATTATTTATTAAAACATTAACTAATAAAATTAGGTTATGTATGTGAATGGCGAAAAATAATTATTAAAATTTAAAAAGGTTATATATGTGAAGGGTTAAAAATAAGTAGGTTATGTAATGGTTATTTTTCCAAGATTATTTGATATAAATTGGTTAAAAATAAAAAATAATCATTTGATTCCTCAATTAAAAATTAAAGTAACTTAATCAATAAAATAGCATTTTCAATTAATAAATATATATATATACTTAATCCTTTTAATATTGGATACATAATCCTTTTAATATTGGATACAAAATAATACCAAAATTATAATTTCTATGTATATATAAATAAATGTATGTGTGTAAATCTTTGTGCCCTCCAAACGGTTGAATTTATTTTAAAGGGAACATCGTTTGCTAAAAAATGGTCGGCGAGTGCAAGAAGGGATATTTGTCCACTAGGGACAAACCTATGCTTTGCTCTTTGTCTATGTCTAACAAATACTCGATCAATGTCTACGAACCATTGATGCTTAAATCTTCATTTTCCTAAATTCCATGCGAGGATTTTGTAGGTTTGAATAAAGGTTAAACATAAATTAAAGAAAGAGATTAAACAACGACAAAACAAAACTAAAAAGAAACAGAAAATATTACACAATCCTTTAATTTAACTTAGAACACATAATACTATCGACATGGTTACATGAGATTGAGACAGAACAAGTATATTTTCTACGACACCTAAACTCATCATGGTTTGTGACTCCTCCAAGCTTAACTCTTCTCATTTTCTTTTTCTTTATATCGAAATAGAAAACATCGAAATCATCAGAAAACGAATTTGGCGCAAAAACGAGTTCTCCAGCATCAGTGATTCCTGAAAATGTTAGTTGTAGATTCCAAAAATAATGAGAAAAAACAAAAGTCTCTGTTTTCGACCAAATTTGCTTCTTCGCATCCTCGAGAACCCACAAACTAAAACTAGTATTACCTAGGAAACTAAGGCCTGCTAGTTTCCCTTTGTAGTTTGCTAGGCAATTTAACATTTCTTCTGGTGTTTTAATTTGACCTAGACGCTCAGTAACAAAATCAAAACTGACCACTATTATAGAGCTAATCCATGGCTTTATCCTAGCTTCATAATACACAACTCCATTAATGTATACACCATGAGAACTAGGAATATAATTAGAGATACCGCTTTCGATGCGCCTCCACGGAAAATAAGAAGATTGTTGATATCCCAATGTATATACACTATGCTCACAAACTAAATTGCTCCATGGTTTTGTGATCATACGCAGTACTTTGTACTGATCATTGCTTGGATCATATCCCAAATGCATATAACACTTCATTTTATCAGGATCAAACCCGTGATCTTCAGGCAAGTTTACGACTTGTCTTGTAGTTGGATTACATACCATGAATTGACCGCGAAGAGAACAACATATGAAGCCACGAAAAGAAGTATTATTATGGATTGTGTAATCACCAACTGGAAATGTTTTTGATACCGTCATCTCGTGTTTGGCCACTATTGATGATGAATCATTTGATTCTTGAGAAAGATGAGGTGATGAGAAGAAGAGCAATTGATTTTCGTCCTTGTGATTGAGTTTGAAGGTGAGAAGGAGACGAGGTCGAGACATAGACATTGACATGAAAGTGTTTATGAATGTTTTGCTACGGATTATGGAACACCATGTCTTAGATACACATATGAATTTGAGAATGGCTTTTGCAGGTAGTCTTAAGAGTATCTCGATCGTTAGATCGAGAGGGATCAACTCTAAGCTATTTGTAAAGGTTGTGATCACTCCTTCGTTATTGTTGTCTTCTCTTTCCTTTGCTTTCATGGTGACAATACAAATACAAACCCAAATATACAACTTTAATTTGAAGGTAAAGAAACAACCTCGATAGGTTTACAAATTGCTTGATGTTATTGATCGAATTATTTCACATAGATCATGAACACCTTTTATAAGACAAACACAATAAGTACATATATAATTATGACATTTGCTTTTTAAAATAGATTTGTCTTTTAATTTTACATGTTTTCCTTTTAAATTATTACAAAAAGTATAATTATGATAACAAATCCTTATTTTCTATAAATTTATATATTCCTCTTAACCTTTCACTTGTGTTACTTTATTTTTTTCTTGTTTGAAAAATATTAACATTTTTTCCGTTGCTGCAACTATTATTGTTGTTTATTATTTTCTCCATTTTGTATTTATATCACGTATTATAATCATCTTATACTTAAAAACCACAAGTAATAGAGAAAAATCTTGCATAAATATTTTCCCTATTATCAGCCAATAAAGAATTAGAGATATATATATATATATATATATATATTAAAATTTATTTATTAATTTAAAATTAGTTTTGTGTCATATAATTAAATATTTAATCAATATGTATTTATCAAATAATATTGGAAAAACTATTTATAGAAATAATATATTTACTCAAACAAATATTTCCTTTAATTAAATAGCTACATAAAACACAATTAATGCAATTAATTAGTTTAACATATACACATGATTGTATGTATAAAAATGATCAATTTTGCTAAATTTAAAAGTTCAAGATTATAAAACAGAAATTACGGTACATATATAACTTTTGAGTTTTGAGGAATACCACAATTTTGCTTAAAAGTTATCATAGTTTTTTTTATTAGAAAAGCGCTTACGAAGGTTTAGCTACAAATTTAGTCTTCAATTAAATATGGATATCTTGAGATCCAATCATTGAATTTGCTTCAAACCATTAGGAGACTAAATTAAGGTAACACTATCATCTATCTTGTGTCTAAAATCGAGCATGATCCAACGGTGGGAAGTTTTCTGGATGATGTGACACGTGTGATGTTTGAAAACTGTTTAATCTCCAAATTGTCCGTTTTACATCATTTTTTGTCCATTTTGCCTAAATTTCCTATAAAGACTCTAAAACTACAAAAACAATGAAATTAAATGCCAATAATATGCCAAAACCAATAGGAATAGTCGATACAAAATTTATAAAAACCATACGTAAAAGCGGTAAAATATGATGTACATCAACGACATTTTCTTATTTGCTTACTTAGCTTTCTTCTTAGTTTAAGATTACTATTATACATTTTTATTTTTTTGGAGTCCATCCTAACGTATTATAATTGTCCGTTGTGCGGTTACAATTAGATTATTATTTTCTTGGGTTAAATCTGACACACACGAGTACCCGAAGAGAGAAGTACGTTTTAAAAATAACAGATGCTTGCAAGTTATCCTATACGATTAATTACCTAAATCTAAATTCATATAATTACACTTTAGTCAATATCCATACTTTTAAAACATTTAATTATTTACATAATCATATTTTCAAAATATTTAACACAAAATTATAATATTTAAAATTCGTTTGGTGCTCATCGCGCTCGGGGAAAACCTAGCACATAATCAATTACTTGGAGATATCTCGAGAATTGATCGGGGATTTTTTTGTAATTTTGCATATATATTATTTATGTGGAGTAATGTGGAGTAAACAAAAAACACATGGTGTGGTGGAATTGAGTTTATAGCAAAAGTGTTTTTTTGCCCAAACAACAACGCTTCAATCTTTATGCAACTTCATCACTACACTTCGTTTAGAAAGCAAAGCTTAAAGTGTGGTTTATACGCTAGAAAAACATTCTTCATCTCACCGCTTTTGGAGGAACAAAGCTTCATCTGACCGCTTCACCTAGCCGGATTTAGCTTCGGACCTCCAACAAACCTGGTTTTGTAGACACACTCGATTGGCGCGCGATCTCCATTCTCACCAATTTGAAACAGTTTGATGTTCTAATTGTTAAACCGAGTCTTTTCCATATCATCAGTCTGTTTTTTGTTTGTTTTGTAAGGCCTAATTAAATAAGGAACAATGCTATCCACTATTATCTAATGAAAACCGTTACCAAAAAAAGAAAAGAAATAATGATGTCTATATCATTCAGCTAGAAATAAGTGACACAATCACCCAACAAAATGATATAAAACCAACAATTAACTAAAAAGATTCAACACAATCAAGTCTTTCTCATATGTCATTCATCAAACGGTGGCAGCTAGGGCATACTCAAATTTATATGAAATGGGGACTGTAAACACCGCGTCACACCACTCGACCTTCCCCCAAATCTCTTCATCATTATTGTGCCTTTCAAGCGCAATCTCCGAGCACCAAATCCTCTTGTTCTGATATGCACTTGAAGTCAAATACTTGTCCCATAAAACCGCCATCTTTCCACCATAATCAGCCAATTTAACACTGGCATATCGAGCAAACTTAGGTAGTCCTACCAAACCCTTCAATTTTTTCCACAATCTTACCTTAGTGTCATACCATTTGAAGTCTCGTAAATAATAAGAGTACAAAACATTATTTATCACGCAACGAGAAGAATAAAGCCAATTCTCTTCCATCTCCGATCCCACCATATCCCATCTACCTTCCTTGGGATCGAAAACCTCGACCGAATTAGAGGAGTCGCACTCCTTGCTTCCTCCTTTTACATATATCTTTCCATCAAGGACACTAACTGATGCGTAATTCCGCTTAACCCGCATGCTTGGAGCCTCGTGCCACGTGTGAGACCGGCAGTCGAGGATTGAGACGCTAGACGAGATCGATTCGTACATGGATCCGCCAATGGTGTAGATATTACAACCAATTGCGACAACACCCGACCAGTGTGCATTAGGAGATTGTGGACTCGGGATTTCAGCAAAAACATACCCATTTGACTTTTTCTTCCTCTTCTTCCCAGTGTCATTGGTTAGGGTTTTATTAGGTCTCCGGCAGAGAGTGAACCAGCGAGGTTTAGGGTCAGTAGGGAATCGTAAGCACACATAGAGACAACTCTCGGTACGACCTAAGACTGATCGGGTCTGGTAAAGCTCCGGTGAAGCAAGGAGAGATCGAAAGCTCTTGGAGACTAAGGAGAGAGTTGGGTAGTACAATCTAGAGACGCGTGCAAAGCAACTCAATAGCAAATCATCAGGTAGTGACGAAATCTTTGGGATTACCGGCGATGACTTCTTCCTCTTCTTGATCAATGGCTCTTCGCCGGAAGACGACATAACGCAGAACGATTTGACGGTACGAATTCGCCGTTGATCAAATCTACTCCGTCTTGGAAGGGGAAGGTTGATGATGGGGATATTTAGGGTTTAAGAGTTCTCACGTGAGATTTATCCAATGGGTCTCATGCTATTAAAAATTAACACAATTTTCTATTTATTTTTGTGAAAAGTGATAAGTATCAGAATGATTATCTGAAATACTCTTCCTGGCTCAAAGAATCTCCGAAATTATCAACACGTTTTAAAAAAAAAAAATTACTTTTACACTAAATCGCTTCACTAGATTAACTTAGAAATTAGAGATGTCAATGTAGGCCGCAACCCGTGGGCCATGCCCAAATAGAACCGCAACGGGGCTGATCTTGACACATTTTTTAAGTGTTTATGAATTTGTGGATCTATCCCATTAGACATCTCTATATAACGAGTGGAGCGATTTAGTATGTTTCATGTATGTTTCTAAACTTAATCTTCAGGATCAAAGGGTATGTTGTCAAAATCCTCTCTGTCCTCAGCTAAAAGTCAGGGCAATACCTGTCAGACAAAATCTCAACTTGTTCGGCAAATATATTGGTTCCGGCTGAACCGGTATGAAACACCATCGGATTAGGTTACGAACCCTATCGTCCTGATCAGGCAATTCGACGTTTGCTCAAATCCGAAGCCTAATTCGGTTTGAGTGATTTTTGGGTGAAAATCAGACTTTATATGAAACAAATTAAAAAAAATCATTAAAATTGAAACAGAATATGAAATCTGGCCAAAAAAATATAGAATTTGGCATATTACTAAAAACAAATATGAGTACGGAAGGAAAAATGAAGTCTCTAAATTAATTTCTATATTGCGAATAAGTAGTTATGCACAACATACAGATCAACTCATGATACAACTCTCATATGTCATGTGGTAAGCTCTTGTGGCTGTGATACAGTTTGGTACCAAAGCTACAAAATCCTTGTAAGATTATAAACCAAAGTAGGAAGCTTTGCACAAATCCATACATTTGCTTCTTTCTTCATGGTTCTTGAGCAGCAACTGTTTCATGGGCTCTCATCGATCTCATCCGGAACATGCAATTTTTCCATTGCAGCCTGTTTCAGACAATTATAAGTAGTATTATTTCACTAGATTCTGAAAATAAAATCAAAAACCCCATCATAGTATGATTCTTTTGTTGTGTTTCTAAAAGACTCAAACCTTTATTGCAGCAACATCAGTTGCAGGAGGTTTCATATCCAAAGCTAGACCGAAATGAAGCATGGCTTTATCGTGCATGTTTCGCCGCTTATAGATCCTGCCCATTAACGCGTATACGCTGCTCTCTGAAGGCGCATACTCTTTGAGCTCTTCTAAAACTTCTAGAGCTTCATCTAATCTTTCTAAGCAGACAAGTATGTTAGCTTTCTGGTACATTGGAAGTGGGTTTTTTCTGTCTGCTAATATAGCTTGCTCCATTATCTCTATCGCTTCCTCGCTTCTCTGTTAACACAGAACAAAAAGAAGCATTTAGTCCATCCTTCAAAAGATTGGTTTGCTTGTACGCTTAAAAAATTCAATCAAATGAGAGTGTAATAATATAACCTTTAAGGCATGTAAAGCTGTCCCTAAATAAGACATTATAACAGAGGAACTCGGGTTTATTAGGAAAGCCATTCTGAAGTGATGCTCCGAGAACTCTAACTTCTCTTGGCGAAGATATATCATTCCAAGCCCATACCATGCGTTATAGTGTCTTGTATCTACACGAAGTGCGTTTTGGTAACTTTTCATTCCGTTCTCAAAGTCTTCTAGAGTTGTGTATCTACAGAGGCAGTAAAGATAGAGAGTGTCGCTTAGACCAACAACACAGAGCATTTCAACCAGATTATTGTAAACATGTAAAGAAGCTTTCTTACTCGTGGCCACATAAGGTATGTGCATATGCAAATCTTGGATTCAGTTGAACAGCTCGTAGGAAATTCTTCAGTGCGGTCTCATGGTCTTTTTGCAAGCTATAACAATTTCCCATAGCACACCTACATAATTGCTTATTTCGCTTATTTCTGTTATTTACCAACAATAAATGAAATCATTAATCAGAAAGAGACATTCGACAAAAGATACCAAGATTGAGGAGCTAGGCGATCAGTTGATATTAGTTCCTGAGCCAGGTAACTCAGCTTCATATCTTCCTTCAAATGCTGTAAGAATATTTACAATACATGAGATTTCTTTGCGGAAATTTAACAACCTTCCCTGAGCCTAAATGCAAAATGTCAAAGTTCATCAGACTTAGAGGAGGTTCTATGTTTAGAAACCAGGAAAAAAAACACACTTACATAGAGGACTGTTGAGTATATATCCATTCCTTCTAAGCTATAAGGAGAAGCCTGGCGGGCAAGCCGGAATGCTTTTTCAGCTTCTAAATAGTCTATCAATTCGAAGTATGCTTTCCCGACCTGCATTTAATAGCGTCATGGTATGTATAAAAACCATCAAAGTGCCTTCAACAATGAATATCAAAGGCCACCAGACTAACAATTCATGCAGGGGTTCTCTTTCGAATCTTTCGTTAAAGTTAGATTCAAACATGACAGCCTAAAAGAGAAAAGAGTCACTTATTACCTGGGAAAGAACCCATCCTGTATTATAATGCTTATGTGGAAGTTTCATATACGTATCCAGTGCCTCCTGAACCACCCAGAATCACAAGGGAGACAATAAAGTAAGCCTGTATAAGTTCACCTGACCTTTGTATCATTTAATAGAGTAACAATATGCTTACCTGACACCGGTACATGTACGAAAGTCTACACCCTTCCCCGAGTGTCCTTAGAAGGCTTAAAATTTCCGAAACACCAATTGTGATTCTTTGTACACTCAGTGCCGTGCCACCAACCGACATTGTTTCTTCATCTTGATCACAGGATTTAGCGTCAGTGGAAGACATAGAACCAGTCGTTGAGGCAGTATTAGGCCTTGAATCATCAAAATGTTCCCCACGAACCCCTAAACCAATCAGGATGACAATGCGTTGAGTATTACATACACACTGACAATAAAAGAGGAGGCATGATTACAAAATGACAGCATGGAATTTCACAACCTTCATCAATGTTTTCATTTGCCCAAGAATGTCCCTTCCGAAGTGTTACAGAACGAAGTGCCAAAGAACTCAATTTAGAACCTCCCAAATACTTGGAAGTGTTGTTTCCATTTCCGCTTACTGTTGCTACACTTGCATTAGTGTTTGCCCCTGAATCAGCAGACAGTCTCGAACTCCGTCGTGGACCAGAATCAGAAAACAGCCTGCCAGAAATCTGCAGACAAAATAAACATGCACTCACAGTAAGACAAAATTGAACCCAAGTAAGAATCATAATATTACAGAGAAAAGTAAAGACCAGTAGATTCAGAATTGTGTCTTTATGACAACAAGTAGACCAGTACAGAAATGTGAATACTACCTTACGTAGCTTTCCTTCATCTACAAATTTTCTTCTGGGTGCTTGAATAGTAGAGTTTACTGTGGACTTTGGGGAACTGTCAGTAATAAGGGAGTTTTGGTTTGGAACAGCCGGCTGAAAATTGCGGAAAAGTGGGGGTGGAGCCATACCGGATAGCTACAATTTGACAAATATAAAAATCATTTAAAATCTCATTCACAGGCACATATACAATATACCATGACCAAAACAATGCTTCTGAAGTGGATACATAAGATTATTTAGATAACTAAAAAGGTAGTGTGCCTAACCAAAGACATTAAAAACAGACTCGACACTCGAGTCAATAAAAGATTAGCCAAACCATCATTGGCCCTGAAGATATAAAATAAGCGATGCAAGCACTGTAAAATCGATACCCGTGATGCATTAATCTCCCAGGTACTGAAGAAAGTGTGAACAACAGATGACATAGTTATTCATATTAAAAGAAGTGTGACATCACCTGTGCAGCCACTGGCGAAGGAGTATTATAGAATGTCATGTTTGAAACACCTCCGTTTAGACCATGAGAATGGAAATTTCCAGAGATATCTTTAAGACCATGGCCTTGTGTGTGTTTGGACTGCCTTGGACTATAGTCTTCAGAACTCGTGTTTTTAGTAGAAGTCAAACTACGTTCCTCATTGTACGTGTTTAAACCAAGGGAAGTTGACAGTTGTTGCATGTACTGCTTTTGGATGGAGAGAGCAGCTGTTTCACCAAAAACTGCAGTTGCTTCCTCAGCAGCGCCTGAAAAGTAGGACAGAAAGAAAAATGTAAGAGAACCATAACGAACAGACAAAGTATGCAGAAAAAGGTATTCTGTTCACCTAGGATACATAATTCCTCATAAGCGGCCCAAAGTAGAGGATCTATTGTCAAAGAGTGCTTAAATTGCTGAGCGGCATTCTTCCTTCTATCAGTATACCTGAAAGGGCATTATCATAAATGAGAAATCATCTCGTCGAAGACATTCAGAATCAAGACAAAAATACATAGAATGAACAAGAAACGAACTTGTAAATAAGTCCAAGAAGGTAATGACCTGCTGCGCCATTTGGGATCTGCAGAATAACCAAAAGCTAAGTTATTATCCTCTTAAGTGAGCTAAATCAATACGAAAGATCCAGATATTGACACACTGAGTTTGTAAGAAGACATTCAGTGAGCGAATAAAGGCAATCTACCAGAGATCATTGAATACCTCCGCACCAGGTTCATTAACAGGGCAGAGTGCAGATTCAGCTTCATTGAGAAGGTCCATCTGGAAGCATGATAACGCGAACAAGTACCGGGACTGAGCCATTTGTGTCCCTTTACAACATATCGAAACAAACACAATGAGCAAAACAACCTAACAAAAGAAGCCGCAAGATTCTGACTTTAGACAAATTTGGTAAAAGGCTAACAAGTAACAAGTTAAGAAACCATGCCACACACCCTTTAACAGATGATATGCACTGTAAGCTTGATTGTTCTGCAGGTAGCTGGTGGCTAATAGCTGCAAATTAACCTATACAAGAGGAAAAAATCAGAAAGTTATTAAACAAGATGGCCTAAAAGTCTAGTCTTTTATCGAATGAAGCTGACATGCTTTCTCTTAACTAAAGCTAGCAATTGGACAACCGCTACGAATGTTGGAATTGGTTCAGACTAAATGCTAAACGACGTCTTTCACACCCTCTATTTCCAACTGTTATTGAAGCTGTATCAACCCAAATTTCTACAAATTTTGAGGTATGCCCAGAGATTTCCTCTAACAGTTCGACTCATAGCTAAGGTCCAAGGATGACAAAAACTCAAAATTGGAGCACCAAATAACATAATGGGTGAAAATAAAAAAGTCAAAATTTTGGGGAAATCTAAAGAAAGAAACAACCCTCGTTTAGCAAAATTTGTCAAAGATAGGACAAGACCAGATCAGTAACTGAGCAAGGCTACTCGAGAAAACAAAAGAGAGTTTCTTTCATACCCTAATTAACCCAGAAAACAACATGTAGATCGCGAAGCAAAGGGCTGTAAAGCTAAGAAACCAAAATCGATCTCGAAGAACTCAGGATTAAATTCCACATCCAAAAGAAGTAAAAAAGAGATGCAAATACGAAAGATTCATAGAAACCCAGACGCAATAAAACAGAATCACTATATTTCACCATCCTCAATAGCTTCGATTTACAGAAATTCATAGAAAAAAAAGAGAAAAGAAAAAGGTACCTCAGAAGGAAACTCGGCACAGAGACGCTCGCACATGAAAATTGCATTCTTGTAGACAAAATGACGAAGACTGTTCTGTACACAGTCCACAAGCATAGCTTCCATGGTTGTCTTCCTCCAGAGAGAGAAGAGAGGGTTTTCTGTTTTTCTGGATTTTTTTTTTTCTTTTTGACCTTTTGGGTTTTTTTTTTTTGAAGTCGTAATTTCAAATTTTGAGGCGGCACGTGCGATGCTCTGTTTTCAAACTATTCGGCACGTGATAGACCAAAAACTGAGTTTTTTTGTTTTGTGTTTACTCAGCTATTGGGCTTTATAACTGGCCCATTTAATTTCTCCATTATCAGTGAATTTGGTGAATAATCAAAAAAAAATTATAACTAAAAATCTAACTAAAAATGTTTTATGTGGCAAAATCGGTTAGTTTTATAATTTTTTTGTTGGTTATACAACATAATTTTCCTTTAATTATTTATATTTCGGAAAAAAAAATGTTTTCGCAGCAACAAAGTATTTTGCGTCTGTAAAATTGCGGTGTTTAAGCTTTTTTAATGTCGGAGATGGAGACGGAGACGGAGGAAATAGAATTGAGATTGCACAATACGATGACCCAAATGAAGGAAGTTTTAAAGCCAATCAATCCAGGCAAGATTGAGATGTATGTCTGCGGTATTACCGCTAACGATTTCAGCCATATCGGCCACGCTCGTGCCTCTGTCTCCTTTTATTGCTCAATTCAATTTCTTTAGGTCGCTTGAGGTAATCAATTTGGTGGGTTTTGTCTAAAATCCAACATTTTGAAGGTTTTCTTGGAGTTTGGCATTTATCTCTGTAGTGATGCTACTGATTATGCAGATACTTAAGGCACTTGGGTTATGAAGTTACTTATGTCCGAAATTTTACAGATGTTGATGACAAGGTATGGACAATGAAAACCAAGAACCTTCTTTCTATGCGGTTTTAATCTATTTATGGAAGTCCTGTGTTGCAGAATCTATACTTTGTTGGAATTTTCCCCTTGTTATATGATTAGGGTCACAACATTCTAAAATCTGAATATTGGACATGTGCAGGTAATCAAAAGAGTTAAGGAGTGTGGGGAGAAGCCGTTGGATTTGAGTAATCGCTTTTGCGAGGAGTATATTGTAGATATGGGTGAACTTCAGTGCCTCCTTCCCACCCACCAGCCTCGTGTTAGTGACCATATGGACCTCATAGTAAAAATGATAGAAAAGGTCTGTTTTCTTCTTTGTTTTTGTTTGGTTTGATTCACCGTTGTTGGTTTAAAGATGTGATATAGTAGTGATGAAGCTGTAGCTCTCTAGTGAGGTATATATGATCCATATGCTTCCCCTTGTTACAGATCATTGAGAAAGATTGTGGGTATCAAGTGGGCGGTGATGTGTTCTTCTCTGTCGATAAATCACCCAATTACGGTCAACTATCTGGGCAACTGCTGGATCATAATCGAGCCGGTGAGCGTGTTGCTGTTGATCCAAGGAAGCGCAACCCTGCTGACTTTGCACTATGGAAGGTCTGACCAGTATAATATTTTTTTTGTTTAACTCGTCTCTGAGTCAGTAAATTAGAGCCTTTGGAGTTTATGCTGAAATGTATGCAGGCTGCAAAACCCGGTGAACCATGTTGGGAGAGCGGCCCTGTTATTACGCCTTGTAATTATTGTCCACGATCTACGCCCTGTCTTTATGATAGAGGAGCTGATCACCTCTCTCTTGGCTATATATACAAACCTCATCTCTTTTCATTCTTTACTCACTCACTCATCTTTGAAACATCAGAAAGAAAAACTCCAGCAATCTCTCTCTCTTTTCTCAGTAAGTGTCTCGAGAGTATAGCATGGATTCTTGGTTCGTAGATTCTATAGTCGAGTGTCGCGACTATAGTTTCACACTGTTTTATCCTGGGATTCAGAATCTCACAGATCCGTCACACTGCGGGAGATTTTATGAATTAAGGAGAGAGATCATATCTCGACTTTGTGTTCTATTAAAATCGTTTAAAATTTTTCTTAATTCACATTTTTTTAATCCAGTTTTTTCGGTTCCTACATTTACCCTATGGCTTATACATTAATCCAAATATAATATAAATATGAATCCGATTTAATATTAGACATAGTTATTGGATCTAATCGAATGGACCGATTAATTTATTTTTAATAAGTATTGGACATAGTTCAGATTGTGACGAAATTTTTTTTTTTTTAATTTAAAAATTACATGTTTACTAACTCTGTTTTACTCATCTACACAAATTTAACATTTATATATTATATAAGAAAAATCAAATATTTGTAAATTGTATACACATGCACGATGTGTTATTGCAAATCACTTACAAAATGAAAATTTCAAATTGTAATTGTTGGGGATAAATTTTTTTTTTTTTAATTTAGGCGAATTTCTTAGTGCTAGTTACATGTATCTAGTTTAGACGAATCTTTTAGTGTCATTGTGTAGTTAGTCTATCGGACCAATCCTATAGATATTTGGGCATGAATCTACAATGGTCCATATAATTTGATGGATAAGGCCACCTGAAATCGTCCCCTATCTCGGGTAGTGTGTCCACGCTACCAGGGATGATCTGGATTGGGAACCGAGTGGTCAGAAGAACAGGTAGCCATCACCATCGGAGAGCGACACATAGGGCCCGGGTTTCCGTATCAGGAACTCGGGCTAGGTATGAATTTCTTTCCTTAGGCGCGAAACACACAGCTCATTCAAAAATTATAAACTATGTCTTCGGTAAAAAGGGTAAAAAGACTTTTACCTTATGCGTGTTCAGGGTAAAACCAAGGTAAAGTCAGGATAAAAACAAGAGGACTCTGCTCCACGGAATGATTAAAGCTGGCAAAGCTGATTCTGGGGGCATCCTGGCAGTAGACCGACCGTGTCAAGCGCTGAAACCAGTACGATAAAGGTAGCAGCTCAGTGTTGCAGAGCCGTATTATCGGACAGCTGGCGCATGAAGACAAAGCGGTAAGTGAAAAGTACTCAAGTACATCGAACCGGGTCAAACCCATGAACCAGTATCCGACCTAACTATGAACGCGGAATCCGGTATCCGAACCCGGGCAGGTAAAACTCTATAAATGCACCTCTTTTTCACACAAAAGGGACGACTTTTTAACCATAAAAATACTAAGTCCACTCTCCTATCGAGACTAAGGCCTATCTATCCCAAGGCTTAGTCTTAATTATTGGAACAAATTATAGGTACCATTACGTATATCGAATTTTATAGTCATATTAAAAACGTATATCGAATGCTATATTCATATTGAAAAAATGCTATGAAAATTTAATTAATAAAAATAATTAATTGCTATTGTATTTATCCTATTGCATAAGAAAAATGTTATATTAAATGAAAACACGATAGCAGTGCCAAAATCCGCTATCGAAAGTGCCGGACCTATTTTAACGGGAGTACACACATCGTTTTCTACAACGCTATGGTATCGTTAGATAGCGGTTTTCGGCTGCTATTAATACTCGTTTTTCCTGTAGTGAATTGAGAAACTCAAAAGAAATGCATATAATAAGAATCGACCGAAGATTGTGTTTTTAAAGTTCATGATTCGAAGAATTTGTGGTTACAATTCAAAAAGATATCTCAGGCATGAACATCATTTTGTGTTTGGACAAAATGTACTTGATCATGATGGAGAGAAACAGCGTAAAGCATCCATTTTATTTGTTGATTTTTATGGTTTATTTGTATTCTTCTTTTTTTGTGTATCTTGGACAGTATATATATTCACATACTATTCTAACGAATATTTGTGCATATTTTTCAACATATTACGATTACTACATATTTTTGGGGCTGCTATGAATTCAACATCGATGTCAATGAGTTACATGGCCAATCCACTACTGATTGCCAATTGGTAGTCCATATCATTTATATATTATTATTCAAAGTTCATTCACACTTTCAATATAAGATTCTTTTAATATTTATTTTTCAAGATGATAACTCTTCTATCTCATTTTAAAACGAATCCGACTCTAGGATTGGTAATATGTTTGAGTTAGAAACCCATGAAACTCATGATTTTGAGTTGAAATTCATGAAACTTAACAGTAATAAATCTAACATACAAATTAAGAATTCTTGAATGGTATCACGGTATCTGATTTGCCTAACCACAAATTAAGATTAAAGGTTGGTGCTCCTATCATGCTACTTAAAAACATCAATTTCAATGGTGGTTTGTGCAATGACACAAGGTTGAGTGTTACTGAGTTGGCCAATCATATTATCGAAGCAAGAGTGATAATGTGTCATTTAGATGAAGATGTCAATAATAAATTCTTGATTCCTAGAATGTCCATCTCTTCGCCAGACGCAAACATTTTCTCATATCAGTTGTTTTTGCAATGACCACAAATAAAAACCAAAGATATACGTTGGATAGGGTTGTTTTTTTTTTTTGTCAAATCATGTCTTCTCACATGGACAATTGTACGTTGTTGTTTATAGGATTACATCCAAAACGGGGTTAAAAATTCTGATCACAGAAAAAGATGGGAAATTCCAGAGAAATACGATGAATGTTGTTTACAAGAAAGTTTTTGCAAACATCTAATTCCATTGGTGTTGTGTTTTGGTTCTTTCTACTGTTTTTGCTTTTTTCTTTTTTTTTTTGGTTGATTTGTAGTTCTTTTTGAAATATTCAGTTTGTTTTTGGGTTCTAATGAATTTAGGTTAGTGGTCTTTTTATTTATTCAATACAATGCGGATAACTAATGCAATCAAAAATACATACTGGAAAAAATTTATAAACAAAATATATAACTTATATCATCTAATTAAGGGCTATAAAAATTATTTATCTCTTTATGTGTTACAAGAAATAATATGTCTTCCTGAATTTATTATATACAATGTGCTTTTTAAATCATCGGTTAAAATTAATGAATAGACATCGCATGATTTTTTATATATATTTGTAAGTTCATTGGTAAAAGAATATTATTATGTTATATTTTAAATGTAAACAAAATATATTAACTACAAGCAGGGGGGAAATATTGTATTTCGAACAATTGGACCTTAATTTTGTTTACGTATTTACATGTAAGTATGTAACTAATGCCTCAATAACATCGAAAAATTGACTTACGCTTATAAATAGTTGTTCTAGGGTTTTCTAGGGTTTGATTTGTTACTTGTTCGGCGGCCACCATGAAAACACCGCAGCTAAGAGATGAAGACAACGATAAAGGAGTGATCACAACCGTTGGAAACAAGACAGAACCGATTCCTCTAGATCTAACGCTCGAGATACTCAAAAGACTGCCGGCGAAATCTCTTTTGAAATTCAGATGCGTATCGAAGCAATGGTGTTCCATTATACATAGCCGATCATTCACCGACTCTTTCATGTCTCTGTCTCAACCACGTTTGCTTCTCGGCTACGGTATTCATAACGGTGATGAGAGTCGATTGCTCTTTCTCTCGTCGCCTCTTCTTCCTCAAGAATCAAACCATTCATCATCAATAGTATCCATAGATGTCATGCTGGACTCAAGAATCTCTTACTTCTGCAATTCTGTCAATGGTATTTCTCTCTGATCTCTCTCGGATGGTCGTTTCTTGATATGTAATCCAACAACAAGACAAGTGCTAAAGATACCTAATGACCTGTCCGGGTTTGATCCTAAGTATAAGAAGTGTTATATGTGCTTGGGATACGACCCAACCAATGACCAGTACAAGATATTGCGCAGGATGGTTAGCGAACACGACTCTGTTCAACATAGTGTATGCACTTTGGAAAGAGGTCAACAATCTTCTTTTTCATCGTGGAGACACGTCGAAAGTAACTTCTCCTATTATGATCTCAACAATAATGAGATATGCATCAATGGAGTTGTGTATCATGAAGCTGGGATAAAACAATCGAATAAAAAGAACTTTGTGATAGTGAGTTTTGATGTTGGGTCTGAACGGTTACTTCTCATTGAAGCACCAAAACAATTTGAATTGAAGTCAAATACTCTAATAAACTATCAAGGGAAATTAGCTTGCTTTTTTATCAACAATGATAATAGTTATACTTTGTGGGTTCTTGATGATGTTCAGAAGCAGATTTGGTCGACCAAGACTGATGTTTTTCCTCCTTCCTCTTGCGATTTTAGTCGACCAAGACCCATACCAACAGTCTGCGGTACCACTGATGCTGGAGAAATCGTTTTTCAGAAAGTGTATAGTTTGGAGTTTTTCATTTACGATTTGCAGGAAAAAAATGTGAGGGGAAGAGTTAAAGTTGGAGGAAACAGAGATCATGATGAGCTTAGGTCATGTCCAGGCAATATTGTTCGGCATATCGCTACTTCATGTGACCATGTAGACAATATTATTACTTTTTAATTTTTTGTTCTTTCTGTTACTGTTACTTTTTAGTTTAGGGATTATTTGTTTGTGTATTTTAGTAGATTTGAAAATCAAAACTTATTACAGTGTTATTGATTATATGATTTTAATATCTATTTTTAAGTGTTATGTTTTTGGTTCTATGATTTATAAATACTTATTCAAATTAAATAATGTTTTATTCAATCATACGAATATACTTATAAATTTTATTACACAGTAAATTTTATTGGATTTGGAATAATTTACATGTTAAAAATACAAATACTCAAATTCGAAGAAAAACCTATGAATTTACAATTTCTTTTGCAATGACCATAAATAAAAACTAGAGACATACGGTGGACAAGGGTGGTTTGGTTTTGCCAAGGCATATCTTCTATCATGGACAATTGTATGTTACTGTTTCTAAGGTTACATCCATAATGGATTATCACTGACAAAGATTGGTAACCCATAAAAATCATGAATTTTGTTTACAAAGAAGTCTTCGCAAAGATCTTATTTAGTTTGTTTTCGGATTTTTTTAACCCTGTAATGAATTTAGATTTATGGTTTTTTCTGTTTAACCAATTCAATGCGGATAATTAATGCAATAAAAATTACAAATCGGAAAAAACTAAAAAAATATATATATAACTTATATCATCTAGTTAAGGGCTATAAAATTATTTATTTAATTATGTGTTACATCAAATAATATGAGGGAATATAAATCTTCCCGGATTCATATATAACGTGTTTTTGATTTTAATGGTTTATTTGTGTTCTTTTCTCTTTTCTTTTGTGTGTTGGACTTTTGTAAAAACCAAAAAAGAAAAAGACATCCTACACATGTACAATTTAGCGAATATTTATGCATATTTTTCAGCTTATTACAATTTACAACAAATATTTTAGGGGTTGCTATGAAATCAACAGCCATGTCATTGAGTTGTTGTTAATGGACAATCAAATATCATTAGGCGTTTTATTTTGTAAAGCCTCTTTTGTATAACCCCTAGACCTTCTGTAAATTTGATCTACAATCATTTACATAAACCCAAAGAAAAACAATATTTGAGCCCTTAATTTAGTTTACATATTTGCATGTAAATATGTAAGGCCCCAATAATATCATGAGGTGAGAAATTTTTAATAAAAATCAAATCATCAGAGTTAGGGTTGGTCTAGAGCATAGAGCCATAGACAAGTGAAACGACCGATTAAGATTTCACATATTTAGACATCAATTTTTGTGGGTAAAAATATTCATATTCATTAACAAGATAACATAAGAAGATAAAACGATATTTTAATTTCTCGTGGAAAATTCAGAAATTTTGGACCGACACTGACCGGAATAATATAGGATCATCATATGATACTATATTTATTCCTACTTATAAACTTTCCTATTTTCAATTGGCAACAAAAGTTGATTTAGTGGTGCAGCCCATCTTCATTATTGTGATTTCTTCACATCTTCTAGTCATTTTCGAAGACGTGGTTAGTTTTGGTGTTTTGTTTCCTATTTGGTTTTAGTTTTCAAACAATGGCATCCAAACACGATGACATACCCGACTTAAGCATATATAATAGTAGTAACTTAGACTCAAGCCGGTCCAGAGCATAGATAAATGAAACGACCGTTTAGGACCTCACGTTAATATGTGTAAGAAAACAAAATAACAAAAGAAAATGGCACGATTTTCTTATTTTGTGCGGGACATTCAGAAACATTGGACTGGCACTGCTTAGACTTATGAAATTCTATCCATGGCCTCTTATGTGTTTACATCAGGCGTGATGGTTTCTTGATATGTAATCCAACAACAAGACAAGCCATAAGGATACCTAATGAATCTGTCGGATGTGATTCTGAGTATAATAATATATGTAGAATGTACGTCGAACACAATCCAAGCAATGCCAGTACAAGATATTGCGCATTATGATGAGCCGAGACGACTCTGTTGAACATAGCGTATGGACGTTGGAAGGAGGTGATCAACAATGGAGTTTTGTATTACAAAACTTGGAAAAAGCTATGGAGGTATTGCGATAGTGAGTTGTAGATGTTGGGTCTAACTCCTTTTGGTATAATTGTGATGTCCTTTAGCAACTCGCATTGCTACGTAAAAGGTAAAACATATAGCAAAAGACCATTACAAATTTGCAATGAATGTAGAGTAAGAAAAAAAACAAAGATATTATTTATACGAATATAATATAGTTGACAACATGTAACAAAACCTATCCGCTTTGATTAGTACAAATGAAGAAATCATCCTACTTTCTTGTACAAGTAATTTATCAATAATACAAAAACAAATCAAAAAAACCATACCAAACCTATAATCGCTTAAGAACCAAAGCAATATACCACATTTCAAACTTAACCGGCGTATCTCACTACAATCACCACCTGGTTCAACTTCTCAACTCTCAATAGTCTTGCCACATTAACCGGGTTTTGCACCGATGTAGTTTTAGGTCACTCTCAAGTCTCAAGTTAGCTTCCTCGGCAAGTTATACGTCTTCTTCAGAAACTTAGTTGCAGATTCTTCGTAACGGTAACACAAAACTCTTAAAAGTGTGTTTGGTTCTGTCGGATTCCACGGACCAGAAGTCGGGGGTAACGGAAGCTTCCCTCTGTCGGAACCGTGATTCTCGAGACACACCGCTTTAAACCGTTCGATGAGAGACTCTGTATCTGTACGCAGCAGCGGAAGTATACTCTTGACCGTTGTCGAAACCTTCTCGATCAAATCCAAAGGCAATCCGTCTCCGTTCGACCAGAAAAGATCGCACAAAAACTTGAAATCCTCTTCTACCGCAGCAGCATCTTGAACCGTGAATCCCCGCGAAGGTCCACCCGCGAGGAGAACTAATAGGAACCCGTCGAAAGAAGCTCTCATGATGTCTGAAATAACTCTGGTTCGGACTCTATCATGAACGGATGATGAAATAATCTCAAGGCACCGTTCGAGCTCTTGAAGAAAGGATTCGATCCTCGAGGAAGAAATTTCTCCGACGTACAGACCGTCCCAGAGAACATTGCTCAGATCGTGGAAGACAATCTTGTAAGCAGTTGCTTCAGACAATTGCTGTATTCCTTTAGAACAATAACCAATCGACTGTTCAAAGATTTGACCTTTACCATCCAAAGCCGCAACTTCGGATTCCGGTAGACGGTTCAATGTTTTTCTCCCGGATGATTCAATCTCCGTCCTGATATACTGCAGAGTGTTGATTCTGCAACAGAACTGAAGTATATCCGCCGAGTCATTACTTGTCCCGAGCTGTGATTTTCTCCTCTGAGAAGCTACCATTGGCTTCTCCTTTTTCTTGAAGACACCGTGCAGTCTTGACCCAACCGTGCATCTTGTTAAAGCGGGCAAAGCGGGTAGAAATGTGTTCCGCGAGCCTAATAGAAACCATATAAAAACAACCAGAAACTCCATAAGTAAAATCAACAAAGCATGAGCTTCATCATTTCCAAAAACCAGAGAATAAAGGATAATCTGCATACCGCAGGAAGATTTTGCCTTTGATACATAATGCTGCATACACTTGTCAAGACCCGACGTTAGCTCGGGAAGTAAAACTGAATGCAAAAGTATTGGCAATAAGAAAAACGCTTCCAATGTCTCATCTACCATCCTCAGTACATCCACAGAAGAAGGAGCAATACCGAGTTTATTCAATCTCGGATTCCATACCTGGCGACAGAGACCAATCAATATAACTCTTAAAAGAACAAAAAGAGGAAAAAAACGTTAAGTGGTTAGATACCTCTTGCTGGAGATTCCGATCAATCCACTCCTTCAGTCTATCGACTCGGGTCTTGATCCACGATTTCACAAGGTTGCCAATAACGACTTCCGCTTCAAAAGGAGGCATCTCTCTTATAACGGATTTTCCGCCATCTTCGCTATCTACTGCATCTTGAACCGCAATCTGCACCAGATCCTTCTCAAGCTTATCTGCAGCGGTGAGTACTCTTATAGCATCCGGCGTCAACTCGGTGATACCCGACACAAATTTCTTCAATTCGGTTCCATAGCACGAATGAAGCGTAGCTGCAGCCACACCAGCAGCAAGAGGATGCCAATTCTTTAAGATTGGACTAAATATCGCCTTCTCATTAAAAGCTAAATGACCAATATCCTCTGCAAGAATCGCAAGAACCGGAAGATTGCTCTTGCTCTGACGGGATTTTGACCGTTTGCTATGTTCCACCATCCTCTTTGTCTGTTACAAACAAATAAAAGAAAGCTGCATAAATCACTGCAGATACGTGATTAGATCAATCCAAAAGATAAAAGTAGACAAACCTGCGAAAAGGCCATACGCAACGAAGATCTGATATAGGTATCGACTCGATCATGCCCTGAATCGACATGCTTCTTTTTTCTTCTATACTCGCTAGAAATATCTTCGACTAGTACTTTAGCTACTGAAATACCCAAAGAAACCGTTGTTTCAAGCGTCTCAACATTATCGATGTTGAAAGTATCGTGGTAAGCAAGAAGTCTCTTCTCAGTCCAATCCATAATCAAACTCAAAACAGAATTCGAGATCTTCAAATACTCAGGATCATTTGTCTCCTTTGCATCGTTCTCAACTTCGAGTATCAAGTTATGAGCAGCTACAAGCAAGTCATTCTCCACTTGCCCAGTTGTAACATACCGATTAAACAACACCCAGAGAAAGCAAACATTGTGAATCATCTGATTCATACCCAAAACAGGCCATGTTTTCTTTATAAGCTCTAAAACTTCATCTACTTCTTCAACAACCGATAACTCGTCATTAACATCAAAACAAGACTCTAAAAGCATTTGATAGATTCTAAGATTCAGCGGAAACCCATCAGCCCAATGACAAGTCTCTGAACCAGTCCCATTCGAACGACTAGCAAGAGACATTACTAGACTCCTCAGATTCTGCGTCTCACCCGTGATTTTCCCGGTATCTAATGGCCTCTCAAGACCCGACCGGATAATTAGCTTAAGCTGTTGAACGGATTTATCGGATTTACTTAACGGAACATAAGGATATAAGATCAAACCGGCTTCGAGAAGCTTCAAGTTTCTTCTCTGCCATGATTCATACTCTTCCTGATCTGGAAAATCTGTGGCTTTGAGCTGTTGAAGAAGCTCAAGTGGTAGCACCATAGTCTCCACACGCCTCCCAAGCTAAATAAAAAATCACAAAATTTCAAACCTCAATTTACTAATATTAACTTGAGAATCTGTAAGTAACGATCATGATTCAAATAGATCTTCTTCATAAAACCCAAATTGCTGCTCTTTTTGCCGAGAAAATCCTGGGTTTTTTCCGATTTTCTCGGGAAAATTTACAATTGAGAAACGTACCTGACCAGAAGCGATCCTTAGAAGTGCTCTTCGAATCCTTGAATCGATCTGCTCCGAAATCCGCATCTGTACACGAACTAACTCACCAACCGTGACTGATTTCTTGCTCCGATCAGTTTGACCCGACGATTCTCCTCCTCCTCCGCCGTCTCCGCCGCTTCGTTTCTTCATCCCTAACGCTTTCTTCACCTTGCTAGCAGCCGTCGACGTCAGAGATCTATGAAGCGACGGTGACGGCGATAACGTCGCCGTCGTCACTCCGTTGCTCCGATTCGGCGATTGAGGGATGTAAGTCAGCGGACGACTTCCGGTGCTCCGGCAAGCAGCGACTAAGATCTCGTAAGCGGTTTCTCGGAGCTCCGAATCCGATAAATTTGGGGATGGGTCACCAAATGGAGAAGGTAGAGATTCCATTTTCACTTGGAATTAAGCAAATCGAAAAACTTTTTGGATCAAAGCAAAAAACTCTCAAACCCCTTCTTCGGATTTAACACAGTACCAAAGAATGAGTCTCTTTTATATTCGAAATTAGATTAATTTTTGGGATTATTGAACAAACTCAACTCCAAATCCGAAGGATCAGATCAAAGGTGTGATATAATCATTGATTCATCACCGAAATGCACAAAGAATAAATCAAAACTGCAGAAATAAAGTTGAAAGCTTTAGTTTTTGTTCTTGAGACAAATTATTCAAAAGATGAAGAATTTGGGTTTCGCAGATTGTGATTCTTGCTTGAGGTTGAAGAATGAATGATGTAAGAGAAAAACAAAACAAAAAAAAGTAAAACCACACGACACCAAAAAAAATTAAAGAGAAGATTTTTGAGACAGGTGTTTACTTCGGTACCAAACGCACAGAAGTTTTGAATGTATGTAATGTATAGTTCTTATCAAAATGTTATATATCATTAAATTGTTACATATTTAATATTTACTTTAATTTTCTAATTTTAAACCGGAAAATTAATCAAAAGAAGATATTAATTAGGGACTGGTTTACAAACAAAAAATTGTTATGTACTGATGAAAGGGAATGTTGTAATGGAAAGTAAAATTAACGCAAAATTAAAAGGGTAATCAATCTAAAGTCAGTTGAAATAAATTAATACTTTTTACATTTAATTACTTCATTTTAGCAAATTGATGTTTGACCTATAAATCTGGATTCAGTAGCAATTATTATTACAAAATCAATAATGTTTAAAAAAAAATACTTTCTCCCGTTCCTAAAATATATATTTTTTATTTTATAAAAATTTTTTTTTTATTTTTTATGTAATTTTTATGAAATAATGATAATAAATTGTAAATTTCAAGACATATTAATTGATTTTATTGAATTATTATTGATTTACATTTATGGAAAATTGTTTGGTACAAAAATAATGTATTTATAATTGAGTATTAATTTATTTTTTATTATGTGTAAAATTCTAAAAAATATATTTTTTATAAACAGAAGGAATATTTAATTTTATTTGTAAAAATTCTAGAAAATACCTTTTATAAATGGAGGGATTATTTAATTTTGTTCCCTTCGAAGAGTCAGAGACTTTCAACCATTGATATGTTCTAGACTTTTTAGATTTACGGAAATTTTCAAAATTGCACACGGCATTTTTTTTTTTTTTTGGGACAACATTTCACACGGCATTAACAAGTACCGATTCAACAAACAAAAACTTATAGTCTTTGACCAACAAAAAGAAAGAGAAAAAGAAATGATATTTAATGTGATGGAAAATAGAATTTATTGTATTTGTAATTGTAGGTATATAAGAAAATATATTTAGTTAAGTGGAAAATAAAGGAGACGAAAATAAATGATACATAGTGTGAAATGTGATTCGTAGTAAGAGGAAGAAAAAACCATTCATTACAAGCTACAAGCCTACAACTTACAACCAGTTTTCAAATTGTTGTTGGAATTAGTTTTTAGAACGTTAATTTTCTTTTGGATTTACATCGGTAACGTGGATCTATCGTGATTAATCCAATAAATAAACAAGTTTTTCACTAATTAAGTTTACCATGTTAAAAAATAAATTCGGATAAAAAATAGTCTATTCATAATAATTCGATTGATCGCCATAAAAATCAAATGTAAAATTTTAAGTAATACTAAAAATTTAACGAATTTACGTCATAAATTCTATATTGTCAACCTCTGTCATAAACAAGTATATATACTTTTGGATAATTTTTCTTTTCTAATATTTATATCTCTAAAACTAACGTAAATATTATCTGATCATGAATGAAATACAATAATAATTTTCATGAATGTATATTTGGAGATTAGTATACGAATTTAGAGAAAGGAAAAAAACTATACAGAATTGTAATCTTGATAAATAAATAAAAACGTTAGAGAAAGATCTTGATTAGTATATGTTTTTGTCAAGTTACGAGATATACTTTAATATAGCCATGTCGTGTGGCGGTTGTTGACCATTGTTTATTTATCTTTCTAATCATCTACTAGTTCCTTCATTTTCAAATAATGATAATTAAAGAATACAAGGTAAACAATAATATTATTGGAGCTGTTATAAAAAAGTGAGATTTTATAATAAAAAATAAAAAATTTATATTCGGTACACAATGGAATATCGAGAAAAAAGAGAGACGAGAAAGAGTTTTATTATTACTCTTTATTATCAGATGATTTGTATTTTACAATCGGCAGATCGTCTTTTTTTATACGCTAACATAATAAGTTATTGTGCGTGCATAGTGACGATAGGTTCCACACAAAATAATATTTAACCCACATTTTCTGACTCTTGTTTGTTGTTATTATCGACAGCTTTTAAATGCAGTTTTTTTTTTACTTTTATAACACTCTTTTTTGGAGACCAGCGTTGTCTTTTTGCCTCGTTAAAAAGAGTACAACCACGCAAGCTCCCCTTCGAATGATCAGGTGTCATTTTGTAAGTCTCGTTGATGACGCATTCCAATGTTATGGACATGTTTCCTGAACATAGTGGTAGGTAGTGACTTCGTGAAAAAATCTGCAGCATTGTCACATGATCGGACATAGTTGACTTCAATGACTTTATTCTTCTCAAGTTCATGAGTGTATGAGAAGAATTTCGGAGGGATATGTTTGGTTCTATCATTTTTGATATATCCTTCCTTTGTTTGGGCGACACATGCATCATTGTCTTCATATAAGATAGTTGGCTCTGTATTTATGTGGATCCCACTGCTTGATTGGATGTGTTGGCTTAATGATCTCAACCATAGACATTCTCTACTTGCTTCATGGAGCGCAATGATTTCAGCATGATTTAAAGAAGTTGCCACAAGCGTCTGTTTTTGAGAACGCCAAGATATAGCAGTACCTCCGATCACAAAGACATATCCAGTCTGTGATCGGGCTTTATGTGGATCTGACAAATATCCTGCATCTGCAAAACCAATCATTTGACCGTTTGAATCCTTAGGATAAAATAAACCTAAATCAGTAGTCCCTTGAAGGTAGCGGAAGATATGTTTAATCCCATTCCAATGCCTTCGCGTAGGGGATGAACTGAATCTTGCCAAAAGATTAACGGAAAATGATATATCAGGTCTTGTACAATTCGCAAGGTACATAAGGGCTCCAATAGCACTTAGATATGGTACTTCAGGACCAAGTATCTCTTTATTTTCCTCATGTGGTCGAAATGGATCACTTTCAACATTAAGTGATCTAATGATCATAGGAGTACTAAGAGGAGTTGCCTTATCCATGTTGAATCATTTTAACACTCTTTTAGTGTATGTGGATTGATGGACAAATATACCATTTGAGAATGCTCAATTTGTAGGTCAAGACAATACTTTGTCTGTCCGAGATCTTTCATCTCAAATTCCCCTTTTAAATAAAATTGATACTTTCTGTATTTTCCCTTGAGTTCCTATTATGTTTAGATCATCAACATATACCGCAATAATCACAAATCCGAATGTTGTTTTCTTGATGAAAACACATGGAAATAAAGGATTATTCACATATCCTTCCTTTATTAAATGTTCACTGAGACGATTATACCACATACGTCCAGATTGTTTCAACCCATATAATGATCTTTGCAATTTTATTGCACATAATTCTTTGGGTTTGGAACTTAATGCTTCTGGCATTTTAAACCCATCTGGAATTCTCATATAGATATCAATATCTAATGATCCATATAAATATGCTGTAACGACATCCATGAGACGCATCTCTAGATTTTCGTTAGCTGCTAGACTCATTAAGAATCTAAATGTGATCGCATCCATAACGGGGGAATATGTTTTCTCATAATCAATCTCGGGTCTTTGAGAAAATCCTTGAGCCACAAGGCGGGCTTTATATCTCATAATCTCATTTTTCTCGTTTCATTTTCGAACGAATATCCATTTGTATCCAACCGGTTTCACATCTTTGGGTGTGAGTGTAATAGGTCCGAATACATTTCGTTTATTAAGCGAATCAAGCTCGACTTGTATTGCATTTTTTCATTTCATCCAGTCATGTCTTTTTTGATATTCATATACAGACTTTGGTTCTGGATATTCATTTTTCTCATCAATTTTCTTTGACACAAGATATGAGAAAACGTCATCAACTACATTCATTTCATTTCAATTTCATATCTTTTCATTATGAATGTAGTTTATAGAAATCTCATGATTCTCTTCAGGTTCATGATGTTCTTCATCATCATTAGTCTCATGATTCGTCTCCTCCAAAATATTATCTCCTCCAAAATATTTTCAGTTTTCTTTCGCTTTTTAGGATTCTTATCCTTAGAACCGATAGGTCTACCACGCTTTAAGCGTGTTCTAGACTCACGTGTATTATCTGCTCTTTCACATTTATTTGGTATCTCAATACGAGCATGAACATTTGCGGCTGGTATATCTGATTTAGTTACCATTTTGGTATCTGCAAATGCATCGGGTAGCTGATTTGCTATACTTTGCAAATGCATAATTCGTCGAACTTCGAGTTTTGACTTTTTTGTAGGAGGATCAAGATGTAACAGAGATGGTACACACCACTTTATATTCTTTCATACTTGTTTATTTTCTCCCCCTAGAGCCGGGAATACTTTCTCATCGAAATGACAATCGGCAAATCGTGCCGTAAAAATGTCGCCAGTTTGTGGTTCTAGGTATCGTATAATTGATGGATAATCACAACCAACATATATTTCCAACTTTCTTTGTGGTCCCATCTTTGTGCGTTGTGGTGGTGCTACAGGCACATATACTGCACAACCGAAAATCCTTAGATGAGAAATATTTGGTTCTCGACCAAAAGCTAATTGTAATGGGGGATATTTATGATATGCACTTGGTCTTATCCGAATTAGTGGTTCTGCATGCAAAATGGCATGTCCCCATACATAGGTTGGAAGTTTTGATCTCATGATCAATGGTCTTGCAATCAATTACAGACGTTTAGTTAATGATTCAACCAAACTATTTTGTGTATGAACATGAGCTACCGGATGTTAACTTCAATTCCTGTTACCATACCATAATCATTAAAGGCTTGGGATGTGAATTCACCAGCATTGTCTAGTCTAACTCTCTTAATGGGGTAATCAGAGAACTGAGCCCTCAGTTTATTATCTGAGTTAAAAATCTCGGAAATACCATATTTCGAGATGATAATAGACAAACATGTGACCATCTGCTGGATGCGTTAATTAATACCATGAAATAGTGGAATGGTCCACATGGTAGATGTATTAGTCCACAAATATCTCCTTGGATTCGTTCAAGGAACTTTGGTGATTCTTTATCAATTTTGGTTGGCGATGGCCTTATAATCATTTTTCCAAGAGAACATGCAACACATGTCATTTTATTCCCTTGATATATCCCCTGGATTTTCAGTGAATGGCCATGTGAGTTCCCAATAATTTTTCACATCATCGTAGTGCCTGGGTGACCAAGGCGATCATGCCACAATGTGAAATCTTCTGGATTTCTTTTAGTCACTAGATGCGACTCGATTGCACTTATATGAGTATAATGCAATCCTGAAGGAAGTTTTGGAAATTTTTCCAATATAAGTCTTTTTCCGAATTTATCGGAAGTTATATACATATACTTTTTTCCATCCTTAGTTGCCGACTGAGTGTCATATCTTGAAGGTATATGTCTTTGAAATTCAACAAATTCCTTTTAGAATTCGGAGAATATAAGGCATTATTTATGGAAATCTTGGTTTCATTAGGCAATGTAAAGTTGGCTTTACCAGTTCCTTCAATCAAGTCTGCAGGACCCGATATTGTGTTGACAATGATTCTTGTTGGTTTTAAATCAGAGAAATATTTTTTATGTTTCAGAATAGTGTGCGTTGTTCCACTATCTGGTATACAAATTTCTCTAACCTTTCCTTTGGATATTGTTCCATTTGTATCGTTGTCCATTTCTGTAATTAAGATAAACATCAATAAAAAGAAAGTAAATTTCATTTATATAATAAAACACAAAATAATTATTCATTAGTTTGTTGTTAAAACAACATTATTCTTCAAACAACGGAAAAGCATAATATTATACATGGCATATGTGGAGACTATTCAACAGCCTCGCTACAAGCATTTTAGTTATCTACAAGGGCGGTCACATCGATATCATCTTCAAAGTCCGAAGCGTCGAGGTGCGTTTCACCTTCAGAGTGTTCCATAAGGTTCACTTCCTTTCTTTTGCCTTTAATGGACTCTTGGTATAATTTACAAAGATGCCAAGGAGTTCAACACACTCAGGACTAATGTTCTTTAGACCCGCATCTGTAACACACATTCTCACGCTTCTGGGTGGAATTTTCTTGGTGTTATTTTCTTTTGGAACTATGTTTAGAACGAACCCATTTGAACGACCCTCTCCCTCATGGGTTGTAAGTTTTTCCATGTCCACGATTAAATCAACGGCCACGACCACGACCCTGAAAGATTTAATTTTCCTTTTCTGGAATTTTCACATATGTTACATTCACTTCTGGGAATGTTTTGGTTATACAACTTTTCCTTTAGAGCTACCCATAACTCTGATGGGTATTTTATGTGTGCACAGTCATGCATCACATTCTCATCAAGATGTTTCTTCAGGAAATTATTGCCTTTGCCTTATGGCAGGCGATTTATTCCCCACTTTTATAGTGGCGGATATATCTTGCATCTCTAGATGGATCTCAATATCAGTGGTCCATGCAATATAATTTGCTCCAATTATTTTGAAAGCTGGAAATTTAAGCTTCTCAATATTTGCCATTTGATTTCCGGTAAACAAAATTGTAAAAATATTATTAGGAAGATGATATGTTTTATATTAAAATGAACCGTTTACATTGATAATTAAAGCAACGATAGAAAAAATTATTGCATAAAGAAGCAAACCAATATTTATGGTAAACTCTTCAGGAGTAAATTCTCCAATAGAGATACCATAATAGAAGCAAAAATTACACCGATAAATAAAAAATCAGAAACCAACGAAACAATTTTCTTACAAAATGAAAACTAAACAATTTTCTTGTAAAATGTATTTGGGAGAAGATAAAATGTTTGAGTGATTTGAAAGTGTGAAATATGAGTATATTTATAGATTGAAAATCATTGTTCATAGCCGTTGGAAAAGTAGAAAAAAATGTGAAATATGAGTGTATTTACAAAATGAAATTTTTTCTTTATGACCGTTGTAAATAATGGTGTAAGAGAAAAATTAATCTGAAAATATTCAATAATCAATCAGATAAAATTTACCAATTCAGATGAAATATTTATATATAAGTGACCAAAACTCCTTGTATAATAATCACAATAAAAAAAAATATTTAACGCTGATATTATGTGGAGTCATCCACATAGGAACAGTAAATAAAATATGTGGCGGCAAAGCCGTCCATGAACAAAAATAAATAATTAAAACAGTAAATGAATTATCAGGCGGCAAGCCAATCATTAACAGAAATAAATAATTATAACAGTAAATAAATTATCTAGCGGCAAGTCGACCATTAACAGAAATAAATAATTATAACAGTAAATAAATTATCAGGCGGCAAGCCGACCATTAACAGAAATAAATAATTATGGTGCATGAAGTAACCATTGTAAAATAGTATATTATTATAGAGGCGATAACCCACGTACTATAGAGTATTATAAGTATACATATAAAAGTTGGAATTTTAGAGTGATCGTGCTGATAACGTGTTATAAAAAGTGTTTGAGACTTTATCATGAAGGTAAATATAATAAAAGACAAAAAATTATACCCGGTGAAGAACGGAATATCGAGGAGAAAGAGAGACGAGAGAGAGTTTTATTTTACTCTTTATTATCAGATGATTTGTATGTTCTTACAATCGGTAGATCGTCCTCTTTTATAGGCAAACATAATAAGTTACTGTGCATGCATAGTGACGGTGGGATCCACACAAAATAAAATTTAACCCACATTTTCTGATTTTTGTTTGCTATTATTATTGACAGCTTCTAGATGCAGCTTTCTTTGACTTTTATAACAGGAGCGTCTTTTTTTTTTCACTGAAAATATTAGATTCAACCTTGAAAGATACATGGGTGGAATACATGGTGAGATTCTAAGCCGGCAGAAGAAAGAGATTTCTCCGGAGAGTAAGCCGGCGAAAACCAAGTTTTCCCAGAGATAAAAGCCCTATCAAAGAGAAACTGATGAAACAAAAATACAACAACCGAAACAACAATAAAAGAAAGTTGAAACCGCAACTAAAGCAAAAAAACAACTTGTGAACCTTTGAGAGAAAGTTACCAAAGCCCCTTTGATAACAGAAACCTCCTATAGTGAATAAGCCCATCCAATTAAGCAGAGAATCCTTAGCTTCATAATCCGGCAAGACAGAAATAAGTTCTTTGACCATTCTTCCGGATACGGCGAAGTCGGCAGAGAAGCGACTGTTAAACGCCTAGTTAGAAGCAATACGAAGAGGCGAGATCTCGAACAGATCTCTTGAGAAGAGACAAGGAGCGAGTCGATCCAAAAGGGATCCAAAAGGGACAAAGCTAATCTCAAAAATTCAAGACTAGAAAGGGATCGAAACCGAATCGAATCCAAAGGTACCAACAAGGAAGAATAGGAACTTGTAACCCAGGAGATAAACCACCCAAAGACGGACAACTCTATAAAATTGCTAGAACCGGAACCAACCTAGACAGGGCAAAAAGCTAGTTGATGAGACAAAGAAACCCATCTCGAACTAAAGAGAAATAGCCAGATCGGACTATTCAGAACCGACCAAAAAACCGAACCGCCTAATAGATCTAGAGCTAGATATACAAACCAGAGGCGATTGTGGGCGAGCCACACCGTCAATCTAGGATATCCGGTACCTCCAACTGCAAAGAAGTCTAGATCCCGACCAGATCTAGGATTTTAGGCCCCTCCGATCAGATTTCATCTATGAACCTTCAACCATCGAGCCACCGTAAACGCTGCACAAACTAACCTATATATAACAAAGCTTGAACAAACAAAGAACCTAAAGGGAGAAAGTTAGAGAGAAGGGAGAGGTTTTCGCGAGATGTCACAACCCCCTAATCTTCTTGCAGTCACACTCTATTATTGGAGAGTCTATTAAGACGGAAAATAACGTATATCAGTTACGAATATTAAAAATTATTATCCAAAGTATTTTTAATAATTTGGATAACACGACAGATTTGAAAAAATTTGCATAGATACAATTATTTGATAATTTTCACTAATTCCGGTAATGATCAACTTGGAGATGGATAATTCGAATACTTTTGTGATGTTTTTAAAGAAAATTATTAGATAATTTTTAAAATTTTAAAGGGCTATTTCGGATATTTTTATCTCATTCTTTACCGTTAAAAAAATTATTGCAAACAAATAACTACTTGAATGGAAATGGTATAGGACGGATAATTTGGAACATATGTACGTCGGAATAGGTTTTCCACTCTACCGCCACGATAGATAAGAAAACTAGATGATTCGAGAAATTGTTACTAATATTTTTTTCGTGAAACTAATTTTAAAAGTTGAAAAAGTTATGATAAAGTATGAGGTGTAAAAAAAAAAAAAAATGAACGGTGCTTTTCGATTTTAAAAATATTTATGCTTTAGAGATGTTTTTGGGACGAAAAGGTTGTTGATTTTGCATCTTTGATTTATTTTATCTAAACTTTTTTACATTGTGTGTATTTCTTTTTTTAATTGTGACATTGGTCTTTGCGGTTCGATTCATTATTTACACTAATGTACAACGATTGTGTACTTGCGGATACTTAATGTCTCATATTAAAATTTAATTGTATCATAGAATTTGAAAATTTAAAAGTATCTCCAATCTATTACTCTATTTTTACTTTATAATTAGTAACTCTAAATTAACGTTTATCCAACCCATTATTCTATTTTTCATTCTAAAAAAAATATTATAAGTATATTCCATTTTTATTTAATTATAAAATTTAAGTAACATTCTCATTTATCAAAATTATAAATTCTATCTAATTATTTTAGGGAGAATTTTAAAAATATCATTTTTGAAATACCATTTTCCAAAAATATCACAATGAGTTGTCTATTTTCAAAAATACCACAAATTAATGATTTTTAAACTCTAAACTTTAAAATTCTAAATTTTTAAAAGGATTTTGACCCTAACAAACCCTAAAATCAAAAATTCTAAACTTTTAAAAGGATTTTGACCCTAACAAACCCTAAAATCTAATGATATTTTTGAGTAAATTATATAATATTAGTGGCATTTTTGAAATTTTTTAGAAAATTGCATTTTTGAAAAGTGACATTTCAAAAGTGGTATTTCTCAAAATTTCTCATTATTTTATTGTGAGTAATAACATACTAAAATTACAATATTATTTCAATTAAAATTATATTAAACAATATTATTAAATAAAAACAAAGATACAATATCTTTTTTGTTTAAACATATAATTACAAAAAAACTGTTTTTATATTTTTTTATTAAATTATCAACTTAATAATTAGAAGAAAAAACTGTTTTACAATATTGTTTAAGTATAAAATGAAAAACATACAAAATTTAAAAGACTATTTTATATATAAAAAAAAATTCAACTCTAAAATATAGGAATGAACCGTGTTACTCTATATTTGACATTATACTTTTCATTACTCTATTTTAAAATGTGATATATAGTAGAATTTTAGAGGATTTTATTCTATAATAACGTTCAGAACAAAAATAGCATGGAGTTGGAGATACTCTAAGACATTGTTTCATAATTGATAAGATCACAAACCTTCAAATCGAATCTGAATCGGTCGAATCGAGAACTTTCTTGCAAAACAATATATTTTGCCAAATGTGAAATGATCGACTATACATTTTAGGCGAAAGAAACATATTATTATTCAGAAAATACTGACTTTTAAAGAATCAAAATAATAAACTCTCAAAATCATGTAAAAGCGGGCAAAACAATTTATAATATTATTTTCGGACTGACGATCTATTTTTCCTTCGGAACTATCATATAGCATCAGAATCACCTAATCTTTGGATGTCGTTCTATCCCCTTAACATTATTTGTGAAGTGATTTTTTCAAATTTACTTACGTGTCAACTCTACAATCACTCTCACAAATAAAATTATGAGGTGTCATCTTAATCAATTCAGTCATAAAATTCCTTAAAATTATAATTTTATGCCACTCTAATTTATTTTATTTAAATCTCTAAATTTAACCACTAATCAATCAAATTAACATACAATATACCATAAAATATTTCATTTTTGTAAAAGATAATTTCGAAAATTTAACTTACTTTAAAATTTTTGTTCAATTTATAATTGTGAACGAAAATAATTTACCGAGCAATAATTTTTTGGATTTCAAAATATATTTATGAAAGATATTTCTGCATTTGTTTAATAAATACTTCCCCAAAAAGTTTACAATTTATGAAAAAATAATTTACAGAAAAATTATTAGGTTTACAAAATTCTATAAGTTTTGACTCTATACATACATATTTCTTTAAAGAGTTCAATTTACCAAAAAAAACCCCATCCTTATTCCACGAAAAAAGTAATTCAGTTAAATTTACAAAATAATTAAATGCGGAAACTATTAATTATACATCAATTTACTAAAAAATATAGTTACTATCACTCTAAAGATTTCAATCTAGGTTGCAAAAATCGTTACTTGAAATTCAAATCAAACAATTTTTTAATATAGTTTACAAATTCTATATTCTTTAGTGCATTGTATTAAAATATAAATCCCCTTAACATTATTTGTGAAGTGATTTTTTCAAATTTGCTTACGTGTCAACTCTACAATCACTCTCACAAATAAAATTATGACGTGTCATCTTAATCAAATCAGTCATAAAATTCCTTAAAATTACAATGTTATGCCACTCTAATTTATTTTATTTAAATCTCTAAATTTAACCACTAATCAATCAAATTAACATACAATCTACCATAAAATATTTCATTTTTGTAAAAGATAATTTCGAAAGTTTAACTTACTTTAAAAAATATGTTCAATTTATAATTGTGAACGAAAATAATTTACCGAGCAATATGTTTTTGGATTTCAAAATATATTTATGAAAGATATTTCTGCATTTTTTTAATAAATACTTCCCCAAAAAGTTTACAATTTATGAAAAAATAATTTACAGAAAAATCATTCAGTTTACAAAATTCTATAAGTTTTGACTCTATACATACACATGTTTCTTCAAAGAGTTCAATTTACCAAAAAACACCCCACCCTTATTCCACGAAAAAGTAATTCAGTTAGATTTACAAAATAATTAAATGCGAAAACTATTAATTATACATCAATTTACTAAAAAATATAGTTACTGTCACTCTAAAGATTTTGCAAAAATCGTTACTTGAAATTTAAATCAAACAATTTTTTAATATAGTTTACAAATTCTATATTCTTTAGTGCATTGTATTAAAATATAAATAGTATTTTTTTATATTTACAGGGAAGTAAATATCGAAACTGTATATAATATCGGTTCTAACAATATGTAAATATTTATATGTGATTGAATCCGTTTTTATATATACTTATGTGTATTTAAATAGTAAATGAGCATTTCATTTTTTTAATGAAATATGTATGTGTAAACAAATTAATTTGTGTATATATTATCTTTTTGAATATCCATATTCAATAAAAAGGAAAGTAAGTATCAAAACAAATCAAACCAAAACTTAATGGAAATTTTCTTAATTGGATACAACAATCTGTTTATGGAAAGACATAAATTCCATAGATCCCCAATGATAAGAAAAATATTTTATTATAAGAAATTTTTTTTATTATATATATATATATATATATATTTAAAAAAAAAATTCTACACCTATAAATAATACCCCATCTGCATTTCTTTTAAAATCATAAAAAAAATTTCTCTTTACTATTTGATTTTTTAAAATAATTTATTTAAATACATCAAAACATTATTGAAAAATCGGTGTTTTGGTAAAGAATTTTATTAGTTTTTTAATGATTTTTACATGTTTTTTTAGTCTATATGATCAAAAACTTTCATTTTTTTATTAATACAAACAAAATTTACAATCATATAAATTGTATTTTCATAATACTTTAGATACTATTATTAAAAATCTTAAAAATTCACAACATTTAAACCGAAATGAAATAAAAGATTGAACATCTTAGCAATATTTAACCATAATGCGACATTTTCTAATTTATTAAAATTTAAAAATATTTAATCCGTGTATCACGCTGAGAGTCATCTAGTTTTCCTATCAAAACAAAGTTCTAAATCTATTTACACCCGAATTGAAATTTTAAAATCTCAAAACACACGTATTTATACTTCAAAACCTCGGAACACATAAACCCGATTCTCCAATTAATTGTTAACCAATTAAACTTGATACTAAACCGAAATTAAACCCGATTACAACCAAACCCAATCCAAAAAATCGACCCGACCCGACTTCTTCTTCACCCAATTTCGCGATCGCGAACACACCGAGCATCAAATTGATTGGTCCTTCGATGATGATTCATAGTGAATTTGTATTTTGCACACAGTGAAAACCAGAACACGAACGAGCTTCCCATTTGTTTGTTTCTCCTAAGGTTTTTGGAGATTATAGGAGATTTCTGGGAAAAAGTACAATTTTGAAGTTGGATAATCACTGAGTGATATATATAGCGTTTAGGCGTTTTACATTGCTATAGCAAATTAGCAATAATACTACAAGAAAACATGTCACTTTCCGACCACATTTCGACCAACAAAAGTGGTCAGAAACTTTTCTGACCTTATTCCGACCATTTTACAACGACTATAAAAATTGCAGAAAGTGGTCGGAAATTTCCAACTAAAAGAAGTGATTGGAAAGTGGTCGGAAATTTTTGTCCATTTTTGGGTAAGTGATCTGAAAATGATCAGAAAAATTTCGACCAATTTCCGACCACTTGTTTTGGTTGGAATAAAATCATGATATACATAGAAATCAATTTTACTAAAAATGCCATTATATAACTTCGTAAAACTTGAGTTAATTGAATTACATAAAAATAGAGTTAATATAATAAATAGTTAATAAGTTATCAAAAAATAAATTAAAGTATCATCGGAAAATGGTCAGGAAAGTGTCGGAAATTTCCGACCATTTTCCGACTATTTTCCGGCGATACCTTTAATTTAACCTAGATCTAAAATCTTCTTCTTTCATTCTCCTAATTCATCTTCCTCCTGCTCAAGCGGCGCCGATTTATCATCCTCCAACAAATCGACCGCCGTTCGTCTCCTCCACTCCGCTAAGCCTCCTTCTTCATTCTCCTTTTCTTTTTCTACTCCTCCTCTCGCCCTATTTAGATATACATCATTTGCAACATTTTTCTTCTTCTCTCCTTCACATCATTTTTCTTCTTCTCCGTTACTCCTTCATTGCGGGTCACGTTTGAGAAGTTTCGTCTCCACTGCCACTGTCCATCTCAGCTTTATTGTCGCCGCCGTTCCTCTACTTTTCGCAAGGTTAGATTCGAGTTTCTTGTTTGGATGTGTTAAAGTATTTGTTTGATTTTATGTATAGATATGAGTTTGCTATTGGATTTGATTCAATTTTGAAGAAAATATATTTAAAGAGTTTGAGTGTGTGCGAGATATAAATATGACTTCGTATTTAGGAATTATTTTCGATTTCGTGTGATAACAGAGTTGTTTTCGTGTTTGAGCTGGAAGTTTTTAAAAGCATAATCAAGTTTCGATTTCTTTCAATTTTGTTGGAACAAAGAGAAACTGTTGGACTCTTGATTTGAACCAAGGAGATCTTTTCGATTTTGGTTTGTATGAACTATAAACTAGTGATTGAGCATGGTCTTGTATGTTCGTTAGCATTCATGTTCCCACGAATATGTGGAATATCAACATCACGCCAATTGATTTGGATTTCTAAAAATTATGACTAAAGTATGTGGTTTGTAATATTTTAATCTTCTTTTGTAATATTTATGACTAATTTGAGAATTATTTGTGTTCATATGATTGGTTATTGTTGAAATGTTTAATTTACTTTTTACTAATGTTTGTGTTTTCTTCTTGTAAATTTTTTTGGAACGGTTTCCTAAACTTCTTTCCGTCTAACTCGGAATAAGATGCATGGTTGCGGATGGCAACCATGAAGATTGAGATGTTGGAAAAATACAAGGTTGAGAAGAACAAGAAAATCAAGTATTGATAGACGTGACGAAGTTGATTATCGACAAGTTTTCAGACTTGTGACCTTCATACGATGACGAAGAAACTCAAGACTAGCTCCGTGTAATTTCAGTTTTAGTTTTATTTTAAGAAATATTTATTTTATGTTTCTAAAATTCATTTTTATTTTATATTTTAAATAGTTTTTAATTTTAAGTTACCTATTATAAGGACAAAATGCTTTGATTTTGAATTTGACTCTGACTCTGCCACGCTTTGTTATAAAGTTGGAACCTTTGACTTTTTAGTTCTGAATATCATTTTCATGGTTTCCAGGCTCCGAAGAATCACTGGGGTGATTTGATAATAGAAACATGTTTACGCTAATTTAGCAAGGAGGAATAAAATTACCGACTTTATCTGAATTTTTTTTATATTGTAAGGTCATGAAATCTCTATGGTAGAGGTCAGAGAGAATTCATGGCTTCTCTTTCTTGTTCTTCTTCTTCTTTGGAATCCATGGCTTCTTTTTCAGACGTTTGGAAAACCGACGTTTTGTGAGTTTTAGAGGAGAAGATGTCCATAAAACATTCGTGAGCCATCTATTCTCAGATCTTGATCAGATGGGGATCAACCCGTTCAGAGACGATTTGGATCTAGAGAGAGGAAAATCGATCTCCCCAAAAATCGGGTAAAGAAGATGAAGAAGCCGGGTCGGATCGTTGAATCGGGTTTTAATTTGGTTTGGTATCGAATTAAAGTGGTTTGGCATCCGGTTTAGGTTGTAAACCGATAAAATCGACGTATGTGAATTTTAAGATTTCGAAGTTTCAATTCGGGTGTAAATAAGTTTAAAAATTTGTTTTAATAGAAAAATAGAACGAAGTCCAAAATTTGGGTGAATCTAATGCTAATATGATAGTTCCCAAAAAGAAATAGATCATTAGTCCATTATTTTCTGTCTAATGTCTTAGACTCTTAATCACCTTTGCGATAAAATATTTACCTACCAGCTACCAGTAGTATCTTTAATATCCAGATTTTTTTTTTTTTTTTTTTTGTTTCGACCCACTTATAAAAATTTATACGCTAAAAAATTGTGGGCTTAGTGGGTGGCTTAATTGTGGGCTTTAAAAACAAATGGGCTCAAATTCGTCCCTTTATTTTAAACCTTTCACAAATTTGACCCCATAGTTTCAATCCACCCCTGTGGATGAGTCTCTCTCTAAAGTCTAAACCTTCGCTTCCTTTCCGAGCTCCGTTTCTCCGGCAATGTCGTTGAAACTCAATACTCCTTTTCCAATTTTCGCGCCATCTCTATTTCCAAATCCGAACCCAAGAGGACCCAGCGAGATCCGATTCTCTAGGTGGGGCAACGCTAATGCCGAGCGGTTCGAACAGCGTCGCCGGAGCCAAGAAGAGCTCGAGGCGGAGATCCGTCGCGACCGTCGTTACGACGCCGTCACTAAAATCGTCCATACACACGATTCCGCCGCCGCAGCTTCCGAGCCTAAAACGTCTTCGTTTAAGTCAAGAGGCACTCCTTCACTACCATCAGCTCGATCGATTCCGGGTCGAAGATCCAAATACTCCAAACCCGATTCAGGACCCAAAAAACCGAAGAACAAACCTAAAGTTCCCGATTCGCGGCCGCAATTAGACTCTAAGCCGGAGGTTAAGCTAAGCGACGACGGATTATCTTACGTCATCCACGGAGCTCCTTTCGAATTCAAGTACAGCTACACGGAGACACCTAAGGTCAAGCCATTGAAGCTTCGTGAGCCTGCTTACGCGCCTTTCGGACCCACGACGATGGGAAGGCCATGGACTGGTCGTGCTCCGCTTCCTCAGTCGCAGAAGACGCCGAGGGAATTCGATTCTTTCCGATTGCCTCCGGCGGATAAGAAAGGAGTGAAGCCGGTGCAGAAACCGGGTCCTTTTCGACCCGGGGTGGGTCCAAGGTATGTTTACACGAAGGAGGAGATTTTGGGAGAGCCATTGACGAAGGAAGAGATTAGAGAGCTTGTTACTTCTTGCTTAAAGACAACAAGGCAATTGAATATGGGTAAAAAAGCTCACTACTTTTTGTTGAATTCGAGATCAATTGTTCTTCTTGATGATCAAATTTCTTGGAAATAGTATTGGAGTAAGCTCAGATATTGTTGTTTTGGTGCAATTGAGGTGGTGATTCTCATTTTGGAAGAGAGGTCTTAGGCCTATGAACAGAGTGAGAGTAGAAGAAGATATGATCTAAAGTTTTTGTCTCTTTTCAGGGAGAGATGGTTTGACGCATAACATGTTGAACAACATACATGATTTATGGAAGAGACGAAGGGTCTGTAAGATTAAATGCAAGGGAGTTTGTACAGTAGACATGGATAATGTTTGCGAGCAATTAGAGGTTTCTTCCTCGGAACTGTTGTATTCTTGTTATTCATAGTAGTAGACAGTGCGTGGATTCGATCTGTTGTATTTTGTCTTCATGAAGTTGTAAATTGTAATGGCAGGAGAAAATTGGTGGGAAGGTGATATACAGAAGAGGAGGTGTGCTTTTCCTTTTCCGTGGTAGAAACTATAACCACAGGACAAGACCGCGTTTCCCTCTTATGTTGTGGAAGCCTGTAGCACCTGTTTACCCAAGGCTGATTCAACAAGTTCCTGAGGGTTTAACTCCTAAGGAAGCTACTGAGATGCGGAGGAAAGGACGAGAGCTGAGGCCCATATGCAAGCTAGGTAAGCAATCAGCTTACCTCGGGCTAATAGTAATCTTGATATGGTTTTTCTCTAAGACCGACAATGTTAACTTTATCCTGTGTTGGGTTGGGTCATGTAGGGAAGAATGGTGTGTATTGTGACCTTGTGAAAAATGTGAAAGAAGCATTTGAAGTTTGTGAATTGGTTCGGATTGATTGTCAAGGGATGAAAGGCAGTGATTTTAGGAAAATCGGTGCCAAACTCAAGGTTTGATCTATATTATCTTTATCCACATGTTTTGTTATTTTAAATCTCGTGTTTACAGCCTCTTTGTTGAACCTGTTTGTTGTGTTATTCCTCTCGCTCGCAGGATCTTGTTCCATGCGTGCTCATATCTTTTGAGAACGAGCAGATTCTTGTCTGGAGAGGACGAGAATGGAAATCGTCTCTCACAATTCCAGATAAAAAGGATGATATCCTCGGCGATATCGAAGTTGATACTGCCTTGCCGGAAGATGATGAAACATCGGTGTCACCAAATCAAACTCAAATTGTGACCCAGAACTCTCCTCCGGGTTCTATGGAACTTCAAAATGATCCAGATGGTGATGATCTGAGCCGCCCATCAACCGTAGATTTCTCGGCAATGGAGGCCACAAGCATTTCTTTACAGAGCTCGTCCACAGAAGATGTTACCGAGCTAACTACAGATAACTCTCTTGGAGACCATCAAGAATCTGAACAAGAGTCTGAAACATCGGAAGAGATCAACAAACAAAGCCTAGAGAGAGTTCTAAATATGATGAAACAAGCTGTAGAGAGCGGGGATGCGCTTGTGTTAGACGCTACTGATCTGGATGCAGACACAGTCTTTGCAAAAGCTGTCGCCTTTTCGACTGTAGCTACGCCAGGACCAGTTTTCCAGCATGGCTTGAGGAAACAACCAACGGTTAAGAAGCAGGAAAACCGAGAATTCGGGTACCAAAACTTGGAGGCAAAGACGAGTAATGTTGTGGTTTCTGGGAAAAAAGAAGTTGCAGTGAGAGTAGAAAGAGATGAGAAGAAGGAGAAGGAAGGATTGAAGAAGACAGTGAATGAGTTTGATGAAGATTACAGAGAAGTGATACCTCATGGAACACTGAAAGTAGATGAACTAGCTAAACTACTTGCATAATATTTTATTTGTCTTGTTAGTGTAATAATGTAATCTAATTTATCATTATCAAGGTGTAATTTTGAGAGAAAAAATGTATTTTAGATTTATAAATGAAAATGTTTCTTAGATTTATAAATGGAAACAAAAATGTATCTTAGATTTATTTTAATTAAAATAATTAATTTTAATAATCTTATTTTCTCCTCCACATAAAACTTCCTTGGTTTCCTTTTAATATTTGTAAGTGAATTGACTCATAAATTAAAATTTTCAAAACAAATTCTCGGTCATTTGACAATCAAAAACTTAATTTTTTAAGGAATCAAAAGAAAAATTTGATAAAAAATGGAATTTAAAAAATACCACTTTTATAATACCATTTTATTTTTCAAAAATACGTGTTTATTTACAAAAATACTACTTTTATAAATCTTATAAAACTTCATAAAATATGTTTTATATCCCATGAACATGTTTTATAAACCCTTATAACTTTGAGTATTTATAAACGTTTATAAAAATAGTATTTTTGAAAATGGACAACCATAGTATTTTTGAAAAAATGGTATCATAGAAGTGATATTTCTCAAAATTTCCAAAAAAAAAAAAACAAAACAAAAGAAATATATGGTAATTCACATAAAAAATGATGAAGATTATTTTCTTGGAAAATTGCACTCTATATTAGTCTTCCCACATATAATTCACTATCTAACACTATGTAAAACATACTATAGTAACTAGCATTTAACCCATCTAAAATCCCAATTTTACCTTTTGTAATTATACAGCTTTTTATATTAAAAATAAATTAAAAATTTAATTTCTAAATCTTTCCTCCTCTCATCTTCTTCTTCTTATTTCCTCCTGTCACCGCCGACTACTTCTTCTTCTTTTCTTTTTTTTTAATTGACGATGCATTCCATCGTCAGCAAGCAGTGGCCGACAAGACCCTCCTTCTTCTTCTCCTCCTTATCCTCCTTTTTTTTATCTTCAATCTCGCAATTCGTTTCTTATTCTTCTTCTCTCTGAATTACTTTGTCTTAACTCGTTGCCATGGATCGAAATCTCCAATCGTGGATTAAGATGGTATTTCTTCTCCTCCATTAAACTCTCCACCGTCATCTATCTCTTGGTCAAACTGAGTCGCCGCTGGAGATCGACATAGTTAACTATGTTCGAAAATCAGTATAATAGGTAACTATGTCTCTGATAATAGTTTACTATGTATGTTATTTTTTTCATTATAATAGGTAACTATGTTTCTAATAATAGTTAACTATGTATGTTATTTTTTCCATTATGCAAACTATAATAGGTAACTACGTTTTGAACGTAGTTAACTATGTTTGTTTAAATAAGTAACTATTACAACAATATTTTCATGTAGTCAACTATGTCATGAAATTAGATAACTATGCTCTGAAAATAGTTAACTATATTTTTAAATTTGTAACTATTTTCTGAAAATAGTTAACTATGTTTTTGGATAGTTACAAATAATGTGATGTAGTTATTCTGAGATCAATTGAATATGTAGTTTCGATGAACATAGTTAACTATGTTTTTAGATAGTTATAAATAATGTGATGTAGTTAACTATATTCTGAGATCAATTGAATATGTAGTTTCGAAAATAGTTATCTATGTTATTAAATAGCTAACTGTTACAGCATATTTGTTTTTTGTCATCTTCTGACCCATTTTATTTCCAGATCTACTTTTTGCAAAGATACAACTGTAAGAACAATTTTATTATAAATAGATCAAGAAAAGATTTTTATGGATTTCTTTTATTTACTTATACCTAAAACACATCTACAAAGGTTCTTTCGTCCAGTTTTGTTTTTCTTTGCTATTTATCTAATTCCGAAAATGGAAAAAATGGAACTGCTACTTTCTTAATTATCTCTCTCACACGTAATATTCAACTAATAGTCAAATGTGAAGACATTTATTTTCACAAATATCCATATATTCAATTCATATTCATTCACCTTCCCTTTCAATCCAACAATTCCTTAATTAATCACAGAACCTATACTTTTCATAATAGTTTCTCTACAACTATCTCCATAGTATATTGTAATCTAAAACTTATTCCACATATTATTTTTATTCTGTTTCCACGAATTCAACCGTATTAGTCATGCCTCAATGAGATCCATAATGATGTCATGTTGATAATATATTATTCCGTTTAAATCAAAACCAATTTCCCATCTCTCTCTCTCCAAATCCATAGAAATTTTCCCGATTGAAAAACACAAAATTTCAAGGAAAAAAACCACTTTTTCATTCTCAAACGATGAATCCGTCACAAGCAATCTCAATTCTCTTCTTCTTCTTCATCTTCTTCTTAGATTATGTCTCTGCTCAATCTCCTCCTCCTCCTCTTCGTCCGTACACAACCAACGAACTCTTCAAACCAAGCTTAGCCATCATCACCGGAGTTTTCTCCATCGTCTTCACTCTCACCCTCGTTCTCCTCGTCTACGCCAAATGCTTCCACAACGATCTCCGATCAGAGACCGACGGTGACGGCGACGGAATACGACACGATCGTCTATGGCAAGGACTATTCAATCGATCTTCTCGATTCTCTGGTCTCAACAAAACAGAAATCGAATCTCTTCCCTTTTTCAGATTCTCTGCTTTGAAAGGATCCAAACAAGGATTGGAATGTTCTGTTTGTTTGTCTAAATTCGAAGATGTTGAGATTCTTAGGCTTTTGCCTAAATGTAGACATGCTTTTCACATTGAGTGTATTGATCAGTGGCTTGAGGAACACGCTACGTGTCCTTTGTGTAGAAACAGAGTCAACATTGAAGAAGATCTCTCTGTTTTGGGTTATAGTAGCAATAGTTTGAGGATCATGAGCCAATTATCTGAGACGATAGAAGAAGAATCGAGCTTGGAGATTTATATCGAACGCGAAGAAGGAATTAGTGATGGGTCTTCGAGGTTTAGCAGTTTCCGGAAGATTCTAAAGATTGGTAATAAGAAGGAAAAATCGTTGTCGCTTGATGAACAAGGAAACGAGAAAGTTATGCACAAGTTCAATCACAGGATTGTCGTTTCGGATGTTGTGTTTAAGAATCGTTGGAGTAATGTGACTTCATCGGATTTGACGTTTTTGACATCGGATATGTTGAATTCGGTATCAAGCGACAGGTTTTCCTCGATGGATCGAGTGCGGATAGGTGACTTGCGGGACAAGGAAGAGATTGAGATGAATAGAATGTTGAAGAAAAAAGACTCATCGAGAAGAGCTGTGTCTGAGATCACGACTGTTCCTAGAGAAAACGCAAATTACAGCGGTTCAACCGCTTCCACGTCGCGGAATTACGCGGTTGCTGCGACGACGACGGAGGAAAAAAGACGGCGGTTGTGGTTGCCGATCGCTAGAAGAACGGCTCAGTGGTTTGTTAACAGAGAGAAAGGGAATGAAGTAAACACGACACGCCAAAATCTTAATGTATAATTTTTTTCTAACAATTTGCAATTTTTGTTCATAGTTAATTTTAAAAGTTTGTTGAATAACTAAAATTAGGTCAAATGGTGATTATGTCTTTTGTGTAGTACATACATGATGGATTGATTGTGAACAAAGTTTTGGCTAATGGTGCCATGGTGGTATACATTTGTATTAATGAATTTTGCGGGATTTTTGGGTAAAATGGAGTATATAACATAATTGTATAAATTGTTTTGAAGAAATGAAAAAAATGTGAAGCCTAATACAGTTGTAAGAAAACATGTAAGCCACTAAATTTGCATACTGTTTTTTTTAATTAGCAGACGATTTGTCGTAGAATCAAATCAAATAATGGATTGATATCTTTCTCTTTTGTTATTAGTTTACTCTAAATTAAATTATTATAATAAAATTATGAAAACCGAATAGTCCAAAATGTTGGTACACAGGTGGGAATCGAATTTCTGATTTCAAATTTATGGTCAGATGTTAGAAACACACTGTTTTCGAATAAACTAACTTAAATCACATATATATACGAATATACATATATTGGTCGAATTTATTCGATCCTATCCATATTCGACTTGAATTACTTAAAACTTTTCAGATAAAAATAAAATAAACTATCCATTTGGACTGTGATAATTTATTCTAGATGATAAGTATGGATTACCAGGTCTGTCATTTATGGGATGACAACAAATGCAACAGGTGTTAGAGTTGCATGGAAGGATGTCTGTAAATCGAAAGAGGAAAGAAGTCTTAGGATTTGATTATTGGAGAATTTTGAGGTTGTGTTTAGGCTAAAAAAAATATGGAATTTCTTTGTGGGTGGCTGGGCTAAGAGATAATGTTTTTGCAAGGAAAATTTATTGGTTGTTAGAAGAATCTAATCGATTGTTAAAAACATGTTTCAACTCAAACCAATTATACTTGACTTTATGTGTTGTGACATCGGAGATGGTGAGCTAGCATCGTTTTGGTTTGACGCATATATCATATCTCGGTGAAAGTGGCCCAAAGCAATAACAGATTCGCAAGGATACTCGTGTTGTGGATGCCACAAGAAATGGAGCTTGGATTATGCATGCCGTCATCCAAATTGCCCTCACGGCCATAGCACCACCAGCTGCATCCCGTGGTCCTGATCTCTATCTCTGGCACCGAGCCACATGCAGAGGCGAATCCATAAATTTATTTAGTATGGGGCACATAAATGTTTTATACCATAACTAATATTTAGATTATAGACATTTAAATACATTTTCCCTTAATTACTTATGAAAAAAAAAAATTAGTGTGGAACACATGCCACACCCATCTCTCTCTATATCCGCCTCTGGTCACATGTACCTATACAAGCGTTTTCTCTTCAAAGGAAAAACTTAGAAACAACTATGAACACTTTCTCACTTGTTACTTGGTCAAAAGTGGTATGGTTTAAGGAATCGATGCTTTGTTTCTACTTCTTTACATGGTTTGGCTTTGCTAGCACGCCGCCCTACTAGAGATAGATTAAGGGGTTGGGGAAGGAATGTTCCTTATGCTTGTGTTCTTTATCCAATGGTATTGAAAACCATGCGCATCTCTTCTTCGAATCTGGATTCTCGAATGAAGTTTGGCAATCATTGGCATTCAAGGTCTTACCAAATCCTCCATCTGATAATCAGTCGCTACCACTCATTGTCAAGCTGCTGCTACAAACAACCTTTGTACTTCGTTTGAAAGGAGCGGAACTTGAGAATCTTTTCGATGCCAACCTCAACTACAAGAGCAATCCTTCACGTCATTGATAGAACGATAAGATAATGGATCAGAATTCTCCCTCGCTCCTTGAATTTTACTTTGATTGTATTTCTTTTCCTTTATAATTCCACATCGTAGGTCAAACCTTGTTCTTTTGCTTTTTTTTTTTTCCTTTTTTTGTAATGGGTAGAATGGCTTGTATTTCTTTTTTTAAAACAGAAAATGGTATAAAATCTTGGTTACATTCATACCCAAAAAAAAGTATGGATCACCAGAATACCTAAATAAATTTTAAAATTATTCAAAATTTGTTATATTATCCAAAATTATCTAAAAAATTACTCAATATATCCAACAAAAATCCAAACTTAATCCGATTCTTACCCAATCAGATAATAATTTAAATACCCCAATTACTCATCCAAATTACCCGATCTTTTCTATAAACACACAATTTTGACTACATAGAATATATAATTTCTTTTGTTTATTACCTTTATTGCTAACTTTGAATTGTATTGGTTACCATTTCACTGCATATTCCTTCTCCAAGTTTGAAATCACTTTAGACTACGACGCCAAGACACAAACACAAGAGAACTACTTAAAATCAGAGCTCATCGAAAAAAAAAGAGAGGCTAAACAAATCAGACGAGACAAAACTGGAGGTGATGGTGATTGATATTCTTCAGCCATTGTCTAACATATACACCTATTTACACCACACAATCAAAACATCCTAAACTTTCTCATGAATCAAGTTTTTAAGATTCATAGGCTCTCTTGTTTTTCAGCATCAATGACTGTTTACATACCCTGTAAAGCACGGAAATTTGAAATGAAGAGAAGCGGGGAGGAAAAAAAGCCGCGGTTTTGTTTGAAGTCTGTTTTACCATTCTTCAAGCCAGTTTTGAGCATCTTGATCTTCTGCTGTGTCCACAGATTGGGAAGTGTCTAGAGGAAGAACGGTATCGTTCTCGAGATGGTGATGAATGCGAGAGATTATCTCTTGAGGAACTTGAAATTCGCGGTTACTAATCGCTCCCCAGTTAAGTTCATTGAACCAGGGATGTTTCTTGATTGACTCGGGACCTCCTTGGCTACCGAATCGCAGGTTTTCATCAACTTCAAGCAACTACACAAGAGTTTTTAAAACGTGGGTAAGACAGTGAAACCGGAGATTCTATTTCTACTGATGAACGATATGAAAATTGGAACTTAAAGATGAGACCTTTGTCATGAGATCTTCCGCTTCTGAGCTTAGAGCTCGAGGGAAAGTTAGTTGGCCTTTTGCAATCTTCTGAAACGTGTCTAGCTCGCTTTCTCTCCATGATCCAAATGGCATTTCGCCTTCTAGCATATAGTAGATCAAAACTCCAAGTGCCCACCTTTTCAAATCAACCCGAAAAAAGGTTACGGATCTTCAAATATTATGTGATTAAGAAGAAGAGGAATAAAGGGAAATCAATACCAGTCAGCTGCAAAACCATGGCCTTTGCCTTGAACGATTTCCGGGGCTAAATAATCTGCATTTCCACAGATTGTAAATGTACGTTCCCCAGAAAGTTTCTTGGCGAATCTGAAGTCCACAATCTACAATCAAAGAGATTTAAAAATTATGATCTGGTGGCAATAATGGATAACATGAAACCGAAAGAGCCAAATCGTGGAGCCATGTACAAAAAATATACAGACCTGTAGATATCCGGATTGGTCCAACATCAGTAAATCAGGAGATGAACCTCTGTAGAGAATTCCGTTCTAGAAATTCAAAAAGGGGGAAACAAAGAGTTTCAGACCACGAAATCTTAGAAAATAAAAGGAGATGCTAAAGACAAAGTTTTAACCTTGTGTATATCTTCTAAGGCAGACACGAGGGAGGCAGTAATGAAACGGGCAGATGACTCATCAAGAGGAGAGTGAAGCAGTGAAGATAAAGGACAAGCAAGAGTTGTGTTCAGTAAGATGGCTGCATATGTTTGATCAGCACAAGTGCACAAGATTTCGGGGACAAAAGCTGAAGGCTTTATAGCATTCTTCATCAGATTTCGCTCTTTCAAGACTTGTGCCTCTTTACCTAGCTTCTTCACCTTTTGCTTTGAAAATCTTTTCAAGCTAAGCAAAATTTCTTCATCTTTCAAATGCACGAGCCCGATCTCACTGCAGTCTGTTGAACTCAAGCATGTTGTCCATTCCTAGATAAAAACGAAATTGCGTATAACCGAGGAGTTCCGATTTGTAATTGATGTAGAGTAAGAGTGCTTACCAGGTCTGCAAGGGTGGCTTTAGCAAGAGCTGTGGTATCAGTAACTTTTGCAGATTCTCTGGACATCTCGAAAGAAGAATGTCTCGACCTAAACCAAAGAAAACATTATCCGGAATTATTCCACCGATGAAATCACGAAGCTGAATCCAAAGGCATGAAGAAAATTGTGGTATCATACTTGTGACTGTCCTCTGAAAGATTGGTCAGAGGGCCGACCGCTGAATCGAATTTTTCTTTTGTTAAAACCACACAGACCACTTCTCCCACTGCGACCGCACTTAAGGAATCTTTGAGTTCACCAAGTAGAGCCCATTCACCAAAGTAACTTCCTTCTTGCTTGTCAATGGAGACTTCTGTTCCGGATTCAAGATTCTCATATTCTTTAGTGAACTCGGTTTTAACGCTTGAAACATTTTGACTCTCTAACAACTCTGTCCCGAAAGTAATTCTCACGAGTCCCTTCTGGATAACATACAAACCCTGAAGTTTTTCGTCCTATACATTCACAGAACGGTATGAGAAAGAATCTGTTGGAGTAGGGTAAGTTAATCTTCACAAAAAAGGCAAAACTAACTTCACCTTGTTAACTATTGTTTGTCCATCCGAGAAGCAAGCTTCAGAAAGAGACTCTGCAACATGGCTTAGTTGCAAAATTGTAAGACGGGAAAGGAGATCGACAGAACGAAGAAGCTTCAAGGATGCTAAGTTTGAAAACTCAGACATCAAAATTCCTCGAAAATCTTCTCTTTTTAAGGCCCATAATGTTCCATGCTCCACAGCGCGTACAGAAGCCTGAAGCGGCTTGTTATGCCTAGCGCCATCATATATAGCAAGAAACTGAATTAGACAGAGAATACTTCTTCGCCTGAAGAAGATTATTTCTAATAAGAAAAGTGTAGAGAACCCACATCAAGGCAAGTTCACCGAATGATGATTGTTTCTCAGCAGTATACCGCTGCAAGATCCTAGGCACCTCACCGTTCTTTTCATCCTAACATCCATCCCCGGTTAAGCATAGTGAAATAATACTCAAAGCTGCTCCCAAGTCAAATCGAGTTACTATAGAACAAACCTGAGTTGCCAAGACCTCGAATTCTCCACTACCCACAACGTAGAAACAGTCCCCTTCACCACCCTGCAAAAGAATAAACCAGAGAGATTATGATATCAGATGTTTATTGAATGTCTGTTGCAGACTTAACGATCAAGGAGGAGTATGCTTCGACCTGTTTCACGACAACATCCCCTGGATTAACTTCAAGTCTTTGCATGCAGTCCAGCAAAACCTGGCACTGAGAATCAGTAAGTTTCCTGAAGAGGAAATGGTCACGCAACACCCGCTCAATGTGTGCCTGCAACGAGAAATTCAGCTTTTAGCCTCAGATGTCACAAAAGATTTAACGCATTCCCAATTGGAGGAGCAAAAGTGAAGCAGACATGCACTCTTACTTCTTCTTCCCAGGTTTTCCTATGGGCTGGAGATGGAGGAACCCAAGCATGTCCATTCTCTAGCGAACTCTCAATGGCGCGTATTCTAGCCCGAGATAGATCATTCCTCACACGTTGGTTTTTAGAGTTCCATCCAAAGGTGGAAGGAGATTCCGAACCTGTCAGTTCCACAACTTGTGGAATAGGAGGCTGCAGTAGAGTCCCTGTACTCGACAATTGCCGAGGAGCATCCTAAGAAAGATCCAAAATCTAACCTCAGGATCCAACAAAGATAAGAAAGATGATATACAGTCTACAAACAGAAGCTTTCTTACATCTTTGAGCCCATTAATGTGCACGACAATGATGGTTATATCATCTGTACGAGTTTCATACTGGAGCCATAGCCTATATGATTCAGCAACAATCGCAGCACAAGCATCACGAGGATCCTTATGTTTTGCAACCTGAGGAAAGAAAAACATTCAAATTATGTGAGACTAATTCCTCTACTTACGGAACGATAATGAGCAAGACCGTGGAGGGAAGAATACCTTACCATGTCAACCACAGTTTGACTAGAGATGAACTCGAAGACACCATCACTTGCAACCACAAAGAAAGGATTATCCGGTGTGAGCTCAACAACAGCAATCTCAGGGTTAGCAACAACACCAATTGTCTCTGCAATAGAATCACCAATACTCCTTGTAAAAGCGGTTCCTGGATACATTCCATTGGGAACCCAAAGTCTCGGAGGGTCTCCATCATCGTCTTCCTCAGTACCCCAACACTGCACATCAGGATTTTTCAAGCCTTCAATCTGATCAAGAGTAAGAACTCTAGCTCCACAAAGCTTAACTCTTTCAAGCTCATCGGGTCTAAACGGAGTCTGATCAATAGACAAATCAACAGCTACAAGATCACCTTCTCTCTTCTCAGCTAAAACCGCCCTCGAATCACCTGCATTCGCCACATATATCGTCCTTCCTCTAACCATAACCGTAATCGCCGTTGTCCCACTCATACTATCATCAACTATGTCAGCATGTAACTGAGAATTCGTGGTCAAAAACGCCGAATTACAAGCCTCTGCAGCATCTACACGAAACCTACCATGCCTAAGAAGATTCTCACACAACCTCCCCTTCACAAACTGAGAACACTGTGCACCAAACTCACCATGCCCATCAAACACCCCAAAGAAATGATCATCCGAGTTACTCCCAAAAGGCGTGTGAATAGCGAAACTATCTTGATTAGCCTTATCTAGAGCATCAGGATAATACCCTCTTTGAGACAGAAACGAGTATCTCAATTCATAGTTACAAGACGGGATTTTCACAACCCTTGACCCATCTGGTGGTAGAAATTGAGCAGAAACCCTAGAAAGCCTAGTGATTCCCCATTCCTGATCTCTACTCAAGCTCAGCTGATGAATTTCGTCGTCATCTTCATCCTCCGCCGCATCTGAAGTGAAATTAAACACCGGATTCTCCTCCTCAACCGCCGCCGCCGCCGCAGTCGAAGTCGCAGCAGCTCTCGTGCCTCTCGCCTGAGCTTGTTGATGCGTTTGCCTGATGCTATTCTCTTTCGTCGCGCAAATCTGACCAATGCAAGTCTTCGAATAAGCACAACCCATCACTGAGGCAAACGAAGATAACGCGAAACCCTAAGTAAGCTCATCAACAGGATCGAGAAAAAATTTCAGAAACCGCCGGAGAGAGTAACGGAAGTCCAAACAGTTTCTTCAAAGGCTTTCAGTCACTTTCCACGGGAAAAAGAAGAAAGAAAACCAAATTTTCCCGAGAAAATTTTCGAAAAAGACAAGTGAATGTCGCTGGAAAAATCTATCGAAGATACTGAAGAAAACTCATTTCAACCAATGAAAAAAAATATATATATATATATTGGAATCGGAAGATTACAGATTCGGTGGAGTAAAGTGAATCATACAAACTTTTTTAACGGAAAATTTGCAGAGAAAATAAAAACTCTGGGGAAAACAGAAAAATTTGAAAAATTGAAGAAATTGGGGAAACACAAAGTTCTCGATCTACTTCAAGTAAGAACCGTTGCAGCGAGAGACGAAAGATAAAAGAGAAATTATAAAATTATTAAAAGATGCTAATGAAATTTTTTATTTTCTATTTTGTTGTGTGTGTGCGTGTTACAATTTACAACCAATCGAATATAGCTCAAATATAAATTGGATAGAGGAATAGTTTTAGCTATAACGCTTTTAAAAATGATGACAATCTATATTTACAATCATTTTAGTTTATCTTTTTGAGTTTTTGGACAGATTTTAGAGATATTTAAGTATGATGCTAAAAAAATCCATATTAAAATTACTTTCTAATTAGACGCTTGATATTTGGTAGTATGATTACGTTGTACGGTACAAGAATCATTCGAAAAATATTCATGAAGAAGATGCATATCTTTTTACTGGTGTCACGATACTCTTTTTCTTTCTTCTGTTTTTCGATTCATTATGGTTTTTGACCAATTCTCGTAATAAAAATATTGTCTTAAATATCATTTTGTCTTCGAAAAATATAACACTAGTGTTTCGTAACTTTCACATGTTTTTTTTTTTTTTTTTTAACATTAGACCACAACAAACCGGTCTATTAACATAATTTCTATATTAGTAGAGAGAGAGACTCGATTTTGTATGTGATAGTGCTTATTCTAAATAAACTTACAAATACCACTAGACTACGATCACTTTACCACGTGTCTCTTTCTTATTTACAAAAAAATTGTCCACAAAACTTGTCATACTAAATTTTCATTTTTGCATAGATTTTCCATTTTAGTAATTAGAAACATACTATATTGTCAAAAAAATATATATATATTTGATGTTAATATAGAAATCTAGATATAGATATTTATAAATCTATATTTAAATAAATTTATGTAAAATGTGTTTCTATTGTATCATTGTCAAGGGTTATATATATATATATATATATGATGTGTTATAGTTTATTTTATTATATTAAAAATATAATCTTCATTTTTTGTAAATTTACGTATTTCGAAAATAATAAAAATCATAAATTGTTTTTAAAAATATGAAAATATCCTTATAAACCTCGTCAAATTAATTTAATGTTTTCTATCTTTTTTTAAACCTAGAATTAATTTTCTCTCTTATTACTATTTATTAAAATTATAAGAATTACTTTTAAATATATTAATTAGTAAGTAAATACAATCACTAATTGCATGCAAACTTTAATAAATAAAAAATAGAAAGAAAAAACAAAATTTCCATTAATGATATGCTTTTAGTGTATTCCTTTTTCTGACACATTTTAGTGTATTCTCTTAAGATATTAATATGAAATATATCACTTGGCAAGAAAATAAATGCAACATCTCATTAGGTGTAAAACTAGTTAATATCTAAAAGACAAAATGGAGCAAAAAAAAGAGAGACTGAAATAAATATAAAAACACCAAATTTCAGTTTTAAACTGCTTTTATTAATTTCTTTTTGTATCCCTAAACTTACAATAAAAGGAGAGAGATACGAAAAAAATGGAGCAAAGAGTTTAAATACCACACGCAAGTGGAGCAAGAATAATATAAAGTAGAGGTTAGATGAATAGAAAACCATCACAGAATACGTGGAGAGGCAAAGAGCGAGAGAACTGAATGTAGCCGAACCAAGGAAAGAGGAACGAGTCACCGGAGCTTGAAATTATTGTCTAGGTGTAATTTGTCGGTTGGTCAAGACTCACTAGTTTGTTGCAGATCCTTTGTTGCATCTTTCAAGTAACTTGAGCAGTCGGTTTTCGGGTTTCTTGAGTAGTCGGTGTTTGGATTTCTTTTCAGACTTCATAGACCATTGTTTGAAGAATACTCTTGTAGATTGTATTGAGCTTAGAGAAACGGAAAGTTGTTCTTACCCAAGTGACAATACCATCGAACCCATAGAAAGAGATAAGGTCGGATGGGTGAAGAGTGATAACCAAATCTCAGTAACATAAGAACACTCAAAGAAGAAATGTGCCTTACATTATGAAGCTGAATCACACACAAAACAAGCTGCATGCGCTTGTAAACTCTACCTAATTAGAAGACGATCTCGAATAAGCAGTTTATCACAGTTTATCACAGACAGTTATCCAAATAATAAAAGTATGTTTTGGTATATGGTGGAAAAACCAGACAGACTTATTCTCAAGGGGCATAAACACCTTAAAGATGCAACTTATTCTAAGTTTGAAAAGCCGAAAACAGATCTAAAGAGGCAAAGATGAAGTTTCTCTATTGGTAAAGCCATCTTGTTGAGCTGAAAACGACAGAAAAGTGGCATACAAGCTCTCAGAAAGACTGTAATCAAGTGTTTTTCACGAGGAAGTTGCCAAGAACTGTTAGCTGCATCTTGTGACACTGTTGACATTCTAGAAATACCAGTAATACGTACGATCGAGGACCATTTACACCCATTAGATCAATGAGAGGACCAAAATTGATCCAATTTTAATGTATTTTATCAACATGTGATTATAAGTTAGTCGAAAAAACCGAGTTTGCTGACTGGTGGGTCTAGTTACTTATAAAAATCATATTGTTAACAAATTTGCTCGCAATGTATGCAATAAAATCAAGAAAAAATACTGTAGAATACCATAAACCTAAGTTTATAATTACAAATACCATAAATTTAGAAATGTCAAACAAAATATCACAATTTTTCCTTTAAGAAAGCGTCTTAAATCATATAGTATCTATATATTACTAATTTTTAAATAAAAAATATCATAAGTTATGAAGGGATTTTTTGGAATTTTAAATAAAAATATCCTAAATCCTTCATATAACTATGGTTTTTGGAAATTTGGTTATTTTGAAGAAAAATACATATATAAAATGAGATAATTTTAAGAATGTTCTGACCAAAAACTAAATTTTAACATATATTCTGATAACACTAAATTTTAATATAATTACATAATTAATAATAACTAACTTTTTTGAATAACAAATGATTTTTAATTAATCCAGTTATTTTAATAAACAAATAACATTCCGGTTCGTCGTCCAAAAGGGAATGAATTTACAAAGATAGCATCATCTACTAAAAAGTTTGCCTTGCAATTAGAATGACGAAAAATAAAATAAAAATCGAAAATTTTATAAATCTATCTCAAAACGAGTCAAATTCGTCTAACAATTCAAACAACGGATCAAACATCTGAAATAATAGATTTTGAATGAAATTTAAAAATCATAATGATAAAACCAATTACAATATATTTTACTAAGAATATAAAAATTCATATATAATAACATAAAACCAATTACAATAGATTTTACTAAAAATATAAAAGCAATGAAATTTCAAAGTTATAAAATCTATCTACCAATAACCCTAACACACTCGTATAAATATTCAAACGACACTTTATTAGTGAGAAAAGATGTGGCGAAGAGACATGAAAAGGGCAGCCACGTTGGGTTGGGGCATTTAATTTTAACAAACTTGATAATAGGTAAACCCTTTTTAGGTTATGAATGCCAAATGGTCCCTCACCACCTAATCTCATTCAAAGATGTGTCTTTCATTGCTTCTCATTATTACTTAATTATTATTCTCTATCATTGCCCCCTTAACCAGTTTAATTATAAAAGATAGATAAATCAATACACTTTCATTGCTTTTGTACGGCATATCATAATATGTTTAGAATGAATAATAGTCAAACAAAGACGACAAGAAAAAAACAAACATAATATCAGTTTTTTCTTTTTTTGAGAAAGAGTTTTCTATTAAAAATAAGTAAAGATGGAATATTACAGAAAAATAATACATAAAAGCAATAAATAGAGAAAAAGCAAAAAAAAATATATACTTCAACTCTAAATCCAGAACTTCACCCAATTCGAAATTGAAATCGAGTGTCAGTACAAATTTGCTACGAACGACGATATAGGAATAGTAATTGCCCAAACAATACTCTCTAAAAAACCTAGAAATACCAACATGCCGAGAGAGCAAGTAGACCCAGAAGAGGGTCAACTGAAAGACTCAAACAGATCCGCAGAACACGACACCATCAAAGTTACCTGATCCACACTTGAAATCAGAACTGGTCCTTACCCGAATGAGACCTTCATTCAAAACGTAAAGAACCACAGAAGCAGCACCTAACTGCACCACAAATCCAGTTATTTTCTACATTTTAGTGATATATTGATATTAATGCTCAACCGTTAAAAGCATCCCAAATAAATGAATGTTGAAATCACATTTTTCGTTTTTTTAAACCTATATACCATTAAAATCACATGTTTATACATAAATATTTTTATATCCATCTGTTTACAAAGATATTTGTTATCATATATAATTGTAGAGACAGAAATAATATGGTCATATTATTATATTTTTTCACAAAATCTGATCATTTTTTTCCTTGTGTTGGTATGATTTTTTTAAAAATGTTATTTCTTTGTTTTGTACCTCATTAAGAATATATATAAAATAATTATGGAAAGTCCACATGATCGATTAAAATTGTATGGTGTACATCCAATAATATAAGCCGACATAGAGTTTGATTTGTTCGGTATACTTAGACGTACATGTATAACTTTCGATAAGTTTTTTTTTTAATTAAAATGTGTGTATCAAATGTAGATGCTTTATCTAAGTCATCTTCGCATTTTCTTTTGGTAAAAAGAAACTTAGAAGATAAGAGAAAGTTTTTGAGTCACACATCTGAAGAAACGTACATGGCTTCTCATGTCTAATTTCGCTTTATACGATTGTGGGGTATATGATTTGATGTACGTCAGAAATCACAATACGTAGTTGTTTACTAGCTTATTTGTACATCGACGCACTTATATGTTTTGTATGCTAGCTTATGCAACTAACATATGTACCAACCACAAGAAAATAATGAGTGTGAGATTGTTAAAAAGTTCCACACTAAGCTAATGAGTTTTTTTTTTTTTTTTTTTCCATTCGAGAAGATTTGGATGGAAGTTGTAGATGCAAGATTCGGGTTTTAGAAATGAATTGAATGAAAAAATGAATTGAGGCTAAACATTTTTTGATTCTTTTGATAGCTATGAAAATAAGGATGTTAAACTGAAAATTAACTCAACAAATTGTGTATATTATTAAATATTCGTACGAATACAAAGAAAGTGATTACAATCCAAGTATTTTGCTAGTATTTTTTTTTTTTTTGCCTTAGATGGGGATCATCCTTCCTATGAGAGTCATCCTCTATTTGTACTACTTCGGGAATTTAATCATTCTTTCTAAAAAAAAAAACACTAAAAACATAAAATATGTATTAAACTTTTCTGATTTTGCTGTTTCGATTCTTTAGGCCTTAAAGCTCATTTTGTGAGGTGAACAGTTCGAAAAGTGAATATATTCATTAATTTCCTAAAAGTCTATGTCGTTTTTGAACACCATAGACTTTTGCAAGATCATAACTTAGTGGTTTTGCTAATTTCTTACTAACTAACCACGACATCAAAGATGTTTGGACCCACTGTTATTATATAGAACAAATATTTTTTTGGTCAATTATATATGGTTATATTAAACCCTAAAACCTTATAAAGACTGGAAAACACCTTATCCAGAATTTCACGTCAATCATTAAAGCTCCATCTCATCAATCTCTCCGCCTCATGTATCTATATTTAATATCCTTTTTTTATTATCGTTTATATACTCATCTTTTATTTAAAAAATTAATCTCCAAACACTAGATTTTCGTTCCTATCGGCCACAAAGAAGATATTCTTATTTTAAGCTAAAATTATGTGTATATTTAAATCAAGTGGTGGTGGTCTAGTGGTTGATGATTTATTCCGAGTGCTCTTAGATAGATTCTAAATCTTTCTACTGCGGTTTCAATCATTCTTAGTCACTTGTAGATGCCTTAAGTGGCAAGAAAACCCGAATTTCTTTGGACCTCTAAAGATTAGTATGAGTTTCGGCATGCGATTCTCCCAGTTAACAAAAAAAAAATTATATATATATAATTGTCCATTCTGGAATTTGAGTGTTGATATTGTTATGCTGATAAGAAGAAACAACTCTTCATTCTTAGCTCGAGAAAGTTCTAGTCCGACATTCATATATATATAACTTGATACAATAAGTTGAATGAAATATATGGTGTCTAGTAGGTTATAGCTACAACTATAGATTTATGAATTTGAAATTTATGTCGTAGTTGTAAGGCATAAAAGTTATGGTTTTGGTGAGTGACAATAGAAGATGCATGCACTTGGAGGGGACAAATAGCCTTAAGCCCATAACATGTCGGAACATTACCAATATGAGATTTCTATGTTCAAGTATCATTGTAAAAATTGTAATATTTATAGTCAAATATATTTATATTTACTCAATTTATGAAAACAAAAAGTATATTGAACTTCTTCTCCCAACCCCACACACACCGAATCACATGTGAATGTGTTTGCCTGTTTAATTTGTGGGCAACATCATTTGATGAGGTCAAGAAGCCACGTACGTAATGGAACGTAAAACTAACACTCTTCATTCTAACTTTTGTTTTTGGAAAATAGAACACAACACACATGTTACTATTAACATGTTCTCTTTCTTGCTTCATGCAAGTTCTCACTAATGCTTACCTCTTTAGGTAATATATAAGAACATATATAGGAGTATGCAATTTTTTGTTTTTGATACACTTGATGTGGATGAGATCACAGGTACCAAAGTACAATACTACTAAGGTTAAGCAGGGCAGATCATAAAGATAGGTTTTTTTTTTAATAATTAGTATATTAAGAGTTAGGCTTAGATTTTTTTTTTACTCTCTTAGAATTTTATTCATATATTTTTTGATTAATTTTTTTATAAAAAATGTATCATATGTTTTTCTTGTTTTCGATAGATATATTAAAAACTCAACGAATTAGAATAAACTTGATTAACAAGTTTTTTGTGCTATATTTACCATCAAGAATTACAACAGACAAACCCACAATCAATAGTTCAATCGACGAATCCGGCTAGCCAAAATAATTTGTTTTCGAAGTTGGAAGTCCCAAGATCGACACCGATGATGGAGAGAACTACATTAATTTTATTTTGTTTTTCGGTCCGAAAAGATTATGGGTTTTGACCCACAATTTTTTCGTAGTAGAAAAAGATAATAATACAATATATTAAAAAAAGAATTAAAATAATAATAATAATACAAAGACAAAAACAAAACAAAGAAATAGGGCCAACAAATAATCCACAACTTTTTGGCAAATCCAAAGTGGATTAGTAAAATCTGATCTACATTTATGGGCTTTCTACTTATATACATTTTTAAGTTTATGGCCCAATAAGATCCGGCCCGAACCAGAAGACACATGTAAACCTTTCACTGAACCTCGAAAATCCAAAGCCTTAAAACCTTGATAGTCGTCTTCACCGTTCATCATCGCCGCTTGTGACCGCCGGTGAGTTTTCTAGGTCGAAGCTCGATAAGATCTACTCTTGATATCTGATTATTTTCTCTTAGGTTCGATGTGCCAATTTGAAAGGAAAATGTAGGTGAAACTGATTTTGATTTCTTTTTTTTTTTCAATCGCTCGAATTAGCCTTTGATAGGTACTGAGATTTCGACTTTGGTTTTCGTGTTCACCATTTCGATTTGATTGCATCATTTTTTCAGAGTAATCTGATTTTTTTGTTCTTATGGGTATTGAGAAATTGGATTTGGTGTTGTAGATGAGCAGCTAGGTTTTGTCTTCAATTTACTCAGAGGTTATGGCTGCTTCAATCTCAAGAAGGATTTTTCGCAGTTTTGGATCCTTAACAGCTCTAGGACGCAACGGTTCACCGAGTATTATCTCAGCTTCTAAGCCTTATAAATATGGTGTAGAAATGTGATTTTTGTTTCCTTTGATCTCTGATTGCTACTCTGTCTCTTTTGAACAGATTTGACTGCGAATGCTTATGGAAATGGTTTATCTTCTCTTTCTAGTGATGTGAAGGTTTGTGTTTACATCACTTGCATATAATCGAGTTTTGTTTGCTACAAGACTGGTCATCTATCTGAGTATTTCATTGTTCTGAGATTTGGATTTCATATATTTTTTATGCAGTATGGAATGTCTTTACTTTCAAATCGAAAGCTCTCCACTTCTATTTTGACTCCTGACTCGAGCGATGATACATTTCCCTCTGATTTACTTTTGAAACAGAGGGTGATTACACCAGACCAAGCCATAGGTATGTATATGTTTGACTACAAACTTGCTCCAGGCTAATTCCAATGTTGTTTGCTGATCTTTTTGTACCTTTCTTGGGAATCTTGGAATTTGGTTGGGGAAATGGAGAGAGAGTAGTGGTGTTAGAAAAATGCAATTACTCTGTGTTCGGAAGGAGTAATAGTTTTCTAGGCCTGGCTTAGCTTATTATATGAAGGTTAACACAGATTTGATTACCAATGTTCTGCTTGTATTAGGCTCTGTATGTTCTCACTTCTTGTGATTGAGCTTGAGATGTGATCAAATCTCTGAACAATGATGTTTTCCTTATCGCTACTCTCATTTTGAAATTTTGGACGAGTTTTCACTGGTTTTGGTATTGATACTTTCCGTAGGAAAATATCAAGACTTGGTCATTCCGGTAACAAATTTTCAGAACGAAGAAAAGGGTTTCATGGTTTTAGCAGGTGATGTCTTTGATGTTCCAATAAGGAAAGATATCATTCACAATGTCGTTAAATGGCAGCTTGCGAAACGACAGCAGGTAACTAAATAATTATCAGGCAATGTTTATTAGTCATATAAGCAAACATGGAATAAGTCTGACACATTTGGTGGATATTCAGGGAACCCATTCGACCAAAACATTAAGTGAGGTTAGCGGAACTGGAAGAAAGCCATGGAATCAGAAGGGTACAGGTCGAGCTAGACATGGTACACTGCGTGGTCCGCAGGTAAATCAGTTTTGGAGTTTTAAGGTTTCTTGCCACCAAATAGTTGTCTAATTGAACTATTTATTGAACTGTTAGTTCCGAGGTGGTTGTGTAATGCATGGACCCAAACCGAGAAGCCATGCGATAAAGATGAATAAGAAGGTTCGAAGGCTTGGACTGAAGATAGCATTGACAGCTCGAGCTGCAGAAGGAAAAGTCAGCTTCTTTCTCTTCTTCAATCATAACCTATTACAATAACCGTGCCTTGTTATTAAACCAGTCTAATTGTATCCGCTGATGAGCTGAATGTTTTTTTGGGAATTTTTTGCAGCTCCTCGTATTCGATGATTTGGAATTGCCAACGCATAAAACAAAGAACATTGTGAATTATTACAATCAAATGGAGAACGCGAAGAAAGTCCTCATTGTGGAAGGCGGTCCTATCGATGAAAAACTAAAGAGAGCCACCCAAAATCTCCACTATGTCAACATACTTCCATCAATAGTAAGTTACATAATCCCCATATCAAACTCTGCGGTTTCTCGATAAACCGTTTAGCGAATCTTGAATCTTGTTTATGTAAAACGCTTTGCAGGGGCTAAACGTTTACAGCATTCTGCTCCACGACACGCTTGTGATGTCCCGTGATGCTGTGAATAAGATCGTTGAGCGTATGCACACTCCTATCAACCGTTAAAAGAGACAAGAATGTCTTAAAACAGCATTCTCGATAAGAAACTAGATCACAAGGAAGACAATTTCACATGTAGTTTCTGTACCGGCAATTTATATCGGTTAATACGTAATGGTATTCTCGTTCATGGCTATCACACTGACCGGTTCATGGATTGTTAGCTTTTCGGTCTGGTTTTGCAAACTAAAATGTTGAAGGATCGAGTTTTTGGATGATGAATGGTATTCTATTTCTCTATGTTTTTAGACATTCTACATATTAATTAGGGTTTTATGTGTTTGGTAACATGCGGAATTGCGGAATGGCGTGCGATTCTTTAGGAATTTTACGAATTGAAGAATGCCAAACAAAACATTTGCGTTTTAATTAAAAAAAAAAAAAACAAGTAAAAATTTATCAAGCAAATCTTTGAATAAGTTTGTATTTTGTAGCTTATTTAAAGAGAAGTTGTTGAACGTATTTCAAGTAATTTTTTGAATATCGTGATAAATTTTCTTTTATATATATATTTTTTTGTCAACAAGAAAATTTTCTTTTATATATATATATATGCTTTGCGGGGTGATTTTTAAACACATCTAGTTATGTATTGAGGATTTGGATGTATTTTAAAGCTGATATAATTTTTTATAGGTACAGAAACAAAGTAAAATATACGATCCAATGTGTCCTGGAAGATTCTGTGTAGCAGAAAAAACATGTTGATGTGCCCAAAAATAAAAAAATCTCTGGACTTGTCAATGTACGACTCGTTACCCCTTAATTGTTTGTGTTTTTTTACGTATTTTTCTTTACCCTATAAAAACAAAATTTAATTTGCAATTACGATGTTTACATTTATTATGTTTTTCTCTGGATGCTAAATCGTTCAAAGGTTTAAAGAAGAAGGGATTAAAGGAGAATCTATTTTTGTTAAACAAAAAAAATCTCATGAAGAAAGACTTGTAGTCGCATGAGAAATTTTGTTTTGTTCATAAAAATAGCAAGTCTATATAACCTGTAACTTCTAAGATATTATAAAATATCATATATATAATTTTTTTGTTCAAACCATTTTCATTAAACATGAATTAAACCTTATACGGAGGAGATAGTTATGGATTTTAAGGCTGATCTGGTCAAAGTATCAGCAACCATATTCTCATTACGAGAAACATAATTAAAATGAATAAGAAAAGAAGATTCTTTTCAACTCGTTGATCTCAGTCCCCGCATTGAGGAGCATGACAAGAGATTGAGAATCAGAGAACATATTGAGTTCTCTAATCTCTGACGTTGAAGCTGCAGTAATCGCAGCTTTAAGAGCAAGAGCCTCCGCTACTAATGTTGAAGGGAAAAACCGAATTGTAGCTGAGCCTTGAGACAGAGTAATCTTACTATGATTAGTCAAAATCCACCCTAGACCTCCGTCCAAAGTATCCGAATTCCAGGCCGCATCAACAAAGCAATTTGTGATGTTCAAAGAAGGCCTTACCAGTTGTGTTATACCCGATGCTTGTGAGATTGTCTTAGTTCTCTGTTGTGCCGCCTGCGAATCTCGAGCCTTACTCAAGCTTTTCAGACATACCTCCTTCTCTGAAAACTCTTTGTTCTCGAAAATCAAACTACTACGAGCCTTCCAAAGTTGCCAATAAACACAAGGGTATAGAGCCACCACAATACCAGAGGGCGGGAGGTTAATCATTCGTCGTGAACCAGAGAGAAGAAGAGACATAGAGGCAATCGAGCCTTGTTGCGATTTGAAGATCGAAGGAACAAGTTCCCACACTCTACCTGCAAACGGAAAATTGATGAGAATGTGTAGCTCATCTTCATGTCCTCCACATCGCTTGCACCTCAAATCCGTCGTGATACCTCTGATTGCAAGGTTGTTTCCAATTGGGAGGGCTCTGTTTTTCAACTTCCAGAGGAAGGTCTGTATTTTAGGAGCAGTTTGTACATTCCAGATATTCTTATACCAATTGAAATCATCGACGAGAGCAGGCTTACTATGAACCGCATTGTGAGTATACCCTGTTTTTGATGAGTATTTCCCTGATTTATCAGGTAACCAAACCAGAGCATCCTTTAGCTTAAAGGAACTGAGGTAAATTTGTCGAATAAGGGATTAATCAGATAAATCCGCTGATAATGCCTTCTCCAAAGCAGCTTGTGCTTTACGTATATGGAGCATATTATTAGTCTTATTCTCTTTGGTCCAATGAATGATTTGTATCCGACATTTATCCAGCTTTCGAATCACAGATTCTGGTATTGGGCTAGTCCAAGAGGTTTGTATAAGATCCCTGATTTTTTCTTTTGAACACAGAGCCCTGTCAAATCTAAAATTTTCTTGCTTTTTGTAGTTCTCCTTGCTGAAGTAAGAGATCAAAGGTCTCTGATCAGAGCCCTCAAATTTGAGGTATTAACTTCGACCATAAGGAAACTTATCAAACCTAGAGCAGTTTGCAAGAGTCCTGTCAAGTCTGGTTTTAATATTGTGTGAGCCTCTTTTGCCCCTTCAAGAAAGGGAGTTACCAGAATATTTAACATTGAGAAGTTCTAGCCGAGATACACAACTCCGAAAGTCAATAAAAGAGCTTTCTCGACACTCTGGCCCTCCTTGCTTTTCTTCGTTAGTAAGCAGCTCATTAAAATCACCAGTTAATAGCCAAGCTTCATCTCGATTAGCAAAATGCAATCGTAACAGTTTCCAAAAAGGAGCTCTGTTTTCGATTTGCGGAGAATCGTACACAAAAGAAACTGCTGAAATCGTCTTCTTGTGACTAATCTTAGTATCAATCAGGTTGTGAGAAGACATTATGAAAGTTTCACATTGTCTTTCCAGAAGAGGGCCAAACCCCCCCACCTAATCCAGTTGGTGGAACAAGGAAGTGGTTTGTAAAATCAGTATTCATAAATTCTTTAACCACATGTTTTTCTTGATTTTTTGTTTCCATTAGGAACATTACATCCAGGAGATACTTAGATCGAATCTCACGGAGTCGACGAACTGTTAGGAAGCTCCCAATCCCTTGACAGTTCTAACTCACAATCACTAAGGAAGAGAGCTCGGTGGATCCCGAAAATCCACCACACCTCCACCAAGTGAAGGGATAATAACCATTGTTGGGACGTTTGACGTTGCTGGACCAAAACTTGAATTCCTTGGAACAGCTGAGCTAGGACCAGCTTGATCATCACAACGCTTCTTACGTGGAGAAGCATTATTTCTAACCACATTCCACTTCTTTGTGTTCCTTCCTTTTAAGGGGTTGTTAGTCCCCTTTTTTCTTTGTTGTGTTTCTAGGAGTTTTCCTTTTTTCAGCTTTTGTTGCAACACTTTTGCTTAGAATTCTTTTGCTCATCCTGCTACCCACCCCCATTGTTGGGATAGGTCATAGGCGACGAGATAACTGTCCTCGAGGTTCACCAACGGCTCCACTGGGGCAGCGATTCTCCACTGTTTCTGGTGCCAGTGATAAACGATGTCTCAGAACATAAGAAGCTTGGGGAAAGTCTTCATTAAACAGTCTGTCCAAAAAGAAGTTTGCATGATTATCATTATTTGCCTCTTGAATTTGGACCTCTTGCAATCTATCTGAGTCTGAGTTACGTCCTGTAGAAGCTAGAGGTCGATCTTGAGGAGAAGCTTGGGAGATACATTCCAGGGTAGGTCTCCTCTCTCTTTGTGAACTAGTCACCTCTCTCACCATTGTATCGACAGGGTTTATTGGCTCACGGTGAGGTCTAGGAGAGGGGTTTTTAGAGTGCACTGGATTGTTGCTCCTAGATAGAGAATCTCTCTGGTTTCTCCTGGGAGAAAACCTTCCCGAGCCTCTTTCTGAGTTAGACAAAGAAGGGATCTCAGAACTGGGCTTTGGTTCCTTACAGTTTTCATTCTCATGATAAGGTGAAGCCCTATTAAAAGGGTAATGCCGATCTTTAGATCGGTGTTGTTGTTGTGGAACTTCACGCTAATAATCACGGGAAGAGGATTTATGGTGATAGTCAGCTCTAGAGTGAGACCACAGCCGGTTTGGTGAGAAAGATCTAACTGGGGCAGTCTTTCTAGACTCTACTTTCCAGTCCCAGTGGTTACATGGTTCAGCTCTATTATTTCTTCTCCAATCCTGACACTTCTTATCTTCTTTAATTTGACTCAGAGTGTTTTGTTGAGATATGCCAAAATGCTGATTATGATCCTTGGATGGAGAGTTACCTACTCTGCACTGTTTTTTCTCATGGAAGAGGGAGAGGCAAGAAAAGCAATGTTTCTCAAGGTTCTCGTATTCTAATTCCACCGTGGTAGTTTCTCCTAAAGGAAGTAAGATTGGTAGCATCATCTCTAGAGGATCTAACCCATGAATTTCCACTCTTATTCTTCCCATGGAGACATCTTTGTCAAGAGGTTAATCTCTTTCCCTCATTTTCCCCAAGAAGAGTCTACTTCGTCCAATAATGTAGTGGAATACCATGAACTCTAACCCAAAGGAAATATGGGAGGGAAACCGTGTGGACACCACTGGTTTCCATCGTTGTAAGAGGAGCATCCATTTTTTATAATGGAATAGAGCTTTATCAAGAATAGCTTGAAGATCCCCTTCAGATTCAAACCTAAATTGGAAACAATCCGAGCCAAGTTCCCTTCCCATGACTCTACTCTCCAAATTCTAAAGTTGTGGAAGGAAATTAACCACTGCCTTAGGAGGTTGCACAACCGGATTGGTAACTCTCCCGATTATAGTCAGTTTGTTGTCCTCAATAAGAGAGGAGTTGTCGCAATCTGGAATACAGATCGGTGAGCGACGAGAAGCTCGATTGGCACCTTGAACCCATTTGCTTTTCTCGACCCTAGAAATTCTGTTCAACATGTTTACCTCAAGACTGAATACTCTCGAGAAGACAGGTTCTGAGAATCAGGGTTGGCGTAAGATCTACAGAGGCTGAAGACGGAAACTGGTTAAAACAAACCCGGAGAAGCAACCGGTATTCAAAACGCGAACACCCAGAATATCCGAGAGGTCTTAACCTGAGAATCAGTCTCAAGCAAGAGACAAAACCAAACACTTGTCGGAGAGATCCCTAAAATTCTCAAAACACACCCAGAGAAAAACCGGTAAAAAACAGAGTATTCTATAACTCCTGCAACCTGCAGTAACACTATAAACACCCATAGAAATGATCACTACACTACACCACTATAGTGAGGATGAAAGTGGACGGTCTGAACTTGAATCTGGTGGAATGGAGTTCTTCAGACATCGAATCTAACCCCATAAGAGAAGAGAAGAGTAACCCATAAATCATAGAGGGATACAGAGACCGCCGGTGGCCGGTCTGCACCGGAGACGAGCTCCCAAATTCTCTGGTCCTTCTATTTTAGTCCTTAAACCAGTTAGGAATTGAAAGGAAAAAATAGAAAAATGTTAGCTTTGCCCATATTTGGTAATAAACCGGGTATATATTCAAAAAGGAAGAAACCGGTTTTGGACCAAATTAACTTGGCAATAGTAAAATACCATATATTTATATTATCAAACCTTATACTTATTTTTGAATACATATATTTTTGGTAATTTTGTTGTTGTCAACCATACATTAATAAAAAAAAATGATTTCTTGATTGGTTATCCAAGAGACACGTATATTGGTAACATCAACAAAATTTGATTATAGAGTTTTATGCTAAACAATTTGTCTTAATATTCAAAGAGCAAAGAATAAAGGAGAACAAAAAATTTGGAAACCTAAGATGAAGTGAAGCAAACTTGAATAGTAGATTGGAGAAAACGAGTCATTTTTTAGAAATTTACGTCATTTTGTTCAGTTTGACCGACACAAGTTGTCTCGAACTCCTAATAATCTTTGATCTGAGGATATTTACCATGACCCAAATCAAAGCTTCGAATTCTTAATGGAAATACGATAATTTTCATAAGTTTTGGCATAACATTCGTGTGGGAGACTAAAGTCTGCGGAAATTCAGGCCTGTCTCGTGTTGTAACACGTTATACAAAGTAATCTCCAAACTCCCAGCCCAGACACTAAAGTCTAGCCTATCTGATCTTATCTCAGAAAATCAGTCTGCATTTATTCTAGGGAGACTACTAGTGGAAAACGTTCTATTAGCTACCGAGCTTATCAATGGTTACAATTGGAAATCAGTTTCGACTCGGGCAATACTTAAGGTGGGCCTGAGGAAAGCCTTTGATTTGGTAAAATGGGATTTTGTCATTCTTTATATGCGTGCTATGTACTTCCCTGATAGCTTCATCAACCTGGTCCACCAATGCATTTCAACTATGAGGTTTTCGGTGGCTATTAATGGCGAGTTATGTGGGTTCTTTAAGGGCTCGGGTGGGCTAAGACAAGGAGATCCGTTATCTCCATACATTTTTGTGATTGTAATGGAGGTCTTCTCTCAACTACTTCACTCCAAATACACTTCTGGACATATTGGCTTTCATCCAAATGCCACTGATCCAGATGTCTCCCATCTAGCATTCGCGGATGATACAATGGTGTTTTTTGATGGAACTCCCTCTTCACTTGCAGAGATTAAAGCAACCATGTCTACTTTCACATCGTGGTCAGGTTTGTCTATGAACAACACAAAAACAGAGCTTTTTATTGGTGTAAAAAACCAACATCAACCCTCTAATCTCTCCACATTTGGCTTCACCATTGGATCTCTCCCTATTCGATATCTTGGTCTACCACTGATGCACAAGGGACTTCAAATATCTGATTACAACCCTCTCTTGGAGCGATTAATGACCAAATTCAACTCTTGGACTTCAAGAGCTCTTTCATTTGCGGGGCGTTTACAACTCCTTTTATCTGTGGTTTATAGTCTAATTAACTTCTGGATGTCCACTTTTATATTTCCTAAAGGTTATATAAAGAAGATTCAGAGCCTATGTTCTAGGTTCCTTTGGTCTGGTAATACTACGATAAAGACTTTCATAAAGGTTTCATGGGCTGATTGTTGCCGGCCAAAATCAGAAGGAGGATTGGGATTAAGATCTCTTCACAGTTGGAACAAAACACTATCCTTGAGACTGGTATGACTTTTGTTTGCAAAAGAGGAATCCTTGTGGGTAACTTGGTCAAGAAATTATCGCACAATCTTCATCAACTTGGAAGTCACTCCTCTCTCTATGACCTTTGGCAAAACGTTTCCTTAGATGTGAGCTGAGTAACGGAATCAAAGCAAGTTTTTGGTATGATCATTGGACTACACTAGGCCCTTTAATTGAGCTATGCGGTTTGAATGGACCTTCCCAACTAGGCGTCCCTATTGATACAACGGTTGCAGAAGCTTCTCATGACAGCGGTTGGAATCTACGCCCACCGAGGTCTCACTCGGCTGTCCAAATTCATGTTTATCTAACCACTGTCTCTCTGCCGTTAGCAGGAAATGTTGATGACCATTACAGATGGCATATGGAGAACAGAGCATCTTCGGATTTTTCAACAGCGGTTACATGGGAGATTCTAAGACAAAGAGCCCCTACAAGAGATTGGGCGTCAAATATATGGTTCAAGGGAGGGATACCAAAACAAGCTTTTTTGGTATGGATTGCGCAGCTTAATAGGCCACCTACACGCTCTAGGTTTGCAAGATGGGGTATCCTAACAGATACAAGATGTTGTTTGTGTACTCGAAGTGAAGAATCAAGAGACCACTTGTTGCTTCGATGTGAGATTAGCGATAAGTTATGGGAATTTTCTATCAACTGTTTGGAATCCACAAATTTCCATTTTCACACTTGGCTAGCTCTATCTTCGTGGCTACAATCATCGTCCAAATCTGCCCCACGGTTGCTCCGACGGTTAGTTTCTCACTCGATAATTTATCATGTCTGGCAAGAATGAAACAACAGACTACACAACGACATTGCCTCTACTCCGGAAGCAATTTTCAGGCTAGTGGACCGCTCGATCCGTGATACAATATTGGCAAAGCGTAAAAGACAAAGATCATTCAGAGACTTGATGCAATTATGGCTATCTAATTCGTAGTTCCCACTGCTTTCTTCTATTTAGAATTCATCTTGTTTTTTAACTTTTTTTTTGGCAAGGTTAATTCTCAAAGCTCTTTAAGAACTTTATTGTAACTAGTTACAACCCCTTTTCATTCTTCAATGATATTCACATGCTTATCCAAAAAAAAAAAAATATATTCGGGTGGGAGCCTTGTATATATGATGCAAAAAAAATAGAATTTTTTTAGAATAATTTGGTGCAATAACCAAACAAAAACTATAATTTAAAAACTAACCAAAACCTCCTATGTGGCAAATTCCTATCCACTAGTTTTAGGGTTTTTGGTTAGGTTTTAGATTTTAGTTTTTTTTTGTTACCAACCAAATTAACCCATTTTTTAGTCCCATTTTTTTTTTGTCAATAACATACATTATGTTGGATTTGAATACATATGGTGGTGACACGATAACAATACCAACATAAACCACTAAATTACATGTCATTGCCACTTCAATCTCTGTTTATAATCTAAAAGTTAATTCCCCTAAAAAATGTACAGATAATTCCCATTCTTTAAACCCTTTTCAACTGAAACGGTCAAACAAATCCCTAAGAAGAAAAGAAATTGGATACCCCCAAATAGAAAATAATCCGCTGTTGTTGCTTCAATTTTATTTTCAGCATAACAACAGAGAATAAAAAACTTATAATCACAATGTGCGATTTCTTTTCCAATTTATGAAGATCAAACCGTTACAAATGATCAAAGTGACAATCTCAACTCCAAATCTAGCTCTTGATTGTCACTCGATCCCGAGTTTTGGTTTCCCGATCCCAACGATTTACTTCTCCTTGCTGAATTTGGATCCTATTCAAGACAATAATTTTTTTGATTAGAATCACTTAATTATATACCATCGACAAGAACTTAACACTTTAAACCATGACATAACTTCATTGAACCATAGCTACTCTAGACTAAAAGAAGCCGAAAATCCTAATGAAATGGATCTTATTTATGAAAATTGATTGGATCATCTTTTGAAAGAGTAATGATCATGTGAATGAAAGTGTTTACTAGCAAACAATTCAACCCCTTAATTAATTCATGATCATGTGAAACTAATTTTTTAGTAATTAAGACATGATATATATATGTGGTGTGTGTGTGAGCGTGTGTGTGTGAGAGGGTATAGAGTAAAAACCTCGTGTAAGAAATGTCTGGTGATGTTTGGTTCCAAAGAATGTTGGCTCTCTAAGATGCCGTAGCTTGGGTTCCAACTGTTTTGAACAAAAAAAAAGTAACATTTTAAGACCAAATTACAAAATATATAACACAAATTCACATATACATATACTCATATCTATAAACCTAAAAAGGACAGTGAAAGGTGATTTCAATTATATGTTTACCTCATGGTTGCTCTTTCGTATTGATCTCTATGTACACCCATCTGCCAAAAGAACCAAAAAGAAAGAAAAAAAAACCCCATTAATTGTTGATATTCGTTGAATTTAGATTTTGTTTTTCCATGATTATTTGAAATGAGTGTTGTTATTAATGGAAACATGATCGACAAAATCTTGTAGAAGATTTTCCCCTATTAGGATGGGATATTTTGGAATAAAAGTAAATAATTTATTAGATCAAGTTAGATTAGAAATCCAAGAAATATTCTTCTTTATAAACACACACACGAATAGATCATTAAAGGGAAATATATATATACCATCATGTTTGGATAGAAGCCATAAGGAGTCGATGATGGCGATGGTGATGATGATGGTGCATATGTAAAGGATGGTGATGATGATGGTATGGATGAATATCCTCCTTGCATCCTCGCATCCTCCTACATTCACAGTCACATATGGTGGTCTAATTAATATACGTATTGTACTTATCAAAAGAATCGAATTAGGTATACAAATTTATGACAATTTATTTCATAACATATAAATTTCTATTAAGTGCATATCTTAAGAAATGAGAGGTCGTGAAACTCATACAACATAGGCTATAACTTATGAAATCTATTGTACTCAAGATTTCAACTTACTAATTTCACAGATGAAGTATATATTTTCTAATTGAATCCAGAGAAAGAAAAAAATGTAACGTTATATATGATCAAAATTGCGATGATATAGTAAATGGCTAGATAAGTGATTGAATGATTTTTGTATCAAGTAAAAATATAAGATTTTTTTTGGTAATCTCTATGTTATATTTCAGTGTTAAATCTTAAAAAAAAGATTAAAAAAAAAATCCTTAATACACACGACAAGAAAAGAAAAGTAAAACCCTATAAATTTCATAAAATTAACCATCAAATCATCTTTTAGTTCACGGGACAATTTCTTAAAAGTTGGTCGGATTCTTATAAGAGATCCGATGACTAAAAAAAAAAGCAAAACCTACGAACTACGAGATCAGATTATACGTATATTATATAGTTATTGTACGTATATTTGTGTATGTAAAATGGTACCTGAGGATACAAAGAAGGATTATAACTGTTACAACTCATTTCGCCGTGTAATCTAATCTTCTCCAATTGTGCCACTCCGAGACCTCTCTGTGGCTGCTTTGGCTTATCGGAGCCATTCTTCTTCCCTCTCCTCGTCGCCGGAGAAGAAGAAGACGACGTCGGAGACGTCGGAGACGACGAAGACGGCGAAGATCCTCCCATGTTTGGTCTACCAAAGAAACTACTTCCCATGTTTCTTTGATCGGATTTTAAGTATAACTACTCCGATCTTGAAGTAATCAAGAACTAGAGAGAGAAAGTCTTCTCTAGAGAGAGAGAGAGAGAGATGATTTTTCTTAATTTTAGTTGGCTTTGAGCTAAGGAATCAGAGAGATCTCTTTCATGGTGAATGGGTGATCTCTTTTTTTATAAGCTTTTTTTTTTAAATTAAATTTTATTTTTAAGTTTTGTATTTAAAACCTTAGTATAACTACTGCATCGCTGGATCAGATTGTGTCCAGATTTCAATAGATACGCCACGCACACAAATACATTACATTACATAGATTTTATGCCCTTATTTTGATTTTACAACTCTCTTTTTATTTTTATTTTAATTAATTCATTTAAAATTTTATTAATTACAATGATTGTGCAATTAAATAATTATAGTGATTAGCTTAATTATTATCTTAATTATTTATCGATCTTGGATGACTTCCTACACAAAAGACTTCGATGTTTGATTCGATCATCTAATTATTTAGCTCTCCTTGTCTTCGATCTAAACTCAAATTAATTATATAAATTGGACTTATTACAATATTATTTTCATATTGACCCACGTAACGAACAGCTGAAGGTTTACTATAATATTTTTATATAATATATATAGTCTAGCTACGATATTTATCTTTTCCAAGTTTTCGAAATTTTGTTCCTAATCTCCGTATACTCGGTAAAATAGCAAAATAGAATCCAGAAAATATTTTTAGTATTTTTCTTTCACAGAATTATCAGTTTCAAACTTTCAATATTAGATTTGGGTTCAGATTTTTCTTGCGATATAATAGTAGATCTTATATCCAGATATTAACTGCTAGCAATAGCACATCATTTTAAAACATTTCTTAAAAAGACTTATTTAGAAAGGGTAAGTAATCAAACTATAAAATACTGTATAACGTCAAATGACTTAAATGTACTTATTTATTAGGTAATATAAGGAGATTTCATTAGATTCATATTTAATTGTAGCTAGATTCAATAAATTTTCTTTGGAGCTTACCGAAAAATCTTTCCAGAACCTTTTATTTTATTAGTTTCAAGTTTCAACTAGGTAATAGTTACATATGGCATACATGAGACATTATTTTATTATTTGGAGCAAAAAAAAAAAATTATATAAAAATTAGAGATTATAAAAATTTATAAAAAAAAGTTGAATTGTAAATGAATAAATAGATTGATGACCAAAAAATGAATAAATAGACTAAATAAAAAAATCCAATTTTTTAGTCATATATTAATCTCATTTATACAAATTAAAATATCATTACATAGTCGAAAATAAATTATACTATTCAATAAAACCATTTCTATCTTATTCTATATACAATTTCTATCGCATCAACAGTATGTAAAGGTCATACTATCATTTATTAAACGATTTATTGCATATAGATGCATTTTTGGAATAAGTTATTGCAAAAAAGATATTTTGATGTGAGTAGAATATCTTTTATTTAAATAGAATACCTTTTTTATATATATAAAAAGAGATATTTTGGTGTGAGTAGTGTTAGGAAAATTACCCAATATTTTGTGTGTGATAAAGATGGGAATTAGACAACTAGGAGTTCAAGCCAAACTAATTTTATTATTAGAAAGGATTTAGTACAAAAGTAGTTTATAAGTGAACACTCTTATGTGGTGTCTTCTTAGGTTGGATGTTTACAAATGCCACCAATCTCTCTTATTTATACTAGTGGTGGCTGAGGATGCTAGCTTATTCTAGATTATTCACTAAGCATCAACCATTTAGATTCTAACATATTCTAGAATATTCTCTAATCTTCTCTATTACATTACTTAATCCTTATCTATATTGTTCTAGAATATTCTTAAACTTTATCTTTACTTCTCTTGATTATTCTAGAGAATTCTTCTCCATAATTTTCATTCTTCTTCTCCATAATTCTAGAATATTTTTTATGATATGTTTGGGCTAATGGAGGGAAAATATCCAACAAATCTCCCCCTTTCCGACTTAGCCCGAAGTTGTCACGATCCCGATGCCTTGACAACAGTCTTCAAATTTTTTGATTGGTAACACCTTTGTCATAATGTCTGACCAGTTCTCGTCCGTGTGTACCTTGTCGAGATGTAGGAGTTTCTCTTCCAGAACTTCTCTTATCCAATGATGTCGTATATCGATGTGCTTTGAGCAAGAGTGCAAGGTTGAATTCTTTGCTAGGTGAATAGCGCTCTGGTTATCACATAGCATGATATACTTATCTTGCTCTACTCCCAGTTCAAGCAAGAAGTTCTTCATCCATAACATCTCCTTGCAAGCTTCAGTGGCTGCGATATACTCTGCTTCAGTAGTAGACAAGGCAACACACTTCTGTAGCTTTGATTGTCAGGAAACAGCTCCCCCTGCAAAGGTAGTAACATACCCTGACGTTGATTTCGTGAAATCTTTCTCGCCGGCCCAATCTGCATCAGTGTAGCCCTTCAACTCAAGCTTTCCATTACCAAAGCATAAACATCTTTTAGTTGTGCCTCGTAGATAACGGAGTATTCACTTAACCGCCTTCCAATGCTCTTTTCCTGGATTGGCTAGGAAGCGACTCACAACTCCAACTGCATAGGCGATATCAGGCATTGTACACACCATGGCATACAGAAGGCTACCAACTGCAGATGCATAAGGGATAGTTTTCATTTCTTCCTTATCCTTCTCACTTGTTGGACTTTGCTTTGTACTTAGCTTGAAATGTCCAGTAAGTGGAGTGTTCATCGACTTCGCCTTGTGCATTTATTGAATCTCTCTAACACCTTTTCAACATATCGTTCTTGGGATAGCCATAACAACTTCTTCGATCTATCACGAGTGATCTTCATCCCAAGAATTTGTGGCAAAACATTTGCTCAGATATTTCTTTATAGCATATCGTTCTTGGCCCCAAGTCTTTCATGGCAAAATATTTGCTCAGATATTTCTTTATAGCATCTATCTTGATGTGGTCATGGCCCATAATCAACATATCATCAACATAAAGCAGAAGTATGAGAAAGTCGCCGCTAGCGTACTTCTTCATGAAGACACAATGGTCATTCTTGGTTTTTTTTGAAGTTATGATCCGTCATAAAGGAGTCAAACTTCTTGTACCATTGTCTTGGGGCTTGCTTAAGGCCATAAAGGCTTTTTTTAATCGACATACCATGTTTTCTTTGCTTGGGACCTTGAATCCTTCAGGTTGATCCATGTAGATCTCCTCCTCGATGTCACCATGGAGGAATGCTGTCTTGACATCAAGTTGTTCAATCTCCAAGTCTAGAACCGCTGCTAGACCAAGAACAACTCGGATAGAAGACATTTTCACCACTTGAGAGAATATCTCTTAAAAGTCTATGCCTTTCTTCTGGTTGAATCCTTTCACGACCAACCGGGCTTTGTATCTAGGCTTTGAGCTCCCATCTTTGGACTTTATCCGGTACACCCATTTGTTCTTAAGAGCTCTTTTTCCTTTTGGCAATTTCACCAACTCGTATGTGTGATTCTCATGCAAGGATTCCATTTCATCTTGCATGGCTTTTATCCACTCTTCCTTATGAGTGTCAATTATGGATTCCTCATAGCTTTGAGGCTTCCCCTCATCCGTAAGAGTTACATATTCATCAGGAGTATATCATGTGGACGGTATTCTACCTCTGGTTGACCGTCTTAGTTCGAGTTCTTCTTCTGTATCTAATTCTTCCTCTTCTATGGTTTCATCACCATTATCATCTGAAGTAGTAGCACCTTCTTCAGGATCAACATCATCAGTTTGACCTCTTCTCATGTATCATCACGTGATTGGTCAGGATCTATGTTTCTACTAAGCCTTAGCTTTGGTTTCTCTGATCTTTGGATGTTTTCGATAGTCTGGTCCTCAAAGAACACAACGTCTCTACTTCTGACAACTTTTATATTTATCGGGTCCCAAAGCCGATAACCAAACTCATCTCTTGGTGAACCAAGATAGATGCACTCCTTCCTTGGTCTTGGAGTCTAGCTTCGCTCGTTCATCCTTAGGAATGTGAACGAACGCCCTACAACCAAACACTTTCAAATGGTTGTAGGAGACCTTCTTTCCCGACCAAACTTCCTCTGGAACATCACCATCCAATGGAACTAAGGGTATAAGGTTGATAATGTCAACTGCGGTCATTATAGCTTCTCCCCAGAATGACTTTGGTAATTTTGTATGAGAGAGCATACACCGAACTCTTTCTCCGATTGTTCGATTTATTCTCTCAGCAATACCATTACGTTATGGTGTCTTGGGCGGAGTCTTCTCTATCCTGATTCTGGGAGTTTTACAGAATGTCTCAAAAGGACCTCGGTATTCACCACCATTGTCTGATCAAACAAACAAAAGTTTTTGGCATGTATCTCATTCTACTCGGGCTACAAACTCCTTGAAAGCATCAAGAACTTGATCTTTGGATTTCAGCAGGTGTACCCATACTTTTCTTGAGTGGTCATCAATGAAGGTGACGAAATATGATGCATCGCCAATGGATTTCTCAGACATTGAGCATACATCGGTATGCACGAGATCAAGGATATGCTTCCTTCTCATGGGTGTAGACGATCTCTAGAAAGCGACTCTATGTTGTTTTTCGGCTAAGCAATCAAAACATGGTTCAAGAAACATACCTCTCATATCAGGGAGGAATTTCTTTCGAGCGAGAATATTTAGACCCTTCTCACTTATATGCCCGAGCCTCCGGTGCCATAACTCTATGTCAGCATTTGCGACGTTTACCTCCTCCTTGCAGAGCTTAGCTTATGTTACGTATAGTGACCCTTCTTTCCTTCTTCGAGCCATGACTAAGTTTCTTTTGGTTAGCTTCCACTTGCCTTCACCAAAGTGATTTCCCAAACCAGCAACATCGAGCTTTCCAGTTGATATGAGATTGAGACTCATGTCAGGAACATGTCTCACATCCTTGAGAACGAGCTTACATCCAGTGTTTGATGTAAGAACGATGTCCCCTTTTCCAACAATCTTGCTTCTTCCTTGATTCCCCATTTGGATGTTACCAAAGTCACCACTTTGGTAAGTTGTGAAGAAGTTTCCATGAGGGGTGACGTGAAAGGAAGCACCAGAGTCGACGATCCATGAAGTATCATTAGAGACGGTGTTTAAAAGATTGCATTCTCCAAAAATATATACTTCTTCATCCTCGTCTGCCACGATGGTGGTGATCTTGTCATCATGCCTCTTTGTGGGATTAAAACGGTCTGGTTTGACGTTACCTACCTGTTGATCTTTCTTGAGAACCGACACTCTGGCTTTCTGTGACCTGCTTTGCCACAATAATAGCAGGTAACTCTCGGGCGTGACTTAGATCATCCTCGAGACTGATCTCGACCTCGGCTTCTGTTGTGTCCACGCGTTTTATCTCTACCTCGCCTGTCTACGATGTTCGCCTCCGACTGAGTGCTCAAACCTCGTTCCTTCCTCCTAGCTTCTTCATTTAGAAGATTGTCACTGACGGTATCCATGGTAAGTTTTCCATCTGGTGTCGAGTTGCTGAGAGTGACAACTAATGTATCCCAACTCTTTGGCAGGGAACTAAGGAGTAGAAAGGCATGCATCTCGTCTTCGACCTTCATGTCAACCTTGTTTAGCTGATTTACGAGCCCCTTGAAATTGTTCAAGTGCTCCATCATGCTTTGGCCATCCTTATACTCCAATTTTACCAACCGTCGAGCAAGAAGAGCCTTGTTTCGAGGCGTTTTCTTTTGAATCATAGACTCAAGTTTTGTCCATAATTCAAAAGCATTTGTATAGGTAGCGACATATTCAAAAAGAGATCGATCGATGTACTTACGAATTACAGCGACCGCTTTTCGATCAAGATCTCCCATGCCTTATCATCCTTTCCTTTCGACTTGTTCTTCGTGATGATGGGTTCATGCAAATCCTTGCAGTAAAGGTGATCTTCCATCATCGGCTTCCAATATGAGTAGTTGTCCATCGTGAGTTTAAATATGTCACCTTCAATGGTAATGGTAGCCTCCATCTTGATTCGCACAAGATATCGACGTTATAAAACGACCTTGCTCTGATACCAGTTGTTAGGAAAATTACCCAATATTCTTTGTGTGATAAAGATGGGAATTAAAAAACTAGGAGTTCAAGCCAAACTAGTTTTATTATTAGAAAGGATTTAGTACAAGAGTAATTTATAAGTGAACACTCTTATGTGGTGTTTTCTTAGGTTGGATGCTTACAAATGCCACCAAACTCTCTTATTTATACTAGTGGTGGCTGAGGATGCTAGCTTATTCTAGATTATTCACTAAGCATCAATCATTTAGGTTCTAACATATTCTAGAATATTCTCTAATCTTCTCTATTACATTACTTAATCCTTATCTATATTGTTCTAGAATATTCTTAAACTTTATCTTCATTTACTTCTCTTGATTATTCTAGAGAATTCTTCTCCATAATTCTCATTCTTCTTCTCCATAATTCTAGAATATTCTTTATGATATGTTTGGGCTAATGGAGGGAAAATATCCAACAAATCTCCCCCTTCCCGACTTAGCCCGAAGTTGTCACGATCCCGATGCCTTGACAACAGTCTTCAAATTTTTTGATTGGTAACACCTTTGTCATAATGTCTGACCAGTTCTCGTCCGTGTGTACCTTGTCGAGATGTAGGAGTTTCTCTTCCAGAACTTCTCTTATCCAATGATGTCGTATATCGATGTGCTTTGAGCAAGAGTGCAAGGTTGAATTCTTTGCTAGGTGAATAGCGCTCTGGTTATCACATAGCATGCTTACAAATACTAGTGGTGGCTTAGGTGCTAGCTAAACATCAACCATTTAGGTTCTAACATATTCTAGAACATTCTCTAATCTTCTTTACATTACTTAATCCTTATCCATATTGTTCTAGAATATTCTTAAATTTTATCTTCATTACTTCTCTTGATTATTCTAGAGAATTTTTTTTCATAATTCTCGTTTTTCTTCTCCACAATTGTAGAATATTTTTTATGATATCTTTGAACTAATGGAGGGAAAATATTCAATTAGGCACTTTTTAAACCTTTTTAATTGTTTATTTTGTTTTATCTCAAAATTATCCCGTGTGAATAAATAGTCGTTCATTCCATATTAAATATTTAGTCATTTTTAAATGGTACTTTTCATCCGTTAAAATCATAAATTTTGATCGGTTGAGTACCACATATTTGATTTTATTTGGACACTCGGTTTCGTCTGTGTATATAGAAAACTTGACTCCTTAATTAACAGTGTTTTTACCATCTATCATGGAGCTGTTTCGAGCATGATTAGATTGTGCTTACTGCTTACACTGTTTTTTCTTTTTTCTTTTCTAATTTTATTTTATGATTTTTGTTTGCCGTGTCAGCCCAATCTGTTAAGCAAATGCAAGACATGTGAACAAGTCAAATTGCCATTTGTAATTTTTCTGTATACTCACTTTTTTATTAAATTAAATTACATGTATACTCTCTTTTTTTGTTTATTTTTTAAAAAAAATCATATATTAATTTACAAGCAAAGGTATCCCTTTTTTCCTTTCATTTTAAAATTATCCTATGAAACCATAAACTAAACCTCGATCAAATCTTGAGATTCTGTACGTGGTAATTAAACATTTAATTTTTATTTCAACATCTGAACATTTATTTTTTCTTATAAAGACAGACAAGATCTAATATTCATCTATTTAATTTATCATCGAAAATAAAATCAACAATTTGTTCTCTAGTCTCTATGCCTTTCTAATCATTAATTATCTATATCTTATATAATATAGCAAGGTTTTTCTAAATTCAAGTTCTGAGAATCTGCTGTGTCACATGTTCTTTTGACATCTGTCTTTTTTAATTTATTTATTAAAGAGCAAAAGGGAAATTATGTGTTCTTTTTTTTAATAACTTTGACAATTAATTCAAACAATTTAATAGCTAATTCTAATGCTAATTAATTCCAACAAGTTACAATATATATTAGCCGTTATCTTTTTTTTATTTTCTGATACAAAAGAAAATTATGATTCCAAATTAAATGTGTTATTGTGAACTTTTAACGGTTTGGAAAATAAATATGTTAATGGAATTTTTGTCAAAATTACCATTTTTTGGAAACTCTTTTCCGAATGTACCATAACCAAAAATGTCTTTCGAAATCTAGCCAAATATACTGTTGACGGTTGTAAAAAGATGCTTATACCCCTAGTGCGGAGACAGGCTTGATGTTGCTGTGCTCGAGTCTGTGTCAGAAATGGGTGAGGAGGACGAGTTGACAGGCACATTTGGGGGAGGGGGGGGGGATTTTGTAAAGCAAAAAGAGGTGAAAATAATTAAATGGAGGATTAAAAATTGCGTTAATGATAAGCCATAAACTTTGCACAAGTTGGAAAAATGGTGAGAGAAACTGTTTTCAGCGATGATATGTATATTCTGAAATGGTGGACGAAAAAGACGAAAAACGATAGACGTGAGACATGTAACGTAATCTTAGAAGCTGCCACGTGTCATCTATTCTTTTGACATTTGTCATTTATTAATTTATTAATTGACATATTGATATCTAACAAAAAGAAAAGGGAAAATAATGTAAAAGAAACCTTCAATTGCAGCCTCATTCGTCACTGTAATCACAATGAAAAAAAAATAGAATCCATTGTGAACGATAAAAATCAGCAATCGAAGCAATTAGGAAAATGAGACAAAAATTCAATCAAACAACAATTATCATCTTCTTACGATTCAAGATTCTAATAAAAAAATACAGAGATGCATTCCAACGTTTTTGTTGAGATGATGAGGATGTCTCGGTAGAAGCCAAGTAACTACAACTTGTCCGATCATTAGATTTCTTTATAACTGTGTTTGATGCAAGAAAAAAAGAAGACCAAAACATATTTACTCTTGTGGTGATGACACCTCATCATCCACATGTATGCCACATCATATTTTTTAATTCAATTTTTATATTTTTTAATTTAAAACTTTAATACAAATATTAACTATACTTTTGGTTTTAACATATTGAATTATGATAGGAATCTAGTAAGGAAAATTTTGACTTATTTAGTAGCTTATTATTTTGGAGTATACCGTGAAACTTTTTTTCAACTTCTATCTTATGTTTACATTGCTTTCCTTTTAATTATTTATTAATCTATAATATACTTTTGCTTTCTTTTCAATTATTTATTAATCTATAATATACTTTTGTATGTACGTATTTTTATTAAATTATAGAATTTTAAAATACTATTTATCTATGCCTTTCTGATCATTAATTATTTACATATATAGAAGGGACAAAACGTTCAATCACTTCTATTATGTATATACACGAAAATATCGTTTTCGTCGATTAAACACAGTTACACAACTGTATATCGATCAATATATATATTGTTTTAGTTTTGTTATAATTTTGTCACTGAAACGTGTTTTAATTTTGTTTTCACAAGTAACAAAAAAAGTTAACTAAAAGTGATTTATTTTATATATTGGACAAGACATAGCATCCGATCCATGTCGGGTTTTCTTTTTGTATACAGAACATATTGAAAATACACACGCGATTTTACCAACAAACAAAGCCATTACAATCATTTTAAAAATATTTCATAATTCATATTCTGATACAATTTCACCTTTGAATTATAAATCCTCATATCAATCGTCTTTTAACTCCAACTATTTAGAACTACATTTTTTCACGTTAATTGTCAACGAACTAAATGAAATCTAGCGTTTATATATTATTTTAGATCTCTTACAAAAATTCCTCAAGCTTTTTGGTTACTTTATAAACACGATAGTCTAAACTCTAACCTCTAGGTTGCTTAATTGACCTATCAAAGCTACGTTCAATAACGGTCAAAAGAATATTAATATTGTGCAGCTACATTTCTTTAATCCAAATAATGTATATATACTTATGTCGTGAATCATGTGATTCTTCGAACATGTCTTGGCCTTAATTAGCTCTGAAGGAAAAAAAAAACATAAGAAATGTAGCAACGAGGTGTTACTTTTGAACAAACCACTAATCGCAAGACACGTAATCGCAAGACACGTGTTAGTTCATATGCTGACGATGAATATTCTTTTATCCAATGTTTCACTTTGATTTTGACTTTTTGTCTTCAATACTTGGATCTAGAATATTAACTACAATAAAACTGAATTGATCATATATTCATTTGGTATAGTTTTAGTTTTTATTTGGATTCGACTTTTAATCATATATTTATTTTTAGTAATATATTAATATTAATTTGATTTTATGCTTTTAATTTATTTAATACAAATTATTTGACCAAACTAATATGAGATCAATCTTAAAATCATTTTTTGGTGTGGTTCAAATCATGTTATTAGTTCAATTTATCCAGATAAACATCTATATTTCTATATACCGTAGAACCATATTTAATCATGTTTTCTTTGAAAAGTAAGGTTTCGATGGATGCTTAGATTGCTAATTTGAAACTCACGGCCGATTTACAATTTACGCCAAAACAATCGTGGCCGGTGATTATTTCTCCACAACACAAGATAACTACTCCATAGATTGATCACGGAAGCAATAAAAAACATTTTCAAACCTAGGATGGATTTGTATGGAGGTTGATAGAATTCGGAAGATTAGTTCACAATTTTTTCTTAAGAAGAATGTAAAATTTACTCAACTCAAAAACACTGTTTTACATCAAGTGCATCTTTGTTTTTGATATTTTATAACAAAAGCTTTAAAACAGAAGAAAAATTAGAATGATCAGAAGATTTATGTTGTTGTTAGGTTTGAGTTCTGAACCAGACAACAAGTCCGTTGTTGTAGCGATTATCCTCCGAGCGTATTGAGCTGATTTTATTCCTAACGACTTGTCCACGGATTTTACAAGTCGTTGAGGCGGTGAAGGTTGATCTCTATGTCTTCTACTATTCATTTCCCTCTATATGTGGTAGAAAGAGGCGGTGAAAACATACATGATGAGAAATGTTTCGATGGAAAATAATGATGATGTCGAGATGATCGAAATTATCGAATTCCATTCCGAGGTATAGCTTTGATGGAAAATGCCTTATGTGAGGGAATACCATATTTGATTAGAAATTTGGCAAGAGAAGAACAAGTGGTTACGCATCTCCAGGACATGTCTGCATAGAATACATTCTAGTAAGATTTGTGCGTTCCATTTTAGTTCACAATTTCAAAAGAAGAATTTATCCCCCTCCTTCCATTTGGAGTTGGAGACCCTATTTTGAACAATGTGTGACATTAATTGAATGCCAATTTTTCAGTCGGATTACTCGGAATTAATTTCAATGGCACATTTTCTAAAAAATTTAGCAGTGTCTGCAAACCAATTATACAAGTTCATAACTCTTCATGAGCGGTTTCAAAACTTCTCTCTCCCTAATTCCACGTTTTGTCAAATGTTTAGACCAACTATTTAGCAGTTCTTCTAGATTTCGTAATTTTATTGGTATATTGTAGACTCTATTTCTCCATATATGTATGCACAAAATTAAGATAATTATTGATCACAATGATTGAAATAACTTAGAGACAGAGAAGTGTATCAAAACAGGGGATTATGTTGAGATTAGAAGTGATTTGATGAGTAATTAAGAGAGCATAACACCAAAAAAGGACAGAGCATAGTGGAGAGAGTATATATTTAAAATTAATTAAATATGAAATAATATCTACTGTAGATTGTGTGCACATGCATTTCCCCTACTACATTATCTCACACTCTGTCTATTTCTTCTCTATCTTTACTCGTATATGATTTAATATTACTCAAATTATTGATTTGTTAAGGATTTTATATAAAATCATTTTTTCTCGAATCAAATCCCTTTGATCCTGCTACTTACCTCGACAGCCAATTGGACCTAAAATTCCTTTCTTATATTATTTCTTAATATATTTAATTATGCTGTTCTTAATTTTATGTGATCTCTCTGGTCGTTAAATATTTAGCTGTTTCAAAATACAATCTAGCATTTATTAATAAGCAATAAAATGGAAGCATACTTTGTGAAAAAATGATATCTGTATTTTTAATCCATATAATTGAATCTTATATATATTACATGTATTGAAAATTTTACTTTTATGTTCTGCGAAATTTTGGTGTTCTATAAAAGTCAATTCAATGTTTCCTGTTTAAAGTGTAGAGTTAAGGTACGAAAGCAGAGTTGATATAAAAATCGTAAATCATTTTTTTGACATAATAGTAAACCCGAATTCGTCTAATCACACATACTAATAAATTTCTAGATCAAGATATAAGTAATACATTTAGCAAAAAAAAAAGATATAATTAAGTAATACTTCGATTTGGTGCATAAAGAAAATTTTTAAATTTTTGATTTGGCAAATTTTATCACTACTGTGAATTTATGTTTTCCATGATTCATGCTGCGAAAACTCCATAGATAAGTGTTTGAGTTGGAACGGTTATAAGATATGTCACCTACTAAAAGTAATTTTCAGTACGTGTAAGTGGAAACAAAAAGTAGAAAAATATCTTGTGGTTATATAGAACCACTCGACAAATATTTTGAGCTTCCCAAAATAGCGTAGCGGCCGTGGAATGGAGAGGGGGAGCCCAAAGGTCGAGAGTGGGCATAGATCCATAGACGGTGGTGGTAGCGGCGGTATAAATATCAAAAACATGTTTCACGAGATTTTGGTGATGTATGTTTTCGTCTGTTTTAAAAATTGTTTTCGGCCCAAATTTTAATATATTTGAAATTGTTTTACGAGATTATTGAATTTTATGATGAAAAAATTATGTTGGTCTTAGAGTAGAATTTTTTTTTTTTGTCAAAAGTTTTTATATTAGAAATGAAGATAATTCTACATTAGTATATAATATATAGATTTTTCTATTCATTTTCAATTAATTTTAAATTGAACGATAGCGGTTTGACATAGTTTTTTTCCTTTGGATTGATGTTATTCTCTTTATTTTCTTTAGCTTCAACGAGATATGTGTTGAATCCAAAAAAAATTGTTTGAACAAATAAGAATTTGTGTCGTGATAAAACTCACGAAACTTTATTCAACATAAATAAACCGTAAATTTTAGGATGCAAAAGAAAATAGTACTATAAAATAAGTAACTCATGCAATTTTTTTTTTTTTTTGATAGAAAATTATAAGACTAGAATAATATTAGAGAAACTCTGTTGAAGCAGCCAATAATTGATGAAGCAAGGCGTAACGCACAGTTGTTACTGATTTTGGAAGAATCGAAACCAAGTAGATAGATAACTCTCAAAGATTGAATGGGAGTAGTAGAGGATTGAATTCGAGTTTGAACCTCACCTCGATCTAGCCCGAAAAGCTTTGCCCGAAGCAAGAGCTGAATCTCTTTGACGATGATATGGACCGGTTTGCTGATTGTAGTGTGTATTCTTGAATTCCTTTCTTTCCATAAGAAATAAACCACCGCTTGGAAAATCAGCTTGATGATTATTTTAAGCTTGGAGTTCCTGGAAAAATTCTGAACCCAGGTGACAATGTCTTGAAACAGAGAAGGAGGTGAGATAGAAGGATGAGAGAAAAATGATTCCCAAATCTCTGCGGAGAAGGGACAACCGAAAAACAAATGGGTCTTTGTTTCTTGATTTGAGCCACAAAAAACGCAGTGAGTTGGGACATTAAGTCCCCAACCAATCATCCGATCCCTCGTTAGTAGTCTATCTCGAACCGCTAACCAAAGCATAAAGACATGCTTAGGGATCCTCTTCTTAAACCAAACAGAATTGTACCAACTCACTGTCGAAGCACTTGGATGTAGAGATTCCCAAGTTTTAGAAGAGAAGAAAATTCCAGGAGAGTCTAATAATGAGTTTCTCCACAGGAACACGTCCGAATCTGAAGAAGAATGGTGAGGAGTGTTGCTTGGAAGGCACTGTTGAAGCAATTGCAAGATTGGATGTCTTCCCCTGGATAAAAACCAGGAACCACTTGCAAAGGTATGAGAGACTTTGAACAAAGAAGAGAGACCTGTAACTCGCGGTCCATTCGCACCCGTAATGTCAATCAACGGGCCCAATCCGGTCTAATTATCATGCCAAAAAAGAGCATTAATTTCATAGTGAATTTGACAAAAGAGATATGGTCTGGCTAGAGGTCTTAGCTTCATTATTCGCTTCCAAATCCAGCTACCACAGCTATGAAAATCCGATGTCCAGAATAACCTTCCATTGATGATTGATTTATGTATCCAAGCAACCCAAAGAGATCCAGTTGCAACAAACAAAAACCATATAAGTTTCAAACCGAAGACTTGGTTCAAATCTTTAAGCTTCTTAAGCCCTAACCCTCCCGACTGTGTTGGAGAACACACTGAATCCCAATAAACCTTTGCTCCTCTAGCTGTGTTGGAAGCTCCACTCCAAAAAAAAAGCGTTACAGATTCTGTCTAGAGAATCCAAACATCCTTTTGGAAGCGAAAACACGGCCGACCAGAACTGGATAATGCTGAACAGAACTGATTGTATTAGTTGAAGTCTTTCCGCAAACGAAAGATGTCGAACCGTCTAGGAACAGATTCTTGCCTTTACTTTATCAATTAAAGGTTGGTAGTCTTGTGGTCGAAGTTTGTGAGGCATTAGGGATAACCCTAAATATCTCACAGGCAAGGATACTTGAACTAGTCCAAATCGTTCAGCCATAGAGCGAGACAATTCCAAGTTATTCCCATCAATAAACAGAAAATATTTCCGAAGGTTTAAAGCCAAACCCGAAATGCTCTGAAAGGATCTCAAACCATCCAGAATGCCAACCAAGGAGTCCTCTGATCCGTCAAAGAAAATCAACACATCGTCCACGAAACTTAAGTGAGTGATTAGAGGATCAAGCATAAGGGATGTGGTCTTATTCTACCGGAAGTGACTTCAATATCCAATTCTTTTGACAATAAATCTATTGCCAAAATAAACAAAGAGGAGGATATGGGATCTCCTTGTCGGAGACCTTTCTTCCCTTGGAAAAATCCTTGAAGCTCACCGTTCAGTGCAATAGACTAGAAAGGAGTGGAGATGCAAAGATAAATCCATGAGGTGAATATTTTCGGCAACTGAAAAGCTTTCAGGATGTTCAGGATGAGAGACCAATTGACGTTGTCATAAGCTTTAGTGATATCAACTTGAAGACATCCTCTTGAAGAGGGTCGTGACTTGTGAAAATCCACAACTAGTTTCGAAGCTAGTAACACGTTTTCGCATAACTGTCTGCCTTTAACAAACCCAACCTGATTTCGTTGAACTGCATCAAAGGTAAACATCCTTAGCCTAGAGGCTAAAATCCTTGATATTACCTTATAGACCGTATTACATAAAGATATGGGACGGAAATCCACGAGTTTTGAGGCTCCGGTGACTTTTGGAATAAGGGCAATGACCGTCGCATTTACTTGCCGAGGCAGTGAAGAGGAGATGAAAAAATCCTTAACCGCTGATATTAAATCTGCTCCAACCAATTCCCATGAGGTTACAAAGAATTCCACCGTGAAGCAATTCGGGCCTGGATCCTTATTTTTTCGAAGCGCAAATAGAGTTGACTTAATTTCTTCAATAGGAATAGCAGATAACAGAACCGAAAGAAAAGCACTACATCTGAACGGATGTAAACTCTGAATTTGACTGACTGAATAAGGCTGGACTGAAGAGTTATCCGTTCCGAGAAGATGAAAATAGTATTGAGTTACCATGTTCTTCATCATCAATGGGTTATAGACTTTTGTGTCGAATTCATCTCTAAGAAAGTGAATAACATTTCTAGACAGATTTGCTTTGACTGATTTGTAGAAGAAGGCTGTATATACTAATATACATGAAGCAGTTAGGAATGATATATATTATAAGTTTGATATATAGAGCATGGTTTAAGTTTTGTCATGCTCGATTCGTGGATCTTGATCATTTGTTTTGCTTTTAAAATACTGCAGATATAAAAGATTGCATATATTAAATAATTGACAAAAACCGATATACTGTATATATATATACCTTTTTTAATCACGAAATCGAAATGAAAACATCGGACATATATATAATTAACGATATCAAAGGCATATCCCATTTAACTGGCATCAATCATGCAGATTAATTATATAATAAATGTGGATTCTAGTAACATAAACACATGCATCGTATTGACAAAAACAAAAAATGCATGGTTCACCAAAACCAACCGGCTGATCAAATTTTAAAAACTTTACTATATATATAACAAAAAAAAAAAAAAATAGATATAATTTGCTTTGATGATTTTCATTAATATGCATTTTCCTCGACAATTATTTGTATTTTAATTTTATTTATGTTTTTGGCAGAATCTAGTGTGGACGTGCATGGTATTGTACGTAATATTTGACGAGCTGTTTAAAATGTGTTAGTTTCTTAATCTTAGACCATTTTACTACTTTTTATTAATTACTCTCTCTCTCTTTTACTTTTAAAAATGTTTAAAGTTTACACGCAGATTAAATGAATATTTTTTGATTTTTTTTTAAATTAAAATATTATTTATTATCTATATAAAAAGAATTCTATCAATAATAAAATAGATCATAAAAAAAATTAATTCATTTTACATTAAGAAAATTGATAACATCAAATAAAATGAAGCAATTTTATTTTCTTAAACATCTTTAATATAAAACGGAGAGAGTGACCTTTAAAATTCATATCCATCATCAGTAATTCAAATGATTTACTAATTGACTATTTAAAAGAAAAGAGTCACATATGTAAATATCAACGGTAAGGAAGAGATCTATTAACCCATTAGTTTTCTTGTCCGAAAAAATTATGGGCTTAAATTTCAAAAATTCTTGATTACCTAAAAAAATCATTTAAAATTAAAACGGACAAACCATATCATATCGTCAAATATAAGATCAAACCAAACCAAAAGAAAACAAAGCAAACAAACAAATCTGAAAACGATCTTCCTTCTCTTCCTTCTCTTTATTGTTTTTGGTTTAAGCAGGAAATTACTGCAAGATCAATGGACATGGAATTGATTCAGCATTTGGAGAGAGAACATTGTGTGGTAATGGAGACTTCAAGACTTGCATTGCAAAACGTTTGGGGTAATGAAGTATGCAAAGTGGATCCATTGGTCCGAGCTTGGAGCATACTCCATGGTTTGATAAATAGGTGATCGTAAATCATTCAAAAGTCTCGGATTCTCTTTTCATTGTCTACGTTCACAGTGATTCATCCCGATTGATTCTACAACGACATGTGTTTTGTATGCAAAAAATTCATCCACCAATCGCGATTGGCTTTCTGTGTCCGCACATCGTTTCTCAGCCAAACACAAGGAGACAACCAATGATTCGAATGAAATGTTGTGAAATGACAATCTTTTATTTTATTGTCGACCCTAAGAAGGGATGAGGTAGGCCATGCGCGAAGATATAGGATATAGAAGTAATACAAAATTTGTTTATCCAATGAAATCTAAAACCATAAAGAAAAAGGCGAACAAGAAGAGAACAGAGAGGAGATGAGACTCTCGTCAATTACATACGGTGGTATTCATTTGATCCGCGCGTTGCGTATATTTAATACTCCCTCGGATGTTTTAGAGAAATTTTTGTATCAAATTAGATGATTTTTTTCAATTTTCAATACAAAATTAAATGTATTTTTATTCGATATGACTATTTGTATTCTGCAGTTTGATTTACTATTGGTTGAATTGTATTTAATTGAATGATAAATGATATTTTAATTTAGAAAAATAAAAAATTTAATATTTTCTTAATTTGTGTGTAAAATCCTTAAACATCAACTATTATGATACAGAGGGAGTACTATAAATTGTGTTATAATTTTTTTTCTAATTATTTACATTTTTATTGGAGATTTTGTTATAAAATATTTCAATAAATTTAATTCACGTAATTTTTTAAAAAAATTTGATTTTTAAAATAATTTTTTCCATAACGAAATATTTAAAATAAATATAATTAGTAACTTCATAGTCATTTAATATTTATTTGTCTGAAAAATTAAAATATATAATAATAATAAATTTATAAAAAAACTTAAATTTATCAACAATATATAATATGAGAAATTTTGAAAAATGCCACTTTTCAAGAAGTTACCCTTTTATTTTTTTTTCAAAAATGTCACTATATCATTTACTCAAAATATCATTTATGTTTGAGTTAACTATTTTATGTTAAGGTTTAGTTTTTAGGGTTTATGGTTTGTTAAGGGTCAAAGCTTTTTTTAAGATTTAGGATTTTAGGATTTAGGGTTTAAAAATCCTTAATAAGTGGCATTTTTGAAAATAGACAACTCATTGTTGCATTTTTGAAAATCGACATACCAAAAGTGGTATTTTTGAAATTCACCCATAAAACATATGAAACATATCAAGGGAAAACATGCTTGTTACTTTCTTTTGTACCGCAATTTCGTTCTCCTTATTTTTTTCTAATTGATTACATACGACTGATTCATGGACGATAAATCATTTACCACATTGATAAAAGTTATGTAATCATATCATATATAAAATTTACAACTCAACATCTTTTAATCACAACATTTAAAGATAACTCCAAATGCTAATAATTTTTCTAACATCTATGTTGTATCTCATTTACAAAATAAAAGATCATTCGATATAGATTTTGATATGATTTTTTAAAAAGATCCAATGTTCTACTATGCATAGTAATTTTTTAAAGAAAATAGTAAATATATTATAGCTATGAATATGACACATCCAACATAAAAAAAATACGGCTTCGTTAATTTCATATATAATTTTGCACAACGACCCCAACATTCTCTACTCCATAAATTTAGAGCATCTTAAATTTGTCGCTTTTTCGAATCTTTTTGGCTAAAAATATTTGGTTTAAATAGTGAATTCCCAAACAAAGCTTTCTCTTAGATTATGATGTAAAATTTACACTTTCACCTGAAATTGTTACAAATATTAAATTTTTTTGGTGTTTTGTTATGCAACTTTATATTATATATGCGATTGTTTCATTTTTATTAATTTTAAATTAATTGTATTTTTGAAAATTTTATTTTAATTTAATATTTTGCTTTTATTAAATAAACATACAATAATAATTAAAAAAAAACTCTTTCACAAATTACATAATTTTTTGCTATTGAAAACTAATGTAAATATAACTTTTAATTTTATTTTTTCTCTTTAGTAATTTAGAAATACAATTACATAAATTTATTATCACTATATCAATGTAAAAACAAATGAAATTTTTTGAGAAATGCCACTTTTCAAATGCCACTTTTCAAAAATACCATTTTTCTAAAATCTTTTCAAAAATGTCCATAATATTATATTATTTACTCAAAATATCATTGATATTTGGGTTAACTATGTTATGTTAGGGTTTAGTTTTAGGGTTTAGGGTTTATTAGGGTCAAAACATTTTTTAAAGTTTAGAATTTTAGGGTTGAGAGTTTGAAAAATCATTAATTTGTGGCATTTTTGAAAATAGACAACTCATAGTGGCATTTTTAAAATTCTCCCAAAATAAATTTCATTTTAAATTTTATGAACATTCTAAAATTTTAAATAGGTTCAATCATTATTACTTTTTGTTGTTAAAAGTCTAATTATAATATTATCATCAATAAAATATTCCATAATATTCTATTAACTACTTTCAATCATTTATTAACTTATTTTCGTTTAAAATTTCTTTTTTTAATTTCTAGTAATTATAAGTAACAATAAATATTCAACATGAATTAAACAGATATTTAAAATAAATTTTAATGTTAAAAAATAGTTTTGCTTAGGTGGACACTTTAGATGGAGAAATAACTCTGCTATTGAACAAGTTTTTTTTTTACAAGTATATTATATTTTATTAATTAATATTGATTCATTTAGTACTTTATAATATTATTTATGTTTCGTAAAATAATCAATTCATTGACATATAAAGTAATATTTTATTCAAAATTAAATTAATTATTTCTTTTATTCACATGTATTGATGTTTACCATTTGAAAATTAATATTTTATTTGAAACTTTGCTTTCTAACTATATAAAACAATTTCAAAAATTTCAAAAATAAAGATTACTAAAAAATATTCGCTTTCTCTTTTCATATTAGTTTCGCTATTCTAATTACTTCTCTTTTCTTTTTCTTTTGTATTTTTTTTTGCTTTTTTATTAAACATTTTTATATGTAACTAATTTATTGTTTTATCATATTTTATTAAAAGATGTAGATCTAAAATCACTGAAAATAAATTTAAAACTATTGAAACTAAGTACCATTAATTCAAATACTTATTTTTGAGAATTTTTGAAAAATACCACTTTTGAAATACCCATTTTCAAAAATGTCACCCTTCTAAAATCTTTTCAAAAATGCCATTAACATTATATCATTTACCCAAAATAACCTTTAGGTTTGAGTTACCTATTTTAGGTTTATGGTTTAGTTTTTAGGGTTTATGGTTTGTTAGGAGTCAAAACTTTTTTTTAAGGTTTATGGTTTTAGGGTTAGGGTTTTTAAACTCTAAACCCTAAACTTTAAACTCGAATCTCTATAAAATCATAATTTCAATAAATAAGAGTAATTTAATCAATTTACACTTATTGAATGACATTTTTGAAAATGGACAACTCACGGTGGTATTTTTGAAAATGGACACACCAAAAATGACATTTTTAAAATTGTCTTTTTTTTTTTGAATAGATAAATGTATATTAAAAAAATCCAAATATGTATGAACTAACTAAAAACATGAAAAAGGAAAGATAAATATTATAATCGAGTCGAAAATAATCAATTAGGATTTTGATAGTAAAAATTAGCAATAACCTTTTTCTTTCTCTTTCTATAGTGTGATTATTTATCGTCTTTTATTCTATTTCTGTATCATGTATCTTTATCTTTTTTTTTAACAATTTATTTTTCTTGATATTTTCCTTTTTACATTTTTTATTTGGATTTCTTATATATATATATATATATATTATATTTATCAAAAAAATTAGATTAAAAAAACCAAAAAATAATTTAAATGATGTGCTAATATTATAATATATTATTGTTAATTTTTTTTTATGATGAAATGACATTTCAACTTCCACTTCTAATAGCACATAAATAAATATATAATATTATAATTATAAAAATACACATCATTGATGATGTGGCAATGATGTGGAAAATAAGGTGTTTTTATGAGAAGAGAGAAAAGCTAACTTTATATATACTAGATTTTGACATGCGCCAAGCGCATGATTAAATCATTAAATAGGTTGACTAATCAATTTTAACAAATATAAATTTTTAATATTTAAACGTGTATGAAAAAGCATATGAATTCTAACATCTATAAACATACAAAAATGATATGTATTGTGCATAAATGTAATAAAGTTGAATACTTTTGATCAAACATCTGTTAATGCAATTAGTTTTAATATTTTATGTGTAAAATTGATCAAAATATATTTAAATGTTATTTATTTCAATATCTTTTAAGTGTGAAATTGATTTTCATTATTCGTGTAAATTATAGAGCATACGATAAATCAGATAAATTTTAGATTTATATGAATTTGTGGGACATAACAAACGAAAAAATATATGTTTTCCAATAATGAATTGAATAAATATTTGCAAGTGTGATTAAATATGTATAATAGACTACATCATAATAAAAATATTTGTATAATATACTAATCTAAATACATATATACACAATAGATAATATTGTTATAAATATAATAATAAAAAGTTTGATAATATATCAGAAATTTTTAAAAATAGAAGATATGGTAAGTTTAAAATATTACATTAGTTGGATTTAAATTTGTAAAATATTAATGAACTTATGTTATAAAATTAATGTGAATATATAGAGATTTCGACCATGGCATATAGTTTTAATTGAAATATTTTGATTGGTAAATTAAATGACATGTCTCCTACAATACTCTTTAAACGACATCTAAGATTTTTTTTGTGAATGTCTCTTAGATGTCTATCCTATATCAAAAAATACTCTTTGAACGACATCTATCCTATATACAGCCTATTCCTTGATATACTCTACTTCGATTGATGTCTTTATTATCCCATTTGTATTTGCAACTTATTATTAATATTAAAAACTATTAGTAATAGAAACGTGGACCTTCTGTCTAAGACAAAGTCTTTCATTTCTATAGATGATCTCCATATTTAAATTCTGATTACTTGTATTACTTTACAAAAGAAAAAAAAAGAGAACCCCGGTATAACCCGGATATTTACCTAATTAATTTAAACTGGTTTTAGATTGTTGTTAATTTATCGAATGCACAAAAATACCTCCTAAGTCGACAATCTTTTCTGGAACTGATTGGTGCTTATGATATACTAAAAACTTATGATAGAGAAGACTTTGGGATTTTTGAATCTCTTTTAGTTCAAAGAATCTAAAGCCCCGCACATGTGGAGTGATGCTTCATTGCTTATTAATTATGCTAAAAACTTTGACTCTCTTTTAGTTCCTTGATTTTTGCTACAACTTAATTTTATATTCATACCTTTCTTTACCACCACAAGCTAACACACACGCGTAGGGTTAGACATTCGGGTATCCGTTTAGTTTTTTTGGGTTTCGGGTTTTCGGTATCAAACCTATAGTCCCATTCGGGTTTATTTTTTCGGATTGAGTTGGGTTCGGTTTCTTTCGGGTTCGGTTCGGGTTCGGATTTTATCCGATATCCAAAATTATCCAAAAACCCGGAAAAAAACTACCCAAAAGATCCGAAAATATTCAAAATTATCCGAATTACCAGAACAACATGGTAAAAAACTATTCAAACTATCCAAAAGTATCCGAAAATACTCGAAAATATCAGAATTAACCGAAAAACCCGGTATAAAAAATATCCAAACTCCCCGAAAGTACTCAAAAGTACCCAAATTACCCGAATTTATGTAAAAAGGTTAATGGGTTTAGTTAAGTTCGGATTTTTTGGTTACTAGTTCAGGTTTTGGTTCGGTTCGGGTATTACCCAATACCCGAAGTACCTAACCCTTAAGTCCCGTTCAGATATTTCTCTAGAACCAAACACGATCGGGTTCGGGTTTTTCGGATCGGGTTCGGGTTCGAATTTTGGGTTCATTTTTTTCCCTAGACAAAGTCTTCATGACTATCTATCAACTACGAATTCGATGTAGCCACGAAGATGATGACTCCAACGGATGGATTCGATAGGGTGATGACATGATGATGTTGCTGCGAATTATGAGCATGAACCAATTGATGAGTTCGTTCAATTCACATGGTGACGTGAGACGATGGAGATAGACAACTACTACAGTATCCTCCACCGAATCGATGACCTTATGGCGAGGTATAAACGTCATTGATGACCCTATAGTGGATATGAAGACCGTGAAGATGACCTGATAATTGTCCAATCTCATACGTGTTACCATGTATGACCTTGCGGGAGGGTGTTAGGAGATCTTGGTGATTACGAGATCGTCTTGAATATATATAATTATAGTTATTAGAAAAGTTAATAATTGTGTATAAGATAGATTTCCTATTATCAAATATGTAAAAAACTTGTTAAACAAGTTATAATCTTGTATAAATAAGTCTATCGGCTAATCAATATAACTGAGAGAAACTATTATATTTCTAAAATTTCCTCCAAAATCTATCAAAAACCGATAAATCAGTGGAAATTAATTTTCTTACTTTTTTTTTATGTTTCTATTATTATTTTAAAGAAAAATCAAATAACTTAACTAAGCACAACGTGGTTAATCAATTGGATGAAACAATAGACTATTATATAGAGAGTTTGGTTAAATAATTCAAAAATTTTATGTAATTTGAAAATTAACCCATGTTTTTAAGTTTTTGAAAACTAACTTTTAAAAGTAATAAGATAATAATTCTTTCATAAAATCTGAGAATTTATAATTACAAAATAAATATTTTGAAATAGATTTGCTAAACTGTCAACCACTGCTAGTATAAATGAACCCCAAACTAGCGCCAAATGTTTTGTTTTTGTCGTTGCTTCAAATGACTGCAAAAGATTAAAATACAGTAGAATCGGAAAATTGATTTTCAACTGAGCTTTTAAAAAACATTTTAAAGCAATCTATAATACTGTTCTACCTCAAATTGAGGTAGTACTGTACAAGCTTTTCCATCAACAAGAATTCAATCAATTGCCCGTAGAAGAAAATTTGATGCACTTGGCAGAATCACCAGTGACTTATGTCTCTTATGATTGTGCATGAGTTACGCCATCACTTTAACTATATGTTGGTTAATGTTTCACATTTTATGATATTTCATTATTTTTGACGATTCAAGACTACAAAATTATCAATGAATTATTTTTACAAATTTCTCCTATTATATATTGGAAAAAACTAAGATATTTAGAGTACTAAGTCAACACAAAATTATCAAAATACTCATATTTTAAATTTAAACATTATAATTATAATTAATTCAATTAGTTTACTTTTATGAAGATACAAAACCATAAAATCAATTACTTTAGTTTACAAAATAGGTAATTAAAAATGAGGTTAATTGACTCTAAAAAAAATAGCTCTCCAGCAAATAATAAGCGAGAAATATTAAACACTATAAAAATGGCGAAGAAGTGTGGAATGAATGAAGTGTGGTATTTTGTTGACTGCTATATATGTTCTCATTTAACAAAAATTATAAAAGTAGTTGTAGTGCAGTTATTTGACGATTGAAAATATAAAAAATTTGTATTGCCATTAGCAACTGTGCAGAAACAAAAATGATGAACTGCATGGCAATGATAAGCACCTTTTTCATAACTTTTTTTTAATCAACCAAACGTTAAATAATCTGAATCGAATTCATTGACTGGTTATCCAATCTAGAAAACAAATGTTTACAAACAAAAATTCTAATAATCTAATTCGAAAAGAATGCATTTAAATTGAGAGATCAATAGATCGAGAAATCACCGCTAGAAAGAAGTATGAAAATCTAGCACGAATCATTCAAAAATCGTCTAAGATATGAAAATCTAGCACGAATCATTCAAAAGTCATCTAAGATATTGGCAAAATGCGAGCCAATACTCCAAAAACCTAGTACATACTTACTAGTTTTGAGCGGTCCATCTCAAAATTTTGCTAATAACTCATTTCTCAAGAATGGTCGTCATCTCCCATAGTAATGATTCTATCTCTGAATGCAGAAGAGAGAGACTCCGTTTAAATTCTCGGACACCGAGAAGTAATACATGATCTCTCTGTGTATAAATCCACACCAAGCTTGAGGTTACATCTGAAATTTTCCAAGACTTGTCCACTCAACACCTTATAATCGGTAAATGTTGATCTTCAACTTCTTCTGTCACTTTACATGCGATATTTTATGTTTTTTTCTTAATTTTAAAATTGCTAAGAAAATTTTATTTATTTAATTTTATTAAATAATACAATTAAATTTTAAAAGTTGATATTTCCACCATCCAAATTATTAGAAAAAATTGGTCAAAATCTAATAATTATTATATCTGCATCACATTTTTTATAATCACCACTCTATAATTTTTTACCGCTTTTCCATTTGATTTACTTATCCCGCACGAATCACATTTTTTCTACGTGATCCGCTTATTCCATACGACACAATCCATTGTTACCATTAATATCCTATATACATTAATCCAAATGAGAAATGTCTTCAGTCTTCACCCCGTCTATCTTTTTCTCTTAAATGGCTAAATTTTATGTAAAAGTATATAGAAAATATAAAGAAAACATCTGTTGACGAAAAAAAATATATATAGGAAACACTCCTAGTTATTTCGTTATCAATTGCGCAACTTATATTATGACCAAAATAAAAAAAAATATATTGAATTTTTACCAAAAATAATATCGACTAATTATAAATCTATATATTATTGTATATACATATGTATATATTTTCTATGAGTTTGATTGATGATCTCTAACCCCGTAATTGGAGTCGAACCACTTTAGAAATTACCAATTAAATAGACGTTTGGAAGAGGCAATTAGAAGAGGTGGTTGGAGGAGATGGTTGGAGAGGGCGATTAGAAGAGAAAAAATGGACGTTTTGCTAATCATCTAAAAAAATAAAGCAGTTTTGGCAATTGTCCGGCCGTTAAGTTTAAAAAAAATATTTTTAAATTCTTAGAAAAAATAATATTCATGTCTATTATTCTCTAAATAAAATTTTAAAAATGAAAGTAATTTTAAATGTTATTTATATTTTAATTATTTTATTTTATTTTTTTATAACAATTTCTTATTATTTAACCGTTTATTACTGTAAACATTATTCGTTTTAACTTAGCCGTATTCTTCCTTTCGTCATCTGTTATCACTTTCTCTTTAACCTTCTTTCTACAATTACTAAAAAAAACTTTTAACCATCTTATTTAAACGAGGTTACCAATCAAACTATATATAACGTTATACTCGATCGAAAGACTATAAAGGGTTGTAAAACTCAATAAAAGTAAGTTTTCATCAAAAAAAACTCAATAAAATTAAAAGTAGATCAGAGTTGTAAACGAAATTGTATTGTCTATAATTTTAAGAAAACGAAAGCGGATCCTCATTGGTCGATCCACGTGGGTGATTATATAAATAGATCATGAAAGATCATTGTTTTTTTCTTTTATTCTTATTAAATTAGAGGTAAGCAATATTGTGGTGTCTGTTCAACGAAGCTTCGTCGACCATTAAACCACATAAATAATTTAGATCAATGACAATTAATAATATTTTTCTTCTTCTTTCCCTTATTTGTTGTTTTACAATCCAAGAGAGTTTTTATCCACTCAAAACAAAAAAAAAAAAATCGATCCAAGATATTAAGTACAGATTTTCTCCGATAATTGATTAATTAATTATATATGTCACCATAAATTATTAGTAGGTCCTGTTCGGTTTTTATTAAAAGTATATTTAACATAGTAAAATATATATTTTTAATAAATATAGATTCCAATTTATGTATATAGTTAAAATTTTCTAAATTTTTTTTTTGTATTTGAGTCGAGGCTCTGTTCGACCGCTCCACTTGTTCGTGCTAAAAACGGCTCTGTATGTCACTACCATACTGCTGTTGTAAGTATTTTCAAAAGTAAAACCTGTCTCTCTCGATTTTTCATTTCTTCGTTTATACTCCCTCTATTTTACAAAGAATGTGGTTCTATATATTTTCACACATATTAGAAAAACTATTAAAAGTTCTATTTTACCTCTTATTAATACACTAAATAAATTTTTTTTTCTAATAAATACACTAAAACAATAAGATCAAAACTAGTTTTTTTTTTGTTATATAAAAAAAAAAGAAACTGGTTTTTTAATTAAAATTCTGCAATCACTAAACTCGCACCTCAAATTCTCCCACCGGACCTAATCACATGTTACACAGACGCTGTCTGGAGAACCGACTGTAACTATGCATGATTGGGATGGGCCTTCCTTCACGGATCATCTACAACAATGATTGGCCATGACACACAAATCGAAGCATTTATGAATTCTCCCTTGACAGCGGAAGCACTAGCTATCCGAGCAGCCCTAAACCATGCTTTGTGTTTGGGATGGACTAGCCTCTGCATCAAATCAGACGCGTAAAACCTCATCAGTGCTATCAACACAGAAGATCATATCAAAGAAATATAGGGAATTCTCCATGATATCAAAACTTTGTCATCTCTGTTTACCTTTATTGCTTTTTCTTACATCTCGCGATCTACCAACATGTTAGCCGATTCGCTAGCAAAGAAGTCATTGCACGATTTCATATCTACAGTGTGTAAGGATTTTTTTTCTATGAATTAGTTGTTCAAAAAGAAACAAATTAAAATTCTGCATTGAAAATACAAAACGACATTTTTTGTGAAACGAAAATAAAGTTTTAGAATGACACTCTTTGTAAAACAGAGGAAGTATATTTATATTTAATTGTTGATCTTCCTTAACATGTTCCATGAATTTTCTAGCAATTAATTATAAATAGTTTTCAATTAATTATAAATAGTTTTCATGATTATGGATATATAAACATGGTATCACTTTTCATTTTCGCAACGATCCTAATATTCTCAACATGAAGTGAAATATAGAGTCTAGGAAACATATGCATGATCATCATGGTTTGGGTCTCCAAGTCTAACAAATCTCTCAGTATTGCTTTTCAAAAAATAGAAGGAAACGGCGAAGATATCCTTATGACTAATGTGAGTATAACCAGATGGACGCAATCACGACCTTATCATCATTAGTTATGCCGCAAAATGTTATCTCAAGATCCGCAATCTGCAAATAAAGGCAAAACACAAGTCTTCTTCTTCCACCTGATGTGTGTCAAATTATATTTGTATCTAGACCTTACTTACAACACATTATAGTTATTGTATCATAGCATAGGGTCGAACCAAGGGATATCTGAATAACTACACTAAGAATCCAAGCAATCGATTAAGCTAAGCAATTCAAGATGATATTTTCGTGTTTTAAAATCTTAATTATGAAATAAAACAAACGGAAGACAAACAAGACCAAACGAGTAAGCAAACACTAAGCAAGATAAAAGCAAGAGAATTTAAGTATAAACAAATCTAAATGAAAAAGTCAACTAGAAGTCAACAAAAGTCAACCGTAAAGTCAACAACTAAAAACTTGATGAAATAAGGAAAAACATGGGTTTTGGACAAAGCAATTGACTTGGGATGATTAATGACTAACTAATGATTCTAGGACTAACAATCAAACTCAATTACATGACATGAATCACACAAAATAGACTAATACATTCTCATGACAATAATCTATTTACTAATCACTCAATTACGCTAATTTTACAATTGCAATTAAATGATCAATAATCATTAAGCATAAGTTCATAGAGCCAACTAATCACCCTAACCATCAATTCCCATCCTATATATAAATCAACCGACTGGGTCGATCAGATTTACGCAGGAAAAATGGTTTCTGGGGGATTTTGATTGGTCATAAGAAAATATGTTTTTGCATAAAAGAGGAATGTAGAAAATGACAAAGATCCAAGTGATAATCATAAGAAAATATGTTTTTGCATAAAAGAGGAAAAGAGCAAATCCAACTTATGTTATTTTTAGCCTAAAAACATTTATAGGTCTATAAAAAAGTACCCGGATCGATCCAAAACAAATAGGGCCGGATCCGGATCAAACCGGAAAAATCAACAACAATTGAGTCATTGAGCCATAATTCGATCTGTGGGTCGCATTCATCTTTTCTGATCGACCCACTGATTGACCTGTGATCGATCCACGGGTCGATCAGAGCCTTCTGAGCACTTTAAAATCATTTCTTCATTTCCTCTTTGCTTATTTCTTTGATCCTCTTGAGACCTTTTTGTTCCACATGAGATCCACACCTTCTTGCATCCAATTAAGCTTACCAATGTCTCCTCCAAGTGCCATCTCTAAAGTACCTAAAAAAGAAACAAAAATTGCACAAAAATGCAAAAAATTGGATCCTAGACTCTAAATGCATCATAAATCGAAATGGGATTCAAAGATGGCAAAATAACACAAATGTTATACAAATGCGGATGAAAACTCATGGAAAAGCAATCTATAAAAAGGTAAAAATGATATACATCACCACCATCTATGGTGCTCTTAATCAAGAACTAATCATTGAGACAATATTCTCACAAGAGAAATTAAATGGTGGTAAGGATGATGGCAAACCATATTCGATCGATATGCATTTGAACTTGCTAAAGATATTTAGCGGCAATCTTGTGAGAATCTAGAACGTCAGAGCCAAAGGATCAATCGCTTCTGAGTTGTGATCACTCTTTTGTTGTCATCATTCTTGGTGTTTTTGTTGTTGTTGTTTTCTTCTTTTAATGGTTGCTGCGCAACACAAGCCCTAGCTAGCTTAGAAGATATATTTTTTTCAACCTATGTATGTGCATTTTTAAAAGATATGTGAAATATGGTTGTGAAGGCCCAATCATGTTTCAAAATAGGTCACGGTGAATGAAACATATGGGCCTGAACGAATAGTAAAGTTGACCATTTGAGTCTGTTTTTAATGAAACCAAAAGCCATACTTATTAATTTATACGTTTTATGTTGGGAAAAATGCGGAAATAAAAACCGCTTTCAATAATTGAGTAGTTCTGGTTTTCAATGAACAAAACTGAAATAGAGAGAAAGAGGGAAAACTTTGTTTGTTACATAATTACATAATTATAAGGGAAAAGTCCATTTATGCGATCTATCCCACCGATGTCAGTGAACCTTGTTGACATAATTTTTGCTTTTACATAATTACAAAAAAATAGAGATATAAAGTTTATTCTTCATTAGTTGCTTAAATATATCCATAACTACAAAGTGTTTTTAATCAAGTGGTTAAAAGTTTACTTATGCGACATTTTCCATTAGAATTCAATTCAATTTTCCGTAAAAAATTGAGAAAATAGTCCAATGACCTAGATGACAAAAAAAAAAAAAAATACACCCACAACGAATCCAGAGAAATGGCCAAGCCATAATATACAGTAGGATTGGGCACTAATATCCGTTATTCGTCTTCGATCCGTTACCTAATTCATGCCCGCCTAAAAAATGGATATATGTAGCTTCTAGGCTTTCGTGATCTTACAAGTAAGAAAACATGTCCAAACATAAAATATGATCGTTAGATGTTATAGTGCTCAGTGTTAGGACTTGATTGATATGTAGACCTCTGATATACGGTTGGTCAGACGTTCGTGGTCCAAAGGATCTGTACATTCGGTTTTCTAACTTAGGATATGACTGGCGTGATTGATATGAGAACTCTCATCTACTTTTAAATTTGTAATTATGTGTATTTGTGGTCCTAGCATTCATGGACCATATGAACAAAGCTAAATTGGTGTCCTCGATTTTGTTCAACGCGAACCAAACTGATTTCACGTTCATATCTTTGATCGTTTGGCGTGGTATAAGCTTGCTTATCGAACGATTGTTTGCGAATATGATCTTGATTCTGAGGATCATGTCAGATCGTATCATTAAAGAATCAAATTCTTTCATGTGAAAATAGCTCTACAAAAATTAGTTGCATTCAATAGTGTGTTAATCATGAGATAACGGCCTTGTTCGTTTGGCAGTCGCCAGCGACTACGACCAGCGATAGCGACTAAATGTTGTTCGTTTAAGTGTCGCAGCGATCAACGACCATAATTTTTAGTCGCTAGATTTTTAGCGACTGGTTGCAGCGATCAGCGACCAATCGCGCGACATCAAAACGAACAACATTTAGTCGCTGCAACCAAAAATAAATAAAGAAAATAAATTTAAATTAAAATTAAAACTAAATAAATTAAAATTATAGTAAATTTAATTTATTTAAAATTTTAAATTAAAATTTTTATATTATATGAAATTAATTTTTTTGAAAATAGTATTTTTCGTTAAACAGCAAAATAGTATTTTTACGCCAAAACATAAAACTGTATTTTTCCGCCAAATATCGTAACTGTAAAACCGCGTTTTTCTCGCAAAACTATAAAATAGTGTTTTTCGCCAAAATTGTAATAACGTGTTTTTTCGCCAAAACCGCAGAATCGTATTTCCCCGCCAAACCGGTAAAACTCCGTTTCCTGCCAAACCGGTAAAACTGCGTTTTCCTGTTAAATCCGTAAAATCGCGTTTTCCCGCCAAACCCGTAAAACCGTGTTTTTTCGACAAAATCTATTTTCCCACCAACCAGTAAAACTGTATTTTTCCGCCGAACCCGTAAAACCGCGTTTTCTGTTAAAATCCGTAAAATCGTGTTTCCCGCCAAATCCGTAAAACCGTGTTTTCCGTCAAATCGCATTTTTCCGAAAAAACCGTAAAACTGCATTTTTCGCCAAAAACTGCAAAATCGCGTTTTATCGCTAAAACCACAAGATCGTATTTTATCATATTTTTATTTTTTTTTAATTTTATATCCTAGAAATTTACAAAAATGAAATAATTTGACTATTGTTAAAAATAATACATATTTTTAAAATTTTGAATTCAAAAACAAATCGCAGCAATAGCCAAACAAATAACAAAGCGATTAGTTGCAACAACGAATTACATCGACTACAAAACAAACAGCACAATGTGTCGGTAGTCGCTATCTCCGGCGATTGGCAAAAGAACATGGGCAACGTCTTTGAATCTTGGGTGACCGCCTTATCAAAAGAAAAGAACAAAAACGAGTGACCAAGTTTTACTCTCCTACAATGCTTCGATGTCTTTACTCACATGTCAAACCTTAACTTCTAATATTTCATTCTAAACTGTTTCAGACTTGTAAGATAAAACAAAAAATGAACGTTATCTAGATCTAATTAACATACGTGATTTTTAAAACCATAATTAGGTTGATATGATCAATTATATAATAAATAAATCGAGAATAAAAGAATTTCAAAACTTGATATTTTTTTAAGAGAAATTTTTTTCACGGTTTTCTTTAAGTTTTTTATCATATGGCATCAACCGTGAAATATAGTAAAACTTCTATAAATTAATACACGATAAATTAATAACTCGATAAATCAATAAGTTTTTCCAGCCCCAAAATTGATTTATCAACCAAATGATACCTCTATAAATTAATAAAATATCCTAGTTCCGATATTATTAATTTATAAAAAATTTACTATGTATAATATTATGTTGCGAGAAATTACAATATTAAATTCAAAAGAGTTGGATAAATATTCGTGGAACAATCCAATGATCAAAACATGAAGACCAGGATCATTTACGGTCTAATAGTTTATGTAGGATGGTTGTTTTGTTACCAATTAGATTCAAATCCGCATATGTATATTAATATACATTTTTATATATATACGATCCAATTTGTTTTTTTTTTTCTTATAAAATGATCCCACTTGTTAGAAAAACCTTTTGGTTTAGTTTTTTTTTTTTTTTTTTTTTAAATTCCATTTTATTTATCTTTTTCTAGTACCTTGAACATGGGAACCATTTGAATCCAGATAAAGGCCCAAGTCCGAAACAGTGGACTGGCCCAATCAGAAACGTAATGGGCCCAGAGAGAAAGCTGAAGCACTAGAGAGAGGATAAAAAGAAAATAGAAAATAGAAAATAGAAAAATGAGAAAAGATTAAAATCTGCACGTAGGCAGTTGATAATTAGTTAGCAGATAACCTCTAAACCATTTTAAACCCATCACAAATTCACGATTTTTAGGGGTAGAGTATACCTTCACCATTTCATAGTTGAGAAAGTTGAGAAGTCGAAGTGTGAAACTGAAAATATTAGAACCAAAGAGATAAGAGAGATTTCTGAACCTGTACTATGAATATGTTCTGCCCGGTCAAAATCATAGAGTTTCTTGCGAATAATGAACTGAATTTCTTTGATGATGATGGGGACCGGTCTACTGTTTGATGTGTGCAACCTAGTGTTCCTCTCCTTCCAAATCTCGTAGACAATGGCCTGAAGAAGAATAGAGCAGACGGTTTTGACCCGCTTCAAGTGTGAGCAGTTCTTAACCCAAGTTAACGTAGCTTGTAAACTCAAAGGGGGTTAAGTGAGTTGTGCATGAATAAGCCTTTAATGAGCTGAGTAGAGACAGAGCAGTTGAAGAAAATGTGCATCATGTTTTCCGTTTCATCATCACCGCAAACCGAAGAAACCTGTAATCCCCAACTCAACAACCTGTCTCTTGTAGTCAATATGTCCTGCATTACCAACAACAAAATAAAGGAATATTTTGGGATACTTCCAGTGAACCAAACTGATTTCCACCAATCAACTAAACTAGTTTCCGGATGGAGAGCAGACCAAGTAAGAGAGGAAGAGAACTGACCCGGCTCTGTTGAGTTCGAATATCTCCAATAGATATTCATCTGTAGTGTTTGATAAAACAGACGGTGCTGGAGGTAAGCATGCCCTTAACATGACAACAATCGGATGCCTTCCTCTAGGCAGAACCCAACTTTTATCGCGAATGGCTTGAGAAACTGTTGCCATCCTTGGTATACTTGTAACTCTCGATCCATTAGCTCCAGTAAGATCGATTAAGGATTAAGGGACCAAGAGTGGTCCAGTTTTCATGCCAAAAAAGACCGAGTTTCCAGAGCCAACTTTACAGCAAAGGAATGGCCTCGCCACATCTCTGAGTTTAAGAATTGACTTCCAAATCCAGCTACCTCAAGTTGTAGACATAATGTCCCAGAAGACGGCATTTCGGCTTATTCATGCCCGATTTCCGGGTTAGTGCAAAAATTTCTGCCTACAATGTGAGAGAGTGCTTAAACATACCCAAACTCAATAATATTTAAATTATCCTACCAAACTTTTAAAACTAGGCGTACACATACCTAATGGGTTACGGTGTTAGTTTATCCGTTAAATGTGCTGACTAGGATGCTGAGTCATTTGACAAGTCAGATGGACTTTCGGCTTAATTCGTGCCCCAACTCTAGGCATTTGTACAAATACCTTCCCGTTCTATTATTTTGAATATTTTTCGATTTTAAAATTTTTCGATTTGCGAATAATAATATTTAAAATAAAACATATATCAAGGCGATTAAATATAGTTTCGGTTCCTATTTAAATTTTGATCAAATTTATCTTATCTTTTCAAATGAATTTAAGTTTTAGATTAATTTTTAATTTTTCCAATTAAATTTAATGTCAAATTTTTTTTTACTAAACATTAATTTTTAATATTAAATAAAAGACAATAATGTTGCATTGATATTTTAGTATTTATTATAACTTTTAATATATGAAAGATAAATTATTCAAATAAATGATATTTATAAGTTTAATTAAATATTATAACAATTTATGCTTATGAATTGTATCATAAGTATATATGATTGATAATTATATGAGAATTTATTATCAAAATTTGGTGGGACTAAGTAGTGCAAGTATTGGCTAGGGATTGTGGACTATTTTTTTTTTTTTAAGTTAACAGAAGTATCTAATGTATTAGTTTTGAAAATAGTTTTATTTTGTTTAAAGAAAATTTCAATATAAAAATATTACATTAAAAATCGGGTAGATAAATATAGTTAGTAGATATTAGAAAAAATTTATCGACAATATAATTTTTTAAAATAATATATTGAAATGTGTAATTTAAAACTATACATATTATGATAATATGTACATATTATTTGTATATATTTAACGTTATTTTTATTTTCAATACCGGATGTTCAATGTGTTCAATTTTGTAAATAGTGATCTTTTTATATTTTTTTTAGATTCTAAACACGTAATTAACAATTTTCTTACATAATTGTTTAATTTTCATAAACGTAATTCTAAATTATTAATAAATATAGATTCATTTGATTTTAAATAGCATTGAGAAGTAGTTTTATATAAAAAATTGTGATTACGTTTAATAAGTTGTCATGTTATAATGAAATTGATAAGAGTGATTGTGGAGTTGACACACGAACATTTTTTCAACAAAAACAAATTCATTGAGAAGGTAATTTCACAGATTCCTAGAGTTAGGGCACGAATAAGCCGAAAACTCATATGACTTGTCAAATGACTCAGCATCCCAGTCAGCACATTTAACGGATAAACTAACACTGAACCCGTTAGGTATGTGTATGCCTAATTTTAAAAGTTTAGATAGGATAATTAAAATATTATTAAGTTTGGATATATTTAAACACTTTCCTCGTATTGTAAATATAAAATTTTGCACTAATACAAAATTCGGGTACAAATAAGTCAAAAGGTCCGATAAGACTCGTCCCTTAATATTGTATAAAAATTCTCGAACAATTAGGAAAATAATATTCTATTAACAAATTGATTTCACAATTCGTGCCAATACGACAATGTGTCGCCTTCGTTCCTTTTGAAAATGTTTTAACTTTTTCTTTATTTTTATTTTGCACACCAAAGACATTACACCTTCTTCTTTTTTTTGTTAAAAGTCATATATATATCACCTTTTATGTCTTCTTTTAAATAATTTATTAAAAGTCATATATCACTTTTTATTTCTTCCTTTAAACAATTTATTAATTATTCTTTTTTCCCCGAATTATCTTATTTTCTAAATAATTTATTTCATTTATTTTTGAAAATTTAGAAATTTTTCATCGAGTATGACTGGCAGTGCGACTGCGACCAGCGATAGCGATTAAATGTTGTTCGTTTGGGTGTCGTAGCGACTAACGACCAATCGCAGTAACCATAATTTTTAGTCGCTATATTTTTTAGCGACTGGTCGTAGTGCTCAGCGACCAGACGTACGACACCAAAACGAACAATATTTAGTCGCTGCGATCAAAATATAAATTAATTAATTTTTTAAAAACTAAATAAATTAAAATTATAGTAAATGTAATTTATTAAAAAATTAAATTAAAAACAAAAATTAAATTTTTAAAAAATTATATATTACATAAATTAAAAAAAAAATAAAGAGTGGTTTCCGTTAAAATCGCAAAATAGTGTTTTTCGCAAAAACCATAAAACCGTATTTTTCCGCCAAAAATCGCAATACTGTAAAATTGCGTTTTTCTGCAAAACTGCAAAATAGTATTTTTCGCCAAACCCGTAAAAATGTGTTTTTTGCCAAAACTTAAACGCGTTACCCGCCAAAACCGTAAAATCACATTTTTCGCCAAACTCAAAACTGTGTTCTCTGCTAAAGCCACAAACGTCGCTTTCCGCAAAAACCGCAGAAATCGTATTTTATCATATATATATATATATATATATATATATATATATATATATATTTTTATGCTAGAAATTTACAAATATGAAATAATTTGATTATTGTTGAAAATTTAGTTTAAAGAATCATATATTTAAAAATTTTAAATTTTGAATTCAAAAATAAATCGCAGCAATAGCCAAACGAACAACATAACAATCAGTCTCTACAATCGGTCGCTATCGACTGACAAAAGAATAGGGCCGTGTACACAACAACAGAGAAGTGTATATATTACACACATTCCATAAACGTCTCATATTCTCTTACGTAATTCAATCATTTTATCCATGATAGACATACGTACGACGGATAGCACTTGAGCTTCTCAGATTAACCTCGATCGATTTTTTTTTTCTTTTTCCTATTGCTTTATAGGGTCAATACTCATTCATAAGGATGGATACGACCACCTAAGTGTTGGGGGTGACCGGTGAGTGTCAGATTCCTCCAAATGAGTGAGTAGTCGAGTATTTCCAATTTGATTCTCAAATTAATTAAATATCCGTTTAAAACCTTACATTCCACTGGATATTCAGTACATAAAATTAAAAATACTAAAGAATAATAGTAACTAGAAAATAAAATCAAAATTCTACAAAATAAACTGCAATATTCATAGAATATTTATTCTTAAACTTTCTTTTCTTAAGTTGTAACTTTTCGAAAACAAAAGGTTCATATTCACCGTATTCCAATTAAAATCTCAGATATTATGTAGTCATTATTCTAGAAAACTCTAACGACTTTTCTGATCACCATGAGTTGTTTTGCGTATTGTTTTCACTCGCACACAAGTTCAAACAATTAAATTATTTTGAGTGAAATATCTATATATAACTTTATAAGTTTTTATAAATACCTTAACAGTGTATAATTGTATAATAAATAATCAAATGAATACATAAAATTTCGAGTATACACCTGTGTAGAATCCGAGAGATTACAAATTCGGACATGCATGCTTCAAAACCCAATTAGACAAAATTCGAGTCAAGTGCTTGTTATAATGCGTCGCTTTCTAGCTAAATAAACAACTACTATATACTAAAAGATGAAAACAAGTAACATATTATATAAAATATTCAGTTTAATGAAATGGAACTGAGGAGGAAGACAAGAAAGAGGAATTTGGTGGTTGGTGTTTGTATGCATTGATGCCATTGAAAGGTAAAGAAAATTAAGATGACACATACAATTATAAATTAAAACAATTAGGAAGAGAATATAATTTGAGAAGAAACGACACATCGTCTCCGACAAAGATTTTGGACGGTACGGACAAGGCATGCTTCGTTCTTCATCATTCCCCTTGGTCTAAAAAGTTAAAACCTTTTTCCCCCCAAATCATACCCTTATTTAATATTGTTTCATCTCAGGAGGTTAATTCTCCATCAGTTTTTTAATAATAATTTTAATCTTTAAATTCCAATCCTCTTCGCTTTGCTAGTTAAAGATCTCGGACCAAAATCCGGAACACGAAATGGTCTACGCGCCGCTCGGCTTTTTCAATAAGGGAATCAAACCCATAATTTCTACAGATATACTCCTCTGAAATCCTAAATTATACTCCTCTGAAATCCTAAATTGTCAATCATAATGCCACTACATGCGAATTACAAACATGTTTTAGTATTCTATCATGATATCAATTATTTTAGGGTATTTGGTGTTAAGTTTTTTTGTTAGGAAATACATAGTACATTATGGTATAGTTTAGATTTTTAATAGTCTATGTCTCTTATATATTGTTCAAAATTCTTTTTCTATTTCCAATGTGAGATATTCTTCACATGCCTCCTCAAAATAATAGTCCATCTAACCATTAATCTTGACAGAATTCCAGTATATGATTAATTCTGGGTCGGATCGATCAGACCACTTCTGGACCGGATCGATTTTGGTTCGGGTAGAGCAGCATGTGTTCACTCTGATACCATGTTAAGTTTATGGATTTTCAGTTCAAAATCAATTGGCAATAAATGAATTGGTCTCTGTCCGAAATATATCGCTCAATGTCTTTTTCCACGATATGAGATATTATTCACAACAAATATTAGAAAATTTATTAAATATAGAATAAACAATAGGTAAATTTTCACTAGCTAGTCACCAAGGACATTTCTATTTTTAGAACGATCGAACCAACTCAGTTTTCTAATAATTTTTTTTTACTTCGAACTATAGCGAAGTTCGTATATGTTTTGACCGGTTTTGTTATGGACCTCTGCATGATTGACCAAAATTTTGATTTGTTCGGCTTAGTTATTAAAAAATATAAATATAATAATTGTGAACTATTTTTTATTTTTAGATTATATGTTTATAGAAAGAGTACAGTATGTGACTGTGTAGGGAGTATATTTGTGAGAACAGTTTTATAGATATGGAATTTCTTGGAAATTGTAATCATTCTTTGGAGAGACAGACAGATCTCCAAGCCCTAGAAATTGACTCCTTCGAGAAATGTAGCCTTCTTGGTGTAAAATGAAAATTATATGAGAACCATTTCGCCTTCAAGTTGTGATTGAATGCGTCACCATGAAATCATGCTTTAATCATATTCTGCGTGAGTGGCAACAAATAATTTATAAGTACATACTACTTTTCGATAAAAAAATGTTCCTCGATTTAAACCAGAGGTGCATAATATAGGTACATTAGGATTTATTAGAATATTCTAACGCTAATAAAAACTACATATTTGAGCTTATAAATTTAACCAAATCAGAAAGAGGTCGAGAAATAAATATACACAAGAATGAAAGAAAAGATAGACAAAGAAAAATAAGAGCAAAATTTTTGCGACTGGAAGAATTCATTGCATAAAAAAAGTAAAGACGAATTTGCTTTAGGCCAATATAATCTATAGGCACGACTTTTACTGTATCAGTTTATATATAATCTGGTGCGTTTTTTAGAAAGGAGAAAATTATTCTCCGATGAAATGATACCAAAACTGACTCACATACTATTTTTTATTTTATATTTTTGGGTAAAAAACAGTACTATGTTTTTAAAATGCTTATGAACAACTTGATGATCCGATGTAATGAAGACTCAGATAAACTTTTGACTCATTTTAACGTAATTAGCTTTGTTAAATAAAATTCCTTTTTAAGCGGGTACGTATAAAACCCTAAGCAACACATGTTGATCCATTTAAGTCACCAACAAAGAGATCTTTTTGTTTATCAAAAAAAAAAAAACAAAGAGATCTTTTTTTATATATATCATTAGTTGGAACTTGGAAATAAGAAATTATATATATGAATAAAAATCATGACAAATAGCTTAACAATATTAAGTTATCGGAATCTACCGTAAAATAATTAGTAAGTTATATAGGAACCGATTAATGTAGAATTATATTACAAAGGGTTTAAATTTACATTCGATGGACGAAATATGCATAGATATATGCAAGACATTTGTAATACGTGGAAAATACCAGAAAGTATATTCGAATATCTTATACACCGTATATAAAAAAGGTATTCGAATAATCCCTTTTTCTGTTTCTATTTTAAAATTTTGGGATTGTTGGTTCTCAACTAATAATTCGATGACTTATGAAAAGAAAAAATAAACTTAATTAGATGAAATAACAAAAGCACCTTTTTCTGCCCTACTTTAAGATAAAGCTAAAGCATGGACAAATGAAGTATACTAAAATGATTTTTAATTATTTTATTTTAATTTTAATTTTAAACTATCGATCAAAAATAGTAAATATTTATAGGGTTATTTACATAGGTATCCTAATTCTTAGCAATATTTGTAAAACAAAAAAAAACAGGTGGTAGAACCGTAATTAAAAAACATTTTGTCTGTTGATTTTAATTAATAGTGGGGTATGTATAAATTGTGTATCATGTTAAGAAATAGTGTGTCATAATATTAAAAATATAAAAGAAAAAAAAAAGAGAACAAGACAAAATTGTTTTAAATACATCATACAAAATCATCATTAACATCTATCTAATGCTCAATTTGTTGGTCTCTCTTCCTCTTTCCTTTTCTCCAAAAACTAGAGAAGCAACAAGTCTCAAAATCTTCCCAAATCCTTTTTGTAGAAATTAAGAGTGAAAACAAGAGAGGGAGAGAAGATGAATAGAGGAGTGTTGGAGAGTTCGCCGGTACAGCACCTCACGGCGGCTGGAAACCCTAATTGGTGGAATAATGTAAGCGGCGGCTTGAGGCCGCCGCCGCCGCAGCTTCTGCCGCCTACCACCTCTTATCTTATTCCGAGTTTCTTGCCGAACTTCTTTCCTTCTCCGACTTCTTCTTCATCTTCTTCTTCACCTTCTCTGCCTCCTACTAGTAACCCTAACTTCTCTTCTTGGTTTGACAATAGTGTTGATCTGTCTCTTGACCAGCCATGGAGCCTTAGCCAACTCCTCTTGTAACTCTTTCTCTCCATATTAAGACTTAGCTTAATATATGTAGAAAATATTTAAGTGAATGGTTTCAAATCTTGTATTTGTTTTCTAACTATTATAAAGTCTCTTCTTTGTTATTTCATTTATACATATATAAAGTTTTTTCTTTGCTATATTTCATATATATATATATAGTATACACAAGATCTAATATGGATTATGTCTTTGAATATTGAAGGGGTGGATTGATGATGGGAGAGGAAGAAAGAATGGAGATGATGAACCATAATCATCATCAATATCAACAGCATAGTTACCAAGAGAAGAAGCTAGAGAATTGGGAAGAACAATTTTGTAGGCATCAAGCTTCCATGAAACAAGACAATACTAATGGTTACGTAATAATGTCCTCACCGAATTCACCTCTAAAAAAGTCTTGTGTTACAACAACAACAATTCACAACATCAACGAAGACAACAACAACAACAATAACAATCACAATGGTCATAACTTGTTTGAGGTGGGTCGAAATAGCTAAATTTAGATCAATTCTATATGATTTTTCAATTAATGTTTCTAATGTTTTGTTCAATGTGTGTTCATGAAGTGTAATAGCTCAGAGATTGGTGGGTCTTCTTTTGCAAATAAGAAACCAAAGCTTCAAGTTCCTTCATCATCACAATCAACTCTCAAAGTAACTAACTAAATCTCTATATCTCTCTGTTTCTATCTCTTTGCTGAAATTTATAATAACAAAACAAGAGCACAAAAACAAAGGAGGAGAACAAACAAACAAAAGGGGAATGGGAACAGAATAAAATGCATGTGTGTGTGATTATAACATTTTTGTCTTTCTTATGTGTCTTCTTCTTCTTGATCTTATTATTCTTTTTCTCTTTCTTTCCTATGATTCAACGGTAGTTACCCTATCCTTTTATGTTCGCTTTTTTAAAATGAAAAATAGAAACTAAATCTGTTTTTTCAGTTTGATTCAGATTTAGTTCAGATTTCGTTTTCTAACCAAATAAAAAAATTAATCGAAGTTAATTAATGTTTTCTACTTATCTAGTTATTTCTATCTTTTCCCCTATTATTCACCGGTACAATCCAATCCATTTTTCGGTTAGCTTACATATATAGTCTATTCGTTTAACTAAAAAATAAATCTCTTTTTTTCCTGTCTAAATTGATTTTGGTATATTTGTAACAAAATATATCTTTATTTTGAAAAGTTTATGTTATAATTTGTATTTATTTTATCTTTTGTTTGGATCTTGGATTAATTTTTCATTAATGTCTAAGTTTGATTTAATCTAATTGCTGCACATTCCTTGGTTTATTACTTATAAAAGGTGAGAAAAGAGAAACTTGGAGGCAGAATCGCAGCTCTTCACCAGCTAGTATCTCCCTTTGGCAAGGTATAATTCCTAATTAATTCCCTCTACTAATCACTTAATTAAAGATAGTTTAATTATGTGATTAAATGAAATTAGTCATGGAATATATGTTATTTATTGGTCGATTAATTCTTTTTTTTTCAGACTGACACTGCCTCTGTCTTGTCGGAGGCTATTGGATACATTAGATTCCTCCACAGTCAAATTGAGGTGACTTGTCTTTTCCAAACTACCATGCTTCTTATTTCATATTTTTTCAAGAAAATACATTTATTCGAATCTTCCCTCACAACTAAATAAAATTATGTGGATTATTTATTTGGAGCTCGTTTCTCCTTCTTTATTCGGATTTCTTATAAATTATAAGAATATAATATGTAGTTCTGAAAGCTGAACAATATAATTGAAACGATAATCAGAGATTATCCCTTCTTATTTAGTGCTCATATTTTTTTCTTTTAATCTTAAGGTAATTTTATAGCATTTTATGTATAGTGAATGTATTTCATGAGATTAGTTTTGGATTTGACTCAAAAAATCTAGTTGAAAATCGATAAATAGTTCTAGAGTAATAATTTTTTTTTGCTAAACTTCTAGAGTAATAATTGATCCAACTATTTTCTCAATATTTTTTTTTCAGGCTCTAAGTCTACCATACTTTGGTGTTCCCTCGAGGAATAATATGATGCACCAACATGTAAGCATTAAATTCATAGACACTTTAATTACATCATATTCTGATTTGCGTAAGTTACTTGGTTTGGTTAATTATAATTAAAAGCTAATTAATTGTATATAGGCACAAGGAGATATGAATTGTATATTTCCTGAGGATCCTGGTCAGGTACGCACATATTTATGTTTTTCTTTTTATTGGATCAATTAAACCCAAATCTTAAAAACAAATTTGGCAGCTTTAGTTCTAAAAATTACCCTTTTTCTCTTTACTATTGTTCTCTTAAAAGTGAAAAGACTAAGATAAAGCATGGTCAATAAAATAGAAAAGATGACATTACAATCTTTCCTTTTCAGTCCTCATATTATTCAATAACATTTCATTAAACCAGAAAAAGCCACTTAAATTGTTGAAGAAAAAAAAGCCACTTAAAATGATTTATTTTATTATTTTATTTTCCTTCATCAAAGTATCGTTGGTCATAAAAGTTTTTAACAAATGATATGAAACAACTTTTCCAACTAGAATATCGCAATAAAGAAAAACGTGTGAGTTTGTGAGTACGTATGAGATTAGTTATGTTGCATTTCTAGCAGTTTTGTTACAAATCCAATCGCCATTCAATTTGTGACATCAATTCAAATCCTAGTTTTTGGAATTGAGATAGGTCAAGAATTCTTATGCCTTAGATTCATGTACTTGTTCAATTGAATGAGATATTTTTTTCATATTTTTCCCCCAAAAAAACGCTTTAGAAAACTCTTGTACCCTCGAATTTAAGCATCCTAGAGAAAGTAATTTATACATACAATTACTAAAATTTCAATATTTTCTTTTAAAACATTTCATTTTTTTGCGAAATGTCTAAAGCTTTTTATTACAAAAATATACTGAATTATTACAAAAATATACTGAATAAGTCTTTTGACTTTGTGATCAGCTTGTGAATGAGTATTGCATGAAAATATCAAAAGGAGCTTCATCGTCATCTGCAAACAATCAAGAATCAAACCCTGACGAAGAACCAAAGAAAGATTTGAGAAGTAGAGGACTGTGTCTTGTCCCCATCTCATGCACACTCCAAGTTGGCAGCGACAATGGCGCCGACTATTGGGCTCCGGCGTTCGGGATCACATTCCGGTGAACCATTCACTTTATAATATTTGGATTTTGGTCGGTCAAAAAGAATTTGATAGAAGAAAAATAGTAATGTTATAACATCATGAGCAACCAATCTATTGAGAAAACAACAAAATGAGTTTCCAAGATTGATTGCTCATGATGCTATACGATGATCATTTTAAAACTCGAAGATTGTTTTTGGCGTTTGGCCTTTAAAGATTTGCAGTTGACGTGTATGATGAGATGGCCAGGTGAATTATGTTTTTTTCTATTAAGTTAGGAAACTTTTTTTTACTATCTCTACTGCACGTAATAACTCAATGATGATTGTATTTTCAATTTTAGTTTTAACATCTTCTACATTATAACTGTCATTTGTTAAAAGGAGAATATAAGCACACCGAGATTCGGCAAATCTTGTCGATGTCCTCACATTACAGTATAAATCACTTAAACAATCTTACAATCCATTTAATCAGATTGACTCGACACCACGACAAACCATTGACATTTTTATCAGTTCCTAGATTTCTACCCAAACAGACAAAACAACACGTTCGACATTTTTATCAGTTCCTAGATTTCTACCCAAACAGACAAAACAACACGTTCCAACAGAGAAATGATGTTCTCCTTGATCTCCAACAGAAAAATGATGTTCTCCTTGATCACTCAACTTGCTCACCCAGGGTCGGCCTTGGGAGGAAGGAGATGGAGCATTGTGGACTCATTTTAAAGAGTCAATATACATGAATAATTTGTAGGAACCGAAAAAACCGGATTAAAGAAATGCGAATTAAGGAGAAGATTTAAACGATATAATAAAATAAAAAACGATTTAAAAGAACACAGAGTCGAGATATGATCTCTCTCCTTAATTCATAAAATCTCCCGCAGTGTGGCGGTTCTGTGAGATTCTGAATCCCAGGATAAAATTGTGAGACTATAGTCGCGACACTCGACTATAGAATCTACGAACCAAATATCTACGCTATACTCTCAAGACACTTACTGAAAAAATAGAGAGAGAGGGTTTGCTGGAGAAATTTCTTTCTGATGTTTCAGAGATGAGTGAGTGAAGAATGAGAAACTAAGGCTTGTATATATAGCCAAGAGAGAGAGAGGTGATCAGCTCCTCTATCATAAAGACAGGACGCAAATCACGGGCAATAAATATATGGCGTAATGTCAGGGCGTGGAGCGCAAGACACGAAGCCATTAATATTCTGCAAGAAAGGAGAAACGTTTTGATTTCGTTTTTGATTTCAAAACGTGTTGACTTTGATCAAAAAGAATCTGATCATTCAAGAGCCCAAGATGCCAATTTTAAAGCCCACGAGCCTCGTGCCGAGCCGAGCGAGCGGCGGTGGCGCGCGTGTGGCTTAGCCATCTCTCTTTCTAGGTGCACACTTTTGAACATAGAAGTGTGTGTCCTCTCTTATATATCACTTGATTTTTATAATCTAAGCAATGTGGGACAAATGATAAAACACACTTAAACTCTTAAGCCCAAGTGGTTGATCATTTGCCAATTTCTCTTCATATTTTACCAATTAATCTTTTAATTAGTTTGGCCCATGAAGCTTTTAATTAAAAAATGTTTAATTGGTCCAACATAATTGACCTCCAAATTATTAAAAACAAAAATTTATTAGAATTTCTATTAAATTATATGTGGTTTCATAAATCCCAGGGCCGACCCTGCAGAAAACCGATGAACTGTAAGCTTTCTTTTCTGATTTTTAGTCAGGATGCTCTCCAAGGGAAACCCTAACACACATTTATAATTTACCTGGCCAAGTAGTGATTCTCCAAATTACACTTTTTGAGAAAATCTTCCAAATCTTCTTTCTATACAATAAGTAAAACTTCCTTTTTGAAGATGTTCCAAGTGGAACGTTCTCTTGAACTCCAAACCCTTCATGTACATTCTTCATATTCTATTGTACCACTGCACCAGCGATTTGTGTTCCAACATCAATTATGCATATATCATCTCATGCATGGTCATCTACATTAACTATGTTACTTTCAACATTAATTTTAATTCTTTTTAAAATGCATATAATTCATATAAATATGTGGTTACTAAAATAATTCACAAGTGCTTGCTTTATCCGATCCATATTAAGATGAAAAATTAAATGGGAAATGTTTTCCTAATTGGTTAACACGTTTTTGAATTTTTTTCCGATATGTAAATTTGTGACATGGTTATTTAGTTTTTTTTTGGGTGAAATTCTAAATTAAAAAAAAATAAATAATAAAAAATTCAAATAATAAAAAATTGCTGGAAAAATTAAAAATTTCCTAGTCATCAATTGTTTTTTTTCTAAATTGGTAAAGTGATTAAATGAAGTTTTCAAAATAAAAACTAAAAATTCATCTAAACTTTATAGCCATTCAAGGCTTTTTTGTTTGTGTAGATATCTTTTGTCATCTAAATCGTACGATTAACTAAATCATTTGATTTTTACTTTATTATTTGATTTTTACTTTTAAGATGTCGCTTCTAGCGACCTTCGAGGGATGACATATCCGAAAGGATTGGAACCTCAAGATAAAAAAAGTTTCATAAAAGTAGGTTTTAAGGGAATTGGTGGAATCTCTTCTCTATTTTGAAGAACCATTATATAGCAGGGTCATTGGCAAAGTTTTTTTTTATGTGACATTGGTCTTTGTGGTTTGATTTTGTGTAATTGATATTCACGCACAAAAATCATGCACTTAAAACTTGATCATATCAAATCATTTGAAGAGTCTAAGACCTCATCTAAGAAGCATGCATCATAATCCATCTTTCTATCTAGATTTTAATCTGCATGGCATCATTGGAGATCTTAATGCACGCTTCATCATATCGCTCCCTCGGTCTTTTTTCATCATCAAGACACTTATCCATATGTTGATTACAAGATGTGGAAATAGTATTTAATTTCTCGTACAATTCACCAAATTAAGAAGTCTTGCGCCCCATTATGTGAAGTTTGAAAAAATCTGGAAAAAGGAAACGAATGAAGGGATAAACCCACCAGAGGAGCCAGCCAACTGAAGAGGAAGGGCTGAAGCATTAGGATCAAATGCATGAGGATTATGATCCATGTCTGAGGGAAAAAAAACTAAATTAGAGTTTGGGATATAATTGGTTGAAGGCATTTTGGTCAAACTAAAAACTAAAAGGTTATGCAGCAAAACATTTAGCCAAAGATTTTATTAACTTACCAAAGAAAAGTGGCAAGAATTATAAATCATTTTTTCTGATCGAATCATCAATTTCTCTTCTCTGATTTATGTTTTACTTCGTTCTATCCAATCGATCCATCGAAATCGATTGTGTTTCCTTCAAACATGGAAAACACTTCTGAAACCTTGACTGATTCTCCTCCTGCGACTGATCCTTCTCTTCTTGCGGCGACTGATCCTCAAACTCCGACTGATCCTCCTCTTCTGCGGCTACATTTTTTCTTCCTGCCTTTGCAGCTAGAAAGAAGAAGGCCAAAGATTTTGTTTCGGGATGGAACGAGAACTTGAATAATGGTATCCAAGCTCTTCACAGCGTATGGCAAACTGTCATCGTGATGAAAATAGATTGAAGAAGCTATATGACGAAGCTTGTATCAACCTCTACTATGATGTCCTCGAGTTTCATATATGTATAGAAAGATGGATTACAATGTTGAAGTGGAGATATCACAGACTCGAGATAGCTTCGCTTGAAGCAAGATTCCATCATATGGAAGCTGCATTGGATAGTATGGTAAACTTGTTGCAGGTTCAAGCTCCTGAAACAGGACAACAAGTTGATGTTGCTGAAACAGGACAACAAACTGATCCTCCAACGTAGTTAATTGCTAGAAAAACTTAGGATTTTTGGTGCTATTGTTGTCTGCTCTCTAAATTTCAGTAGGTTGAGTTCTGAGCACTTATCTACTCTACTCTCCTTTGATAGCGTTTCAGTTTACCTTCTTGAGTTTTAAGGATCTTGATTTGGGTGCTCTTTTGTGTTATGATCCTTGTATGTCTTGCTCTGCTTCAAAATCGATAGTTGCTTATTTGTTATAACTTCTATGTTTTCTAAGCATTTTCCATGTGTGAGTGTACTTGAATTGATGGCTTGTTTAGATATGTTACCCTTAATGAAAAAAAAAAATTAGCAAAAAAAAAAGAATTATAAATCGCTCAAACAATTCCTGTCATTCCTGTCGTTATTCACGATTTTTTTTAATATAAAAAAACAGTGTTTTAGCTAAATAAATAGGGGGAAAAATATGAAAATTTTAAATTAAAGTTAAATGAGGCAAAGGAAGAAAAAAAAGTTCAGACAAAATGACCTGAATTAGGTGTGATCCAGTGGCATCTCTTAACCGGTCCCGGAATTTCAGGAGAAATGTCCACAACGGCGGCGACGGCGACGACATTATTGAGCTTCGTGACTGATCCGTTACGTTTCGACGGAGTAACTTTCCCGGAGTTTGTCGTCTTAACCGACGAACCTTCCGAGCATAGTTATAAATAAAACTACATTGAAATCGATATAACTCAAAAGCCCATTGCTTAAATACATAAAATTAGTAAACATTCAAGATTGGTCTTTCAAGATTGATCTTTGCATGAAAATAGACAAAAAAAGTGTGTACCGAAGAGTGACTTGACCATTGGTCGCTTCAACTTGTTCTTCTTCTTTAACTCCGCTACAAACGACATTAAAGCATGCATTAGTAACATTCAAACTAAGTGCAATCAAAGACAAGAACCATTGATCAAGTGTGTACCCATTCCAGGAACTTGGTAATCATTAACGATCTCAAAGTTCTTGTAAGTGTACCCTACAAAGTTTATGTCCTTAAACGACAACATCTTCAAAAGTTAAAGCGGAATTAATTAAACATAAATGAATGTAATAAGAAAGCAATCTTGAAATTTTCTCCAATATGTAAACTTGTGACATGGTTATTTAGTTTTTTTGGGTGAAATTCTAAATTAAAAAATTCAAATAATAAAAAAATTGCTGGAAAAATTAAAAAATTTCCTAGTCAATTTTTTATTATTTCTAAATTGGTAAAGCGATTAAATGAAGTTTCAAAATAAAAACTAAAAAATCATCTAAACTTTATAGCTTGTGTTGGTTTTTTTTGTCATGTTTTTTAATGTTAGAAATTACTGGGCCATTTTACAAACGTTTTTGGGCCCAAAAACGTTATTCTTAAGCATTTGCTTCTGTGTTTTTTGTGTGTAGTCACGACCACGAGTGACTGTCAACGTGTCAGTTTACAAGTGGTTCCTATCTCCTATACTGTTTTTTGAATTTTTTTTGATTTTTACAAAATATTTTCTTTTCTTTTTTCTGGTGATCGGACGGTGAACAGTCAACTACACTTGAAACCTTATATGAATAATAATCGTTGGATCAGATTATTATATAACAACCGTACGATCAAATTGTCACTCAAATCTATCCGTCAAATATAATCCAGAAATTGAAATTTCAAAACATGTATAAGAGAGGGAGGAGAGAAAGCTCTCTCTCTCTCTTTCTCTCTTTCTCTCTCGTGAAGAAGACGAAGACGAAGAAACCCAAATTGAAAGTATAAGTCTTTTCTTTTCTTTCCACTGTTTCACCAAATCTCTCTCTTCTTCTTCTTCGGGAGCTTAAACCCTTCAAAACCCTAATTTCTTCCATCTCTATATCAGCGGATCAAATTTCGAATTTCAAATTTTCCGTTTTTTGAGTTTTTGTAGATTCGGCTCGTGGGTTTTCTCGTACGGGAGAGATTAAGGCTTGCTTCGGATCTTTGATTTCTTGTGTTTTCTCGAGCTGATTTGTGTGATTTACTGTGTGTTTCTCTGGGGTTTCGGTGATTGTGAGCTTGTGTGGGAAAAAGGGGAAATTTCTGGGTTTCTTCTGAGAAATTCGAATTCTTTAGATGGGAGGAGAAGGAGGCGAATTCCCGCCAAAAAAGGAGGTTTCAGAGGAGTCTGATGTTCCGACGAAGAAGTCGGCGAGGCAACTTGACTTCACTGGTGTCTCCGGCTCCGATGTTGAGTCTAATAAAGCTCAGGCCACATCTTCGACGGTTACGCGGCCTATTACCGGTCAGGGACGATCGATTACAGCGACGGTGGTAACTCCGATTCCACCGTCACAATCTCACCCCCCAATCAGGCTTCCGTAAGTTTCAGAATCAGCCCTTTTTTTGTTTCTGTAAAGAAAAGTTTGAAACTTTAGAGATTTGATTTGATTGTTCTATGTGTAGTTTTAAGTCAGATTTGGGGGATTGAAGCATAGATCTTTATGCAGATTGATGATTTAGTATTGAGGTTTAAATTTCCAAAGCTCACACTTGTTTCTTCTCTTTTGAAATTGTAGGAAGCCCGAATCTCCGAAATCTAAGCCAAGGCCTGTGGTGGAAGCTAGAGATGGAACCCCTCAGAAGAAGAAACAGTGTAACTGTAAACACTCACGGTGCTTGAAACTGTAAGTCTGCGAATCGTTTGTCTCCATCAAACCATTTGATGAACAACTCTTTGTCATTTTTGTTTCGGATTTCTGCTCTAATGTTTTCATATTTAGTGGTATGTGGTTTTTATAAACTTAACACTTTGCAATGTTCTTATGATCAGGTATTGTGAATGCTTTGCATCCGGCACCTACTGTGATGGTTGCAACTGTGTAAATTGTTTCAACAACGTTGAAAATGAACCTGCAAGACGAGAAGCGGTTGAGTCAACTCTGGAACGGAATCCAAATGCCTTCAGGCCTAAAATCGCTAGCAGTCCACACGGCGCACGAGATAACAGGGTATGTGGTTTAGTTATTGTGTGATGTTCTTTAAAACTGTTGGTCTTAAGCTGCTTAGACAAGTTTTTAAATTTTGACTCGATTTTGCAGGAGGAGGTTGGTGAAGTTGTGATGTTAGGGAAACACAACAAAGGCTGTCATTGCAAGAAATCGGGATGTCTTAAGAAGTATTGTGAGTGCTTTCAGGCAAACGTTCTTTGCTCTGAGAATTGCAGATGCATGGATTGCAAAAACTTTGAAGGAAATGAAGAGAGACAAGCTCTCTTTCACGGTGAACATTCCCACAACGTGGCTTATCTCCAACACGCAAATGCTGCCATAACTGGAGCTATTGGTTCCTCCGGCTTTGCATCTTCTCCAGCTCCTAAGAGAAAGAAAGCTCAGGAGATTTTCTTCAACCAAGCAACCAAAGATTCATCTACTCGTAGGCTTGGCCAGGTAAATCCGTTATCCAAAGAACCCAAGTCTACTTGCTTGGTCTGGTTAAGATTTTATATGCTTTCCTTATATGTTCCCTTGGTTAGGGAAAATGAGAGATCTTATAATATAATTATTGGTATCAGGCAAATAGTGGAAGAACGACATCTTCGAAACCTGTTTCTCGTCGTGGAGGCAATGCGTCGTCAGGCCCATCCAAGGTTGTATATAGGTAAATGCCTGATGTGTTTACCAAGCTAAATCTGATCCAGAGATGCAGAAACTGAGTTATAGATATGTTTTGTTCTCAAGGTCTCTCTTAGCAGACATAATTCAACCACAGGATGTGAAAGCACTTTGTTCTGTTCTGGTTGCTGTAGCTGGGGAAGCAGCCAAGACGTTAACAGAAAAACGGTTTGAAGATCAGACAGAAACTTCCCTAGCTTCTTCTGCGCAAGATCAAGGACAAGACAATAATAAAGGTACCGAGGTTGAGAAAGCTGCGAGTGGAAATCTAGCTGATAAATCTGGTGCAGAGGATCCCAATTCAGATGGCTCTAAAGGAAGAGACCTGTCTCCAGAAACTTTGGCATTGATGTGTGATGAACAGGACACTATGCTAATGGTTGCAGCTTCACCTAATTGTTCGGTGGAGCCCAACTCGCAGCTACCAAATGGGCAAGACCAGGTTTATGCAGAGCAGGAGAAAGTAGTATTGACCAAGTTCCGTGACTGCCTTAACCGAATAATCTCCTACGGAGAATTAAAAGGTTTACATTTCTAACAACAACATCAAGAAAAATGGAGTATGCCCAAACACAAGATTCACATTCTAAAAGCTAGTTTTTTTTTTGCTTGTTGCAGAATCAAATTGTTCTTTGTCAAGAATGGATCTAGAATCATCTGTACACACCGCTGTGAAAATGGAGCCAGTGGTTCAACAAGGACCGGTCGCGAACGGAGTTTCACAAACCACAAAACAACAACCGTCCCAGCTAACCACAACAGCAACAACAACAACAACACCAAACACATCCTCACACACTCATCTTCATAAAACTCCCGCTTTGTCTGAGAAGAAAGATCTCTGAATCAATATTTACTCCTTTAGAACAAAATAACTTTACAAAGAGCAATAATGCAGCTGAATCCGCCTCGCCATGCCTAATTTACGAGGTAATGCCACCAACACTCCTTTTTCTTCCTCTTACATATTCTAAAACAAAGGAGAGGTCGCGGCTTTAGTGCATTAGCAGGTGATTAGAGAGTATTATTATATAATTTTGATTGTGTTATTAGGCTTTCTTCTTCTTCTTCTTTACGAATTGTTGTCATTATTTGTGTACATTGCTACTTATCATTGGCAATCACACTGATGTTTTCTGTGGAACATAAATGCTTTAGTCTGATTTTGATATGTTTTAGGAACTATAGAAGATATAATGTTACTTCTATTTGAGATTTGAAGAATAAATAAACTAAATCAAGTTTTGGGGGTTTAAAAGGATTTTAGCCAATTCTTGTAACAATATAAAATTCTCAATGCTTTTTCAAGAAATAATATTTTCCAGGAGAAAGATTTCATATCTAAGAAGAGACCTACCTTACATTATACACTTTTGTAAACTCAAATGGAATGTTACAACAATATTGAAGAGACTCCAGAGACATACACACTCATCATCATCAAATCCCAGAAAATCTTCTGCATGAAACTATACGCTTGTAGCTCTGTCGATCGATGCCAAAGGTTTATCTAGGGTCGATAGAATCTGCGGCATTGACATTCCACCCGAAACAACAATCTCTGCAGATGAAGAACGAATATAAAAAGTTCAGTAGCTTTCCACAAATAAACTTTAATGGTATACACCAAAACATACATCTATAGGACAAACTTTTGCTATACAACAATCTAGGATAGATTCTGAACAAAAAAGGCTTGGTGATCTCACCTATTCCTTCCCGGACCGAGAGATTTGGCCTGATAACATCATTACTGTTGACAAGGAGTATATCTCCAATGTAAAGGTGGTTCGTGGGAACGTATACACAGCAAAGTTCCTCCTCGGTTGGGTAATTCTGCAAGGACGAACAGCATTATTACATACGGTAAACAAAGGATCTAATTATAATAAATCATTCCTAGAAATTGTGTCTGCCCTTTGTATCCTTAAGAAGTTATGGGAACAATAACTAAATCCTTGAACCAAGCATTTTCACTCACCTGGAGAACAACAGTTGATGTAATGAAGCCAAATGCGTATTCGCCTACACGTGGATGCCTGATGATTGCAACTTCCTTGAAAGCTTGTGTATTTTGATCTGGAAAAATGGATATGATCAAGTTGACATTGGAAAATTCGATCAACTATAATGTTGAGATGCAAAATAAGATTTTTTTTAAGCGAGACCAGGCGATATGGCAGAGCTGATTTGCTTGGAGGCGTTGTAGATGTGACGAACAAATGGCATCCGCTTGATAAACCACTCTCCCAGGTTCAGAACAGATGCCCCCAACCACGAAGACATGAACACCCCGACCAAGAAGATGAATGCAATGGAAGTCAAAAAACCAAAACCTACAAAAGCCACAATCAGACTCATGTGAGAAACCGACATCAAGTTGTTGATTCGATAAAGAGTACCCACGAAAAATGCTTACCAAATATGTTGATTCCAAGTTGTGCATATATTGGAGAGAAGAATCCATCAACAAAGTGAATAAACCACCATGTTATATAGAAAGTAATCGCAATAGGAAGTAGGATAACACTGCACAAAAACATCAATCTGAGATTTTAAAAACTATCAACGCAGCTTTCGAATCTGTGACAAGTTCATCAAATGACAAATTTCCAACTCTTTGTTTACAAGATCCGGAAAAAAGGAACGAAATGCTTACCAGCCTGTCATGAACTTCTTCGACGCCCAGCCCCTAATGAACAAGCTTAAAGTCTGCAGAACATAAACACAGACACAGTGAATGAGCATAACACAAAAAAAAACCTCGAGATTCATGGATCCAAGATTTCTCTCAAGTCCCAATCAAAACAATTGGAATGCAAATTAATCACTCTAATCAATCAGAAAAGGGTCAAACCAAGATCAGTGTTTGGCTAGTTAACACACTATCCAAATTATCCAAGGAAGTGTTCTTGGTGATAAATGGAATCTAGGGCAAAACAAAATCGGCCAAATCTCTGAACACTAAACTCCAAAAAGAAACTCAGAGCTTAAAATCAATCGAATTCTACTGTTAATTTCGTACGAATCTTGAAATGAGCAAACGAACAAGTAGATCAGGAAACTAGACCTCGTGGCTAGCTTGATGCGAAGAAGAGGAGGAAGAAGAAGAAGAAGAAGAGGAAGAAGACGGTTTCGAAGCAGAAGCATCGTCTTTTTCGCCGGAATCAGCGACGGGAATCAGAAGCTCGCGATCTCTTTCTCGATTAGCCATCACAATCGGCGGCTTCTCGTCTCCCATCTCCCAGTGGTATCTCTCGAGAAACAGAAGCGATAAAGAAAATTTCCTCGGAGAAGAGAGATAAACTCCGGTGGACTCTCCGGGCGGAGATTTTGAACGGCGGTGAGGAGAAATCCCCAAAAAAAAAGAGACTTTTTCACCGGCGACTGTTCTTGTGGAGCACAAAAGTGGTTAAGCTACCTTCCAACTTGAAGCTCTCTGTGTCGTTTTTCGATTTTTTTTTTTTTAATTAATATTTTGTATTGTTTTCTTATCGCATTATTTCGATTTTTCATAACAACAAATACAACATTTTTTATTAGTTAATTGGAAAAATCTAGTCTATATTTGTTGTTTTTTTTTTTTTTTTTTTGAGAACCAAAATCTATATTTGTTGTTGCTGATCAATAAGAGATACAAATGAGATTATAGAATTTATACTACGAGCTTTTACCAGCAAGAAAAAAATATGTTTTTAACATTATTTTTTCGGATGTTAGAGTTCAAAACAAAATTCTGAAATTAAATATTTAAATTTTTACCGATTCTCAAATTTTAATCTTCGTTTTTTCTTTCAGTCTTATCGATTTTGAAAATTGGAGATCAGCGGTGGTTGGTGACTCTCTTAGCGTCGACACCGGTCTTTTTTTCTCTTTTTGTTTTTTTTCTATTTGGCTTTATCCCCTAAATATGTGTTCAGTCCTTGTTGCGTGAAAAAAAAAAAGTATGGGTTGGATTTTTGCAGATTGGATCGGGAATAGAGATGTTGCGACGAGGGAGCCGCCGAGCTGACAAGTCGATGGTGCGGCTCGTCCTTGGTGTCAAAGCAAATGCATTAGCTCTCGATGTTCATGTACATATCTCTTCTCTCTAATTCGGCTTTGTCGATTTCCGGTTTCGGTCAATTCCTTCCCTTTATTTTTGCCTTAGTCTTAGGTTAAAATTTCCTCTTTTGGCGACAAATTTGGTCTGACTTAGGGGTTTAAGTTTTTACTGTTTAGTGTCTAGATCCTTTTGGTCTTTCTGGTTTTTTTGTTTGGTCTTTTGTGCTATGCTATTTCGTTTGTGAAATTATGGTGTTATTTCTTCTTCTTTTTTGTTGATGCTTCTCATGGTCTTAATCGGATCGCATCCTCATGATCTCTTCTCTCTGAAGTGTTTGGTGAATCGATTAAGTGGTTGTTTCAGTCTTCTTCACTCGAAGTAATCATCAGGTTTGATCAAGACATGTTTTTTGTTGCATCCATCAAACCGGTTCAAAATTGAGCTAGTATCAACACAATCGACGTGTTTTATTTTAGTTGTGGTTAAAAATTTTTGTAACCAGTGTTATCGTCTTTTGTTTTTTGAGATTCCGGGCTAAGTTCGTCGGAATCTACGGACTAGTCTCCGAAATTATTGACCTTTGTAAAATGGTGTTTCGGTAACATTTCTAATATATTGTTAGATGACAAACAAAAATATATACAAATTCTTAAAATTAAGCAGTTTCGATTGAAAAGTTAGCTTATTATTCATCTATATGTGATGTCTTATACATAACACACTAATTTCGTAGAGTATGTAACAAAGTGAGAGTTAAATAAATGATGCGTTAGTAAACATTTCACTGCCAAACGTAATCTGTGAAATTTTAGATGGAACTCACAAATATCTTTTAACATTTTTTCTGAAACCCAACAAATCAATCGTACCGTCTTGCAACTGGAAGGTCCACCCCACACTGATAATCAAACCGTCCACAAGTCATCAACCAATCAAGCGAAATTTGGAGAAGAAGTCAAGTCTCTCTCTTGAATATTCGCAAACCAAATCCATATAAATATATGTAAGAATACATTGTTAAATATTTTTTGTAGTAATTAAGTACTAATTCGTAGAGATAATATCTCGCGCAAAAATAAAAACAAAATAAAATATGTAGTGTCTATTTGATTAAAAGAGTATGTAAAAAAGGACAGATTGGTTAGCATATGATTCCTTGATGCCTCCGAGATCACCAAGCCTCAGGATTGACAATCACAACTCTATTGAAATTTTATTTCGGATGTATTTTGTTTCAATCTTAAATGTATTTTTCTTGCCTTACACTATTATGGGATTAATCTTTGTATCAATTTACATCTTTGTATCAATTTACCTCGAACTACTCTTTTAGAGGAGCCATTTACTTTTTTAGTTATGAATAACATCTAACATTAAACCAAATATATATATATATATATATATATATATATCTTATTATATAAAACTTGATGCGTCAAACTTCGTAATTAACACGATCGTGACACCTATCAGCGGGTCGATCAGATTTTAACACGTGTTAAAAAAAATTAATTAGATTTTACCACGTGTCAAACAAATCTTATTTTAAAAAATTCTTATATATTTGTATTTATCAATTAGATTATAAAAAACAACATATATCAACGTTTTCTTCTTATTTAAAAAAAATCTTATATATTTATATTTATCAATTATATTATAAAAAACAACATATATCAACGTTTTCTAATTAGCTTTTAATTAATAATTCATAAAAAAATTAGTAGATAAGCTACATATATACACGTTTACATATATTTTGATTTTGAATATAAATAGATAAGACAAAAAATCAAACACTTTTTCTCATTAGAATATTAAATACACATGTAAAAATCTTTTGAGTTTGAATAGAATTAAGTTTACATACCCAAATCTTCAAGGATTATAATCTTTCACCTTTATTTAAACAATTTTGCGCTCTCTCGATTTTCTCACCAAACAATTTAAAACTTCAACAATATCTTCTAGAAATTTTGTTTCGGCTTTTGACAAATGTAATTTTTTTCCAATTAGATTTTGACATGTGTCATACAAATCTTATTTCTTTTTAAACTTATATATTTGTATTTATCAAATATATTATGAAAATCAACATATAAAAAAAAAATTAGTTTCTAATAAATAATTCATTAAAATAATTAGTTGATAAGCATGGTCTATTCCTTTAAATATTGACTTTATTATATGTCTTCGTTTTGTTTTTTCGCACAACCATTCTTTATTTCCCTCTTCTCCTTTACGTTTATTTTAGATGAATTAGGTTTCAAAATTTTCTCATTAGAATATTAATTAATATACGTGTAAAAATATTTTGAGTTCAAATAGACTTAGGTTTACATACCCAAATCTTCAAAGATTATAATATTTTGCCTTTATATAACAAGTTTTTGTGCTGTCTCAATCTTCTCACCAAAAAATTTCAAACTTCAGTAATCTCTTCCACAAATTTAATTTCAGCTTTTTTATTATAAAAAAACCATCGATTACTCTTTTATTCGATAAAAACAACATATCTCAACATTTTCTAATTAGTTTATTTTAGTAATTCATAAAAAAAGTAAATAAGCTACATATATACACGCTTACATATATTTTGGTTTTAAATAGAAATAGATATGACAAAAAAAGCAAACATGTTTTCTCATTAGAATATTAAATACACGTGTAAAAATCTTTTGAATAGAATTAGGTTTACATACCAAAATCTTTAAGGATTATAATATTTCACTTTTATTTAAACAATTTTGTACTCTCTCGATCTTCCCACCAAGCAATTTAAATTTTCAAGTAAATTTTTTGTTTCCAATTAACTTTAGCCACATGTCAAAATAAATTTTTCCATTTAAAAAATATCTAATATCATTATATTTTGAAATCAGACTAAAAAATGTACATTGTATTGTGGTTTTTTTAAAGACTTACCACTACGTAGACATCCTAAATATTCTAAAATTGATTTACGAGAAGAAAATTATTTTGAAAGTTTCTCATGTTGTGAAAATTATAAAAAGTAAGAAATCAAGTGATGAAACACATATAATTCGTTTTTCATTGGAAGAAAGATAATACTTCATTCATAAGTGAAAAAAATAAAATTAAAATATGATTAAAAAATGTAAGTAAGTCTAATTCAAATAAAAATACGTAAATCGATTTGTCAAGAGTTAAAAAAAAATATATGAGTAGTTACGTAATAAAAAATAAACATAATTTAAATAGGAATAGGAAAAACTAATAATTTAGAAATATATGAAAAAAATAATTGAAAATTCAGTTAATATAAAAAAAAGTAGGATAATCAAAATCAATAAATAATTTGTAGGCTTTTTTATGAGTGATTTCACATCGACGTCTTCAATCTTATTTTATTTATTTTTACGGATGATATGATTTTATTTTCCATTTTTGTTCGATTTATAAAATATTAAAGGAGTCAAAATAATTCAACTAAAACATGAGAATAAATTCATCAAGATTTTAAAAATGAATTAAAAAGTAATATTAATTTAAATAGAATAGGAAAACTAATAATTTGAAAGTATGTGATAAAATTTAATTGAGAATCAAATAATAAAATAATCGAAGTAAATAAATAAATATTAGACTTCTGAATTAGTGGTTTTGCATCAGCGTTCTCAATTTTATTTTATTTATTTTTACGGGTGATTTAATTTTGATTTATACTTTTAATTGATTAAATTTTTTTACAGGTTATAAAATGTTAGATTACAAACCCGTATATATGTGGGTCCTTTATCTAGTATATATATATATATATATATATATATAGTTGCTAAGCTTCAAAATAAGTGTTCAAAAAGTAAGTATCTACTCTCAAGTTAAATACAGTACATATTTCTCAGTTAAAAATAATGAATACATATTTCTTCCAATTTTATTTTATCTAAATGTTATTATAATAATAATGTTTATATTTCATCAAAATAATAATAATAATAATGTTTATATATTGCGATTTCTAGTGAAAAAGACGTCCATTTAATTTCTAATTTTTTCAAATCGAAAAAAAAATTTAAGTTTAGTAATGAAATAATTTTTTGTTAACTTAGCATAAAATAAATTAAATAATCAATGATTGGTCAATGTTAACAGAAATTTAATTCGTTTTTGAGTAGTTTTATTTTATAAAATGCTGGTTTTTTTAGCTATTGTGAATTCAATCCCCTACATATATTATATTGAGAAATTCTTTAAAATATCACTAAAATAAAAAAAAAATTTAAACATACCATCACTATTTTTTTTCCAAAAATACCACAAACACTAAAAATAATTTGTAAGAGTTTATGATTTAAATATTTGGGTTTGAGTTTAGTATTTTGGATTTAGAGTTTGTGTTTTAGGGTTTAGGATTTAGTTTTTAAGGTTTAGAGTTTAGTTTTGAGGGTTTAATATTTAGTTTTAGTTTTGTAGTATTTTTGAAAAACAAAATTTAGTGGTATTTTTGAAAAAAAAACTAATGATGGTATGTTTGGAACAAAGATTTATTTTTGTGGTATTTTTGAAAATTACTCTGGTATTTATTGCTGAATAAAATGATATTCTATGTGAAATTCGGCATGTATTGAACTTATTATATAAATATATAATTTATAAATGTCTTTAAAGCTTACAACAAGTTGCAAAAACTTGGTTTTCTAAGGGATTGATTTGGATGTACTATACAAGCTAATGTTATTAAAAAAAAATTTAAATTATGCAAAGGCAAAGAGATCCAGATTTATTATTCAGTGTTGGATTTAAGCATAATCCTCCTTTAGGAAAATTTTGGTCGAAGCATTTTTTATTACAGTCTTTTATTTCTCCACATGGATCAGCTGAAATATTCTCCATCACAAACGAAGTCTCATCTTTTGTAGAAAAAATATCTCTTGTCGCAAGACCTTGAATAATAATAAAAAAAGAATTGGAAGATTATCAATTTCTTATAAATTGATAACCAACAAAAAATACAGTAAAATAACTGAGTTACTAACTTACTAGTAGTTCATGTAGCTATGAATTTAAAGATTTACAAGCTTGACATTAGGTAAATTAAGTTATAAAACTAATTATTAATTTAAAAATTTAATTTTAGGAAATTGAAAATTTGAAAGATATAATTGCATTTTTGGTAAAAACAATTATGTATATTTCTTGAAGTATTTACAAAAAATATTAAATAAACAAAAAATTGTATTCAATTAACGAAAATACGGTTAAAATTTACTTATAATCAATTTGACATTTTGAAGTATCAAATATTTCAAAAACTTCGAATCCATTTGAGAGGACAGCTATTTCCAAAAGGAATACACTTAGACTGGCTCTAAATATCTGAAGAGATTATGGATCAAAGATCCGGAATCCCACGGTTTATAAAAAAAACTTATTTTTTGTGTTTGAAATATTTTATCTTCTACATGCGATAAAAAGAAATCTATTATTATATACGCCCCTTAAAATATGATTCAAAAGATCAAAACATACCTTATAATTACAATTCATTAGTGACATGTTGAAAAGCAAAATGGAAAGAAAAAACATACCTGGAATAAAGAGAAGAGCAAGACACAGAAATGTAAAAAAGAAGCATTTGTGTGAAGAAGCCATTTTCCCCTCAATTTTCAACAATGTATGTGTGTAATTTGTCTCTCCAAGTAGTATTTTATAGATAACATTGTATACAATTTACAATTTTTAATAGATATTTCCATATGTCATGTGATATTATTACAATGGGATTATCTTTCTCTTTTTTTCTTTTATTAGTCAATGCTGCATTAATGTAAACATGACACATGGAAGCGAATACAATATTTGAGAAAATAGATAATTGTTCAATAGAGGTAAAAACAAAAAAGGAAGATAATTGTACAATATTTTTTTTAAAGATTAAAAGAAACTTAAATAAGGTTATTGGAATAAATTTTATTTATATAAACTTACAAACATTTTACACGTGTCGAAAAATTGATCGTTTAATAACTAAACATTTAATAACTTTATATAAACATTTGATTTATTTTTTGACAAGCGGTGCAGCTACGCTCACCCGTTCAGATTTGTGAAACATCTTCTATTTAGGTATCCATTCATGAAATTGTTATTTTATGGAACGCATGGATTTAATAACTAAAAACTAAAAAAAGTAAAAGAGAAGAAAATTGGATCAATTCATGGTAGTCAAGTAGTTAGTCAAGTAGTTGAGAATTTACCATGTTAATTGAGGGGTTAGAATTCGATTTTTCTCATTGCAATTTTAGTTATGGTTAGCTACTTTAAACGTCTTAAGTAGGAAAAATCCAAATTTTCACTGATGTCGGAGATTACCATAGACGAAACTTAAGATTTTTCTGATTAACAAAAAAAAGAGTTACATTGGACCGCGAGCAAAAAAATTAAATTAATAGTGGGTTTAATTTGCGTTTAATTTAAAACTTTTTTAAAAAAATTAATAAATATTTCGGATAAATTCAATATGTCATAGCGATTTTATCCTGAAAACCCGAATATTCAAAATATTAGAAAAATATACTTTAAAATTATTATTATATTCAACCGCATTTATAATATTTCTTTATTTAATGTTAAATTTTATGGAATTTTAAATTATTTGGCATTTGACAATATAAATTAACAATAAATAGATTAGTATATATTTTTTATATACTATTTAAGTCTAATCTCAATTTTCGTACTAACCATGACATTTGTTTTGATCATTCATTATATATTGCACTTCGAACTTCCTTGAAATGATAAAACAGTGAAAACCCAACTAACGTATACACTTTTTTTCAAGAACCTTAAATAGATATACAACCCACTCTTTTGTGTTTTACCTATCTTTCGCCCATAATATGACACTATATTATGTTTTGATAACCGTACATGTTATTGTTCCAGCCTATCAAATTTATTAGAGTTGTTGCAAAAAAAATTCATTAGTTACATATTTGATGAACTTTGGGTAGCCAAAGAGCAAAGTGGTTATAGCCTAAATAAGAACAGACCAGGCTCACTTGAAAGACCAAATTTTAATATTTTGTTTTTATCGTCTGGTTACTAGTACATGATTTGATTTAGAATATACTAATTTAATTTGTTATTCTAAATGATGATTTTAATCAATACTAACAAATATATTTCCAACAACACTTGAAAACATGATAAACAGTTCCTTTACGAATAACTACACAACTGATAATTTTATTCATACCACAAATATTCATGCTAGACGGTTTTACATGTACTATGCTCACGATAGACAATTTTACCCATGATGCATGACCACGACAAACAACTTCACACGCATCATACTAGATATTTCTGGTAAGGTTGTCGCTAATAATCTGTATAGTTCCGTATTCTCTGGGAATCAAACTCTAAACCTACTGTAAAAACATTAATAAACCCTTAGTCAACCACTAGACAAACGAACTTCCACAAAATAATAAGTTTAAAACTCTAGACAAAATTTACATAGTATTTCATGATACATTTCTTTTATATCCAAATAAACTTATAAATTCTAATTTTAAAATTGAAATCACACATGCAACATAATCTTTTTAAATAATAGGTACAGTAAATTATAGATCATTGTATTATATCTATAAGATTTTTTTTTTGGACAACCGAGAGAGAGAAAAGGAACATAGATGATAAAAAAAATATTTTAGCACGTGAATATTGTAGATTATACGTAAACAAAATGTGTTTTTATCGATCAACTCATTGTATTAGATCATATAATTAATCTCTTAAAAAGTTAAAAAAAAAAAATTGATTAATGTTTTCGTTTTAATTAAGTGGTGATGGTTCAAGTGTTGAAGGATTCACTATGAATGTCATTCTTTGGCAGAGTTTTAATCCTCTCATTGCAATTTCAATGCTTTCAATAGTAAAAAAAAACCCGGATTTCTATAGAACTCGAGAAATTAGTTTGAGTTTTCATCTCCGGTTAAAATAAAGAATGGTAAAACAAACCTCCGAGAGATTAGTTTACTTCTCCCTAATTAGTTTACCAATTTCTCTCTTTCTTTTTTGTTTTGTATTTCAGTATTTTGGACTCACAAGTACACACAGGCCCAAGTCTGAGATAACAATAGGCCCATTAAGTTTCTCACACTTCGATTCTCTTCTCTATGAGATGTGAGAGATTTCTTTCTCCTAAAGCAAGAAACCTCAGAGAGAGAGAGAAAGAAACTCGACGGTCTCAGAGTAGCGAGCAATCATGGGTCAAGGACCATCAGGTGGCTTGAATCGGCAAGGAGATCGGAAACCAGACGGTGGAGACAAGAAAGAGAAGAAGTTCGAACCAGCCGCACCACCGGCTCGTGTCGGAAGGAAGCAACGGAAGCAAAAGGGACCCGAAGCGGCGGCGCGATTGCCGACGGTGACTCCTTCTACAAAATGTAAGCTTAGATTGCTGAAAATGGAGCGAATCAAAGACTATTTGCTTATGGAGGAAGAGTTCGTAGCGAATCAAGAGAGGTTGAAACCTCAGGAAGAGAAAGCTGAGGAAGATAGATCTAAAGTTGATGATCTTCGTGGTACACCTATGAGTGTTGGGAATTTGGAAGAGCTTATTGATGAGAACCATGCGATTGTTTCTTCTTCGGTTGGCCCTGAGTATTACGTTGGGATATTGTCTTTCGTCGATAAGGATCAGCTCGAGCCTGGTTGCTCGATTTTGATGCATAACAAGGTTTGTGAATTAGGGTTTCTCTCTATGTTAAGCTCATTTGTTCTCTGTTACTTCAAAATCGGCTTTTGTTGTCATTAGGGTTTCATGTTGATACAGTAACTTTTGCTCTTCTTGTTTCTCAATTTGACAATGCTCCATTGAATGCTTCGATGAGACACTAGTCTATGCACTGAGATTTTACAGTTGTTTTGTTTTGTGATAGGTACTCTCTGTTGTTGGTATACTCCAAGATGAAGTTGATCCAATGGTGTCTGTGATGAAAGTGGAGAAGGCTCCTCTGGAGTCATATGCTGACATTGGAGGTTTAGAAGCTCAGATTCAGGAGATCAAGGAAGCAGTTGAGCTCCCTTTAACTCATCCCGAGTTGTATGAAGATATCGGTATTAAGCCACCAAAGGGTGTGATCTTGTATGGTGAGCCGGGCACTGGGAAGACATTGCTTGCGAAGGTTCGCCTTTTAGCCTATAGTGTAACAAGTTACTAGCTTCATTTAAGGACGTTTTGCTCAATCGGAATCTATATCAGTTCTCACTAAGCGAGTTCTCCCGTTTATCTAGCTGTACTTCTGTGTCCCTGGAAAGAGAAATTAGTCAGGGCAGTGGCTTCTTTGGTTTGATCACGTAGATTCGAGATATTAGATCATAGTTGTAGGGGTTTTTCAGATGGAGGAAGTTTGTCAGAATCACTTGGTTATATCTAATGTCTTCTTTTCTGTTTTGTTTACGTATCAAGCTTGGATTGTTGCAGTGCGATCTCTTTTTAAACCTGTCTTATGCTTGTTTTTTTTTGGACATGTGGTGGATAAGAAATATTATTTGTTGGTATTCTTTCAGGCAGTGGCGAATTCTACATCTGCTACTTTCTTGCGTGTTGTTGGTAGTGAACTGATTCAAAAGTATTTGGGAGATGGTCCGAAGCTTGTGAGGGAGCTTTTCAGGGTTGCGGATGACCTTTCACCATCTATCGTTTTCATAGACGAGATTGATGCTGTTGGTACCAAGCGGTATGTCTAATACAACACAAAACAAGATCCATTGATAACAATGAACCGGACTTTGGTTCAGACATCGTATCTAATTCTGATTAAAAAACAGGTATGATGCGCACTCAGGTGGAGAACGGGAAATCCAAAGAACTATGTTGGAACTACTGAACCAGCTTGATGGATTTGATTCAAGAGGAGATGTTAAGGTGATCCTCGCGACAAACAGAATCGATAGTCTAGACCCGGCACTTCTTCGACCAGGCCGGATCGATAGGAAAATCGAGTTCCCTCTTCCAGACATCAAAACAAGGAGACGTATCTTCCAGGTACTACAATCGATGATCCCGAGTTTTTTTCTTTTTGTGATTCTTTGTAGAAATTATCTGGTGGGTTTTTAATTGCATTTCATTATTAGATACACACATCAAAGATGACTTTGGCTGAAGATGTGAACTTAGAAGAGTTTGTGATGACGAAAGACGAGTTCTCAGGAGCTGACATAAAGGCGATATGCACAGAAGCTGGTCTGCTTGCTCTCAGAGAGCGTCGAATGAAAGTAAAGAATCTCTGATTCACCACTTTGGGCACTTTTTCATGGACTCTTTGTAATTTGATTTAACCTTTTTTGGTAAATGGTTTTTTAGGTGACGCATCCCGACTTCAAGAAGGCGAAAGAGAAGGTGATGTTCAAGAAGAAAGAAGGAGTTCCCGAAGGTCTTTACATGTGAGAAAGACAACACAACCAACTGTTTAAATCTCTTTTTCGAGTTTGCTCTCTTTCTCTCCATTTACTGTTTCACTCTCTACATAGGTGTTTCCGATCCATATAAAATCGTTTGCCTTATGGTTTGCTTCGAAATCGGCACCTTTTTTCGTTTGCATTCCTCAGAAACGCCTCATAGATCATATTCGTTTTAAAATTCCACTGTTTTCGCTAAAGAAGTCTATTTTTAGTGGAAAACTCGAAAAGTAACCTCTAATTTTTCATTTGATTCAACAAAAAATAAAGATTATGTGTGTATTTTCCGAGGATTAAAAGAACATTAAAGAAGAGGAGCAGTAGCAAGTCAGCAACAATACCTTATTTTACACAAACGAAGTAACATCTCACGACTTAAATCCAATACAATAATGCAAGTTTGATTGTATGAACATAACAGATAATGTCCGAAGAGTTTGTAGGAATATTCCAAGGTAAAAACAAAGTCAACATGAATTAGCTGTCTTAGCACATTGATTTCTAAATCAAATATATTAAAACGCACAAACTTCCAAGAAACTACAAGGAAAGTTTGAAAATGCTGCAATAAACAAAACGACTAAAGTTGTGGATATGCAATTCCAAGGAAACTACAAGGAAATGTAAGTGTGGTTGGTCAGGGAAATTAAAATTAAAAAGATGGTTGCAGAAGAAGAAAAAAGCTTAATTGGTATGTAAAGAAAAAGAAAAAAGACAATGAATTCAAATCCTAGAATGAAACATGATGTGTTCGTAAGTTTCAGGAGCAAAGACACTCGTGACAATTTCGTAAGCCATCTCTGTGGCTGTCTACGTAGGAAACGGATCAAAACCTATTTATACGACGAACTACCAAGCGAAGTAAGATATGAAGAGTCTTTAAAAGCAATCGAAGTATCAAGAGTTTCAGTGATTGTGTTCTCTGAAAACTTTGGGGATTCGAAATGGTGTTTAGATGAAGTTGTAGCCATCTTGAAATGCAAAGAGAAGTTTGGTCAGATTGTGATACCTGTTCTTTACCATGTTGATCCTCTCGACATTGAAAATCAGACAGGAAGCTTTGGAGATGCCTTTGCTAAGCGACGGGATAAAGCCGAACAGCTTCAAGAATGGAAAGATGGTTTTGTAGAAGCCATTAACCTCCCCGGATGGAGTACTACCGACTTGAGGTATAACTCTAATTTACACTTTCGATTATAATGCGTATTAGTTTTTTTATAGATAGATATGCTTCTTTTTCCAGAGATGAGGAGATGTTGGTGAATGAAATAGCTCGTGCCATCGAGAGCAAACTTCTAAGAGCTTCAAGAACAAAGGTTTTTTAAATTTTAAGCTATAATGTTTTGAATGAAACTTATGTTAAGATTCATGAACTTCCATGTCAAAACCAATTTGACAATGAGTGACTTCGACTCTTATTTATTACTTGAGATCATTTCTTATTTGAGCAAACTTCTAAGAGCTTCAAGAACAAAGGTTTGTTAAATCAAGAATCACGCTTTTTAAGTTTTAAAGTTTTGTAGCTCACAATTTTTTCCGCGAAAATGATTTGAATGGAACTTCTGTTAAGTTTCATGGACTTCCAAGTCAAAACTAATTTGACAATGAGTGAATTGGACTCTTATATTTTACTTTGGATCATTTCTTATTTCAGATGTGAGAATCGTGACAACTTCTTTGTCTTGTTTTAAAACAGGTCATAATCGAATGGTTTCTAGTCATCATCAACCTCGTGTTGGAAATACCTTCCTCTGTCTTTGACCAGATCTCTTCTACTCATAAACCTTTCTACGCGTTGGCTGCTATGTCAATGTCATTGTTATCTTGTCTACTTTCCCTCGTAGATCTCTTACACAAAGGCAGAGTTGAGAGAGTTGTGTGGAAGTGGACTTGGCCTATTCCTTGGTTTCACTATCCAACTCAGAGATCAAACAGATTTGGTAGCTTTCCAGAGATGGTTGGATTGCTTTGCGCCTTGTGTCAAACCTTTCTCACAGCCATTAACTATTCATTCATCATACATAGAGCTGATACTCCTATCAAGTTTTCGGTTTGGCCTATCATGTTTGCGCTTGGTTTACTTTGCACTTTGTTTATCAAACGATCTAGCTAGTTAGTTTTTCGTTTTACTTGTTTTATGCATAGTTTAGTTCTCTAAGTATGCGTCTGGCATATACCATATTCCAAAGGATTATGTTGCTTATGATTCATGTGTGACAATTAAGGTTATGTTGCTTATGATTCATGGTTGAGTCTTGGGTTGGCTACTTTGTAACTCTTTCATTGAAAGGGACAGAACTAGAGGCTATTTGATTCCCCGTAATGCTTGCATCGTAGAATAAGATTCTTGAGCTTCTCAATGTTGTTCTTGTAAGCTTAATCCAAAACAATAAGTTACATTGTCTGCAAACCAAATATACTATCTACAAATCTAAAGCTGGAAACTCTAAATGATGTTACCCTTCAGAAACCGATCTGCAATGCCGATAGTTCTTCCGACGCTTTACAAGTGAGCTCTTCTTTTCATCAAGATTCAATCTTTTTCCTCTGTTATCACTCTCTTTCTATAGTAAATTTCAGTTAGAAAGGAAAGCCAAGCTTTTGCTGATGAAGATGTTTGTGCATTGTATCAGGAACTCGATAAATCCACGGGACTCGAAGCCTTCCGCATATTCACCGATAAGCTACTCAGAATTCTGACGTAGCTTATCAAGACTTGTTTTCGTTTAAAAGTTATCGAAGACAAGAAAGAATAATGATTGGGTCTATTAAGTCTAACTCTCTCAGCTATTCTCTTCACTATCCCTCTGCAACCTGTACGTATTCATTCCTAGATTTCTGTGTCTTGACATGTACAGCTCTCTAAGTATACAACCCGTAAGAGAGAACAAGAAAAAAAAAGCAGAGAACAGGCGAGATTCGTGATCTGAGATGGCGATTTACATGTTAGGTCTCTCTGTCAATTTCTCAAAACTGTGTTTCCCTGTGAATACAGATCCTCTGGTTGCTGATTCCAAGCATTAACCTGTTGTTTGGTTTCCCTGATCCTCGGATTCCTTGCTACTACTTACCCTGCTCGAACTTGGGTACGATGTTGCTTGATTCTACAAGAACAACAATAAAGATAAGATATTGTGAGCATTTTTCATTCAGAGGAAGTAGCATTTGTGAAACAACAGATGAAGGTAAAGTACCTGAAACTGAGGTGGTTGGGTCGGGTGGAGATTGCGGAACTGCTGATATGGATCCATGAAACCCGGATACTGAGGCTGGTTCGACGTTGGATCAGACTGCTGGTTTGGCAGATAGACTCTTGAGGGGTCAGAAGCATGAAGAGGGTAGCCGCCCATATGAGCCTGCGTAGGCAAAGGTCTTTGAGCGGCTAACATGTTGGGGAATGGCATAAACGAAGGAGGAGGAAGAGGCTGGTTCATACCCATCCCCATCGCCATGTGAGGCATGTACTGTTGCATACCGGTATACATCATCGGCATCATACCGCATCCCATTGACATCATCTGCATTAATCTCAGTCATAAACTGAAGTTTCCATGGGAAGGTATAAATTTTCATCGACACGTAAGAAAGATATTAAAAGGCTCCAAGAACAATAAGCTATTAGTTAGAGCATCTAGATGAAGTAGACCTAAATATTCAACAGAAACTTCATATAATCCTTCCAAGAAAACGAAATCTGCAGGAACATGTAGACAAAAACATCCCGAAATCCGGTTTTCGATTCTGCAAGATCGATGCTGACAATAATAGGAAAAGAATGGTTCCTCTTTCGGTTTCAGTACATACCTGTATTTGAAGCTGTAGAGATTTCATGTACTCAATAGCTTCATCAAGCATCGAAGCTTTATCTGACTGAGAATCAAAAGAATAGTTTTGAATAACCTGAAGAGAAAGTTACAGAGAAACTTCGATAAAAGCCGACCTTGTTACAGCGAGGAATGAGTTCTTGCAAAGCTTTCATCCTCTCGTTGATCCTATCTCTTCGTTTCTGTTACCAAAATTTTGCAACATTCTTCAGATTCTATATGAAATCTTTACGAATTAACATCGAAAAAAGATTATCGACAAACCCTTTCTGAGAGATTATGAACTTCTGCAGCTCGAGATCTCTTTGTAGATGTTGTTCCTCGTCCTTGTTTAGTTTCCTGCAACTCAAGAAAACACCAAAAACGTTAAATTTTTAATTTTTCAAAGCAGAAATGAAAACTGAAGAGAAAAAAAAAACTATCTCCAGGAACTAAAATGCGCCGAATCCTTAAAACCCGGACTAAATTACGCCGAATCGTATTTGCGCACGGTAGCTAGATGGAATTGATAACGATAACGACTCGGTGCTTTACGACTCACCTCGCTGGGGGACTCGGTCTCGTCAATGGCGGCTTCTCTCTCCTTTCGTTTCCTGTCATCGAAGATCGTCTTCTCCGTCTCCGGTTGTACATTCACCGGCTCGATTTCGCTCTTTGACATTACGGATGACGATGTAACGGGAATCTCACTCGCCGGCGCCGGCGCCGCAACTGCTTTTCCCTTCCGATTAACTCCGGAAACTGCGAAAGTTTTCCGGCCATCTCCAGCTACGGCGGAGCTGGATCCGCAGTTCACCGTCGTCACTCGACTGTCGATCCCAGCCGTCCGCCGTGTTAGACCGCATTCGCTCGCCGCCGCCGATGACGGTGTGGCGCTAGGGTTTACCTGAGTCGATTCTCTCACAATCGCCTTGGGAATCGACGGTCCAGATTCACCTCTACTGTTACCTCCGGTGAAATCCCCTCTCAGCCTGGAGAAATTCATAAAATTCCGTACCGGTGGCCTCACCGACGAAGGTACGGGCGGTCTCGCGGCGGTGACCTGACTCATCGTCGTCTGTCTCTCCGACGTCGCGTCGCACGGAGCAGTTGGTGCGGAGGCGGAGAAGAGAAGATCTGAGCAGAAATCATCGTCTCGGAGAGGATAATGTAACCATGACGTCATTTCGTCTTCCTGAATAAAGAGATTCTGATCTAACTGCTGCTGCTGATGATGCTGAGAAGATGGCGGCGGAGCAACTTCTCCTCCTCCTCCTCCTCCTCCGGCGTGAAGCTTCAAAGTAGAGGACGAAGAAGAAGAAGGTTTCTTGGTGTTGTTGAGTCTCTGATTTTGGAGAACCACTTGACCGTTGTGCCATAAAAGCTCCATTAAATCATCTTCTTCACCCCTAAAATCACATACTAAAATCAGATCCAAAATTCCTTAAAAAAAAAACTCAGGCAAGACGGTGCGGAGTGGAACGAGATGAGTGCGGCAGGCGAAATAGTATCAAATTTTTGGTACTATTCCGCCTTATCCGCACCCATCTTGCTCGATCCGCAACCAAAATTAAAAGAAAACGATGCATGGTGAAAACGGGATGCATGCGGGACGGGTGGAATAATATCAATTCTTCAATACTATTATGTCCGTTCCGCACCCATCCCGTCTCTCTATTAGTTGAAGAAAAAACAGAAGTAAGAACTTACATGATGGGTTTTCTTGGAAGATTCAAAGAAGAGGAATTTGAGTTAACGTTGACATAATCATCCTCAGTAGTATCAAAGTCAGGTACGAAATGGTTCATATCTTTTTAAGATTGAAGAAACAAAAAAAAAATTCTTGTAGAGAGAGAGTCTCTGGTTTTTGTAATATCCAAATCCCTAGAAAGCTCCAAAAGTGTGCTACTACTACTAGTAAAACCTAGAGAGATAGATTACTAATCGACGAAGAAACATATACAACCGAGAGAGAGAGAGGTGGATAGGGTTTCTGAAAAAAAAAGTTATTGCCTTTATTTCTGGGGATCTTTTAGGTGTCTGAACTTTGTTTTCCGAATAATGACAGTATAGTGCGGAATGGAAAAGATGCGGGACAGTCCAAATAATAACAAAAATATATATACATGTGTATCTAACCAAAATCAAATATTTTTGTTACTATTTAGACCGTCTCGCATCTATCATGTCCTGCACCGTCGTATTACCATTCAAAGTCTTAGAATGTGATAAGCTTCTTTTTCTTTCTGAGACTTTTTAACTTTGGGTATTTTGTGTTTTGTCTTTATGTTTCTTTTTTTTTTTTTTGATGAAATTTTTTGTCTTTTATGTTTTTCCATTGGAGTTTTGTGTAATCGCATTTACCGTTGTATGAACTATTGAGCTAACTTTAAACAGTAAATAATATGTAAATCTCTAATTTGTAGTAGTATTTTATAGTACTAGTATATATGTATGGATAAAAATATTTATTATGTGTGTGAATAGAAACTTGTGCCGATTGATTATTAAAAACCTATGAAGAAAATAAAAAACAAAATGTGTGAGATCATCGTAGCTGACGGAGAGTAAGATTCATCATTCATCCATCCGTGCTAAGATGACAATATATATCCCGAAGAAACTATTTTATGGTATTATATTCTTAGTTTCTTTTTCTAAGAGTTTTTTTTTTTGGGTTCTCTTTGACATTTTTAGTTCTATATATTTGAATTTATAATTTTTAAAGAAAATTTTAATTTTGAATATGAGGATGGGATGTAATATTTTTTGAAAAAGGAAAAAAAAAAAATTATAAAGTGAAAAAAAAAAAATTATAATATGAGGATGGGATGGGATGTAATATTGGATGAAGTGAAACTTTAGATCCAAATTTAGATTAGAGATGAAGTTTGTAATCACCATAGAATAAACAAAGGCGGGTGCAGAAATTTATTTAGTATATAAATATTTTTTTACTATAACAAATATTTAGACTCGATGCATTTTAATGAATTTTTCCTAAATTATTTATGAAAACAAAAATTTAGAGTGGAGCACATGTCACACTTTTTTTTTTTTCGTCTGCTCTTAAATGTAAGGCTGGACATAAATCCGAACTAAATAAAATCGAACAAACTGATTTTTTCTGTTTTGAATTTAAACTGATCGGTGAATTTTCAAAATAATTTCGGTTATCGGTTTAATTCGGTTCGACATTTCTGAATTGATCTGTTTTTCGTTTAAAAAAAAAAAATTATATATTCAAATTGATATTTTTTAATAAATACTTTAATCGATTTTCTCCAAAATAAACGAAAAATCGAACTAACAAAAATAACCAAACTGTACCGAAGTTTACCTAACCGATCCCATAAAAAAAACCGTCTTCCGAACAAACTGAATGTCCATACTAGTATTTGTTATACTGCGAAATTATGGCTTTTCAAACCATATATTTTGTCCAGATAGGAGACTATAGCAGATTTTGACTTAAGTGGATCATTTTTAATAAAGATGAATTCCAGTCCGACATAAAACTCACGACTTGAATACCATAAAAAAAAAATTAGACAAATTAGTGCAGCCACTTCAAATTCAGTGTTATTTCAACTAACAAACCAAAATACCAAAACTATAGTGACTTTGATTTTACCTTAGCTGAAACATATCCAAATTTAATTTAATCTAATCATTGGAATACCAGGTTTAGAGATAAAACAAATAGATAACTAATTCGAACTTATGTTTATGAGTGTTTATCTCTGAATCTTGATTCTTTGTTTTTCTTTTCCCTATACATTTTATCATTGATATGGAATTATGTGTTTTGTGATAATACCATATGATGTAAATAAGACGTCAATATATAATACAAGTAGAGAAGAAACAGACAGAGAGGACCAGATATGGTGGGGACAATATTAAGGCAGAAGTTGGGTTTCTATTGGAAACCTCAATGATTTATAGACAGGGTAATTTTTTTTTTCTCATTGCTAAACCATGTTGCATTTATGTTTAACTGGTATAACCACACCAGATGCAAATGCGGATGGAAATTTTGCGGAAACGGACGATTGTTGTTAACATTATTATCAAGCGATTTGTATAACTGGTATATCGATTTAAAGTAGGTGTATCTGTGTAATATGTTTGACTGGTTGACAAACGGGTATAATAACGATTAAACAAAAAATTACCAAAATAAACAAAATATAATAATAAAAACACCAAAATAAACATATTATTATGATAAAACCCTAGATTCAAAACTCATAAAAGAGAGAAACATATCATAAATCAACAAAAAGATCGATAAATAACTAATGAATAAATTAAACAAAAATATATACTATACTTACGTTCGTTTCTTTAGAAAACGTGATAGTGGTTTGAAAAAAGATATATGAGTCGATACCTAATTTCATTTAACATTATATTTAAAATAAATTTTTTTTTTTTAATAATCTAATATTGCCTGCAATCACAAACATTTGTGGAAAAAAAAAAATAATTCAAACGGCACGAAATGGTACAAAACAATAAAACAGTTTATGTAATTGTTGTCAATCCCAGCAACCCCATCCACCCACAAATACAATCATCCATAAACGTTACATTTGCAGATAGTAGCAGGTGACCCAATCAAATATTATTAATCATAAAATTGATCAGGTTTAGTGAGCAGAACTACAAAACACAGTAGATCAAACCTCAATTCTTCAAAAACGCAAAAAAAAAAAAAACACTACGTTTGTGCTTGTGTGTTATATATTAAATATGTTTTCTATACATAGCAAAATAATATTTTGATTTTCTGTCAAGTGCTACTCTGAATTGTAAACGAAACGCAAAACATATAAACAATGGCTCTAAATGATAACATACAAAAAAAATTTCGTAAGATTCAGCAATTCTGCCAACACCATTTGCTATCTAAAAAAATTCCGCCAGATTCAGCTAAATTCAGCAATTCTGCAAAATAAATTCAGCTATATTCAGCAATGCAGCAAAAAAAATATCGCTAGATTCAACAATTCTTCCATCACCAAGATATGTTTATTTTGAATAAAAAATTGAATAATAACAGATATGGGAGTTGGGTAACAATATTTAGGATATTGAAAATCATATCTGAAAATCTTTAAAATAGATCGAATATGTGTAAAATTATAAATTAAAATGGGAGTTGAGTAACAATATTTAGGATATTGTATGCTATATATGTGTAATATTATAAATTAATTTTTTAATTACATTTTTCTAAGTTTGCATGATAATTCTAACATTGTTACTCTAGATAAATTTGTAATAATTTTAAAAACGAGTTTACTAAAAAATATTTTAATTTTAGTAGCAAAATATTATATCATAAATTATGTATATTAATTTATTTTATCAATCTATTAATTAACTAGTTATATGTATCTAAAATTCAATTAATTAATTCGGAAGAAACTCAATTAGATAATATTTTAGGAAAAAAAATCAATTTATAAGGAATAGAATGAGTATTTATTAAAAATGCCACTTAATATTATCATACGTTTATTTAGTTAATTATTTTTTTCAAAAATTCAGCAATATTCAGTAGTTACCATTTAAGTTTGATGTTATTCCGCCATATTCCGCAAGAAATCACTAAAAATTCAGCCAAATTCTACAATTCAGCAAAATTCAGCCGATACCATTTAGACTCAATATCTTATCTTCCGTTTGCAATTCATAAGAAATATATTTGATTATAAAGCGACTTTCTTCCTAGTGTAAATATAATATTTCATGTTAAATGCAAATGACAAGAAAAAAGAATCAAAGCCTAGTCTGGTTATATTTAAACATAATGCTAATGACATTCCAAAATTTTATATATATATATATATATATATATATATATATATTTCATCTTCGACACTATATATATGCCATGTTCTAAAACGCGGCCGTGGAGATCGTTTAAGCGTCGGATAATTGCTCGGCGAATCCATGCCACCGCGATTTCACCATAATCGAACAAAAATTCGGAAAAATTTGAAAACCTCGTTTATTAGTTTGTTATAAGCCTGAAATTGATTGTTTTATGAATAATTTATAATATTTGAGTGTATAATATGAAGAAAATGAAAAGAAATGATGCAAAAACTTAAAAAATATGGACGGTGACCATGATTAGGATTGCTTAATTCGCAGATCTTGAAGAAGAAGAAGTATAAATGACCAATTTATCTTTCATTAAAGTTAAAATGAAAAAAACTCCAAAAAATTATTTTTTGCACTCGAACTCGTGATCATTGACCATGAAAAAAACTTTTACCATCACACCAATCAATTTTTAATGATATTATCTAACATAGTTTGTATAAAAGCTCTAAAACTAATTTTCGATTAATCCCCGGTTAATCTCCGTTTAATTGATTATGCGCTAGGCTCACCTCAACCGTTCGATTAGTATCTAGCGATATTTTGAATATGGTATATATGTTCCTTTTAGACATATTGGGTTTGATTATTGGATTAATATATAGGTTGCAATCGCGTTCTTTCTATACCAAATTATGATTTTGTTGAAAATCAGAAAAGATAAAAAAAAAATTATGATCTTTTTAGTTCGAGTGAGGCTAAAGTTTAGGTGACTGTTAGGCATTAGTCTGGGAAGCTATCTAGACTAAAGATATCATTGGCGTTTATAACCAACATTTCCAAATTAGTGAAGATAATGTCTACTTTAGCGGATTGACGTACTTTCTCGACGCACGTGAATGATTTTTCTGAAGATAAATGATAAATTTTCCCTTTTTTTCTTTTCTTTATCTTATGTTCTACGTAATTAAATTATAAGTGACCCATTACTATATCCATATATATGATATAATATTCGTTAACTATGTATCATCGGTTTAAATTTTTAAACTGTATTAATTAATTTATATTCGTTGAAAAAAATTAGGTGACTGTGATATCATTTAGATTAATTAGAGATAAAAATATTCTAGATTTTAAGATTGTAATTGATGATCTTTACCAGCTTTGGAATATAAAATTTTAAAAGTCTGCATTAGATTAATACAGTATAAATTAACTTTTTGTCGTCCGATTAATATATTAGTTAATATCGTTAGTTTTGAATATTAAATTACCGTGTTGGGTTTAAGGAAGCGATAAGCATAATACTATAATTAAAACCTTAATCATTTGCATAAGACGATGCTTTTTTCAAGTAATCACGCACTAATAATACTTTAATAAGGTCGCACGTACTGTAAGCTCAATGTATTATTTTATGCTATACTAATTAACTGTAAACAGTCTCCAAATACGTAGTGTATTGATACGTTTGAAATTTGAATTATTCAACAAATAGTGATTCTAGCATATAGTTTTTGTTTTAAGACAAGAATATCACAGAAGTTTTAAAACACAATAATTTCATTTAGAATTTTTTTTTTTTTGTTCTCTGTTACATCAAAATTTACATTTTATAAATAACAGTTTATTGTTGACAACATACATATTTACTATTTTAAAATGAATATTCGAGTTCACATCACATGAGTTGCGCAAGTCTACGATAACTTCGACATGCATAACTTCCAGAAAACTTAAATCCACAATCTGCAAAAAAAAATCACATTTTAAATTTATTCTCTGACCTAATTTTTTTTTTTTTTTAACAAAACTATTAATTAAAAATACCACCGTAATTGGTAATCCAATTAGACGGAGTGTTGCTTACAAAAGAGAAATCAATAACTCTAGAACGTGTCGAACGGGCCTAACAGTCCGCCTTTAAATTAAAGGAACGAGAAATCAAAGACAAAAAAAAACGTGGGAAATCATCGTGCAACTCCCTGAACTTGTCTGAAAGGATGGAAAAAGCAGGCCACTTCTCTGGATACCGGACGATGTCGACAAGATTTGAGCAGTATGTCTCAAAATCATGGCAATCCAGCCCTTTTTCCAGTATACATGACATAGCCCAAAGTAAAGCTTTCATCTCTGAATGCAACGGGGCCGTCCGGCATCTCAGTCTTCGAGCACCTAAAAGCACGGTCTGTTCTCCTTGAAGGCAGAACCATCCTAAGCCTGAGGTTGAATCTGTCTCTTTCCATGATCCATCAACTTGACAACGTAGATGAGTCGGTAGTTGGACCATTGTTTGGTTCGCCTCCCCTGAAGCGATTGTTGCCTCCGTTGATCCGAGTTGGGCTTCATTCCATGCCAAAAATTCTCTTTTTGCCATCTAAAAAATATATGGAGGTTCGGATTCGACCCCTTGAAATCTGTTTGTTCCTTGATTTTCAAATATACCACAAAAGCCATGGAAATAACTTGCAATCACCGTTATGAATATTCCCCCTAGAAATCTTCCAAAAAAGAAAATCCATATTTGTATATACCGAGGGATAGGGGAATAAGTCCCTTCCCTGAGGGGATAAGTATAATACCCAAGTCTGAAAAGTTGTGGGATACTCGAACAGAGCATGATTAATTGTTTCCTCTTCTGCTCCACATCTCTGACATATAGTGGAGCAGTTTATCCCCCATTGATTTAATGTTGATAAAACTGCCATGGAACCTGACAGCGCCTGCCAAATAAAGTGCTTAATCTTTGATGGACACTTTAATTTCCATATGTGTGCTTTTAAAACTATGAAACTCAGTTCTCCTACTTGATTGGCATCCAGATCTTTTCCTAATTCATTGGACAACCAATATCCTGATTTTACCGTATATCTATCAGACTTTGTAAAGTGCCAAATAATGCTATCCCTCATAAAGGAGGGGCTGATTTCGAGTCCTCGAATTAAATGAATATCCCTTGGGTCCATAAACTCCTCAAGTATTGGGAGATGCCACTCCTTCGTGGCTTGATCAAGTAGATGATTGACCTTCAAATTAGGATGCAAGACACTTCCTCTACCTCTTGCCGGCCTAGGGAAAGTATAATAGAATCCATGGATCCTGCCAAACTGCAACGCTATTTCCAGAGCCTAATCTGACCCGGCTACCCTGATATAAAAGATCTATGGCCGATAATAAATTCTTCCAACCATAAAAGGGAGAATAAGGCTTCCTCGCCATAAGCGGATACCTATTCCTAAAATATCTTCCCTTTAAAACTCGTGCAACTAAAGAGCTTGGATACTGATACATTCGTCAAAGTTGTTTTGCCAATAGAACCGAGTTAAAATTCTCCAAAGAACGAAACCCCAAACCACCCTCTTCTTTTGGGATACATAATTTTTTCCATGCTATCCAATGGAGACCGCGATTACATCCATTGAAAATCCACCAAAATTTGGCTATTGCAATGGTTGACTTGGATGTTAACGACTGGGGGAGTCTAAAGCATGACATAATATACGTCAGAAGAGCAAGAGCAACTGATTTAATCAGAATCTCTTTTCCTCCTTTGGATAAAAATTTAGCAGTCCCTCCATTGACCCGATCGTGTAGTCTCTCATTTATAAAATTAAAAATCTTAGTCTTTGATCCACCTAGACTTTCTGGGATACCCAAATACGAATCCATGCAGCCTTCCTTATCTATTCCCATGGTAAGTTTAAGCAAACTTTTTGACTCATTTGTAACATCCTGACCAAACATGACTGAAGATTTTTCAAAATTAATTTCTTGCCTGGATGCTTTCCCATAATTTCTTAACAACTCTAAAATAACCTTACATTCACTTTCTTCCGCTTTACAGAAGAAGAGAATGTCATCCGCAAAAAGAAGATGAAATATCGAAGGGCTACTCCGGAAAATCTTTATCCCAGTCAGAAGACATCCCCTCTCCGCTTTCCGAAAATTCGCAATTAGAACTTCCATGCATAAAATAAATAAATACGGAGATAGCGGATCCCCTTGCCTAAGCTTCTCCTTGGAGCGATATGTCCTTTTGGTTGACTATTAATCAAGACCTTATAAGAAACAGATCTCACACACCACATTATCCAAGAAATCTAAGTTTGTCCGAATCCTAACCTAAGAAGCACAGCTTCCAGGAAGTCCCATTCTATCCTATCGTAGGCTTTACTCATGTCCGTTTGGACTGCCATAAAAAATTTCCGGCATGCTGAGTTTGTCCTTGGCCCATAAAACATTTCTTGAGCTATCAAAATGTTGTTTGTTATGAGTCTCCCCGACACAAAAGCCGATTGTGTTTCCGAAATAACTTTTGGTAATACGTTTTTAAGACGAAAGCAGATTATTTTAGAAATAATCTTGTATCCCACATTACATAAACTGATTGGCCTAAATTCACTCATCCTCTTTGGTTTTTCTTTTTTTTGGGATAAGACATATATTTGTCATGTTCAACCTAGTATCAGAACAATTAGCCCGGAAGAAACCTTGGATAAATCCAGTCAATTCCCCTTTAATAGATGGCCAAAACCATTGATAAAAGATGGCCGTCATCCCATCTGGACCCGGATCATTTTCCGGATGCATAGCAAATATTGTCTTTCTCACTTCTTCCTCGTCAATTTCCTTCATAAGCAAGATGTTCATATCACCAGTAATTACCAGTTGTATAGCTTGAAGAACCTCTGTAAAATCATCTGGCTGAGTGGACGTGAAAAGAGATTGAAAATACTCTGTTGTCGTCGACTCCAGACCCCTCTCTGTTTCTTCCTAAATACCCTCCTCATTAAAAAGCCTTATAATCCTATTCCTCGCCTTCTTTGTTTCGTGGAACCGTGAAAATATTGTGTATTTCTATCCCCACTTTTGTAACAAAGTTTCCTACTCTTTTTTCTCCAATATTCTTCCTCTTCTATGTAGGCTTCCTGAAGTTTCCTTATTAGATCCCTAATCAATTCTTGAGAGATTGAGTCATCGTTATTAGCTTCCTCCAGCGCTACCTTCAACGCTGAAATGTTAGCTTTCCCCGGTAAAACATTATTTTTTCTCCACCACGAAATTGAATTTCTACAATTTACGATCCTATCCGCAAAATCCAATGATCGGAAATTTCTTGTTCTATTCCATCCTGCTTCCAGGACTTCCGATAGACCTTCTTTTCCTATCAATCGTTTATCAAAACGAAAATGATCTCCTGAACTTTTCTTTATGTATGCTAAAATCCCCAACTATTGGCCTGTGATTCGATCCAATCAATTCTAAATATTTGACATTAGAATTTGCGTAAATGGAGTGCCATTCTTCATTTCCAAGTGCACGATCTAGTTTACACCGTATTGTTTGATTACTTCTTCTCCCTCGCCATGATAATTGCTCGCCTATACACCAAAATTCCAATATACCACAATGACGTATCATATTGTTAAATGGTACAAACGATGCTGCCGGTTGATGTATCATGTTTTTATGGGTTTTTAACGATTATTTTAAACCCTATTTTGAGTCTTTTACTTTGTTTTCGAGTTTTTTTGGTGTTTCTGGTGTTTATCAAGTCTTTAACGCTTGCTTTGAATTGATTTACATCATTTTTATATTGCTATTTTGTTTCACTTTTCAACAAACAACCATATTGTTATCTTAGCTTAGTTTCATCCATTATAATTCGTAGCGTTTCACTTGGTTCTCGTGGATTCGATCCCTAAATACTACTTCATTTGCTGTGCACTTGCAGTGATATTTTAGGGTTAAAACTCTGTGTATCAAGTTTTTGTCTCATTCGTCCCTTTTTCTCATGGTTCCCCGTTAATTCATTAAAATCTCAATCATTAACCACGGCTCCGACCTGTGAATCCCAATCCGAGTTAACCTTTCCCATACCAATTTTCTATATTTGACAACCGCATCCCCATATACAAAGGATATAAATACATTTTGGCCATCGAAAGTGGCATTAATATCAATGACCCTATTATCCGAGTAAAGAACATTGAATTTTATTTCATCATTAAAGAACAAAGCTAAACCACCACTAGAACCTCGAGGTTCAACCATGTACAACTTATTATAACCAAAATGAAATTTAAACTTTTCCATATAATTAAAACATTGCTTAATTTCTGATAAAAATAAAATATCGATCCGGTTTAAACTTCTTCTACAAATCTCTCAAAGTACCAACTGTCTGACCACTTCCTAGTCCTAGACATTTCCAACTTAAAAATCTTCATGTTTCAGCCGGTAGCTCCGTGAGAGCCACCGTCCCTTTCTTTTTACTGATTTTACTCGGCCCCACAACCTCTTTCTTCCTCTGAAGCTCCACGTTCACCTGTTTAGACACAACCAACTTTATTCCATTATTTTTCGTAGGAGGAGTGAACACTACCCCCTGTTTCCGAGATACACCAGAAACGCCATTAATTTTCCTTGGAGAAGTTAACAACATCAAATTCCTCTTCCGACTATTTATTCCTTTAAGAACTGTATGATTATTTTTCCCCACTTTCCTATCTTTACTCACAGTAAGATTACTCGTAGTCTTAACCTTATACTTAGTCAAACTAAATCCTGTTAAAACCTCATTAAGTTCCTCAATCTCATCATTATTACTTCAAGATAATAGAGCCATACCTTCTGTTTCCGTGACCAAATCTTCATTGTATCTATCCACTGTTCCCTTATCCAGCTCCACCAAATGGTTGTCCCTCTCATTGCCTTCCTCCATCATCTCACCTTCTTCAGACAACAGGTCATCCTCTTCTACATTTTCAACCAATTGAGACTCGACCTTTGCTCTAATATCTCTGTCCCATTCTCCACCAGAACCCTTAACACCTTTTTCCTTACATCCATTTCCATCTCTGTCCCCATATGTACTCTTTGGACCTTTCATTTTCACCTGTTTTGCAGCACTTGCTTCTGATATCTGGTGAAGTGGTATGGGCCAGCTTGAACGCCTACCTCTTCCGTATGAATGTGCTTTTCCATCCTTAACTCGGTATGAAATCTCAAATTGCCTGTGTGAATCCGGTTTGCCTCCCCTGTGATCTTCCTTTACACCATTGTGAAGCCCGACTTTTCTGATATCCCTACCATCCCGATGAAACACTCCATTTCTCTCATTATTGTGTTGATAATTCCTTCCTCTATTCCCTTTTCTTGTTGATGACCTTCAGCCTCTTTACTTGCAAAATCAGTCATATGCAAAGCCCTTTTCACCGGTCTTTTCCTTTGGACTTCCCATCCGTTATCACCTTCCTGTATTATGGATAGTACATCTAAACTCTGCTGGTGTTCTTCCTTTTTTCCCCTTAGCTGCTGAACTGGTGCGCATAACTCAGGGCATGAGCCAGCCAAATGAGTCAACTTGGAACAATGGTGACAGTAGTATGCCAACTTCTCATACTCAATGCCAACTCTAACCTCATCCCCATTATCGAATGGGACAATGATTGTGAAAACTAGCAGTTTAAACCCATTAAAAGTCACTCTCACGTACCCAGAATTCTCATCAATATCACTAACCTTTCCTAGGGCCTTACCCACCTCCTGAATTGTTCCTTCTGCCCAATATTGGAAAAGTAGATCCCTTACTCTTACCTAGAAAGTGATATCCGACGGATAATCACTTGTCACAACCGGCTCCCATCTCACCGGCGACACCATCCAGTAATCATAATGATATGGCCATTATTCAGAACCTCTTGAATATCTTCCTCGGACTGGAAGTTAAAATGAAATTTTCCATTCCCTAAGTCAGCCCCAGAGATCTTGTCTTCTAGTTTCCAGAACTTTGGCATGTTATGAAGCAGAGACTCCATATTCTGGAACCTCGGATTCCAAACCCAACCAATAAGGGTTAACGAGAACTGCCGAATTCTACGTTCTATATCAATGGTTGCCACCTTAACCGTTTTAGTTCTTACCACTGTAATATTTCCGCTCTTAACAATGACTTGCGCCATTATACCTCTAAAACTGACCAACAAATCAATAGATCTTCCGTAAAACCTTTATTCCCCTTCACGCCAAAGAAACCACTTGCCAAAGCAACGCTTAGAAACACAAAATTACCGAAAAGAGTTTGTAATAAGATGCAATATGAGCTTAGTATCGACAATACCTTCTTATATAGGTTCTCAAAACCCTCTAAGAACCACCGAATCCCTGTGATACCAGATATGTTCTATTTCCCGATGTGAATCTATCAAATCTCTCCATTAACTCCGCAAAAACTTTCTCTTCCATAATTCCCAGAAAATATATCAACAGAACCCGGATCTCCGCTACAAATAATCTCTAATCGCCACTCATAATAGCCAAATCGTGGATCTGGAAGCTTCTCAAACATACATTAGGAGTTGTTGATTCGGATCTTTCTCTCTGTGAGACTACACACCAGATTTCACCATTAAATCGAAGATCTGATTAACCCTTCCTCGATGGTCCTGATTGCAGAGATCTCCATCGAGAAACACACTCCACATTCCGCTCCGAGAACCTGTGATTTGTTTCCTTAATTCGATCCCCACGAAATAACTCCAGATCCCAGTTTTCCGAATCCAGATGCGACATCTCCGAAGAGATCTATCCAATTGAAATCGAACTTTTCTCTCAAAACCAATTTGAAAACCACCTCCACCAAGCCCTGTGTCTAGATTCGAATCCTCCAGCCTCATATTCTCATCAAAACCTCTATGATTTTGCACCATTAGTTTCTCTGAACTAATTCAAATTATTAATTTATTAGTCTGAGATTTATTTTTTATATAATATAATATATATATATTTTTCTCGTTTACAATTCACACATACATATGACCTTATCAAAATTGAACATTTTCACATATAAATTCGTTGTCGGATTTAAACTAAGATTATCATATGACTATATTAGCCACAAAACTATTATTTGACCCTTGAGGGAAAGAAAAACTTGGTTTAACAAAAAAACTCATGGTTTTAACAAAAAAACACATAGAGGAGTAATGTTGAGTTAACAAAAATTACAAATCAAAATGATGACGAAAATGGTTGACAGATAAAAATGATGACAAAAATGATGTTTGATGGCGACATGGCTATTTTTTTATAATAATACGAAAACATTAATACTAATTTTAATACAAATATAGTAGTCGTATAAGATAAGGTGGACCCAAATATTATAATTTATTAAATGCATATATCTTAGATCTGACTTTATAATATTCTTATTTAGGAAAATTGCAAACTATTTCGGCGGTGGTTGGGGAATCCTTTACCCACACCTTCTATTTTTTATTTTATTAATAATACTAGTATATGTTTTCTTTTCTTTTCTGTCAACCTTTCTATTATTATTAAAGAGCCGAAAAATAACAAGTGTTTTTTAAATAAAAAAGAAAAAAGACAAGTGTTAATAAAATTTGAAATTTATCTCACGTAAAACACATCATTTGAAGCATAAAAGCAAAAGAAACAATAAAATTCTGTGAAAATGAAAAAAAGAAAGAAAAGATACATGAATAAATAATTTGGCAGTGGATGATTGATAAAAAGCATATCCATGGGAAGACAAGCTTGCCCGCTGTCTCCTCGTGCTATGTCCTCCACGAGAGGATCTCAATCCAATGCAATAATTTCATCTTTTCATAATTCATAATTATTTATAATGTAAAATTTTCAGATTTAAACGGGGTTTAGATTATTGTGACGTGGTAAGCATCATATCTGAAAGGTCGACGGTGCAGCTCGGCCACAAATACCTCAGATTTTGTAGTTTTTGACCTAGATCCATTTGCCATATCTATTTTTTAGTCGGTTCTGTATAGTTTGTCGGAATGCTATAGTCTTCGATAACGTCTATAAGACAGTTTTATCAGCACTAAATACTGTTTTTCTCCACTCTTGATTTTGTTTTCCATTTTATGCTTTGGTCGTTCTAGATTGTGATCGTCTCTTTCTTGAACAAATACAGAGATAACCTGAAATTTGGTGTTTATTGTATAAGCTTGCATGTTTTTTTTTTTCGGTGGAGGTCACTTTGGATTCTCTCCGATTCAATCTTTTGCCGTTCTCAGTTTATTGAAATCGGTGCTACATAGGTTGGATCGATATCACCCTTCTCTCTACATATTAGATCTTATTGAGATTTAGCCCGTTCAAAAGGCTTCCGTCTAGCGTTTAAAAGTCGAATTTCTACTGACATCACCGCATCTGAAAGAAAGTTTGAAGAACTTTTTATGGTTCTATACTTCTGCTTTATCGGGTTATAAAGCTTAGGAACCCAAGATTTAAGAGGTAGTCTTTCATCATTATAGGAAGAGTCAATTATCGTTGGTATGGCCATTCACGGCATCCTCGATCGGTATGTCTCTCTCAAAAGATCTCCGGGAGTTAGGAAGATTTTTAGGCGTGGTGTGAGTGCCTAGTTTCGGGCTTGTTGGTTTTTGTTCTGTTTCAATTATGGGCTTCAATCTCTTGTGGCATTTAGGCTTCTGCGTTGTATTTTTAGGTTTGTATGCTTCTTTTTAATAGGGTTTTGTTTTCGAATTTTTTTATTTTTCACCAGTTTTGTTTCCATAGATTTTTTCTATTTCCGTCGGCTCTGTAATTTTCAAGGATTAAATAAAAAATTTAGACAAAAAAAAATTCGAGCAAAAATTATTTTACTTAGAAATTTAAAATTTATATTCAATTATATTATATCTGACTTATCACTCAAAAAATCAAAAAAATAGTCAAAACTACCTATTGAAAATGTCCTTTTTATTGAAGCTTAAAATTTATTGATCAAGAAAAAGAGATATCTACAAACTGTTTTGTAAATAAAAAAATCCAAAAATAATGAAAGCTAAACTATGATGAAATTCGTGATTGGAACCAACACTGAAGAAGATTTTCTAATCTGGGCATATCGTGGTATCGTAGAGAGCTTATTCTATTCCGAATCGTTTTGTCGATGATTCGAATGAGGTGGCTGCGCAAATGAGAGATAGTCTGGTGGCGTCTCATGTTTCGTTCATTCCAAACATGGTAATTGGTAAATAGTTGTTTGAAATGCAAATCTGAGGAAAATGAATAATAGAGTGTCATACTTATGAGTGATTAGGCGAGATAGGGTGGCAGACCAGTCATAATCAACCGGAATTCCAAACAGGTAACCCATAACTTCTAGACATATCGTGTACAAGTAGGGACAATGAAAAAAGAGGTAATCCTGAATTTCGCCGGGCTCTCCACAAAGAAGACAATACTAAATACATCCACAATTGTGAATCCTGGCACCGGTGGAATGTCAATTCAGAATTGCTAGTAAGTAATGAAAGAAAAATTTGGAATCTCTTGTGAAAGCCAAACAATACGGCTCCATAAATATTTGTTTCGACACACTCGAACTTGATCCCAAGAGTCTTTCCTCGTAATCTCTGCCACTATTTCCCATCTTAGAATCCCTAATTGTCGAGTTCCGATCTCTCTAACTATGTATGTATACCAACCTGCCATTTGTGAGCCAGTAGTCTGACGAAAAAAGTGATTTTCCATTTCCATTTTAGACATCGCCTCATTATTTTTTTTATTGTACTTTTTCCCATAAAAACTTGATCGATATTACAATATATATTTTTTTATATATATTACTTGGGAAATATCAGAGTATCACAACCACATTTATTCTAAGCTAAGTTGCCTTCAAAATGCTCTTTTCAAATAATAAGAAGAGAAAAGTGGCTAAAATCTTAAACAATTATCTACTAAAGTTTTTATTTTTCTCTTTTTCGTTCTAATACACTGACTTCATACTCTGCTCTAGTTGAGCATCTCAAAATTTTGGTATATATCTATAAAACTTTTGCTTTATACATTTATTTAAGGTTGACATCTTAGGTTACCCCAACTTATATGAATACCTAATCTACAAGGTAATTCTTTAGCTATATACTAAATTTTAGTTGATATATGCAAAATATATTGATAAAAAATGAGAAATATTCTACAATATCGTAAAATTTAGAAATTTTAAATATTTATATTATTTTATTAAAAATGATATATCCCCTATGTATCTATAAATCGAGAAATATATTATATAAATACATATAACAATAATTATAAAACAAAATTCATATTGGAAGATTTTTGAACAACTTTTATAATATCGATTACGAGAATAAAAAAAAACAATTTTCATCAGTCATCAATGAAATTAATCAATCTTTGAACAAATACAAAATAAAAGTGCAAATCTGTTGGGACGGGTTGGGGCGGGTCAATTAACGTGGAAGCATTACTCTATTTAGAATTATATGTTTTTGCATTTTATATGTTTATCATATGCTCGATTCGATACATCATTTCTATAAACAGTTTTCGATCATATTGTCCCAAGATTGTTAGGTTGTAAAAAGTGTGCAATGCGCAATTTTGAACACACCGAGAATAGCGAATCCAAATCAGGAAAATAATGAGACAATCTCATGACATGAACAAGGAAGATCAACATTAGGAATAAATCATATCGTTTAGTTTGTTTCTATATGTTTTTTTTTTAAATATTTCAGTCGTGTGTCCTCTCGAGTTTTGATATGTGATATGTGTCTTTCGTTTTATTGGAGTTGTTTGTTTGCCGCTCTAATATGTCTTCTTCTTCTTTTTAAATTGTTGCTCTCATAACGATTATTAAATTAAGTCAAAGCTATTTATGTAAATAGATATTTAATCCAATTTTCCTTCTCTGTTTCAAGATTCAGGATACTAATGATGACGATGTTTTTTTTGCAATGGATATTGATACACAACCCGCCAAATAGACCTGTCAATTTGGTTTTTTATCTGCAGTTTCGCCCCGTTTGATCTGCCACGAGGTGGGTGTGGGTCGATGAAATGAAAATAATCCAAAGTTGCGGATCAAGCTGGTCGGAATGATTTAGGGTGGGGCGGATGCGGGTCATTGGAATTTAGGTAACGGATTACCCGCGAATTTTTTAAAATATATTAATTTTAAATATTTATCCTACTAATATCACTAAATTATTGAAATATTATATATATATATATATATAAATTAAATAACAAAATTTTAGTTTTTCTAAGAAAACTATGTATTTATGTTTTATAATATTTAGATCCGAAAATTTTGTGGGGCGGGTTGGGACGGGTAAAAAAAATTTAAATCCACCGCGGGGCGGGTTGAGCGGAGTGGATTTGACCCGCTTGACAGCACTACCGCCAAGCATATATAGAAAAATATACTATTGTTTAGGACCACCATAAAAACTTTAAGCTCCGAATGGTGTTACTGTACATATACAGTGCGGGGCGGGATAGATTCAGTACGATCCGAATAGGAACAAAAATATAGAATTTAGTTAGATACATATATATAAGTATAGATTTTTGTTACTGTTTAGTGCAGAACGGGATGATGCGAAACGTCACCTTTCGAAGCCTTAGATAATGTTTTGAATGACAAAAAAATATCAAAAATCACCAATTTATATTTGTTTTTTAACTATATTTATGGCAGTAATCTTTTGTATACTCTATTAAATACACATACTAATTAAAATGTTTTGGGTTTTGAATCAGTAAAAACATGTGTTATACATTGTTTTCAAAATATTGAATCATATATCAATATAAAAGATATTGTTTTTATCTCTCTATTTCTAATTCTCCAATATACTAAAACATTTTTCACGAATTATTTTTTTTAAAAATAATTTAATTATGTACAGGCCACGAAAAAATCAACTAGTACCTTAATATATCACAAGATCAGATGTTTTTTTTTTCTTTATAAAAATGCCATAATTTTGAGAAAAAAAAATATATAAAGATTTTACAAAATCTATTTTTACAATGTGTTTCTAAAATGTTAGAGAAAGAAATCATTAAAAAAATCCTAGGATCTAGCTTCGTCTTCACTGTCGGCGAATCCGAAACCCTAATTTCGACGGCGACGAGGAGGAGAAGAAGAAGAAGATGGTGATAGAGATGCCAAAGATCACACTGTTGGGATTTCTCCTTCCCCCATTTACTCTGCTTCCCTCACGATCTCTCTTCTTTTTCAACTTCACCCTCAGGTTTTGTTTTTGTCTCTTCTCTCTCTCTAATCTCTTTTCGTGTCTCAAAATTGATGAGTCTTTCTTCGTGAAGATTGAAATTGGGCAATCAATCAAGTGATTGTTGATGATCCATATGGAGAATTTAGGGTTACTGCTTTTGATGCGAATCATTGTTCTTGTTTGAAGCAAGTTTCGGTAACATACTTCACACTGGTGGGAACAAGACATGTGATTACACGGCACCAAAATGCTGTCTCCATTACATTTTCTTGGATCGATTCTGTGTAAAGTTTCTCCATTTCATTGCAATTTCTTGCTCATGAATCAGATCATCTAATTGCATATGGAACTACCCAGATGCACCAGTTGTCTGTCTTGCTTATGATATGTTGGGTCACGAGGATATTCTATTACAAGCTTCCACAACGTTTGGCTCCAAGATTTATGCCGACAAAGCTGCAAACTTCGAATGTTTCAGATCGTTAATGGTTATAGTTCCTGAAGTTGTCTCTGAAGATCCTTCATCCCGGTTTCACGTATTCAGTGGGTTATCTAAACTGTATGAAAGAGCAAGCGCGAAACTTCAGAGTGGACCTCTTATTATCCGCCCTTCAGCTCAGTGGCATGTTTGTGATGATGAATATTATTTCGAAAGTGGAAGCCAAATTCAAAAGCAGAGAAAAGTTAGGTTTAGCGAAGCTGTCAAGGATGACTTTGGTATTTGGCATGTGTGTTACTCAATGCATTCATCCTGACAAGAATTGGAATTGGCGATGCAACGTCTTTCTCCGAAATGGATTGTATCAACAGTTCCTTCTTGTAGTCGAGCAATGGTGAAGAAAAACTGTTTTATCAGTCGGTTTTCTTCTGATGATCCTTTCTGGAAGCTTCTAGACATTGACATGGAAGTTTCGCCAGTTGCTTCAAATGATACTCACACAGCTAGTCTTAGTTGATGTCTCATGAGTCATGAGTGAAGGACTTACTCTGGATTCTGCAAATTCCAAGATGGAGCCCGTAATCGAATCCTCTTAGCATAAAGAAGCAGCTTCTGAGTTTATCCCCTGAAAAAAAATCTTCCTGTAACTCTGTTTGGGAGAGCAAGGCTAAGTACTCAGGTATCTAATCAACTACATGAGAGAAAAGCCATACACACTCCCATGTGTATACACCGAAACCTCGCCAGAAATAGAAAAGTTGAATCTGGAAGAAGTTGTTGAGTCTTTACAAGATGATACCAAAGAAGAAACTATGGAGAAGGAATCTTGCAAAGACCTTAGTGGAGATTTGAGAAAGCTATACAGAACAATGAACGCACCTGTGCCTCGGCCACTACCATCACTAATGGAGCTTATGAACACTAGGAAACGCTCTCGGAATCACTTGAGTTTCTAGCAATTCAAAATGCGCAATAACACGTGTTATATCACTTGCGTTTCACATCTTGGCCTGATCACATTCTTTCAATCTCAAGCTCTCAAGACAATATATACTTTGTAGAACAGTTTGTAATGATTTTTACATTGTTTCTTTTTTCCATTGTAACCATTCATCTCAAGTTATACACAACATTACCCGTGGATCTACCGTTCGCAACCTTCTATTCGATTGAACAAACTTTAAAACTTAGATCCATACATTAAACCATTAAAACTTAGATCCAGACACTAAACCAAGTAAACTGTTATGGTCTAGTTATTAATAAAATGTTTTGTATTCTTAGAACAAAGAAACCTGATAAAGAATGATTGATTGAATGCCGTAAGTAATTAAGTCTTTAACGATTACTTTTTGTGTTTATCGTGGTTCAACCTCTGAAACTGTATATTGGTACGTTGAACCAACCGTAGTAGAACATTCTCTCCGAGACGATGAAGGAATCTCACTCTGGCCGTCCGCGAAAAAACCAGGCGGTTTAGGATTGGGAACCTCAAGTGCTTCGTTCTCGAGCATTGCAACAACCGCTGACATCTTTGGTCTGTCATCTGCAACTTGTCTTCGGACTTGTTGAGCCCGAGACGGTGATGATTCCAGTATGACTTGATCCACAATCTCTTCCCAGTTTCCGTCCTCCCATTTTTTCCACACCTGTCCATAAAATCAAGGGTTTGTTTAGTTTCTGATTATTAATTATGTTCACTTGATCTCAAAAGAACAAATTTAAAAGCTTACAACGCTGAGAAGATTCGTGTTGGCGTGCACGTAGGAGAATGTGTAGTTCTGCTTACCACTTATAATCTCCAGCATCATAACACCAAAGCTGAAAACGTCGGACTTTGTGGAATATATCCCACCCACCACATATTCCGGAGACATGTAGCCTCTGTGCAATCAAAGGTTAAACTCAAATGTTGGGAGTTGCAAAAAACTTTTTTCAAATTTTAGTTTTAAAGCAAAACCACTCTGTATTTTTCATAGGGGTATGGTTGATTGCTTACCGAGTCCCGGCTGTATGCGTCGTCCTAGCTACGTTCTCGTTCCTTTGGAAAATTCGGGCCAAGCCAAAATCAGAAATCTTGGGGACCATATCTCTGTCAAGCAAGATGTTTTCTGGTTTCAAATCTCTGTGTATTGTCATAACCTGAGAGTCTTCGTGCAGGTAAGTAAGGCCTCGAGCAATTCCCTTGGTAACTTCAAATCTCTTATGCCAACTAAGCTCACAGGAACTAACCATCCTGTTTGATATAAAGATCTAGACCTCCATTAGAGTAACGCCGAAGATCAGCAAGATCCTCTCTCCAGGTAACACAAGTTGAGCTCGTAAATTGTAGACTAGAAGTTATAGAGAACGCTGAGCATTTACAATCTTTTATGCACATCTTCTTGCATTCTTCTACCTCATTGGTAGATTCAGTCCGAATAGGGTTGATAGTGAATGGAAAACTCATCTTGAGCAGCGGGACAAACTCACTTTCACCGCACTTGAGAGGCGTCTTCCTCACGCACCCATCTGTCGTGTTCTCATATCCTTTTATACATGTACAGGTCGATTTCACGTTGTTCATGTCGCAGTAAGCGTTTAACCAAAACTCTGATATAAGAAGTTGTTTGAATCATTAACATACCTCACCACGAAATTCCCGTCTGACATGAGCTCTGCCACTACCGGAGACCTTGCGTTTCCTCTTATTGCTCCACTTGACCAGAGCATGGTATCAGAACGATCCATGATTACGAGGTTAGCACCATAGAACTTGAGGGATCCGGTTGAAATTGTGAGAGGGTGGTCTCTGTTGGCAACCCAAACGTAGGTTCTGCCAGAGAAATAACCCAAGCTCTTGTACCATATACCAACGATCACCACCACTTGGGGAAAGATTGAAAAAGCCAAGCTCAAAGACATGGTTAGGAGAAACAAGTGTTCTGTTGTTAGATGGGGACAAGGAATCTGAATCAGTCAAGACATTGCCACCAGCAAACTCAAATGAAACGAGAGGAAGAAGAAGAAGGATGATGTAAACTAAACAAAATTTAGAATCCATCGTCAAGAACAGGAAGAAGAAAAGTTGGTGCACAAGACAAAACTGAGAGTGAAAGTGAGAGATAGGCCGGAGAAATTCCAGCATCGACTTCAATGTTACCCAACAAAGTACAAACGGTATGGGTGTTTTAATTATATGTTTGAAACCAAACTGAATTCTTCTAACTAAGTGTAAATGTTTTTTCTTAAATTAAAAGTTAAAAAGAAGAAAAGAATCGTTCGAATTGCTTTACCGTTTGTTTCAAAACAATCCTATAATTTCTTGTTTCTTTATTTTTTCTTTATTAATAATTAATTATGTATATTTTTTTTAATTTATGTGTTATTCAATTTCATTAAATTTTAGCCTTATTTAATTTTATTACATTTTTATGGTATTGTCATTTCAAATCAATTTCATAAAAAAACCTGTCAAAAACCAATTCCGACCTATTTTGCTTTCATTTTTATAGAATTCTATTAAATCCTCTATCATATTTTAATTAAATCAATTATTTTCTAATTCGTTTCAGTTCTTTCAAAATCACTCATTTAATAACCATTCCTAAATTGTAAATTCGATTGGATCGCTTGAATCCGGTTGACCTATGATCTGAAAGCTCTTTCGGTTCATCATATAGTTTGGTTTTAAAAACAATGCTAAAAAAAATGTAAATTGGTGGAAATTTCTAGTTCGTTTGAAATAACCGGAAACGCTTAACCAAAACCTGTAAATTTCAATGCGTTCCAAAGACAAGAGTTTTTCTCTTTGTAGAGATTTCACTGCTGTCGAAAATCTACTATCTCGGGATGGTTTTAACTTTTAATCGGTTAAATACAAATATATGAATCTGCAAAAGATTCGAATAGGAATTATGACTTTTACTATAATATTTTTGTTTTTGTTTTTGTGTGTGTTTATAAACTAAATCCATCTTGATAGCAATCAATTATGTGTGCTGGATTGTTTAATATTTGAAACCGTTTCCAACATTAATTAAAACTATACTTCTTTATTAATGACCACAATGTTTTAACACTTAAAAACGTTATAACTTAATAAAAAAAACTTGTTATCAATCCAGTCTACAAATTTTTATTCCATTTCCTTGTCGCTACATACTCTTCTCATTTACAAATTTTGGCACCACAATTGCAACGCTCTGCACAGAAGCAAGCTATCTTTCTTGTCTCTGTAGACGGTAAACATTTTCCAAGTAAACGATTTTGGTTTCTGCAAGAAGTATTGCATAATTCGCCAACATTATTTTTATTACAACTTGCATGTGGTGCAGCCTTATTTAGTTCTATAGGTGCATACAGAATTCACAAAAAAATTTCGCTTTTTATTCAACGACTCATGTTTGCTTTTTATTTCTTAGTTTCTTCTTTTTTTTACTGAATATTTATATTGTGTACAATCATCTAATTGTTGTATATATAGATTTTTGGCTTTCTATTAAAAAAAAGGTAAAACGAAAAATGTAGTCCGTGAATAATGGTTATCAAATAGTTAAAAATAGGAGAAAGAATAGAAAATTCACTAGACCACATATTTACTCCATCTCATTTGCTATCTTTAGCTAATTTTAATTTGTATTAGCAGAGAATCTGGCTATACCCGATTAATTAGTATGTCAGAGAATGTAAACAATGTCGTTTTTGAGCATTCGTATCCTTACAAGAAAGAAAAAATGTCATTGGCTAAATATATTTTGTATTAGCCAAAGAATTTGGTTATGCCCGATAATTTGTATAGATTTTGAATTATCAATATATAAAACAATGATCTACATTGATAATTGAAAAACAGTTTTCATATTATCATCATTCTTGTCTTTTGTGAAAATTAGCGTAATAACTAATTTTTAAAACGAATTTTAATTAAATTCCACTTAGTTATCACGCAAGTACTTGATAAAATTATTAAATAATAAAATATAATATAATAGAATATCTAATGAGGATAGAAAAAGGCTACATTTCACTTGTAACGATTAATACAACATCCAGAAAAATGAAATTTTTTTTATTTAATTGAAAATCTTGATTTCAACCAATTTTAAGATCATTTTGTTAGATATTAAAGTTTATAGACAAAAATCTAATTATCTAAAGACTTGAAGGTCTTGTTGGTAATATTCAAATCATACTTGAAGGTTTTGGGGAAAATTTAGGGTTTCAGATTTTCAGAATTCGACACCCTTCTCTAGGATCTCATTTTCATTTTTTCAGGATACTGAGTCATGTTTCAAGAGACCAAAACACACCATAAACTGTTTTTTTAGGTGACCAACTACTTGATACGAAACTGCTCGAGTCTAGTTTAACAATCAAGAAATATCGATCAATTTGGAGGTGGGAGTGGAAAGCTATAGCAGATGCAAGTTGTTACAAAGTTGTGGGAGTCTAGTTTCTTCTCCAAGAAAAATCGTGTTATTTAGCGTTCAGATCTGAAAGTTATCGCTTGAATAATAACGATTGGTCGATTGGAAATTATGGATTTGTTATCACCGCTCAACAGTTTTTGTGTCTACAAAACGGGTAAGCAAAACCTATCTATAGTACTATGTTTTGAACATTTAAAATTTTGTTATGAAGGTATGTGACTCTAGTTTCTAATTCCAGTCGAATCATATAACTTGGAGATGTGTAGAAAACGTTATGTTGCTATCATGAAGGATATTGGTTGCTTGAGTTTCGGAACAAGGAGGTTAATGACCTAAGTGTTCGAATTGGTATTTGTGGGCGTTGTAGGATTGGGTTCAAACTTTTTTTGATATGAAAACCAAATCACATGTGAGTTCTACCTGCCTTGATATTATTATACGTCGGTATAATATTTTAGAAAAAATTGAGAATAAATTTAGTGGTTAAATTATGTTGATTGTAAACTAATTAAATTAATTTGTACGTATGAAATTAAGAAATGATTAAATTATTTGAACGCATGATATTTGGAAAGTATATGTTTATTTTGGTTAAGTAATTCTAGATTATGATTTTTGTGAAACATATGTTTTATTCTGTTAAAATTGGTATGATCATGCTATTCTAAATTTAATAGCTCTATTGAGCAATCTGTGACAGCCAGCACCCCACATATGTATTTTGTACTCTAGTATTATGTTAGTGGTCTTGTGGCAGGTTAGTGTCGTGGACCGTCTTCTCATACCACTCGTGGCCAATGACACACCCACATGATATTATGTATTACATATTCTGATATTTAGTTAGTAGTATTGAGTCGGTTAGTGTTTTGGACCGTATTTCTTTACCACCTCATTAGCGGCCAATATCCCTATCGAATATATTATTTAGATATTATGTTAGTACTTGGTGGGTCGACCAATGCTAGAATCGTACCATTATGATTCTGTTATTGCATTTCTAAATACGCGGTCTTTCTGTTCTGCTAATTATTTTGTTTCGATGGTCGTTCTACTTTGATATAATCAGTCACAGAATTTGGTTTTTCACTAGAGTTTACAATTCTCGTTGTTTTATTTGGATTTAACTATACAGAACACTCCTTTTCGCAAGAATGATTGTAAATATGGCGAAAGCAAGCTATTTTCACCCTTGGCAAGAATGATATTTGCACCCTTAGTCATGTTTGCTTTTTATTTCTTAGTTTCTTCTTTTTTTTTTTTGTTGAATACTTATATTGTGTCCAATATTTTTGGCTTTCTATAAAAAAGGTAAAACGAAAAATATAGTCAGTGAAAAATTGTTGTCAAATAGTAAAAAATGGGAGAAATAATAGAAAATCCAGTGGACCACATATTTTAACCAATTTTTTGTTTTTTTTTTTTGTCTGTGCAACCACATATTTACTACAATAATATGGTTTTGTTGTTGTGTTTTATAAACTAAATAATAATCACGTAAACACTTGATAAAATTAGTAAATAATAAAAACCTAAAATGATAGAATAATGATGTGCATAAGAAAAACTATAGTTTGGTTCATATTGTCCGGTTCATCGCGTACTAATGGTTACAAATTTTGCTTTCATTGAAGGAATCACTACAATGGATTGTAAGTCTGAGAACTTTGAGATTAGGCTTAGATCTCGTAATAGTTTCTAAAACCACGAATAATTTTCATCGAATCAAAAGAAAATCAATGTCAATTTTCTTCAAAATGACTGATGCGAAAGCTTTGGTATCAGCAAGTCAACATTTCAGAACTCTTACCGAAACATCGGGTTTTTTCTTGCGGTGTGCAATTCAGAGGTTTAGCAAAATGTTAGAATGTCGTACTTATGAGTGATTAGGTGAGATAGGGTTTAGCCAGATCATGATCCGCCATAATTCCAATCATGTCGCCCATACTTCTAGCCAGATCGTGTATGAATATGGACAAACAAAAAGGAAGTGATCTCGAGTTTCGTCGAGTTCCCTACAAAGAAGACAAGACCGAATGCATCCCCACTTGTGAATCCTGGCACTGGTGGAAAGTCAGACTCAGGATTGCTAGCCAAGTAATGAAAGAACACTTCGGAATGCGTTGTGAGAAACAAACAATACGACTCTAGGCATGTTTGTTTCGACACACTCGAACTTGATCCCACGAACCTTCCCTCGCAACCTTTGCCACTGTTACCCATCTTTGAATCCCTAATTGCCAGGTTCCAATCTCTGCAACCTTTGCCACTGTTACCCATCTTTGAATCCCTAATTGCCAGGTTCCAATCTCTCCAACCCTGTCTATTAACCTGCCATTTGTGAGCCAGTAGTCTGATTAAAAGAAAAGTGAATCCCCATTTCTATTTTTGAAAAGGCGCTGTGTTTATGACAACCCTAGCTGCAAGTTGGACTAATGTTTGTCACGACCATCCCAATTTCAAACCCAATTTTTACAGGAAATTGTGTGTTTACATATATAAAATTATTTTGTTCATTTAATAAAGGTATTTAATCATCAGAAGCAAATTTTTAAAAGATACAATTTGTTGTTGGTTCTACCAGAGAAAAGCAATATCACATTCCCCAAAAACAAAGTAAAATAGATCACACGCTGTAACAAAATGAATAATAATTTAATACAAAAAAAACTTGCGAGATGACACCAAAAATGTCAAAAAAAAAAAAAGAAACACAAAACACACACACCCATATACAAAATGAACAATAATGAATATTAACCCCAAGACACGAGAGAAAACTAATGAACCATGAGCACAAGTGGCTCGTTAGGTGTTTGAGTCGATAGGGGCACCGGTTCTAGCCTGTGAGATCCGGTTTGCGTAGATGGTCACCAAGCGAACCTGTGTGCTGTTTAGACCTTCCAAATACGGCAAGAATGCTTTCCCAAGCATTATATATATGTCTACCAGACAGAACACCACTGTCTGCAACAAACACAAATCCCAAAAGAGCTCAGAGAGACATATTCATCCGATTTCATAAAATCTCGGGAATCCAAAAAACACGATTTGTTTTACCTTGCGGACATCTGCGCTCTGGTTCCCAAATGCTTCAAAAACCGCAGGTAAAAAAGAAGGCAATTGATCCATTAATTCCTCTTGCGAGAGCCTACCCACAAGCTGTACACAAGAAGCAATGTGTCTGTTTCAGTGAGATCTGATGACTGTATGTATCTCTATGCAACTTTGTATTAACAACCTCGGAAAAACATGAATACACACACCGTAAAATAAATAAATTTTACCTTAGTTAAACAATTGATGCAAGCGACGAGAGTTTTCTCATCCTCTGTTACCAACAATGGGACAATAACCTGAAACCGAATCATCACTTAGATCAAAAACAAATGAAGCATCCAAATGAGGCGATGAGAAGAGGGGAACTCTAACTACATACACTTAAGCATCTGAAAGGATCGTATTGGGACAAAACTGTGGTCAAGCATTGCTCAGCTTCACTGGAAACCTGAAAGGATATTTATCATATACGAGAGATCAGGAGTCATGAAAAAAATAAGAATGGGGTGGATGCACAAGAATAACGTTTGAGCATGCAATCTGTTACTTTTGGAACAGAGTCCTTCGAGACATGAAGCAGCTTTTCAATCACAATCTCAACCGAATCTTCCATGGTATCTTTCTGAAATTATCAAGCGAGATATATACAAGTAAGAAAAGGTATTGGTAATTGCCATAGAGCTGGAAATACAACACCATTAACGTTTTAGAGACGATTCATTAATAAGTAACAAACCTGGCTCTTTAGCATCTCGGAAATCAGCAAAAGTGCAAGTTCTCTGATGGAAAAATCTTCATCATCGAGCACTTCAAGAACAACGGTCAAAATTTGATTGAAGTACTGAGAATAGAAAAATGGGAGAATATCCATTAGGGTTGATACGCAAGTGTATAGGTGAAGCCACTATGAACAGTACAGTTACCACATGCCAAAAAATTCCATCGTTTGGCTTGTTATGTTTCTAGTCCTAAGTTAAAACCCATATAAAACAACTAAGTTTACCAACACACATTTTTCTTGTCTTACCCAATCTTGTTTAGCCTTGTAAATTGCATGGAGTAGATTAAGAAATATCCGGTAACTACATTTTTTCAGTAGGATTGTAATCTATGAGTTATAAGTATCAGGACCAATTACTCCGACTAGTGGAACCAGGATTGAATAGGTATACCTTGGTCCAAACTGATTCCTCGTTAGCTACAGAGGTTTCAATTAATTGCTGGAGTCCAGATTTCTTGCTCGAAGAAGGACTTCCATCACTCCCGTTGATCTGTGAAAGCACAATCATCAGACATGTTTTTTTAAGGACCATAGAGAAAAAGATAGACTTTTAGCAGATGTGACAATCGTTACTAACCATATGTAGAATCTGAGGAATGCTAGGTCCAGATTCCGATGTTGGGTTAATCTTAATTGATGAGAGCATGTAGTGACTCAAATCTAATTCGCGGGAGACCTCATTTTCATGTCTTTCTTCCAGTGAATCAGCGTTCGTCATATTCCGACCATTTTTCTCCAAATGTGGTGGAGATAAGGCGTCCAAGTTTTCGATGTTGTCTGAGCTTCCATTAGGGCTAGTTCTTGATATCAAATTCTGACCAGCTGAAGTAAATGTGTAATCAGAATCCTTTTGGTTCAACACATCACTAGCAGCAGTAATCCCACTTCTGAAGTTGTGATACAGCTTTTCCTGAGTTCCACTGGAAACACTTTGACCAACACCACCAGTGATCGTTGTCGGCTCCTGGGAAGAACTCCACTTCCTGCCACTATCACTGTCAACAGAACCCCCAGAATACCTGCCAAGGAATATATTCTTCTTGGAAGCACCAGCATATCCTTCTTCAGATGATGTCCCAATGGCATCAGATGGGTCATAAGACTTTATTCTCTGCTTTTCCTTTTTACTCTGCATATAGTTTAATAGGTCCACCTCGATGCGGGGAGTATATTGTTTAAGAGCTCTTCTCAAAGAGTTTTGCTCCTCAACCGACAAACTAAGAATGTAATTTAGCAGTCCCGCAGAATCATAATGATTATAAACAGATATGATGCAAGTAATGGAAGCTTCTTTTAACTTGGTATTTTTGTCGCGGGTTAATGGTGTTAACTTTGCCAGCCACAACTTTAGGATGCCACTATTACCCGAAATTTCAGGGTTACCAGCGTACCTGTTGAAGGAGTTAATGGCAAATTCGATCACAGCTAATTTAGCCTTTGGTGATCTCTGTTCATCCAGTGAACGAAGCAATGCAGGTAAAAGGGAATCTACACTGTAGGTTTTGCTGACAATTTCCAAGGTTGATGAGCAAGGTTGTCTAACTACCTCTTTAGGATCGATTAGCCGTGAAAACACATGGGGTAAGACTCTTTCCATGTAGCTCTCAAAAGGCTTTCGGCAAGATGGTATAAGATCCGCGAGTGTCGACAGTGCTGCTTGTGCGACCTTGTGGTGTGGATCATCCAAGTGCCGGAGAAATAGTTTCATTACTTTCTCAAAACTTTGAATTACTTCTTGAGCACCTTTTGGGCCTTGTTGCAGCAGAGTTTGGAGAAAATTAAAAGCTGCAACTCTGGCACACCAATCAGAACTTGAGTTCAGTCCGTCATTAAGAGCCTCGTTCAGGGAAGCTGGACCATCAGCATAATTTGACATGTCACCAAGTTGCAGTTGGCTATCATCAAAACTCCTCCTCCTGCCTGCTGACATTCGGCCCCCAACATTCTTCCTCAAAAGTGGCCTCTGGAAATTGGGTACATGGCTAGCGTTTGAATCCCTGAATGCCAAATCTCTATAAGCGCTATCCATCTGCTGTCTGTCGAAATGACCGGCCATAAACCGCCTTGCCTCCCTGGCATCATTGTTGTCCTCAAAAGAACTTCTTTCATTCCTCTCTGAGACCCGTTTAGCTGTCAAGGATGAAAAGCTAGGATGGGACTCGGACAACAGATTGCCACGGTATGATTGTCTTCCTGAGTCCTTTGAAGCTTGAATTTGGGTAATAATATCTGACAAACCAAGACCACCGCTGCGATTACTGCCTCTGTTGATACTAGGCGTTGATTCAGCAGTTGTGCTACTCGTGAGACTATTGGATGCTGGAACAGCAGCATGGAATGGAGGATCACGAGACGATGGAGGGTCAACTCCTGCACTAGGGGAGAAAAAAGACAATTTAGCTGTGCAAGGATATTTCTCATGTCAGAGAACATTTCGAAAACAAAATATAGCCTCACAAGGAAAGAAGTTTAATACCTAGATCCAAACTACTCGAACGAAGGGCTGCAGGATTCTGTCTATCAGATATATGCAGTCCTCGGAGCATACTTTCGATTGCACTGACCTTCTGCTTGCTTGATTGTAACACACTTTCCAGACTACGTTCAGAACCTTTATTGAGATCCTTCGATTGGGATAGGAGTAGCCCAGAAGAAAGGGATCCTCCCGAGGATAAATTTGAGCTTCTATCCATAGCAACTATAGCTGATGTTCCATAGCCAGGTAGATTAGATGGAGCAGACGTCTGAGAAAAGGAAGGCTGGGAGTGTCTCTCACGGACAGATGGTGAGGCGTGTCTCCTATGAATTCCACCTTCTTCTTCATTTATTAGCTGAGAGCATATGGAATGTGTTATCAAGCCTCATTAATACTAACAAACAGAGTATAGGGAGTTGAGAAGCCTTACCCTTTGAATGACAGGGTCAAAGGAGGAAAACAAACGACGAGAACGATCCGGCCAAGTTTTTGCAAACATTCTGTAGCACATTCTAGCAGTGGCCCGTACCTGTTATTCAATATGTTAACAGCTTCCAATGGTACATGGGAGAATGATAAATGGACAGCACAAGATACACAAAGCATTTGATACTATTAATGCAAAACATACATCCCATTAAAAGTTGCATCGAACCCTAACCACTGCTTTCCCACAGAGATGAAACAAGGAACCACAAACCTACTTCACTCATAGCATCTGCAACATAAAATCTACTACTATGGAAAATGGCACCACAAACCTACCTCACTCATAGCATCTGCAACACAGCATCTGATCAAATCTTCGTATAAATCAACTGACCGCTGAATTTCTGGAGCATCAGGCCAATGTTCGAGCGTTAACAGTGCATATTCACAACACCTGTATAAAAAAAATGGGATCATATTCTATAACATCAGAAATCTTATGGTTGATACAAAGGCTCCAGTATACCTTGCTCGCAGAATTGCATTACGATCATGTTTTGCTGATTCAGCTATGCGAGGAAGTACACGGGCAGCTTTGCAGTTACGCAGCATCTGGAATAGCAAGAAAGCATCTGTGTAAGTGCAAAACTTAGACGAGCAGGAAACATGCTAGAAACCAAAATAAGGAGACCTAATAATTTACCGTTTTTATGCAGTTATCAGCAGATTCTGCAATTACAAGCACAGTGATCACAACCAGCTTGAAAAGTACCTGATTACCATATAATAATATTAACAAAAATGTATACGCATTGAATGTCATAACAGTAAATAACAAGAGGTTAAGCTTACTGGAATAAACATCTCAGCGCATGCTTCAAAATCTCCCAGTAGCTCTTTTGATAAAAGACACAAGAGATGACAAGCCTATGAACACGAGAAACAGCATATGAAGGAAAGGCAATGGCAGAAATAGTTATAAAAAAAAACATAATATAAGGATGCATTCATTTAATCTACCGTTCACTTTTACTGAACTATACCCACTAGCAAAATGTGTTATTCTGGCTAAAATGAATATATGTTTTAAGAAGATACAGGGCGTTGGTATAGAAAAAATGAAATCCCCATAAACTAAATACTCAATGAAAATGGAATTCCTCGCCGAGTAGTCAACTCATCAATTGCCGGGGAAAGAAGAATCAAAATACATTCTAAATCCTAATAATGAAAATATCAAAATTGACAATTTAGCGAACCTGCTTAACAATGGTAGATCTCCGGTCAGATAATTGTGTACTTAAGGGACCAACAAGTTGCTTCAGGAGACCTCGAAAGCAAGAGTAATCAGTCGCACCTTCAACAGAAATTCCATGAGATGGGATATAAGAAATTCCTCCACTGCTAGCAGAAAATATATAGGATAGCAATCAAAGCAAATGAAACTCAGTTAACGAAAAAAAAAAATTGATTAAGTACCTCCTGCAACAAGTCCTTCAACCCTCCGCATAGCTGATATACGCATTGACCAGTCTTTCTCTGGGACGAGTGTTGAAGCAATTTTCTCAAATTCTCGTATCAGCTCCTTCTCTGAGTACACTTTGATTGGCTCAATGGGTTTTTCTGTGATGTCGGCATCTCCTGAAATGCAAAGATACAAAACTAATCAGCCGAGATGGAAATATTACAACATTAATTTTTAGACGTTAATCCTTGGGAGAAAGATCTTAACCTCCAAATAAAGAGTTCTCTCTCGTGGAAGTCTTTGCCCTGGGACTGCTTTTCTTTGGATTGACACTTGATGCCTTAACCTCATTAACAACATGGTGGGCACTACGGGTATCTGTAGAACGCTGTTGTGGCTCAATACGTTCTAGTCTAGCATTAATATCTTTTACCTGATTCAAAACAGAGAAAGAGATCTAGCAAAGAGCGCCCCAAGACTGCAATCATATTATTTTTTTATCAAAGTTACGATGCAGATGGAAACTCATTCTCGCACTGCTCATGGATCAATCTTAAACTGAGGTTTACCATATATGATGGAAGATGGTGGCGTTGAAGCTCTTCTCGAAATTGAGACCCACCCTGCATGTACATCTCCTGAAAGAAAACAGAATTATGAAATTAAAATCAAACACGAAATAGAGCATCCGGATTCTAAATTCTATGGATTCTCCAAAACAAATAGACAGAGCTCCGCGGGGAAAGCGAAATTCTCTACTCAAACAGCACAAAAAAAATGATTGGGTTTACTGCTATAGCATTCATAAAAATGTAATTCGAGGTTACTAGGAGAGTTACATAAAGGAAGAAACAAACTTGCCTCAATGCACAAAATGGCAGCTTCCCTAACTGCTTGATTCGGGTCATTTAACATCTGAAGTATCTGATACATAAGCAAAGATACCCCGAGATCAATTCAATTCGATTCGACCTGCCTTAAAACCAATCAAGTAGATGAAAACATTGCTCATTCAAAGCTAAATCGATACCGGAGCAAGTATAGCACGCTGGAGAGGGAGCTCCGTGGATGCAAAAAGACCAATCGCCGATGTGACGGTACGCGCAAACTCTTCCCTCACTCTCCAACTCTTATGCATCCAAGCATACGAACCCGCTCTTTCAACTATAATCGTCGGAGATGAAACCTATGACAAACGAAACAGTAAGTGTAAATGCCTCAAAATCAAAATCAAAATTTGTTAAGTCATTTTTTTCCACCTCCATGAGAGTTGTCAACAAACGCCTCGCCGCATCCCTAACTGGTTGTTTGCTATCACCAAGCCGCTCCACGACGGCGGGGACAAGCGCATTCAAATGAAGCTTGAGATGCTCACCGGCGAGCACGGCGGCGGAAGCAAGCGCCTGAAGCGCACCTTGAGAGACTCTAAAATTACTGTCCTTGAGGAGATCCAAACAACAATCAACAAGTGACGTCACTTCCGCCGGGCTCAAACTCTTTCTAGAAGCTTCTAGAAGTTGATGTAGCCTCTCCACAGCCGCCATGCGCTCCTTCGTGTCCTTGGCTCGCGCCATTTCAAGCGCTTCCTCCATCACCAACCAACCAGCCAACCACCGATCTGAAATCTCCTCCGCTCAGATCTGCTTCAATCTCCGAATCAGATTTATACACCTTACCGGAAACACACACCAAATCCGAATCGATCCAAGGAGAAGGATTCGATGAACACAAGAGAGAGATTCGTAGAGAGAGAGAGAGAGTGTTTAGAGAGAGAAAACAAGGGATTTAGCGGAGAAGTGCCGATTAATTTTTTACTACTTTAGAAAGAAAGAGAGAAGAGTAAAGGCGACTGGTAGAGAGAGAGAGAGAGAGACTGAAAAAAAAAAAACAAAAAAATTGAAGAAGAAGATAAACGAAACCATGTGGTTGGCTAGCGAATTGGGAATCTACCCTTGTTATTTTTCATAATTACAGTGACATGCCACTGTTATGTTATGGTCCGAACTTAACCGCTGGTTGCGATTCAGACCGGTTTAATCCGGTTAGATTATTAATAAAACCAATCGAGCCAAACTCGCAAGAAAGAAGAAATTTAAAATGAAGATGAGGTTGTAATTGTTAATTTCTTGAGCTATTATATGTGTAAGCAAAAGTTAAGTTTACCTTTCGAGTTAATAAATACATAAATACTGTGTAATTTTTTTTTCCGTCTAAACTTACTTCATTGATTTCAAATTAGAAATACAAATTTATTATTCAAAGTTTTTTTTTTGGTGCAAATTATACAAAGTTTTCAAAATACAAATTTTTACATAAACTAAATATATACCATATATTGAAGACAATAAAACAATATATTTTCTCTAATAAAATTTTATTCGCTAATATATTGTTAAAGCCATTATTTTCTATATTATATATATTTTTTATGAGATATTAATTGTCGAAGAAAACAAGTAATTATGATTCGTCAAACAAACTTATGTTTGAAAAAAGTATCTGTGTTTAATTTGTATAACTCGGTTTAATTTTGACGTAATGGTTTTAATTATTTTATATCAAGAAAAATTGACACCAAATATAAACTAAAAATCAAATGTAATATTGATTGAAAGTTGAATCCACCCAAAACAAAAATTTATATAACACCAAATCCGGACAAAATTTTGATTAAATGCCCATACTCAATGGTTGGTAAGTTCTTAAAAAAAACATATGATTTCATTAAATAACATTAAATTAAAAACAAATTAAATGTATATTTATTTCATGTCTATCACTAGGCCTAGGCAAAAAAACTGAATCCGAACCCGAAAAAAAATTCGGTTCTAGAAAAATATCTGAATGGGACTTAAGAGGTAGGTACTTTGGATATCGGATAATATCCGATCCGAATCAAAATCCGAAAAATCTGAAGTTAACTAAATCCATTAATCTTTTTTTACCTAAGTTCGGATACTTTCGAGTACTTTCAGGAGTTGGAGTAGTCTGTATACCGGATTTTTCGGTTACTTCGGATATTTTCGAGTATTTTTTGATATTTTTGGGTAGTTTTTTACCGTATTTTCGGGTAATTCGGATACTTTCAAGTATTTTTAGATAGTTTTTTTGGATTTTTAAGTTATTTAGGATATTGGATAAAATTCGATCCGATCTAAACCCGAAAGAGACCGAACCAAACCCGATTCAAAAATTAAAAATATCCAAATGAAACTTATGAACATAGTACCAAAAGACCCGATCCGAATCCAAACGGATATCTAAACGCCCATCCCTATTCTATCAATCACTAACCTAACTAAACTGGGATAAATCCAAACTTACTTACGTATAATCAATTTCTAGTCATTGGAATTTCTTTTTAAAAAAGACTACAATAAATAAGATAATAATTATCTAATCAATTGATTATTTGTGAAATCAATTTCAACTGACCACCCAACTGATAAATATAAAGTACAAGAACGTCGGCTCGTAAGTTGATTAATTATAAACAAGAAATTAATGGTCAATTTAGATAGAGCCAAAGCTTCTTGATAAAGCCATTATTGAAATCTTGAATAGGTCCACCAGCATGCTCATGCCTAGGTCTGGACATTCGATTTTTTATTCGGTTCAATTTTCTCGATTCTTTGGTTCTAAGCTTATGAGATCTATGATAATCAAATTTTTTTCTATTCAGTTCTGTTTGGTTTGGATATTTTGAAAAAGAACCGACAAAGAACCGAAATATATTCGGGTTCGGTTTGGATAATTTTACCCAAAATACCCAAATTATACCCGAATAATCCGAAAAAACCGAACCATTACTCGAAAAAACCGAACCATGACCCGAAAAAACTTAATAACAAAAATAATTATTTTTATCCGAACTATTCGAATATACCCAAAAATATCTGAAAATACTCGAAATAACCGAAAAATAACAAATAAAAACTGTAAAATTTACCCGAACATACTCTACCTAAAACCAAAATATCTTTGAGTTAATTTATGTTTCGGATATTTTGGTTTTCTGCTCGGGTATTCGAAATTTTAAAAAATAGGAACTGTTCGGATAATTTGGCATTCTCGATTTAGATCGGTTCGGGTATTTTTATGTCGATTCAGTTCGGTTCCGGATAATATGTCCAGCCCTGCTAATGCCTATAATTTCTAGGGCTATAGACGAAAAATAATATATATATATATATATGTATTGTATGATAAATATTAAACAAAAAAATATATACAAAAAAAAAGATCAATGTTGGTGTTGGGTTTGACACCAAATCCGGCCCAATCTGTTGGACCATCCGACTGTATCACGAAGCCCGTGTGCGAGCTCCCGAGAATCGAGTAGAGAAGCTTGCTAGGGCATGCGAACCAGAGAGGAGTTCGATGACATTGAGTTGAATTAGTCAAGAAAGAATCTCGGAGCTAGAGCCATAATCTGAGATCGTGGCAGCACGTGCTGCGCAAATAAAGGAGCAGTTGAGCACGATGAAGGACTATAAAAAACAGACTTCAGCTCAACTTTGGAAGGATCTATTATTCATTATTCACTTCCACTTCGACACAAAACACTACGTTTTTTTGTACATCGAGCTACGTTCTTTTACATCTTTTACATTTCCTTTGAGATCTTCTTATAAACTCAGATCATTTGATCATATTAATACAAATCCAATTCGACGATTTTAGCCTTATTATTATCTTAGGTTCATTACGAGAATATAAACCTTAATTTTCTTTTTCCAATAATCAAATAATTAGGTGTGAGATTTAGCATCCATAATCTAACATACAAAATTTATTTACAATTGTATATAATTTTTCATGTGTTTTTTTTTAAAATGTTTTATGTATAATATAATTGTAAAATAAGCACAAATGAAAATAAAGAAGATCAAGAAAAAGTTGTAAACATGGGCAATAGACGATATAAAATACTCTCGAAGAGAAATTCAAGAAACAAGACAATTTATCAAAAGACCACATAAAATACTTGCAAACCTGAGTTCCGAAATTTTAGGTATGAGATTCGAATATAAAAAGGTTCATGTTAATTTAAATATGAAATTAGTCAATTTTAACAATTGTTTAAGAGACACGTTAACCACCGTTTAGTCTCAAAATGACGTCGTTTTGAAATAACAGAAAAAACAAAAAAAACCCCTAAATCCCCAATTCAAAAACTCAAATCCCTAGTTCCCAAACCCAAATCCAATTCCCTCTTTCTTTGTAAAATCGATCTTCTGTGAAATCCCTTTCACAATGTCTCTCGTAGGAGAAACTCGACGCTTCTTTTTCCACTCCCAACGAGTTTTCGGTGGCTGATTTTGAACGAATCGGACATCGCGCCATTCTCGTCGATGATTTTGGTCCGTACCACCGTCAATGGAAGCGGTAGATGAGAAATCTTGAGACGCGGACGCAGCGGAGGAGATGGTGCCACCGCGACGGAGGTTATATTATCGGTCTTAATAGCTTTGGTGGTGTTTGTAGAGGAAGAGACGGGAAAACGAAGAGAAGGAATCTGAAAAGTGATTGAAAAGGAAAATTATTGAGATTGAGAGAAACGCAGAAGCGACAAAGCCAAAAGCAGATTTTACGACAGATGTTCTAAAGTTAGTATTGTTGAAATTTCTTTGAATTTCGGATTGAATTGCTTTATTTCAACAAGTATTTTTGAAATTTCGTTGAATTTTTTTCTTGGGTTTTGGCGATGAGTCTCAAATTTCTGGAAAGCTTAACTTGACTAGTTTAATGTATTTTTTCTAGTCATATTTCGATCTATCTCTATATCTATTCAAATTCTGAAGATCGTTGGTTATGACTCAATCACATTGATAGTTAATTTGGATTTCTTACATACATTTGAGAGAGAGAGAGAGAGAGAGAACAGAGATAAAGTTTTCGTTGCATCATGTCTAAGATCAGGTTGACTATTTTGTGTAGAATTACTTATGTGTTGGCTTGAATCTTGTCTTTAGGCTTAGTTTAGTTGTAATTTTGTTATTTTGATTAACTAGTGATAGTTTTGTGGAGAATATGTTATATGGTTAAGAGAAAGGTTAGTGATATCTCAGCTGCTTGACCTTTATATGTTTGGGTAATTTTGATAATTCTCTGCTTTTTGACATAACGTAATGTCCACAATTGCTCCAGCTTCCAAAGTCCAAGGTACATTTTTAATGCCTTATATATGGGATTACAATCAAGCTCTCTCTTTTTTAATTATAGGCTTTTTGGTTTATGTAATTTGCGTTCTTCATAGTTTTATATGTACATAAATTATGCTCCATTTTTTTGTCATTGCTGAAAGAAGACTATCTATTGTTTCTCTATAGTTTTAAGTACAAAATGTTGTCCATGAGTTATGAAAGGGCTGAGAGGTCTTACATCTATGGACCTTCTCTCATAATTTTATGCAAAATAAATTCTTGACATGATTCATTTTATTTTTTTACTGGCAACACAATGTGAGTGAAGTAAGTAGGTAATCATCTAGCAGTTTTAGTAATCAGGTAAAAAATAATGCCATTTTCTTGTATTATACTTCTACATAAAATTGTATAATTTTTTCAGGCTAGAATTTCAAAAGCTGAAGCTTAAAGGTTTTGAAGATGCGAATGTCTATGCAATATTGTGGCAATCTATACCATGTATTATTTTGCAAGACAGTTATATTTTGATGTAAAATTATACGCTTGGTTGAAATCTATATATATATATATATATTTTTTTTTTTTTTTTTTTTTTGCTGGTCGACTACTGTTTCAAACGTTAGTTAATTACAAATTTTATCTATAATATATTTTGATAAATAATTGGCAATAAAAATATGAACAAATCTTGAGGCGCGTGGTCCAGTCCAGTGAAGTCCGACCCGGTCCACGGTTTCCTGAACCAATCAGACACCATAATTTACAAATTTGCCACTTACCTCGACAATGTAATCAGATTAGTCGCTTTATTTGCCACTAATACAATGAATGGATGAATAAAATAAATGGTTAGGTGGAAGCTAGGTTGCATGAAAACTCCGTCTGAGGTCCGTTTTCTGTTTTGGAAATATTTTGGAATCGGAAATACGTGGAAACTTCATGGAAACGCGTTTTTAAAAAATTTCAATTTGGAAACGCGATGGAAATGTTCGATTCCGTTTTGGAAACGAGATGAAAACTTCTTTTTTAGAAAGTTAACAAATAAATAGTTTGGAAACATAGGAATATATTTAGTATTTTATAACTTCAAAAAAATATAATTACAAAATACGTATATCGTGAAAGAAGTTAGAGTACTTAAAAGTCTATACATTCTGCAACATGAATCAAAATCATTCCACAAAGAGCGAAAGATTTGGTATTTGTGCACACTAATCTTCGTATTTTATCTAGAAGAAATCTTGCTTACAAAAATAGTTTCAATCATTTATACTATATTGGAGTGATCAATTTGATTCATTAGATGAGATTAATATTGGGAGACAGTTTGAGAATATTTCTCTCGACGAACCAGTGTTGGAGACAGTTGTTTTTACGTAGCTAATGAAAATGAGAATGAGGATGGTAGTCTAAATATTTGATTTTGAGCGTTATGATATTTATTTTTAGTTAAACTATTTGATATTTATGTATAGAATTTGTGTTGTTTTATTATATATTTTTATTACTTATATATATATATATATACGTTTTCAAAACGTATCCGTTTTCTATTTTTTTTTTTTAAACTCGTTTCCACGTTTCCAAACGTTTCGCTTTCTCATATCCATTTCCAATTTCATGTAACCAGGGTGGAAGAGACAAACACTAGAAATTGAGCCAAAGAAACAACAAAAAGGGGAAAAAAATCCCAAGAAGGCGATTAAATGAGACAGATAAGAACTTTATTTGTCCAACTTAAATTTTATTTTACAGATTTTAGCAGAAATACGTGATTTTACGATTTTTTGCCATTTTAGCAGAGAAAATAATTTTGTGGTTTTTATTTGTAAACATAATTTTGTTTTTTTTAAATGCTATTTTGATGGAAAATGCTATTTTCTGGGTTAAAAAATTATTTTAGTTATATAAATGTTATTTTGATTAAAAAAATTATTTTAACGAAAAATACTATTTTGGTTAGAAAATGTTCTTTTAATTAAAAACGATATTTTGTGAAAAACTCTATTTTGGTGAAAAAATAATATTTTGGTGAAAAATGCTATTTTGACGAGATATATATATATATATATATAATATCGGTTAACAAAAATAATCATCATAAAACTAATTTGGTTTTTTATTATATTTAATGATATTTTAGTCTTTTAATTTTTGAGATCCAAAATTTGCATTCACTCTCCTTTTTATAGCATCTCAAATATCTAGATTTGTTAGATGCTATAGATTTTGCGTCTAGATTCAACATCAAAATACAAGTTTAAAAGTATCCAAACGAACGAGCAATATTTGAACATTTGCATCGAGATGTAGCGTTTGCATCTCGACGTAAAAACGAACATGAGTAGATACAAAACACTTATACCTTTAAAAAATGTATGAAAATACTTAATCGCTTATGCTTGTATTCTAATGGTCCGTTTTCCTAATTTTTGTGATGATAAAATGACATACTTAACTTAGTGGTAGAGTCCAGGTGAATAAACAAATTTGGGTTTCCTTCTCTGCGTCTCTCTCTCTTTCTTCTCCAACTAACAAAAATTGTTCCAAAACACTTGTGTGACAAAAATTAGATAGACTTGTATTATAATTGCTTTGTGAGACATAGGTTGTGTATTTTATTTATTTATGTGCTTATGTTTTGCTATTACATAATCCACATAAAAAATGTAAAACATTCCAAAAGTTAAATATGAAACTTATAACATAAAATCATATATATATATATATATATTTATTTATTGTTATTTTAATTAAGATAAACTGAAAAAAACATCAAAATTTTAAAAATCAAACAAAAATCTTCAACAATTAAAAATAAATTATCTAAGGTTTAAAAATTATAATGTTAATTTGATAAAAAAAAATATATGTATAATAGTACATACAAAAAAACTATGACATATTTTATTGGTAAAACTAATATAATTTGATATCAACTAAATATTTTATCTAAGATTCACCTTATTCAAAGTCTTAAAATGAGTTTATAAGTGTTAGAATGTAAATAGATTTGAATTGATATGTTATCTATTTTTAAGTATTACTATGACAATTTTTGTCTGATCACAAACAAAAAGCTGCATGTACTACTGATCACAATTTTTAAGTATTACTGATCACAAAATTTTTTAAGTATTACTGATCACAATTTTTTTTGGATATTATATAATAATTTTTATTATTATTTTTGGATGCAGATCCGGATATCTGCATGTACTTGATTTTTGGTCGGATATGCGGCTGTCCGGAAACTACAGTACTAGATCCAGATACTTTTGCCACAGTCCGGATCTGACTACAATGAAATTCCAAGATATCCGGATCCGTCCCAATCTTAAATTCTCAAAAAAATTATAATTTGTTTCAGATTTTAAGTATGTACTTGACTCTTGGTTAGATATGCGACTGTCCGGAAGCTATAGAACCAGAACCATATTTTTTTGCCACATATCCTTATCAGAATATCCTAAAATTCGAAAATATCGGGATCCGTTTCATTCCTACATATTCTAAAATTGGTTAAAAACATAATTAAGAATTTTTTTTTTTTTAAATTGAGAAGACAAAAAGTAGAATTTTTTCAAAACCTAAATCCCAAAACTAGTAAGAAAATCTAGAAACTAGTCCCAGGCAAAAACAACCGGAACCGAACCCGACCGAAATTACCCGAACCGAACCAAAACCGATTTTCTAAAATATCTGAATGGATCCTCAACACGTAGTATCGAATTCCGAACAGAACAGATATCCGAAACATGAATTTTTATAGGTTTTCGGATAATTCGGGTAAAAAATAATTTAACCAAACCGAACCCGAAATTTTTCGAATAATTATTAATATTTCGGATATTTTTTTGTATTTCAGATAAAAAAAAACCAAAAAAACTCGAATCCGGAATAAATTCGGGTATTTACGGATTTCGAGTATATACTCGGACCCTTCGGGTATATCCTCGAATCCGAACCTGGAAGAAACCGAATTGAATTTCATACATAACCGAACGGTTTCTATATCTCTATGTCCGAAAGACCTGAACCAAACCGAAATCTGAACTACAATTATGAAGATTTTTCGTTCTGGAATTGAAGCTACAATCAGTAAATAGAAACCAAGTGAACTCGAAAAATTCTCCTCTCCGACCATTGGGACTATCTGGATGAGATTGGAGTTTACACGGTTGTTGAAGAAATAAAGAAAGAGAAACGCATTGAAGAAGAGATATATGTGGAGACGGGAGATAAATATTTCGTGTTTCAGGGAAATAACTCGATTTTTGAGTTTGAGCTCATAAATCATCAACTCAAAATCAAAGTTGAGACTCTGGTGAGTTCTTCTCAAGATTCAAAGGGCTCTCAAGATTCAATGGGAATTTCTGAAGATTTTGTTCTCTGTTCTGTGATTGATGAGGAGATCATGAAAACTATGGAAATCTAGATCCGGAACCTGAAAATCTAAGAGATGCTCTCGTGAGAAATATCACCGTTATAGAAAGGGTACCAAAGAAGACGAAACTTGATTTTTTGAACTAATGTATGTGTAAGCAAAATTTAATTTACCTTTTTGAGTTAATAAATAAATAAATATTATGTATAAATTTTTCAGTTTAAACCTACTTTATTGATTTTAAATTAGAAGTACAAAATTTTCGAAATGCAAATTATTATATCAGTCAAAACAATAAAAATAAAAATTGCATGATGTTTTTCTAGGGTGGAAAAAAAATCGAACCAAACCAAATCAACCCAAAATCGATATATAAACCATATTAGTTATGTCTCTTGAGAATGGGTTGAGAACCGAATAACCAATGTGTTTTAATTGATTAAATATATTTAATAATGTTATAAATATATGGATTAATTAGTGGGATAGCCCAAAAAAAAATTAAAAATTAACCAAAAACCCTAAATTCAATTGCTAGGATTAAGCCATGTAGAATTTTTGGTTAGTTTTAAGTTATGTTTTTTTGTGTTATACACCATAATTTCCCAAATATATAACTCTTAAGCAATCACTGTCCCATATTTTTTGAAATCTTTCAATATAATTAGTCAGTTCATTAATAAGAATAAAGTTTAATTAGTTTACTTATCTATTTCTAACCCTAAATATTTAATCTAAAATGCTAACTACATCTCACGAACTTTTACTGAAGTAAATGATATATTTAGATATTAGTTTTATGTTATTGATGCGATGGTTCATATACTAGAAATCGATAAATACTGGTTTAGTTTGTATAAATTATAATATTCAATTTATTGATTTGGCGCAAATTCTTTTTGATATCATAGAAGATAAAATATTGTCATCTCACCGTGTTGGATTTTTCATCTTGTTTCTAATTAAGTTTTGTTTTAATAATTAGTTTTTTTTTTAATATGAAGAGATTATTATCATCTCATATTAACAAACTTTACATTTTCATGTTTTTATTGTTTTTTATCAATTAAGCTTTTTATAAAAATTATAATTAAAACCGAACCAAACTACAATCAAATCAAACAGAACTAAATCGAACCAAACACAATTTAAACCAAACTATCTTTGGTTGAGATAAGCTAGAGTTTTATTACACACAAATTAATAGAACAGAACCGAATTCAAACCAAATCTGAAATAAAATTGAAATATGCACTCCTAGTGTTTTTTACTGAAAATTTATTCGCTGATCTATTGTTAAAACCATTTTTCCATAATATATATAAACTTTTTTATATATATTAATTGTCGAAGAAAACAAATGATTATGATTTGTCGAACAAATAATAAAAAGTATTTAATTTGGATTACTCTGTTTTATCCAAATCCAACCAAAACACATGAAATTCTCCCAAAAGAAAAGCGATTGGATTTTATTTTGACGATAATGGTTTTAATTATTTTAAATCAAGAAAAATTGACACCATATATAAACTTCAATCAAATGTATATTTGATTGAATGTTGAATCAACCCAAAACAACAATTTATATAACACCAAATCCGGACAAAAATCAGATTAAATGCTCCTACTCAATGGTTGGTAAGTTCTTAAAAAAACAAATTAAATTTATGTTTATTTAATTAAATAACATTAAATTTATAATTAAAAAAAAAACAAATTTGCATGTCTATCACCAACCTAACTAAACTGGAATAAATCCAAACTATGTATAATCAATTTCCAGTCATTGGAATTTTAAAAAGACTACAATAAATAAGATATGATATAATAATAATCTAATCAATTGACTAGTGTGAAATTAATTTCAACTGACCACCCAACTGATAAATATATAGTACAAGAACGTCGGCTCAAAAGTTGATTAATTATAAACATGAAATTAATGATGAATTTAGATAGAGTCAAAGAGCTATTGTTAAAACCTTGAACACGTCCATATCCTCCCGAGCCGCGACAACACAATGGACCACCATGCTCGTGCCTGGGATTTATATATATACCCCAAAAATGAGTGTCTAGGAGGTTGCCAAATAGGGATTTTTGTTAGATTTTAGGTTTTTTTTTATTCAGCCAATTTTCTCTATAATATGGTCAATTTGGGTGATTCAGCCATTTTTCTTTATGATATATATAATAAAAAAAAGAGAAGATCCACACACAAATTTTATTTATAAAAACTATAGCATAAAAAAATTGGGCATAATGTTGGTTTAAACTATAATATAATTTTTTTAATACAGATATAAATTTTGGTTTTTCGTGTAGTATATGTTTTATGTAAAATATAATTGAAAAATAAGCTTAAGTGAAAATAAAGAAGATTAAGAATAATGAACAAAGAAAAAGTTGTAAACCTTGGCAATAGATCACATATACTATTCTCTAAGAGAAATACAAGAAACAAGACAATTTAATCACACAAATACTTGTAAACTTGGGTTTCAAAATTTTATGTATGAGGATTCGAATATATAATTGTTTTAGGTTTTTCGAAAACATGTTTTTATAATTTTTCTTTAGGTTTTGTGTGATCCAAATTTTTTTTTTAAAAATGAAAAATAGACTAAATGCTATTGGAGTAGTGACAAGTTTTCGAACTCTACAAATATCATCGTCTTTGAACTTTCTAATTTATAGAACCGATTCTTAAATTTTAAAATATTCTAAATCAAAATAGCATATTTTCTATAATATTAATATAAATTATTTATTTTTATTGCTAGAAAGACTAAACAATAAATATTAGTTTTTAAAACAGTTCTGAAGTTTGATCAAGGGACATGGAACTTCGAATAAATAGTTAAAGATCGTTTACAGTATAACACAAGTAAATAACTTTGAAGTTTACAAAGTTAAGGGTATCTTTCTCTCTTTTGGGATTTCATTTCGTTGCAGAGGAAGCAGCTTTTTCATTTTGATGGGTTGATCTGATTTCGGAGTGTTTCAATTTCAATTTAATTTAAGCCAAGCTTTCATATCCATGATGTTGTTGATCTGATTCCAGGTTTTTAATTTATGGGTTTGATCGTGGATCGAGAATTAGGATTGAGGATTCATATATCCATTCGGGTTAAACTCGTGGACCCAATCAGAGGCGAATCTAAAAAGAATTAAATTTTAGATTTGAATCAGTTTTGTATGTTTTTGGGTTCTAATGTTCTCGAGGGATTCGAGTTTGTGAGTAAGATGGTATATTTCCATAGCTCAATCTCGATATCCAATTTCACCGACCAAGCTCCCATCCAAAATGTATTATCTTGATGTATGATCCACGATAATATGTCCATGATTTTTCAATAAGTTTTTATTGGTCAAAGTTTTTGTTGCACCATGCACAATTAAATGTGGAAACGTATTAAGAATTTTCTGATTAAATTTGAACATTAACCGGTTTTGTTTCTTATTTAGTCAAAAGCATGGTCTACAATATTACTCTTTTTTTGTTTCTTCTCTTAAGAACAATATGTAAGTTATAACCATATTTAAATTTCATTTTTTATCTTTGAAAATGTATGTGCATAAGAGGTGCACACTTCTCATATATTTCTAAGCAAAAAAAATTCATTTCTATGGTTTGCAATTTTAGTAAACGTGAATCAAATTCATGGATCCAAATCTTCAATTTCGTCGATCAATACATGTCGTAGATCCAAAGGTTATGGAGGTTTTAGCCCTCATTTGCTTAAAATTTGAGTATCGAAATCCCAAAAAACCATTGAAAGATGAACATAGTACTTTTCATTTATTTTAAATCTTCTCGCTGAATCTTCCACCGAATCTTGGGAGCCCGGATCTTCAAAGCATTGAGAACCAACGAGAGTCTCAATTTTGATTTTGAGTTCGTGATTTTGGAGCTGAAACTCGAAAATCATGTTGTTTCCATGGAAGATGAAGTATCCATCTCCCTTATCGACACATATCTCTTCCTCAATTCATTCCTCTTTCTTGATCTCTTCAACCACCGCGGCAACTCTCTTCCCACCCAGATAATCCCACTGGTTGATGAACGAGAATTTCTTGAACTCATTTGCTTTCCATTTGCTCACTGTAGCTTCAATTCCAGATCGAAAAATCTTCCTAACTTTAGAAGCAGCCATTTTTTTGTCTCTGTTTTTGCTTCTCTCTTTCTTGGTTCTCTGTTTTTGCTTTCTGCTTCCTTCTCTCAACGAATTCATTTTAAAACGATTTAACTCAAACCACTCTCCTTCTCTCAGCATCAGTGCCACACCAAAATCAAAATTTGCCTTGCAGAGAAGGTAGACCGTGAAGGAAGAAGAAGATAGAACATATGCATTTTTAGGAATTTTTGTTTTATAGTCATTCACTTTTTCGTTTTACACGATTGTGACTGCGGTGTATATGTCTAAAATTATAACCTCTTGTAGGATGTTTTATGTTTTGACGACTTTTTCACGCTTCACTAATCATGTTTGTGATCTTTTTTTTTTTGGCCACAATCATGTTTGTGATCTATACCCACAATTCAACCATGCAAATTAGTTTTGAATATTCTAGCGACAATTCCAAAACGGATCTTGAAATTTAAGTAATCAAAATTACCTCCACATTGTTTTTATTTTCCTCTCGACTTTAGAAATTATTTTTGCTTCTTGAAAATGATGACTAAAAGTCAGCCAAATAAGTTTACTTCTTGACTGTTTAGCTCACTCCATTTTTTATCACACCACAAAATCTAAGATATGCAGTGTGATCAATTTATTATTATTCATTTTTTGTCTTGTGACAGTCCCTTTTATCTATTTATTATTTATTTTTGTTTCGTCAAGCAGTGTGATCAATTTGATCGGAAGCGGACAAAAAGGTCTAAGAACATAATAAAAAGTCTCTGGAGTCTCTTCAATATTGTTGTAACATTCTATTTGAGTTTAAAAAGTGTATAATGTAAGGTAGGTCTCTTCTTAGATATGAAATCTTTCTCTTGGAAAATATTATTTCTTGAAAAAGCATTGAGAATTTTATATTGTTACAAGAATTAGCTAAAATCCTTTTAAAAACTCAAAACTTGATTTAGTTTATTTATTCTTCAAATCTCAAATAGAAGTAACATCATATCTTCTATAGTTCCTAAAACATATCAAAATCAGACTAAAGCATTTATGTTCCACAGTACACATCACTGTGATTGCCAATGATTAAGTAGCAATGTACACAAATAATGACAACAATTCGTAAAAAAACATCTCAATTTTGGCTGTGGTGGAACAAGTGAAGAAGGAGGAAGGAATTGAAGAAGAGATAGGATAGGACCGACAAGTGCTTTACCTTTCTTGATAAAACCTCCATCTTTGAGTTTGAACTCAAAAACGACCGGGTCAACATCAAGGTGGAAACTCCTTTGGGTTCCCAAGCTTCAGGTTCAGATGATTCTCAGGCTTCAGAAGTTTCCAGAGGTGCTGAAATCACAGAGGAATACATCCTCTGTTCTGACATTGATGATGAAATGGTGAAAAAGTTCGGGCCGAAACCTGCTGAAGAAGAATCTCCAAGAGATGTTCTGGTGAAGAAGATAGAAGCTTTGAATAGGAAACCAAATAAGACTAGTTCTGAGATGAGAACGGAAAATTTGCATAATTCTAGAAGCCATTTTTTGTTACTCTCTTTTTGTTTCTTCTCTTAAGAACAATATGTAACTTATAAGCATATTTAAATTTATTTTTATCTTTGAAAACGTATGTGCATAATAGGTGCACACTTCTCATATATTTCTAAGCAAAACAATTCCATCTCTGTGGTTTGCAATTTTAGTAAACGTGAATCAAATTTATTGATCCAAATCTTCAATTTCGACGATCAATACATGTCGTAGATCCAAAGGTTATGGAGGTTTTAGCCCTCATTTGCTTAAAATTTGGGTATCGAAATCCCAAACAACCATTGAAAGATGAGCATAGTACTTTTCATTTATTTTAAATCTTCTCGCTGAATCTTCAACCGAATCTTGGGAGCCCGGATCTCCAAAGCATTGAGAACCAACGAGAGTCTCAACTTTGATTTTGAGTTCGTGATTTTGGAGCTGAAACTCGAAAATCGGGTTGTTTCCCTGGAAAATGAAGTATTCATCTCCCTTATCGACACATATCTCTTCCTCAATTCCTTCCTTTTTCTTGATCTCTTCAACCACCGCGGCAACTCTCTTCCCACCCAGATAATCCCACTGGTGGATGAACGAGAATTTCTTGAACTCATTTGCTTTTCATTTGCTCACTGTAGTTTCAATTCCAGATCGAAAAATCTTCGTAACTTTAGAAGCAGCCATTTTTTGTCTCTGTTTTTGCTTCTCTCTTTCTTGGTTCTCTGTTTTTGCTTTCTGCTTCCTTCTCTCAACGAATTCATTTTAAAACGATTTAACTCAAACCACTCTCCTTCTCTCAGCATCAGTGCCACACAAAAATCAAAATTTGCCTTGCAGAGAAGGTAGACCGTGAAGAAAGAAGAAGATAGAACATATGCTTTTTTAGGAATTTTTGTTTAATAAATTTTTCTTTAAATTGTTTATATTGAATGTTTTTGTTTTTAATATGCTTAGTTTGATTTTAGTATAACTATAAATTTCTCTTAGTAAAGTTCTTTCTGTTTGGTTTGGTTGTAGACTTGTAGTTATGTTAGGTTTAAATTCGGTTCATAACCCATAAAACAAAAACTTGCAGGTTCTTGACATCGAATTTTACGTTGATGATGGAATTTAAGTATCTAAGTTAGTGTCATAGTTGGATCAAAAAAAAAAAAAAGTTAGTGTCATAGAAAATATTCGGCTCATTTTACATTGTCATTAGTTTTCGTGAAAACAAATGTGAGTGAATGACTTTTATCAAATTATTAATTTTCTCCATTTTCTTGAGGTTTCTCTTAATGAGGTTTAAAGAGTTTCACTTCTTTCTTCTCCTTTCATCATTTTGGTACCCCTTCGTTGTTTATAAATACATATCCTTGTTTTTTTTTATCATCTATTCGTAGGACAAAACACAACATTAAACCCTTTTCTAATCATTCACTTTTTCGTTTTACATGATTGTGACTGCGGTGTATAGGTCTAAAATTATAATCTCTTGTAGGATGTTTTATGTTTTGACGACTTTTTCACGCTTCTCTGATCATGTTTGTGATCTTCTTTTTTTGGTCACAATCATGTTTGTGATCTATATCCACAATTCAACTATGCAAATTAGCTTCGAATATTCTAGCGACAATTCCAAAACGGATCTTGAAATTTTAGTAATCAAAATTACCTCCACATTGTTTTTATTTTCCTCTCGATTTTAGAAATTATTTTTGCGTCTTGAAAATGATGACTGAAAGTCAGCCAAATAAGTTTACTTCTTGACTGTTGAGCTCACTCCATTTTTTATCACACCACAAAATCTAAGATATGCAGTGTGATCAATTCATTGTTATTCATTTTTTGTCTTGTGACCGTCCCTTTTATCTATTTATTATTCATTTTTGTTTCGTCAAGCAATGTGATCAATTTGATCGGAAGCGGAAAAAAAAGTCTAAGAACATAATAAAAAGTCTCTGGAGTCTCTTCAATATTCTTGTAACATTCCATTTGAGTTTACAAAAGTGTATAATGTAAGGTAACTCTCTCTCTTCTTAGATATGAATCCTTCTCCTGGAAAATATTATTTCTTGAAAAAGCATTGAGAATTTTATATTGTTACAGGTATTGATTGGCTATATTCGTTTCAAAAATTCCCAAATTTGATTTAGTTGATTTATTCTTCAAATCTCAAACAGAAGCAAACATCAGATCTTCTATAGTTCCTAAAACATATCAAAAGGAGAAAAAGCCATGCATGTTCCACAGTAAACATCACTGTGATTGCCAAAGGTAAGTTGCAATGTACACAAATAATGACAACAACTCGTAAAGTTATTCAGCCATCTTTCTTCTCAGACAAAGCTGGAGTTTTATGAAGATGAGCTTGTGAAGATGTGTTTGGTGTTGTTGTTGCTGTTGCTCTTGTGGTTAGCTGCGAAGGTTGTTGTTTTTCGGTTTGCGAAACTCCATTCGCGACTGGTCCTTGTTGAACCATTGGCTCCATTTTCACTGCGGTGTGTACAGCTGATCCTAGATCCATTCTTGACAAAGAACAATTTGATTCTGCAACAAGTAAAAAAAAAAAACTAGCTTTTAGAATGTGAATCTTGTGTTTGGCCATACGCCATTTTTTTCTTAATGATATAAGAAATGTAAACCTTTTAATTCTCCATAGGAGATTATTCGATTAAGGCAGTCACGAAACTTGGTCAATACTACTCTCTCCTGCTCTGCATAAACCTGGTCTTGCCCATTTGGTAGCTGTGAGTTGGGCTCCACCGAACAATTAGGTGAAGCTGTAACCATTAGCATATTGACTTGTTCATCACACATCAATGCCAAAGTTTCTGGAGACAAGTCTCCTCCTTTAGAGCCATCTGAATTGGGATCCTCCGCACTAGTTTTATCAGCTATATTTCCACTCGCAGCTTTCTCAACCTCGGTATCTTTATTATTGTCTTGTCCTTGATCTTGCGCAGAAGAAGCTAGGAAGTTTCTGTCTGATCATCCAACCGTTTTTCTGTTAACGTCTTGGCTGCTTCCTCAGCTAAAGCAACCAGAACAGAACAAAGTGCTTTCACATCTTGTGGTTGAATTATGTCTGCTAAGAGAGACATTGAAAAGAAAACAAATCTATTAACTCAGTTTCTGCATCTCTGGATCAGGTTTAGCTAGGTAAACACATCAGGGATTTACCTATATACAACCTTGGATGGGCCTGACGACGCATTGCCTCCATGCCGAAAAACAGATTTCGAAGATGTCGTTCTTCCACTATTTGCCTGATACCAATAATTATACTATAAGATCTCTCATTTTACATAGCCAAGCAAGTATATAAAATATTAACGTTGTTGAAACAATTTACACAGTTACAACCATCACAATAGGTGCCAGATGCAAAACATTCACAATACCTGATCAAAAAGAACATTGCAGAGTGTTAAGCTTATAAAACCACTAGAGGATGAAATCCGAAACAAAACATAACAAAGCGTTTCTCATCAAATGGGCTTCGATTTCGGAGATTCGGGTTTCCTACAATTACAAAAGAGAAGAAACAAGTGTGAGCTTTGGAAAATTCAAACCTTAAAAACTAAATCATCAATCTGTAGTTAAAGCTATGCTTCAACAACCAAATCTGACTTAAAATACACATAGAACAATCAAATCAAATCAAATCTATAAAGTTTCGAACTTTTCTTCACATAAACAAAAAAGGGCCTGATTCTGAAACTTACCTAATTGAGGCCTGAGATTGTGGCGGTGGAATCGGAGTCACCACCGTCGCTGTAATCGATCGTCCCTGACCGGTAATAGGCCGCGTAGCCGTCAAAGATGTGGCCGGAGCTTTATTAGACTCAACATCGGAGCCGGAGACACCAGTGAAGTCGAGTTACCTCGCCGACTTCTTCGTCTGAACATCAGACTCTTCCGACACATCCTTTTTTGGCGGGAATTCGCTCTCTTCTCCTCCCATCTAAAGAATTCAAATTTCTCAGAATCTAAAAAAAAAACCAGAGAAAAAAACACAAATCAGCTCGAGAAACACAAGAAATCAAAGATCCGAAGCAACCCTTAATCCTTCTCGTACGCGAAAACCCAAGAACCGAATCGGCGTTTACAAAAACTCAAAAAACGGAAATTTGATCCGGTGAAATAGAGATGGAAGAAATTAGGGTTTTAAAGGGTTTAAAGCTCGAGAAGAAGAAGAGAGGAATTTGGTAAAAACAGTGAGAAAAAAAGAGAAAGACTGATACTTTGGGTTTCTTCTTCTTCTTCTCCGAGAGAGAGAAAACTTCTCTCCTCCCTCTCTTATACATGTTTTGAAATTTCAATTTCTGGATTATATTTGACGGATAGATTTGAGAGATGATTTGATCGTACGGTTGTTGAATAATCTGATCCAACGATTATTATTCGTATAAGGTTTTGAAGTGTCGTTGACTGTTCACCGTCCGATCGCCGCAAAAAAAAAAAGGAAAAATATTTTTTTAAATCAAAATCTTTCAAAAAATTGTATAGGAGATATGAACCACTTGTAAACTGACAAGTGGACAGTCACTCGTGGTCGTGACTACACAAAAAATACAGAGAAGCAATTTTGGCCCAAAAATGTTTGTATAAAGGCCCAGTACTTTCTATTATTCAAAAACATGACAAAAATAATCTACACAAACAAAAATGATTTCAATGGATATAAAGTTTTGAAGAACTTTCAGTTTTTATTTGAAAAACTCATTTAACACTCCCTCCATTTCATAAAAAATTGTCATTTTGACACATTTCACACAGATTAAAAAACTTTTAAATATACCAAAATATCCATATGTAATACACTATTAATTAAATAATAAGTAATTTAAATTTAATATATCTTAACTTTTAACGAGGGATAAAAGAAGAATTACATTCAAAAAATTATATTGGAAATATAAAATGACACTCTCTAAAACAAGAAAAATAATTCTAAAATGACTCTCTTTATGAACCGAGGGAACCGAGGGAGTAATTACTTTACCAATTTAGAAAAAAAATGGTAAGTAGCAGACTAATTGAAAATAATTGACTATGGGACCAAGAATGTAATATAACATTATTTTAAGTAAATATTTATTAGTGGTAGCCCTGGGCATTCGGGTCTTCGGGTCGGGTTCGGGTCGGTTCCTATCGGGTCCGGATCTTTCGGGTATAGAATTTTTGGACCCATATAGGTACCTGTTAGTTTTCGGTTCAGGTTTCGGGTCGGTTCTATTCGGTTCCGGGTCGGTTCGGGTAAAAACTTATAATACCTGTAAATATCCGAAACTTTTCAGGTATCATTCGGTTCCAGGTTCTTTCAGGTTCTACTGTACCCGAAACTGTGTTTTTACCCGAAATGTACACAAAATAACCTGGAAAATGTATCAATACCTGAACCAAAAACAAGACCGAAACACTTGAAATATGAAGTCCAATGTCCAAAATACTTCAAAATGTGTCAAAAGAATGATGCAGTTTAAACATAGGAGGTAATTAGTACTAAACCAAACATTAAAAAACAAGTAGAACACATGAAACACATTAAAAAGTTCATCACTACATGGACATGGACCTTTGGAACCAGAAACTTGAATCTTCAAAGTTCAAGCATGAGAGTCATCAAATCTCCAAACACTTGAACTGTGAAGTGTGTACATATGTTCTGATGATCGCAACAACTTTTCTTGCATCAGGAGTTAACTAACAATGATCACAGATCACCAAATCAAGTTAAATAGAACAAATATGCAATGTATAATTGTATATATGAAACTAGATCAATCAGAATTTATTGAAATAGAGTTATTTATGGATTTATCTCACTGTGAATGTCCTTTGAAGTTGAATACAGGTTCAAACTCTAAAGATAATTCAAATAACATAGGGTTAGAAATCAAGCAAATTTGAAAACGGATTCTTACATATGTAAACGACTAAAAGAGATACAATTTTTACCTCTCATAAGCTCATCTTGCAACTCTAAATCAGCAAGGAGTTGTTCTTTTCTTATCCCTCCTTTTTCATTCATTTTTATTTCACACTTCATCCATTGCTCAGTACACATGAGGACCTCAATCATGTAGTGTGTCAAACAACTCCTAGATGGGTCTAAAATTCTACCACTAGTGCTAAAAGCAGATTCCGATGCTACTGAAGACACTTGCATTCCAAGTATATCCCTAGCTACTAGTGAAAGAATAGGGTACTTTGGACTGTTTACCCTCCACCAAGACAGAAGATCATACTCTGTACCGTTTGGAATGATTGGATTCTCCACACTCTCTTTCAAGTAAAGATCTAACTCATTAGTGTTCTTTTGAAAACCAATTTCTTGAACAAGCTCATTGTAGATGTCATTCATACTCTCATATGCTACACCATTCCCAAGAACTGTTCTCTCAGAAACTTCATCTCCACATTGTTCTTGGGACTGAGATTGTGAAGATGCTACTCCTTGTGATTGGGATTGAGAAGATGATCCAGCAGTACCAGTTGTGGCCTCTAAACTGCTATACTCATCAAACAGTTTCTTCAATATATCCTCAACCTCTTCATAAAGATGAGTAGCCTCTACACTGTCTTTACCATACAGTTTATCAAAACACAATTGAGCAAACTTTAACTTCTTCCTAGGGTCAAAAACACTTGCCACTATCACTAGCCTATTCATCTCAACCTGTGCACCAAATGGATTCCAATACTTGCCTAATTTACCTAACATGGATAAGGCTTTTGACCGTAAGATTGCATCAGGACCAAGACTATTGCTCAGTCCTTCAATGTTTCTGGTCATAGTGACTATCTCATTGTAGAGTTTATGAGAGCAAACAGAGGTTAAGTTGAAAGAACCAAAGTGGATTTGTAAAAGATTATAAGAAATTGGACTAACCTATCAACTGCTTCCCAATCACCCTTAGCTGGTGGTCCAATCCTTTTCTTTCCATCCACAGTTTCAACGAAGTAGTCATTATATGGCTTATCTTCAGTCTCCATCCTGTCAAATGCTAATCTGAACTTCAGAGCTTGTTCTAGCATGAGGTAAGTGGAATTCCATCTGGTCTTCACATCTAAAGGTAGACTTCCTCTTTTAATCCTTCCTGATTCCACACGATCTTCAAATGACTTGAGTCTAGGTGTTGAAGACCTCACAAAGTGAATGCCATTACGAATAGCATTGACATTGTTGTCTATCTCCTGCAAACCATCCTTCACAACCAAGTTAATTATATGTGTAGCACATCTTAAATGCAGAAAGTCACCTTTTAGAACCAATGCATCATCTCCAACTTGCTGGAATTCTTCCTTGAATCTCTTCATGGCTGTACTGTTAGCTGTGGCATTGTCTACTGTGAAGCAGAACACTCTCTTGATGTCCCACTCAACTAAGCAGTCTATCAGAACCTTACAAATGGTTGCACCTTTGTGATCATAGATGTTCTTGAATCCTATGATAAACTTCCTTAATTTCCACCAAGCATCAACAAAGTGAGCTGTTATCACCATATAACTTGATCCGGTGTGTGGAGCAACCCAAATATCAGTAGTCAATGACAGCCTTTGCTTGTTCTGTCCAAAAATCTTCTTCATCTCTTCTTTCTTTTTAGCAAAAATCTTCACAATATCCCTTGTGGCTGTTCTCCTAGAGTGAGGCTTGCACAACTGAACTCTAGAACAGAAATATTTCCAAGCTAAGCTCTCTATAAAAGCTAAAGGTAATTCACCTATAACCAGCATCTCATTAGAAGCTTCCCTAACTACAGAATCAGAAACCTTACACAGCCTAAGACCACCACTATCACCATCAGGAGTTAACACAGTTTGCTTTTGGTATTTATTAGCAGCTTGCCATACCTGGAAAGCTTTGCAGGTGACATTTAGATGTTTCTTCATGTTGGATGTGTCAGACTTCGATGGAACGACCATCTCTCTCCCACAATAATGACAATTAGCTTTGTCACGATCATCTTTATGTCTGGTGAAGTGTTCCCAAACCCAAGATCTTGTCCTCTTTTTCGAAGTAGAATCACCTCCTCCTTCTGTTTCTTTACCCTTGCCCTTATTATTTCCATGATTTGGTGTGTCAACTTCAATCTCTTCATCTGATCCATCAGAAACATCATTCACATCATCCATTGGGACATCAGCATTATTTGGATGCTCATTAGAAGCCATCTGCATGAAAGAGAAAGAGATTAATCAATCAAGGATAGCTTAACTAATACAATGAGACAAAGTACAAACAAAGATAGAAATAGGAAATAGCTTACGATGAGTCCAAAAATGAATCAATGAGCATAGCTTAACTAATATAATAACACAAATAAATTGACACAACTAAACAACCTTATGTAATCCAACTAAACTGACACAACTAGACAACCTTATGGTCCTTATCTTATACTCGAAACACAACTAAGAAAGAAACAAAACTAAACAACCTTATCTAACATTCTAACAGATAGAACTTATAGTCTTATACATATACAATCTTATCTAACACTTACACAACTAAACATACACAATTAGACAACCTAATCTTATACCCGAAACAAAACTAAACAGAATTAAATCATCAATGAATCCAAAAGATAATCAATGAGACAAAGAAAGAAACACAATTAAACAAAGAAATAGTTAGCTTACAATTTGCTTAAGACACAAAGAGTGAAACAGAAACAGAAATAGAATTATAGAGCATTAGATAGCTTAGTAGTACTAGTAGCTTACTAGTTACTTAGTTTCACAAAGAAAAGAAAACCAAATCAGAAGCTTATCTACACTCAGTCACTCACAAAGAAAATCGAATAAGAAACATTCATAATTATCGAATCCTCATTTGGTCATTCGTCAATACAAATCAATCAGAAGCTTATAAGCCTCATATAGACCGAATCCAAGCTTATAAACTACTAACAATCGAAAACAAATAAGAAGAACAAAAAATAATAAAAACTGAAAGTCTGAATTCTGAAACAAAAGAAAACCAAGAATCGAATCAAGCAGACGAAAGAACAAGAAACAAGTAGGAAAATGACGAATCGAAGCAAATACGAAGGAAAATCGAGTACCAGTGATCGATTTCGAGACGTCTCTGACGGAGGAGACGTTGATCGGCGATGATTTGGTTCCAGTTTGGGAAATTGATCGAGAGTGACGAAATGAGTCAAACGACGATTCGGTTCTTCTTAGGGTTTTGATTCTAAACGGGTCATTGGGTATAGATTAGAACCGATCCAACACCACAAGTCCACAAGTCATTAACTGGTAAAAGCCTTTTATTCGGGTAGGTTCGGGTCCCGTTCGGATCTCGGGTAGGAACCGGACCCGAACCTGTATCCGTGGGTATGAGATTATTTTACCCAATGGATTAAAAGTGACAGAACCGAACCCGATCCGAACCGGGTATTTCGGGTTGGTTCCAGGTTCGGGTCTTCGGGTCCGGTTTTTATGCCCAGGGCTAAGTGGTATAATACATGATGGATTTACCCATGATTAAGATGTGATTCTTGATGAACTCTTTCCTTCCGTAATCATTAGTGGCTTCTGTTACATTCTTGGTCCAATAGTCAATCTCGTCCATCCCTGCCAATTAAATTACCAAAAACCATCTTATCATCATACTAATCACACACACACACACACAATATATTTGTATATTGTTATAGTTAGTTACCATTCTCCATAATGTAAATCTCTGGATCCATGTATTCATCTTTGATATGTTTTAAGAGCTTCAGCAAACCCTCTGGATATAATGTAATGTCTTCTTCTTCGATCTCTTTCTCCTTCGTCTTCGTCTGCTTATAGAGGTTGTAACTTATAAAGTGAATTGGCAGAAAAATGTAAAAAAAAAGAAAAACCGCCAATATTCATTCGAAGTTGGTCTATGGATTTGGCGGATTTAGTAGTTAAAAGTCATTCATTTTTCTAATTTGTAGCTGAAATAATTTTTTAGCCAAAAAAGTCACTTGACAGAATTTAACTTAATTATTGATAATTTATTTTTAGTGAAATCCATAAACTCTATTTTAACCAACTTGCAAAACAAAAATTCTCTATTGTTACATACAATATATATGTTCATGTGTAATGTCTATATATATGTATGCACACATGTTCTAGAAGGAGGAATTTTTCGGAGTATACCTTGAAATGTGGTGAATGGTTTTGCTCAGCTGCAAGAACCAAGAAAAAGCAAATATATCATTATTTTTCATACTGAAATTAATGTTTATGCAATATTATCAAGCAAATATATCATTTCATCTGGAATTAATTTTTTTGAAAGCCGTTAAAATTGTAATACATGTCCGGTTTACACGCATGTCGGAAAAATAGCTAATCTGCGATGAATTGACATTGGCGAGTGGGTTGAGAAAAATGCTCCATAGTAATTCAATCCGACAAAATCTAAAAAAAAATTAAGTTTCTCAGATTGGTCAGGTGAAAATTCTTTCAACCGCTTTGAGAGATCAGAATCTTCTAGCATTTCCTTTGGATATTGACCATATAATATATGATAAAACATTAAAAGTGAAATTACATGATGTTCTTTTTAATGAAGATTTACTCGCTGATATATTGTTAAAAACATTATTGTCCATATTATATATAATTTTTTGATATAATAATGGTTGAAGAAAACAAATGATTATGATTTGTCGAACAAAATATGTTGAAAAGTATTTAATTTGGATATCTCGGTTTGATTCAAATCCAATCAAAACACATGAAAAAAAAAGCGATTGGAATTTATTTTCACGATAGTGGTTTTAATTATTTTATATCAAGAAAAATTGACACCAAATATAAACTAAGAATCAAATGTGTATTCGATAATTGTATGTTGAATCAACCCAAAACAACAATTTATATAACACCAAATCCAGGCAAAATCAGATTAAATGCCCCTACTCAATGGTTGGTAAGTTCTTAAGAAGAAAACAAATTAAATTTATGTTTATTTCATTAAATAACATTAAATTTTTTTAAATAAATAAAAAGAACAGATTTTCATGTCTATCACCAACCTAACTAAAGTGGAATAAATCCAAACCATGTATAATTAATTTCCAGTCATCAGAATTTTAAAAAGACTACAATAAATAAGATATGCTATAATCATAATCTAATCAATTGATTATTTGTGAAATTAATTTCAGCTTGACCACCCAACTGATAATATATAGTACAAGAACGTCGGCTCAAAAGTTGATTAATTATAAACATGAAATTAATGATGAATTTAGATAAGAGTCAAAAAAGTGAAAAACCATTGTTAAAACCTTGAACACGTCCATATACTCGCGAGCCGCGACAACACAATTGACCACCATGCTCGCGCCTAGGATTTCTAGGGAAAAATATATAATATATGATACATATAAAACAAAAATGCTATACAGATTCCAAAAAAAAAAAAAAAGAGAAGATCCCCATTAAAACAAATTATTCTAAAATCTATAATAAAAAAAAATTGGGCTTAATGTTGGTTTAAACTGTAATATAAAAATGTGTAATATAGATACAAATTTTGGTTTTTCATGTAATATATGTTTTATGTATGATATAATTGAAAATAAAAAGTTTAAGTGAAAATATGTTACAAAAAAAAGATTAAATAAAAATAAAGAAGATTAAGAAAATGTTTAGCAAAAAAAAAGAAAGAAGATTAAGAATAATGAACAAAGAAAAGTTGTAAACCTTGGCAATATATACATCATTGGGAAATTTTCAAAAATATCACTTTTAAAATATCATTTTGCAAAAATGCCACAATGTTGTCCATTTTCAAAAATACCACAAATTAATGATGTTTTAACACTTAAATTCTAAAATTTTAAACTTTAAAAAGAGTTTTGACCCTAACAAACCCTAAGCCTTCAAAACTAAATCCTAACATAATATAGTTAACCCAAATATAAATGATATTTTGAATAAATAATATAAAATTAGTGGCATTTTTGAAATTTTTTTGAAAATGTGGCATTTTTGAAAAGTAGCATTTCAAAAGCGGCATTTCTCAAAATTTCTCTAGATCATTCTCGAAGAGAAATTCAAGAAACAAGACAATTTAATCACACAAATATAAACTTGGGTTTTGAAATTTTATATATGCGGATTCGAATATAAAAAGTGTTTTAGGTTTTCTAAAACATGGCTTTATAATTTTTCTTTATGTTTTGTGTGACATAGAAAAAAAAAACAATGAAAATTAGACTAAATGGTATATCAGACTCTACAAATACTATACGTATTTGAACTTTCTAATTTACAGAATCGGTCCTTAAATTTTAAAGACTCTAAACCAAAATAGCATATTTTTCTATAATATTAATTTTATAGACTCATGTTTTATTGCCAGAAAGGACTTAACAATAAATAGTTGTCAAAAAAAAAATTTGTTTTTAAAACACAGCTCCGAAGTTTGATCAATGGACATGGAACTTCAAATAAATAGCATGTCTTAAAGTTAAACAATACTACTAAACCAATAGATGTTGTATAAATGAACCTCTAAAATTTAGTTAAATCTAGCGGTCTAAAAGCCATGGAATTGGGTTGCTTTCTCCAAAAGCCAACTCAACGACTTCAATTTCTTTTGGAAATGAGACAAAATATTTTTGACCGAAACATATATATACAATATATGTGGTTTGATTTAGGAACTCATCAATTATTTGCAGTGACAAATCCAAAATTATTTTTTTACTAGAGTCAACGTAAGTAAAATTATTAATCAGATTAAATTTATTAAACCCTATTTCGTAACTATTTTTCACTATATAAAACACATGCTATTAACAATATTTTCGATACATGTTCTAAAATTAATTTTAATTTTTGCGAAAATTCGCTTTTTTTTTTCCTTTTTGTAATTCTTGTTCAATTAATTTAAATTTACTATATGAACAAATTAAATGAATGCTAACAAATTAAATGGATGTTAAAGGATTAAAATTTCTCGGCAAAAAAAAAACGGATTAAAATTTCAATTTGCCATTGATTATTTGTAAAATGAAATTAGGATAAGATTTTATATTTGATTTGCATGTCATTTTATTTGTATATTATATATATATATATATATATTATATTTGTTATTATTCGGTGCGGAGTCGTACCAACCAGTCTCCGTTGAAATGGTTTACCTAGTTCATTTTTTTCAGAAATTATATATTTAACTTCTCTTAAAAACAAATATAAATTTCATATAACTAACTAACTAAAATTAAATTATTTTCATAAGTTTTAATTAGGACAAAAATGGTATATCACATGAGAATAAATGAGATAGTGGCATTCAGATTATGAGATGCCACATGAGATCATTTTTCTTACAAATAATGGCATTTCAGACTCCTGCCCTAATCTATAGATTCCAGGGTTCTATGAAACGGTACCGTATGCAAAAACTCCCAATTCCGTATCTTGGGGTGCAATATGACGTCGTTATAATAAGGGAAGGAAACGTCATGATACAAGTCTGATGTAACTCAAGTACAAGACATGTTCGTTTTAAATTCAGACTCCTGTAACAACAAAAACGGATCGGAGTGGTACAACGTACAGATAATTTAGATATCTACTAGTATTATCATCCGTGCTACGCATCGGTAAGTTTTTCTTTCAGCTAAATTTTTTTATTAAATTAAAATATTATTTTGACTCATATTTTATGGACTTGGATTAAATTTGCTTATCCGATAAATATATACACATAATGTTGATTACATCGGATATAACGAAATCTTAAGAATTTTATTTTCTAATGATGGGTAGAAGTTGTTTTAGTTTTTTTATATATATTTGTTAAGAAGTTTTTTATTTGAAATTAAAGTACTATATTTGATCCATAGCATTACCTTAAAATTAAAATTAAAATGTGGTAAACAAATGTTTAGAAAAAAGAAGAGGCCCAAATAGAATGTAAAAAAAAAAGGTGAAGCCCAATAAAAAAAGTGAAGAAGATGCGTTGGTGTCTTCTCCTCCGTATTCCTCTGTAGCTGCGTTTCCCATCGTAACTCCCTTCACTTACCCTCTAATTTTAAGTGATACAATTTATACCATTTTGTCTTCCTCTTTGTTTTTCTTCTTCTCATACTTTAAAAATCCAGCACACTTCAGATTCTATTTCATTTTGAGCAATCTTGTCCCTGATATTTTTCAAAAATCATCATTCCAAAGCGTAAGTTCTCGCTTCCAATGCGATTTCAACATATACATAATCAAAATTGGTGATTCTATTAATTAAATATTACAATTTTCGTGTTCAACAAATTTGTTGGGTTTTGGGTTCATATGATTTTGCATATCGAAATGATGAATCTTGAATCCATCTCTGCATTCTGCATATGATGATTAATGATGCCATTAGTGCTTCTGTGAATATACTTATTTATGGGTTACGTTTCTACAGTTTGGAGAATACATAGTAGATGGGTTTGATCAGAAACCCATAATGACCAATTCAGGAAAGTATAATCACAGAAGCAATGGTAACTATACTTCCTTTAATCTACTTCTTTGGTTGGAATTAGATTAGACTTCCCATCACTGTCTTTCTTTTCCGTTATCTGGTAGTGTACTTTCTTGTGTGAAAAGCCCAGTATAATCTATCATTAGCTACTGCTGTAAATGCTTAAGCCTCAAAATGGACCAATTGCTCAAATACCTCTTTGCATAGAAAATTATTCTCATATATCCTCCCTTAATATTTAATTTCTTTTATGTTTTCTTTTAAATCAAAAAACATAAAAAAAACTTTCTAACCCTTAAAGTTTTACAATATTTACAACCTTACCACTAAACCTAATCCTAAAAACAAAAAAAAATCTCTCTCTCGCCTCTTTCTCTCGCGTCTCTCTCTTTGCTTCTCTTTGTCACTGCCTCTCTTTCTCTGCAAATCGCTTCATCTTCTCCGCTTCGCTTCATCTTCTCCGCAGTCGTCGAGAGTCTTCATCACCGCCGCAGTTGTCGCGAGTCTTCATCACCGCCGCAGTCGTCGCGAGTCTCCATCACCGCCGCAGTCGTCGTCACGAGTCTCCATCACCGCCACATCACCATCTTTTCCATTTCGCGAAGAAGAAGAAGAAGAAGGTGAAGGTGAAGGTGAAGGTGAAGGTGAAGGTGAAGGTGAAGGTGAAGGTGAAGAAGAAGAAGAAGAAGAAGATGAAGGATTAGGGGAAGTGGTACAACTAGTACAACTCGTATGTCTTAGTACTACTTGTAAAATTGGTACAACTAGTAAAACTAGTACGTACAACTACTAACATTTGTCTTAGTACTATTTGTAAAACTGGTATAACTGCTAACAATTATCCTAGTTATACCAGTTGTCCTAATTATACCAGTTGTCCTAGTTATACCAGTTGTCCCAGTTATCATAGTTATACCAGTTATACTAGTTGTCCCATTTATATCAGTTATTATAGTTATACCAGTTATACTAGTTGTCCCATTTATACCAGTTCTTCGTTGAAAAAGAAGAGAAAAACGTGAGAGAAGAGAGAGAAAGAAGATCTGGATTTTTGGCTTTTTAAAAAAAAAAAATTATTATTAATATTCATTAAGGGTATAATCGGAATTCAATATTAGAATAAAGAGAAGAGGGCATTGAGACTCAAAAAAGGTATGGAGATTTTTTTCCTAAGTGAAAGGGTATATGAGCACTTGGCTCCTCAGAATTTCAGAAAAGGTACTTCTTGTTCATTAACATTGTTAAAATTAGTCAGTCATGCAGTGGGATGTGAATTTTAAATGTAGAATATCTTGTTTGACATTATTAAGCATTATAGTGGAAAGTATAAAAAAAAACTAAAGTGATGTATTAACATATTAAAAAAAATCTAATATTTATAACACAATGGTTTTGAACATCTCTCTGAAAACACACAAAATAATTAAAAAAATCTGAACGCCAAAACTGCTTGTCAAATAAAAGTAGCTTTCATTAAAATGTGCTAAGCTATTATGTATATAGTAAATTCTCTAAATTGTTTACTATCATCGAAGGATTAGTAAAATTAATCAATTGTTCAATAATATTAACGTGAATATAATATAAAATTAAAACTTGTAACATTAACTTAGTTTACTGATTTGGTTAAGAAGTTGTTGTGAGTTTGAGGTACTGTATCCTATATAATATTTGAGATAGTTAGTATATATATGCAGTGGCGGATCCAGAATTGTTTTTTATGGGGGAAAAAGTATACAAAAACAAAAATATGAAAGGGGCATAATTTTTTTCAGATCAAAACTACACCATAAAAAAAAAATTCATCCGAGGCAATTGCAACCCCCCTTTGTCAATGTGCCTCCGTCCCTGTATATATGGTATGCATTATAAGGAAAATATTAAGGCTTAAGTATTTGGAATCACTAAAGATCATATTTAGCATGGGCAATAAGACATCATTTGTATTGTGTAAAAAAAATCTGGTTGTGCTTCATAATTATTTAACTTACTATTTGTAATATCATTTGGCGGCTGTGTTGGTTGTCTATATGAACATGATGCAAAAGCGTTGGTAGTACTTGCACTTGCATTTTCTGTGTGTTAAAACAGAACATATTCAATAGAGAAAGATAAACAAAATTAGTATTGCATTTTGATTTAGATTAAATTAAAAACAATTTACCATCACTTTGTTGGCTTGTGGTGTTGATGTTTGAAAGTTGCTGCCTCTTCTGTCTATTAAGATTTGTAATATTTATGTCGGAAGCTATGGAGAGAGACAAACATAAGAATTAGTTAAGTTGTTTTTTAGGAAAATAGTAATCAATAGAATTTACTTAACTTACTTGTCGTAATATCATTTAGAGGCCGATTTGATTGAAGATTTGACCTTGATGCAAAACCGCTTGCATTATCTGAGAGTTGATTTTCTGTGTGTGAGAGCAAAACAAATTTAATAGAAGAGGATAAATAAGATTAGTATGATGTTTTAAATTTTTTTAGAATATAAACAGAAAACATACGATGGAAAAGCAGGGAAAAGGTTAGCAAATGGAGAAGAAAATGAGTTGATTAGAAGTTATATAAGAGATAAAACCGTTTGAAATAGTGACATGATTTTTTTTAGGAACGTGGAGGTGCTAAAGAAAAAATTTAGGGATCTAGGTTTTTTAGCAGGTAAAGGAAAAGATGAAAATAGATAAATACTTTAATTGGAGTTTCAGATGCATATTCATCGGTGTTTTTCGTTATCGTCGTAGACCGTCGTCGTCGTCGCCGTATACCGTCGGCGATAAAGTCAGATCAAAGATAAAGAGTTTTAAAAAATGAGATAAAGAAGAAGAAGACCATGCGGTGGTGGAGAAATTTTATTATGCTTTAATTTTTAATTATGTTCACCTTTTATGTTAAAAAAATGTATGAGGGTCATGGGTGAGGTGGGATTAGAGCCATACACGTGTGCATCTTCTACCTCTAAGAAAATTGTGGATTTTATTTTCTTTTTTGAAACAAAACGTGGTGTTGCGATTTTTTTATTTTATTTTCTTTAAATTATGTGATTTTTTTATTTGTAATAAAAATCTGAAGCACAAATCACGTAGCAGAGTATGATTGGCCATGTGATTTATGTTTTAGTAGATAAAGGATAACTACAATCAGAAGTGTACCGATAATTCGAATATATATCCAAACTTTTATTTGATCCTATCAAAGTCAAAATCGTTTTCAGATATTTCGGATAGTTAAGAAAGGTCAGGACATTTAGGTTGGATATCGGATGCCATCAATGATTATTTACCCGGGATATGGCTCAATTAGCCGGAAAAGTGCTTGAATCCCAACCTTCTTGCCACCAGGGAACACAGAGCTGATTCCATGAAGAACAGTTGGTAAATTCTCTCCATTTAAACAAAGAGGGAGAGTATGAATAATGTATGAAGCTATGACGTTGGTCTGAAACAGTTTAACAGAAGATGATATTTGATGTACCTTCAAATTGTTGATCTCAATGGTTCCGTTCTCTGGCCACGAGGGCGGAGGGTGAGTGTAACCAAATTAGTCAAGCTATCGAATTGTTCAACCAAATTAACGCAAAAGATGTTATATCATGGACATCATGGGAATGCTGACGGAGCAAGCGAAACATTCAATGAAATGCATAGAGCAAAGGTGAAGCCTAACGGAATCACATTCCTCGGTCTTTTATCAGCTTGCTCACATGTTGGCATGTGGGAAAAAGGGTTGAAGTATTTTGACATGATGAGACAAGATTATCAAATAGAACCCAAACCGACCTGCAAAATTATCATTAGTATTTTAATTATATATATACAGAAGATTGAAAATTATCATTCACGCATCCATATATGTAGATCAGGGGTTACAATACTTGGAAATTAATCTTAGATAAAGAACCTAAATAAGGTTTCAATATTGAAAATGAAAACAAGAAAGAGTATTAGATCTTTTAATAACTACATTACACAAACATATAAATACGTAATAGGAAGAAAAAGAGACCGTACCCTATATATGATCCAGATTACAGCACCAAGTAGGGCTAGAACGAGAGCAACCAAAGCAAATGGTAATCCTAACAAGAAACCCAGAGGCCTACACTCTCCCATTCTATTTCTATGTCTCTCTCTCTCTAAGGCCTAATTTTTGCAGAGAATATTGAAAAGATAAGTTTATTTTTTGGTTTCTGAAATGGGAAAGAGAAAGTTAGATGCTTTAAAGGAGTAAAGTGAGGTTTTTTTTGTTAATGATTCCTTCGAGGAGCATGAGGAATTTGTATAACCGCCGTAACCACGCGGTTGGGTTTTCTGAATTACGAGAATGCCCTTACAGTTTCTTCATTTTTTATGGCCCCCCTCTTATCTCTTGTCGAAGTCAAGGGGGTATTTTGGGGAATTCAGTGCTTGAAACTAATAGACTTTTGAGTTGTCTCGGAAGGTTCATCCAAAGAAGAGTCAACGAAAAGGTTTTGTCTATTTGAAGCGCAAGTGCGAGTAACAAAATGATTCTTTTTCCGTTTCCATTGAAAATACAAAGCAAAAAGAGAGCACATTAGATTGAAGCAGAGCTGGTTGATCTAAACCTTACAAAGAATCAGATTTAGATGCAAACCCATTATTAGTATTAGCATTAAGGTAGGTTTGAGGTGGAATGAAGTAAGGGACCCGGTAAGTGGAAAAAGTACTAGACTTATGCTCCTGAAAGGCGATACTGATTCTTCCACTTTCGTTATTGTCTATGAAATAGACGTTGTTTGCGAACTGGTCATACAAGCTCGCCTGGAGGCAGAAAGGTTCAGACTTGGAGAGGAAAATGCAGAGATCTCCAATGTCTTCAGTGTAGAAAGCACCAAAATTGGTTCTAAAAGTTCCATGAAAAGTTGGTTCTAGCTTGAACACCATTATTTGTTTCTCTTCCATCCTCTCACCCTCAAAGTTGTTTCTTTGTCTGAACCGCTTAACCATAAACATATCTCCCGTGGGTCGTGACTCCACTAACTGTTCCGTCGTGCAACACGAATCTAATTTCCCCCATTCTGACTGCACAAACTCAGGAAGGTTATGAAACCACCATTTCTGCAACTTGGGTTTGTCCCTGTGTTTTTCAAGATCCCACGATCCTGTGTGTGTGCCTCCAGAACTCGGCATTGAGAACATCTTACCTTTCTGTGAATACATGACTCGGGAGTAGAAGAAGCCTGGGTCTGTGCTGATGTTAACCCACTCGGGATCTTTCTGAGCAGGTCTACATAAGCTAAGCTGAGGCCCCACGAACTTGACGGCGAGAATGCAGTCCTCGTCCTCGGGAGAAGAGGAGGACATGGCCACGTTGGTTACCAACTGTGTTTGGCAATGAGGCAGAGTTGCGAGACGGGGTAGGGAGATACGCTTCGGTTCTAAATCCGACGCACTCGGGTTCAGATCATCTTGAAGACACACAACACCGTCTTTCAAAGTCGCTACCCAGCCATGGGATGCTCCTATCGTTCCCGTTTCTGTCATCAAATCCATTGGCACTGTCTTTTCCAAAACCATGGTCCCACGACAAGGAGCATTTACATTGCGAATCACGAGTTTACCGATATCCCCATCCCTCGAAGTAGATCCACAATGTTCAGCACCGACGATGTGACAGAGAGGGGTTTCGGACAAGAATCGAGAGCCACCGAGGTGTCTCTGCGGAATAATCATACATCAGAAGAAGAAGAAGAAATACAGAGAAAAGAGAAGATAAAGCTTACAACTACAAGCGCAGGTGGTTTTCTGAGACAAAGCCTGGAGAGTCGGCTTAGAAGGAGAGACCTCATAGTGTGTCCGGTGAAGACAGAAGATCATACAATAGTGTTTCCGGTGAAGACAGAAGATACAATAGCCTTATTGAAACATTGGTAATAATGGCTCCATTAATAAAGATGGAATAGCCTTGCCAACCAAGTCTTCAATGCCTCCATTAATAAAGGATGGTTTCGCCTTGCCCACCAAGTCTACACTCTTAAAACCTAATCTTTCCATAACTTCGTTTCCTTCTTGTTCCTGTGGTCCTCCGTTCTCGTTTCTCGGTTTCATTTATAAAAGATTTTGTTAGTCGATAATTGAGTTTAGGTTTTAATAATTATATAAGTAATTATATATGTTAAGTAAAGGATGTGTTAGAGTCGTGTCTATTAAGAAAAGCAGTGATGTCTGTTAAGGGTCACAAGAAAGAAGAGTTACAATTCTTAACTTGTGTATGTTACTTTTCTATTTAAACAAGTATTCTCTAAATGTAAAGTTGTTGAGAATAAAGAGAAATTTTCCAGATTTTTACTATGTTTTCTTTTCTCTTCCAACAGATTTCACTAAAGACAAAAGACGAGTGGGTCAAACTTAAAAACTAAGTTGGACTCTTTACACTTGTTTCAGCAAGAAGAGACAGGGGTTGAACCAAGTCGAGGTGAAATTTTTATTGCATCACGCATGAGATCAGATGGAAGCATGATTTGCGAGGAAGCAAGACTATGTGCGGTTAATTCTTTATTTCTGTAAATAATATCATGTCACGATTTTGGATATATTGTCAAACACTATTGGTTTTTTCATGTTTATATGAACATATTTTACTGTTAATTTCAATCTGTCTTTGGAGAATCAAAGACATTTTCATGATTTTGTTGTATTAGTTCTTCACATGGAAATGATTAAATTTTATAGGAAAAATTTAAAGAAGTAATGAATCAGAAACTTCCAGGCCAAACATCAAGTAATGATGCCTTTGCACAAGTTTTTGGTCCTGAACATCCAGGACGAGTTCGATGTATAAGGCGTGGTCCGACACCGTCTAAATACTTCTCAAATTTGGACTCTACATCATGCAATGCGGAGATTGTTGAGATCAAGTCTGAACTGAAAAGTATCGGAGATAAAGTTGATATTGTTGCTAGTGCTCTTCAAGCTTTTATTGATCCACATGTAACCAATTCCAAGTAATTAAATATTTTTATTTAAGATTAAAAATGTATCATGTTCTACAGGTTACACTATGTGTTTATTTTTTTACAGGTGAATGAAGCAGATGGAAACATGATGGTTAACATTCTTCAACAAGCAATATCTAGGATATCAAATAACTAGGTAAAAATATTTTCACAATATGTTCATATGTAGATCATGAATCTGCTTCTGAATCTCTAATGTTTTAGCGTAGAACCAAAAACAAAACCAAAACATGTTTTATGCTGCCCAGACCAGTCATAGCTTCCAAGATACTGCAGCAACAAAGCCACACATGGTATTGTCAATTTTCTTTTTGATTGTTGTTCTTGTGACCTCTGGTGATATATATGTATAAATTGCATAATTTTGAAATTGCATCTAATTTCAGACAAGTAGTGTTACAAAAGCAGCACTTTGAAAGAAGAAGAGTAGACAAATATAAGTCCATGAAGAGAAGTATAAAGAGTTGCACAATATTATAAAATTGTATCTATAGTAATTTGGAGTAACATTTATATTGGGATCTCCATTTTATATACTATGTAAAAACATATTCATTTGGTTAGTTAAATTTTTATCTGGATTATCATTATAAAATTTAGTTAATCGGAATGTATATATATATATATATATATATATATATATATATAAAACATAAAAATAATTAAAAAAGGACACGTCGGTTGCATAAATCTATTATATTATTAGATAGGTAACTATGCACCATAATAAAAGTTGAGTTTTTATTACATTGTATTTTAATGTTGTCTTTAAATGGATTTGATTTTTAATGGATATATTCGATCATTATTTTATAATTTTTATTATTATGGATATATATAATAATCGAATATTATATTATGATATGTAAACCCTAACTTAGTTTCTGATTTGATACAAAAAATTTTCCGATTCAATTAAAAATAAATAAATCACCGAGCACAATTATTTACCCTCATCACGTCAATTATTTACCCTAATCTCTTCTCCGCTCAGTTCTTATAAATATTGGATTAAGGTTTTTCATTCGGCATCCACAAATCTATTTCTTTTACCTTTGCCTTCTCTAACCTACGGTCATCGTCGAGACCTAGCTTAGCTTCCGATGTAAATAGTTGTTGTTATCTTTAGTTTTGGGTAGGTGCATGTAAAACAGATCGGAGAAGAGAAGAATAGAGAGAGTATAGAAGCGGTTATCGTCGAGACCTAGCTTCCGATGTAAATAGTTGTTGTTATCTTTAATTTAGGTTAGGTGTATGTGAAACATATCGGGGAAGAGAAGAATAGAGAGAGAGAGAGAGAGAGGAGAGAGGCGGAGGTGCAGAGAGAGCTTCAAATCCGTGAGAGATAAACAAAGGCAGAAGAGAAGAAGAAGATGTTGATCGTGGATAGAGGCACGGAGACGGAGCCATCGCTGGTGGTGGTGAGCTTCGAAAACGACGGCGTGACAGTGGTGAATGGTTATGGAATAGATGCCAACGCTTAATCTGTCATGAGAGTCCCGAAGGTGACAGAGGAGAGAGTCGACGTGAAGAGGACGGTGGAGAAGAGATTTCCGGCGAGTGGAACAGAGATGGCTCACTGTGGAAACCAGGACGTGTACGAAAAAATTTCCTTGCAACTGAATCTCGATGATACTAGCTCTCTGTTTTTGTTTTGTAAATAAAAACAAACAAACTGATTCGGGTAACCATATTGCAATAGAACATGTTCGTTTTTGGGCTTTCTATCATACATTGGCTGGGACTGGGAATCGAATTTGGAGACGTCTGAGCCACAACCAAATATTTTTTTTGTTAGGGAGTTTGTAGACGTGTGAGCCATGACAAAAAAAATTTTTGTTAGGGAGTTTCGCTATGTGCCATAATTTGCAAGTATATGTATTTTTGGATCAGTCTAATTCGTATTAACAATTTACATATTTGGTATGCACTCTTTTGCTAATATCATTGTGTATGAGAGTAAGGTCGTGGGTTTTTTTCATATAGGAGATGATGAGCAAGAGGATGATTATTATAATAATGATGATGTTAACGACGACTCAGACTCGAATGGATCAGAAGACAAATGAAGGTATGAGGAAGATGAAGATTACGAAGCCGATGACGAGTATGATGATGAAGAAGAAGAGTAAGAAGAGGAGGAACAAGATGACGAATAAGTCGGCGAAGAGGATGAGTAATATGGTAATGGAGACAAATGTGAGAATGATGTATCTAACACTGTTCCAAAGAAAGAAAATCAGTATAACCAAATAATGTTTTGTTTGCATAATTTTTATTTTTGGGGGTTTAGTTTTCTTTATTTTCTTATTATGCTTTCGTTAAGACAAACATTAAATAGTTTTTAATAACTCTATCTTGACTTCTATCGAGATTTTTTTAGTTTTGTTAATTATTTTTTAAATGGATTAATTCTTTTGGCATATGAGTACGAAGAGGATATACTCTAAAAATCTGTATATCTAATTAACGATACTTTGGTGTTATAATTGTTGGAATTATCATATGCAACATAATTATGGTTGTAGATACCTAATTCGGTTGCATATATTTTTTTTTTTTTTTGCTTATTGTTAATATCATAATATCTTAAACTAAAGAAGCAAGCAAATTTTTTTTAAAGGTCGAGATGAGCATTACATTAGTCGGAGCTGGATTATCCAATTCTCAAGACCATATTTCATCGAAAATATGTAAGGGATGAGCTCCTGTTGTAAAAACTAAAGACAGTTGAATCTGAATATGAGTGTCTTACTTGTACTATACTTAAAAAGATTTCAGAGAAAAGGATAAGAAGATTAACTGGAGTCGATATGGACGTGATTAAGAACAATTCCAGTAGAAGAGAGAGCTTTCTTGACAGAACGAGGGATATGATTCATGTTGCCATAGGCAGAGATGGAGATTGGACCACGGTAGTTCAACTTACTCAGCGCGGAGCTTATTTTCTCAGCGATCTCCTCAGCTTTACTAATCAATGCATAAAATAAATGCTAATGAACGATCAGTTGTGTTCGTCGTGGAATCGTGAGGTGGCCAAAAATACTTTGTGCTTCTCTTCAACCAAGCAACTAATTTGATCAAGATTCCGAGGTGAACATTTTCAGACTATTATAACCTTCCTATAATTCTATAATACCTTTCACCTCTTTTTAAACTTCTATAAATACTTTTGCAACATCGGCAACCAAAATTACTTTGAACTTTCAATGATTTTAGATGAAATTAGTGTTTCTGAATTGATCTAATGAGTCATTGTTTTTTCATGTGATCTTGGACAATTCATTGCTTTTAACGAGACATTGACCATTACTTGTCAAAAGGCTAACCAGACAATCACCCATACCATGACCAGAGAAAGTGGGAATCTTGAGATTTATCTATTTCTGAACATAGAAAGATTCACACATATATATATATATATATATATATATATATATATATATTGTAATCAAGTGATTATTTAAGTCAGGTTAGTTCAGTTTTCAATTTAAGAACCATTTGAATCTTAATTAGGTTGAACTTCACATTTTTTAAGGCCCAGCCTCATGTGACCCTAACGTTGATTTTATGTTGAGCTTCGCATCTTCGATATTAGACTTGAGTATTCGAACATGGGTGTTCAAGAATTTTTTCTAACAGCCTCAAGTCCACGACAAGGATTCAAACGCAAGCTGATTTGTCAAAGTTTCAAATCAAATGCACAAAGTGGATTAAGGTGATAACTCATAACTTTTTTTTTTATTGCTACTTTAGATAATATATCGGATTTGAATCCATATAAATCTAATCGGTTGGTTTCTATTCGTTAGACTTTCAATGTTCAAAGTCGGATTTTATTACACGTATTTGATAAAAGAATAAGTTGGAGAAGAAGAAGATGAAGACGAAGAAGAAGAGAAAATGAAGAAAAAGTAAAAGACGATGACGAATAAAAATCGGAAGAGGAAGAAGAAAAAAGTCTTTTAAAAAAATGAAGACGATGAATAAAAAAATCTATTGATAACTCTAAATCAAAGCACATGGTGGGTTCACCTTTGATTTAGGCACAAGAAATGATATGTTTATACATAAGAGTTTTAAAGCACCGTCAATTTCTTAAGATGAACAACTATTGTTGGGTTAAATTTCCAAATATGTGTTTCTCTCACATACTCTAAAATGTATGGGCTTTGTGTTTGCTTCTATAGCTTGTGTGTTTTAGCATAGTGTCGTTGTTGAATAGCAAGTTATATGTTATGGTTGTTCGCAAGTTATGGAAGTTCTTAAGTTTATTAGTCAGCGAAAAAGTGACATGAAAGACTAAGATATAAATGTTAATAATTAGTTAGCTGGGAAGTTAGGATTTAAGGTTTTGTGCTTTCTTGAGCTAATGGAGGTGTGTGCTTATAATTGTTATTGTCTAACATCGAGACATTGTTAATTAATGTTGTACAACATAATAATTCATAACATAACAAGTCTAAAAATTCACAATAAACAAAAAACTTAACAAGAAGGAAAGAAAACGAAATAAGAAGAAGTAAAAACAACGACAAAGAATGACAAAACAAGGACGAAATTTCTAAAAGTTAAAATAACAATCATCGGATGTAAATATAAATATAGATATAAAGTAATTATTTAAAAGAAAGCAAGCAATTTTCTCATGTATTTGAATATTTTTATAACGTATCGGGTAAAACAAAATATATTCTTCTAATTCAAATCATATTTTATAATATTAATAATTGTGCCAAATTTGTTGAAATTCTTTACACGATGAGAAAAACTTTATAGTCAAAGTAGGTCTTTTGTCGAAGTGTTCCTGACAGACTAGGCCAGCTTTATAGCCATATACTTTTAGAGAAAAACATCAACCACCCTACGGAAGTTATGGATGATGTGACTAGGCAAGAGAAATTGGCAGAGCTATAGGCCAAAATAAGTGGTATTCTTCTATACACTCAACAAATGACGAGAAAGAGAGGAAGAGGACCTTTGGGGGGGAAGGCGAAAGGAAGAGGAGATAAACAAAAGAATCAGGAGGCATCGCTTAATAGAAAGAAGACAACAATGGGATAATCCCTCGGAACTCCCTAGGTATCCTCATGCAACCCAATACCTAGGAATAGAGTTCCAACCCCATTCTTCTTATGGACTCTACCCCTATTCTCTTCTCATCCATTCTAGAAATATCGAACATCGACCATGTTTTTCGGACGTGGTCCCAAACACAATACACACTCACCTCTCGAATCATTTTACTCTCCAGTGGTACCCTGACTTTGACGTCAAAGAGTCTTCCAGAGGAAAATCCCTTCTTATCCTCTCGAAGATGTTCTTGACGATATTACATATGCATGGTTCAATGCATCTCTAGAGGATTCTCGTGGCTATTTCACCAAGACAACTTAAGCGGAAGCGTCTATCATCTCCTAAGAGGACGGAACTCCTACCCGGAGCTCTATGACTATTTCCATATGACACTCCAAAGTTTTATGCAAGACATCTACCTCCCCATACGGAGGGGAAAGACCATATGCTAAAATTTAGGATTTATGATTTATGTATTATTTTAAATCTTTACATTCATTTGTGAGGGTTTAGGCCCACCTATTAGAATTTAGTACCTCTTATTTTGCTAAAAATATAAACTGTTTTCAATATTTTACGTGAATTTCTGAGTGTTTAGGCTCACATATTAGGGTTTAGTACCCCTTAATTTGATAAAAATATAAAAAATATACATATATACAACAAAACAGTAGTTATTTGTATAAAATAATAATTTGGTCATAAAACATCTATTACAAATTGTAATGCTCGCGCTGAAAATATTTGATCGATCTGATAAATAAAACTAAAGTGTTAATCGATATGACCACAAACTGATCATAACTAAAACAATATATCTAAATCATTCAATATTTTACGTGCATTAGGCTCACCTATTAGGGTTTAGTACCCCTTAAGTTGCAAAAATATTAATTGTTCAGTATTTTACGTGCATTTGTGAGGGTTTAGGCTCACCTATTAGGGTTTAGTACCCCTTAGTTTGCATGAAATATAAAATTGTATTGTATTTTACGTGTATTTGTTAGGATTTAGGCTCACCTATTAGGGCTTAGTATCCCTTAATTTGCAAAAAATATAAATTGTTACTACAATTTAACTTGCATTTGTGAGGGTTTAGGTTCACCTATTAGGATTTAGTACCCTTTAATTTGCAAGAAATATAAAATTTTCCGTGTTTTAAGTGCATTTGTGAGGGTTTAGGCTCACCTGTTAGGGTTTAGTACCCCTTAATTTGCAAAAAATATAAATTGTTCAGTATTTTACGTGCATTTGTGAGGGTTTAGACTCATTTATTAGGGTTTAATACCCCTTAATTTGCAAGAAATATAAATTGTTTCTACAATTTAACGTGTATTTGTGAGGGTTTAGGCTCACATATTAGGGTTTAGTATCCCTTAATTTGCAAAAAAAATATAAATTGTTTAGTATTTTACGTGCATTTGTGAGGGTTTAGGCTCACCTATTAGGGTTTAATACCCCTTAATTTGCAAAATATATAAATTATTTCTACAATTTAAAGTGCATTTGTGAGGGTTTAGGTTTATTAATTAGGGTTTAGTACCCCTTAATAGAAATATAAATTGCTCTGTATTTTATGTGCATTTGTGAGGGTTTAGCTCACCTATGAGAGTTTAATACCCCTTAATTTGCAAGAAATATAAATTGTTCAGTATTTTACGTGCATTTGTGAGGGTTTAGGCTCATCTATTAGGGTTTAATACCCCTAGTTTGCAAGAAATATAAATTGTTTCTACAATCTAGCGTGTATTTGTGAGGGTTTAGATTCACCTATTATGGTTTAGTACCCTATAATTTGCATGAAATATAAATTGTTTAGTATTTTACGTGCATTTGTGAGGGGTTTAGGCTCACTTATTAGGGTTTAATACCCCTTAATTTGTAAGAAATATAAATTATTTCTATAATTTAAGGTGCATTTATGAGGGTTTAGGCTTCCATATTAAGGTTTAGAACCTTTTAATTTGCCAAAAAAATCAATGGTAGATTTATATACAATATTATTTTCAAAACCTTAATCCCCGCGCTAGGTAGAGCTGTCAATTCGGAGTAAAGTCCGCAGATTGTAATCCGGTCCGCTCTGTAATCAAGCGGTTTAGGATTTTATTTTTCCTATCCGCGGTTTAGTGGATTGAGACCGCCGCGGTTCGCGGTCTGTAGCGGATTGGTAGTGCGGTTTATGGACTTTACCGCGGACTCATAAAAAAAAAAAATATTAAAACTAATATATATCTTTTGTAACTATTTCACTTTTAGGATTTTGACTTATGAAGTCATTTCAGGTGGAATAAGGACATCTTAGTTACTTCTCTTATTTTCAAACTCATGAAGTTATTTTTCAGTCTGGTACTTGATACTTCTCTAGTTCTCTTGCTTATAAAGTTACTTCTTCAATTTTCACTACCTTATACTTCTCTAGTTCTCTTGCTTTTGAAGTTTCTCTTTTAATCTTCAAATTATTAGTTGGTTTTTATTTATGGTTATGGACACTAAATTATAATTATGGCTCCTAAGATCAATTGAGAACAAAAAGTTTTTCGTTCCGATTAAAATATTAGTTCGCGGATTGATCCGCATATCCGCAAACCTTAAGCGGTTTAGATTAGGATTTTAATGTTTAGTCCCGCAGTCTGCCGCAGACCAGTCCACCAAAATCCGGAAGAAAAAAAACCGCCGCGGTGCGGATTGATAATCCGCGGATTAATCCGAATTGACAGTACTAGCATTAGGCGGTACAATTCTAAAAACTTTTAAAGCTAATTTAGACACGATTCTTACCTTGTCAAAATATCTGCAACGTACGTAATAAATCTGGAGCTTGTAAACAAAAATCTGCAAAACAAATCTGCACAGTATGACGACTTCATCAAAAAACTGCAAACATCTTTAAATCTACTAGACACAATCCGTACTTTGTCAAAATATCTGCAACGTTCATAATAAATCTACAAAATTAATCTACTATACCTCCAAACAACTAAACACTGTACACAAATCTACCGTCATTTATAATAACTCTACATCTCATCTAATAAACCTGCAAACATCTGTAAGTCTACTAGACATGATTCGTACCTTGTCCAAATATCTGCAACGTACATAATAAATCTGCAGCTTGTCAACAAAAATCTACAAAATAAATCTGCACAGTATGACGACTTCCTCAAAAACCTGCAAACATCTTTAAGTCTACTAGACATGATTCGTACTTTGTCACAATATCTATAACGTACATAATAAATCTACAAAATAAATCTACTATACCACATAATAACTAAATACCGGATATAAATCTACCACATACCTAATAACTCTACATCAAACAAATAAACGGTAACAATTCCGTAAATAACTGCTTCGATAGACTAAAAAATAATGGCACTTTTGTAGTTTTATCCTAACAAGAGTTATAAGGGTAGTTTAGGTATGAAAAACATTATAGTCATTTTTCAAACATTTGGGTTAGTTAAATAATAGAATGAAAATTTTGGGTTATTATAGTTTTTTACCCTTATTTGTTTTGGTGACGAGAGATTCTACTTTTTATTTTCCCTCCTCTTTGGATTCGACGGTAATCGTTTCAACATATTTTCGTGCCACAATCTATATCCGGGAATTACACAACATAACACCATAGCAAAGGTTTTGTCTATTTGAACGAGTAACAAAATGATTCTATTTCCATTTAATTTCCATTGAAAATGCAAAGCAAAAAGAGAGCACATTAGATTGAAGCAGAGCTGGTTGATCTCAACCTTACAAAGAATCAGATTTAGATGCAAACCCATTATTAGTATTAGCATTAAGGCAGGTTTGAGGTGGAATGAAGTAAGGGACCCGGTAAGTGGAAAAAGTAGTAGCCTTAGGCTCCTGAAAGGCGAGACTGATTATTCCACTTTCGCTATTGTCTACGAAATAGACGTTGTTTGCGAACTGGCCATACAAGCTAGCCTGGACGCAGAAAGGTTCAGACTTGGAGAGGAAAATGCAGAGATCTCCAATGTCTTCAGTGTAGAAAGCATTTCCATACTTTTCTAGCTTGAACACCATTATTCGCTTCTCTTCCATCCTCCCAGCCTTAAAGTAGTTGTTTCTTCGTCTGAACCGCTTAACCATAAACATATCTCCCGTGGGTCGTGACTCCACTAACTGTTCCGTCGTGCAACACGAATCTAATTTCCCCCATTCTGACTGCACAAACTCAGGAAGGTTATGAAACCGCCATTTCTGCAACTTGGGTTCGTCCCTGTGTTTTTCAAGATCCCAAGATCCGGTGTGTGTGCCTCCAGAACTCGGCATGGAGAACATCTTATCACTCTTTGAATACATGACTCGGGAGTAGAAGAAGCCTTGGTCTGTGATTCTGATGTTAACCCACTCGGGATCTTTCTGAGCAGGTCTACATAAGCTAAGCTGAGGTCCCACGAACTTGACGGCGAGAATGCAGTCTTCGTCCTCGGGAGAAGAGGAGGACATGGCCACGTTGGTTACCAACTGTGTTTGGCAATGAGGCAGAGTTGCGAGACGGGGTAGGGAGATACGCTTCGGTTCTAAATCCGACGCACTCGGGTTCAGATCATCTTGAAGACACACAACACCGTCTTTCAAAGTCGCTACCCAGCCATGGGATGCTCCTATCGTTCCCGTTTCTGTCATCAAATCCATTGGCACCGTCTTTTCCAACGTTTTGGTCCCACCAGAAGGTTCATAAGAACAATCGTAAATTAGGAGTTTACCGATATCCCCATCCCTCGAAGATCCACAATGTTCAGCGCGGACGATGTGACAGAGAGGAGTTTCGGACAAGAATCGAGCGCCACCGAGGTGTCTCTGCGGAATAATCATACATCAGAAGAAGAAGAAGAAATACAGAGAAAAGAGAAGATAAAGCTTACAACTACAAGCGCAGGTGGTTTTCTCAGACAAAGCCTGGAGAGTCGGCTTAGAAGCAGAGACCTCATAGTGTTTCCGGTGAAGACAGAAGATCATACAATAGTGTTTTCGGTGAAGACAGAAGATACAATAGCCTTATTGAAACATTGGTAATAATGGCTCCATTAATAAAGATGGAATAGCCTTGCCCACCAAGTCTTCATTGCCTCCATTAATAAAGGATGGTTTCGCCTTGCCCACCAAGTCTACATTCTTAAAACCTTTAATACCAAAAAAAAAAAGTCTACATTCTCAGAGCACCTCCATTGGTTAGGTCTCTCATATATATTATAATAATAATTAAGTCTCTCAACTATTTTTTAGAGGTTATCAAATGAGAGATTCTCCTTTTTCTCTCTCATACTTTTTTAATATTTTTTTTTTTTTAAGGATAAAAAACCATAGAGAAAACCTTAATGATAGGATGGGCACGGAGCGTATATTCGAAAAAATGCAGTATTTGTGATCCGCATTGCTTTTGTCAGATATCTAATTTTTCGATTTGCTTTGCTTAGGAAAATTTCGGATATCCAGATTTTTTGGGATATTTGCGGATATCCGGATTAAACCAAAAAAAAAATCAAAACACCATATATTTTTTTATAAAAGATTTTTTAAGATAATATTTAAACTAACTAGTGAATATATATATTAAATTACCTAATTTTATTCGATATAATTAAATAAAAATAAAAAATAGAAGATTAAAATGGTGAAAAATAAAAATGTATTTTTTATTTAAGAAAAAAAATTTCAATTAAAATGCTAGTATCTACCTATTCTTACTATAATATTTCGTCAAATGTATTTAAAATTTTAAAAATACAAATATACGTTATAAACCTATCATATTATATGTATATATAAGTAATATATAGATTGTGATGAGGGCGGAAGCTGTTACGTTAGTGGCGGTGCTCTGTTTTAGAGTAGACGAAACAGAGCAGGGAGAAGATGAGGGAGAGGAGAGTTGAGGGTGTGACGACGGAGGGGGATAGAGGCGAGATCAAGTCCAAGGATCGATATCGTCGAGGGTTTTGCAAGTCCTCCTTGCAAAGCTTCAAAACAAAGCTCTTTGGGTAGTTAAGACTAACTCGTTTGATTTTCTTTATAAATTTCAAAAACAAGATGCCTTACAATGGAGTCTACAATCTCTATTTATAGAGAAGCAGATGAACACCAACGAAACCTAATTGTAATCCTAAAAGTAAAGAGAATATCCTTTACCAAAGAAAATAGAAAACTAACATAAATCATAACTGAAAAATAAGTAAACACCACCGTTAAAACCGTAACTTGTTGGGCAAGAAACACAACACCGAGGCCCAACAAGAGTGAGTAATGAGCTGCATCAGGTCCCTCCAGGGAGGAGAGGATTCGTCCACGAATCTGGAGGCTCATTATCCCCGTGGAAAGGAGAAAGATGTTTAACATTGAAGACATCCGAGGTTCGCATGTCCGCGGGAAGCTTCACCTTATAAGCATTTGCGTTAATACGCTGTAACACCTCTAGAGGTCCAATCTTCCTAGACTTGAGATTGTTATACCCACGTGCAGGGAAACGATCCTTTGTTAGAACTATCCAAACAAGTCACCTGGCTGGAATTCCAAAACCCGACGTTTAACATCAGCCGCTGCCTTATACTTCGACGTCGCTGTTTCCAAATTCTCCTTAGCTTTAGTGTGAATATCCTGCAGCTCATCAACGAAATCAACAGCCTGTCCGTTAAGGCGAGAATGATCTGGCAATGTCGTTAAATCCAATGGGCAACGAGGAACAATTCCGTAGACCACACGAAACGGTGAAAACCCAAGACTTCTGTTTAAAGCGTGATTGTGAGCAAACTCGGCTTGGCACAATTTGGCATCCCAACTTTTAACATTGTCACCCACTAAACAGCGTAGAAGATCTCCGAGAGCTCGGTTAGTAACTTCGGTTTGTCCGTCGGACTGAGGATGATAAGCGGAGCTCATATTTAAGCTCGTCCGAAGTAGTTTCCACAAAGAGCGCCAGAAATGGCTTAAGAAGCGTGTATCTCGATCAGAAACAATGGATAGGGGTAAACCGTGAAGGCGATAGACTTCACGAAAGAACAAAGTTGCCACAGTAACCGCATCCGTAGTCTTTTTACAAGGAATAACATGAGCCATTTTAGAAAAACGATCCACCACAACGAATATAGAATCGTTACCTCTTTGTGTCCGAGGAAGTCCTAGAACAAAATCCATACTGATATCCGTCCATGGCTGTGTTGGAACAGGTAAAGGAAGATAGAGCCCGACATTAGATGCTTTCCCTTTTCCTTGTTGACAAACACGACAACGTTCGACAAAACGTTCGACATCACGACGTAAAGAGGGCCAAAAGTATGATGATGATACCAAATGCAGAGTACGGTCTCGGCCAATGTGTCCCTCATTGTGTAAGTCTTGAATGATTTGGAGCCGCAAACTACAAGTAGGAACACAAATGCGCATATCTTTAAAGAGGAACCCGTCATGAACCACATAGTCGGCAAGAAGACCCTGTTCGGCCTCGCAAAAAACCTTGGAGAAGAAAGGATCTGTGGCATATAAATCTGCAAAAGAAGCAAATCCCGGAACAGAAGTGTGAATAGTCATGAGAAGGGAGTGTCGCCGACTCAAAGCATCTGCCACACGGTTCGTCGCACCCGATTGATGTCTAATTGAAAACGTGAATTGTTGGAGAAACGCAATCCACGACGCATGACGAGAAGACACCTTTGCTTGACTATCCAAATGGAGCAATGCATCATGGTCCGTGAATAGGACAAAGTCACGGTGAACCAAATAGTGACGCCAATGTTTAACAGCTTGTACAATGGCGTAAAATTCGATGTCATATGTGCTATAACGAACACGGGCTCCAGATAGCTTTTCGCTATAATAAGCGATAGGTTTCCCTTGCTGACTTAAAACTGCACCAATGCCTACTTTTGACGCATCACAATGGAGTTCAAAAGTCAATGAAAAATCCGGGAGAACCAAAATCGGAGCAGATGTGAGTTTAGTCTTAATCAATTGGAATGCTTTGGTCGCCGCATATGTCCATTCAAATCGAACTTTCTTCATGCAATCTGTAATTGGAGCCATGATAGTACTGAAATTATGCACGAAGCGTCTATGAAAGGATGCTAACCCGTGAAAGCTGTGAACTTCCGTAATAGTACGTGGAACAGGCCATGATCGGACCGCTTCGACCTTAGCCGGATCAACTGCTAACCCATGATTAGAGACAACATAACCCAAAAATAAGACCTTCGACGTACCAAATTCACACTTATGTTTGGCGGCAAATAATTGTTCCTTGCACAAGACTTGAAGGACCTCGCGGAGATGGAGCTCATGGTCAGAAATAGACGAACTAAAAATGAGAATGTCGTCAAAATATACGACTACGAACTTGCCAATGAAAGGTCGAAGAGCCTAATTCATCATGCGCATAAATGTACTTGGAGAATTAGACAACCCAAATGGCATCACAAGCCACTCAAAGAGGCCTTCACGCGTTTTAAAGGCTGTCTTCCATTCGTCTCCCGGTTGAATGCGAATTTGGTGGTAACCACTCTTCAAATCAATTTTGGTGAAAATCGAGGCTTTACCAATTTGATCAAGCAAATCATCCAAGCGTGGGATGGAAAAATGATAACGTACCGTGATCTTATTGATAGCACGACTATCAACACACATTCGCCACGTACCGTCTTTCTTGGGAATAAATAAAGCGGGAACAGCACACGGACTAAGGCTTTCGCGAATATGACCTTTAAGAAGAAGGTCTTCCACTTGTCTCTGCAATTCTTCATGTTCTTGTGGACTCATTCGATAATAAGGTCTATTGGGTAGCATCGCACCTGGAACAAGATCAATACGATGTTGAATTTTGCGTAAAGGCGGTAGTCCGGTGGGAAAATCGCTTGGAAACACGTCAACAAACTCGGCTAACAAAGAATCAAAAATCAGAGTATGACTGGGAGCCAATGGAGCCACGGATGGGCTGGTAACCAACAGAGCCAACGCTATTCCTTCGGTACGAAATTTTTCTTCAAACATAGCAAGAGAACAAAGAGAAGACTGTTTTCGCTTGCCACTAGTAGAAGACAAAGGCGCTGTAATCTGACCAGCGTGAGATGGAGCAGGCATTGACGGAGTCGGCGGAGGCAGCAACGGTTCTCGTGATGGAAGTAATAAAATTTTATGAGCTTTCCATATGAATTCATATGTGTTGTTAACGCCATCATGTGTAATTTTACGATCGTATTCCCATGGGCGTCCTAGAAGCAAGTGGCTAATATCCATTGAAGCAATGTCGAAGTAAAATCTGTCTTTGTAAAAAGGACCAATTGAGAATGGTACCAGAGATCGATGTGTCACTCGTACGTCCACGCCGTCTCGCATCCATGACAAAGAATAAGGTGTCGGGTGAATGTCTACAGGAAGACCAAGCTTAGTAACTGCCGTTTCGGAGATAATATTGCGACAGCATTCTGAATCAATAATGAATGTGCAAATACGACCCTTGATTGTACATGTAGAACGAAAAATATTCGTTCGGAGCCAATGATCTTCGCGCTGTTGAGGTGTGAGGTAGACATGACGTGAAACCAGCGCCACTCCGTGATCGCCACAAGTCCGTTGAATGACATTGTCGGAATCGAAAATATCCTCGTCGGAGGAGACAGAATCATCCTCATGATGTAAAACATCTTCAGCAATGAGTCCACGTTTCTTCTTATTAGGGCAAACAGTTTGTCGATGACCTCTTTCTCCACAAGAGTAGCAATGTAATGCATTCAGTCTGATGGAGGGCGTTTAGAGTTTGGATCTTCTTCCAAAGATTTGCCATCCGGAGTAGCTCCAAGTGAGTCAGGTATGTCGCGTGAAGAACTGTTGGAAGCAACAGCTGTTGGTTCCACAAAACGGTTTCGCGACGATGTTGAAGTCCAAGGAAAAGAGCGAAGCTGCTGTTCAAAAGATGCGGCCTGACGATGAGCCTCGGCAACGGATGTAGGATCGAACTGAGCCATAGCGTTCTGGAGCTGAGGACGTAGTCCCCCAATAAACCTTGATACGATTTGCGTTTGACTATCGTATATCTCATTTCTTGTCAATAACAAGTAGAATTCTTGAGCATAATCATCTACGGACCTTGAACCCTGCTTCAAATTTTGCAATTTCGTGTACATGGTTTGTTCATAGTTATGTGGTAAGAACGTCACACGCAGCTTCTTTTTGAGTTTATCCCAGGTGCCAATTGGTTCTTTGCCGGAATGCACACGAGTAACTTTAAGCTGTTGCCACCAAGATGCAGCGTGACCACGAAACCTTGTTGCGACAAGAGAAACTCGACAATTATCAGGAACATCTTTGAACTCCAAGATTTCTTCAACAGCAACAATCCAATCTAACAGAGAGTCACCACGAATGCCACCATGAAATTCTGGAATGTCAACACGGAAACTACCTTCCCACCGTGTATCTTGAAAGCGTTGTTCTTGACGACGGTATTGAGCGAGTTCGCCTTGTTGATGCTCAACGTTGGCCAAGACATTGCCTGCCGCTTGTCCTCCTTGTTGTTGAAGCGGGTGTCGATTACCTCGATTTGCAGCCATCGCATCACATAAATTTTGAATAGATGTAGCAATTGTATTCTGAAAATTCTCTTGCATCGTGAGAAAGGCTTTGGATAATTCATCCCAATTATTGATGGGAATTTGGTCCTCTGGTTTTGGAGCCATCGTGAAAAAGAGAGAATAACACCAGGAGCGGTATGAATCTGATACCAGATGATGAGGGGCGGAAGCTGTTACGTTAGAGGCAGTGCTCTATTTTAGAGTAGACGAAATAGAGCAGGGAGAAGATGAGGGAGAGGAGAGTTGAGGGTGTGACGACGGAGGGGGATAGAGACGAGATCGAGTCCAAGGATCGATATCGTCGAGGGTTTTGCAAGTTCTCCTTGCAGGGCTTCAAAACAAAGCTCTTTGGGTAGTTAAGACTACCTCGTTTGATTTTCTTTATAAATTTCAAAAACAAAATGCCTTACAATGGAGTCAAAGTAGATGAACACCAACGAAACCTAATTGTAATCCTAAAAGTAAAGAGAATATCTTTTACCAAAGAAAATAGAAAACTAACATAAATCCTAACTGAAAAATAAGTAAACACCACCGTTAAAACCGTAACTTGTTGGACAAGAAACACAACACCGAGACCCAACAAGAGTGAGTAATGCGCTGCATCAGATTGGAATGGATATTAGGATTTTTAAAATTAGTATTTGTGATTTGCTCCACTTTAGACGATACTAAATTTTACTATTTGCTTCACTTTGATTCATAATGGATATTTGAATTTTTCAACTCAAATCAAAATGAATATTAAATTGGAGCGAATCTTATGAATAATTTGCTCGGCCCTACAACGGGTGCTCTTAAAACCTTATATTGTTCCTGTGGTCCTCCGTTATAGTTTCTCGGTTTCATTTATAAAAGATAACTAAAGACAAAAGACGAGTGGGTCAATGAGTCATTATTCATCACTTATAAAAGAAGTTGTCCTCTCTACACATATCAATTAGTTAGAGCTAAAGCCCAAAGCCCAGTCTAGCCCGTTTCTCAAATATATTCTGCCTTATATGATTAGTCCGTTCGGGTTAGTGGACCTATATTTGTACCAAATCTAAAAACTCGGAAATAAATTCTGATAAGAGTTTATCAGTGGAAACACTCTAGTTCAAGACAAAGGTTCCAACAACAATGTTTCTGACCTGAAACAAAATGACACAGTTTCAGGAAATTGGTTTAATGAAAATAAAGAGAGCATGGGTCACACAAAGACAAAGCCCATGTCTCATCCTCAAGCTGTTCAACAGTCACGTACATCAAAACGGCTTATTCATATACTAACTATTGGTCGTATTTACAGGTTGAACACGAACTGTATATAAATACTAATTCATACATTAACTTATTCATATACCAATTATTGGCCGTATACTGAACACAAACTGTATACATATACCAATTCATACATTAACTTATATAATAAAAGTAAAACATACATTATTTAAAGTCTAGATTTTATTTTAAAAAAAAAATCAAAGAAAAAGTGATATTTTTTAATATAGTTTTTGTTTTTTTATCAAAATATTATACCATATTACATATTTTAATTATCCAAAAAAGAATTTGGTTTTTTCAACTAACATTATTTTAGAAAGGCTATTTCATGTGTAATTTTTCTTTATCTAAAAACATACTATTCTATTTATTTCAGGAGAATAAATGTATGTGCACCATGAAAAAAATCGATAGAGCCAGTCGAAATACCGTAGATATGATTTTCTAGGATTCTACGCCACTCAAATCATATGTGGTTTGAAAAAAATTGAAAGAAGAATGCTAAAAATATTACTATCTTTTAGAAAAAATCAAATTTATTTATTTATTAATTAAAACTCAACATAACAATATTTTTTTCTTTCTACTTATCTTTTATCTAAGGTTGTATAATTTCAAAGATATAGTAGTATAATATTTTTGGATAATGTATAACTTATCATGATAATTTTTTGTTGAGGAAAACCAAATTCATTTTTGGATAATTAAAATATGTCTAGTAGTATAATATTTAGACGAAAAAGAAAAAAACTATATTAAAAAATATATCACTTTTTTTTAATTCTATACTTTTAATTATTATTTAGAAAAAAAAATTAGTGACATGGCAGCTGACTGTTAATAACTCAGGTGTCATGTGATATGGCAGCTGACTGTTGAGGACTCGATGATGTGACAGCTAACTCAACAACTGTTAAAAAGTCAATGTATATTTTAGCCAAATAATATAAGTTGATTTATGAATTGGTATAAGTATACAGCTCGTGTTCGGTCTGTAACCGCGACCAATAGTTAGTGTATGAATAAGCCGTTTTCCCCTGCATCATGTGAAGACAAAAACAGAGCAAATGACAGAGCAAAGGGTGGCTGATGATAACTCAATTTAACCGAGAAGCTTCTTCCCACATGTCTTCTGCTCTGTGGTTAATCTAGTAGGGAACTTAATGTTGAACTTGATCCTCAAGTTTCCTCTCGCACTTATAGGTATGGCTTAAAAACGTTTGGTTTATTATGAAGAAAAACAAGAGTATTAAAGCGTACATATGTTACAAATCGACCAAAAAAGACACAACAATCACAATCTATGATCTACAACAAGATATATAGAAGCTTTGATCTTTTTGTTCCTCTACTGTTGTTTTTTCTGAAATGTACTGATGATAACTCGATTTAACCGAGAAGCTTCTTCACTCATGTCTTCTGCTCTGTGGTTAACCTTGTAGGGAACTTGACCCTCAAGTTTCCTCTCTTACTTTGGTCTTTCTGCAATGGCATTCATTCCTTTGGAACCACTTCCTCGTACTCAGGGTGAATCACGTTGGTGATCGGGATTGTCAATCTCCGACCATCAAGTGTTGTCAGGTTCACGGTGTAACCGGTCAAGGCCTCAACAAGTGAGATCTTCTGTGTAGCTATCAGGTCATTGCCCTCTCGAGTGAATACTGGGTGAGGCTTCTCGTCGATGATGAAGACTAAATCCGCTGGAATCACGCCGGGTTGCTCATTCCCTTTCTCTGGGAATGTGATATTTGTGCCTTTCTTCCACCCCAGTTTCACATCAATGGTTAGAATCTCTTCCACCTGTATCGTCTTGCTGCATTTTTTTCCAAAAGAAAACACATAAACTGATCAGCCAATGCGGGTTTTACGATTAGATGAACTATGATCCAGGTTCTATTTAACAATGAATTGCCGAACAATCACACTACCCGCCAAGCTACATACAAGCTAACCAAAGGGTATGAAACCGAATGTGTCATGACCCACCACTAGTAAAAGAAGAAAACAGAGTAAGTGGAGTAGGCAGAAAGAAAAGGGAAGAAAAGAAAAGAATAAAAAGGGGAGATCGTGGGAGACAAAGAGGAAGAGCAGAAAGAAAAAAAAAAGAGGAGAAAAGAAGAGAGAAAGGAGAAACGAGAGAAAGGAGAAACGTGTGTGAGAGGCAGAGCCGTCGGCGGTGAAGGTTGGAGCAAGAGGAGAAGCCGACTAAAGGAAGAGGAGCCACTCACAGAGCCATCATAGTGAAGCCAATAAAGAAGGAGGAGGAGAACGGTGTGAAGACGGATAGGAAAAACATATCAGAATTTAAAGAAATTTTCTGGGTAAGTAGCCAACTCACAGATTTTACTATATCCATCAGCCGTTTGTCAATCGGAGTTGTGGTCTGAAAGTTATAGGTGTTTTTCTGGGACTGATTTATGCAGAGAGAAGCTGCGGCCAACCGACTTTTCAGGCGTTTTCCGACCAGACCTAATGGATTTAGGTTATGATAATTAAATCCGTGGAAAGATCTTCTTGTCTAGTTTTTGGAGCACTTTTCCGTTCTGGAATCCGAGGTCAGGTTCGTCTGGAAATCGTTCTCGAAGTTGATCCATAAAACATTGTTTCTGAACCCAGAATTAACCCAGAATTTTCTAAGTATTTTTAATCTGTTTCCAGTTTCAAGTTCGGGTTTTTGGAGGCGATTTCCTATTGTTACAGAAGGATTCAGACTACGATCTTGATATCTTTGGAAAGGTATTATTGCAACGAATATAGATCAAGTTTACGATCTCAGATCCGATATAAACTCAGTAAGTTATATGTGTTTCTTTCTGGTCAAGAAACACTCTTTCTGTCAAAAACCCAGAAACCTTATTTTGGGCTAAAACGCTATTTTCAACCGCAACCGCCCGAAACGCTATTTTCGACCGCTAATTTCCGGACTCAGTTTTTGGACGTGGTTGCTAAGTTGAGGGTGAGATCTGTGGATTCTTAACACTTCTAGTCAATTTGTAATCGTTAATGCTAAGTCTAGGAGATTAAATGATGATTGATGATTGGTTGATGATTGATGATGATGTTTGATTGATGATGATGATATGTTGAAATGATGTTAGTAAGATTATCTTGGTTTATGATTGGATAGTGATTGATTTGTGTGATGTCGGACTGAGGGCGAGGACATGGCGATCTCGCTAAAGCCCATTAACCAGCTGACGAGCCAAAGGTGGCGTACGACCTTTCGAGGTGACGGCCAGCCCAAGCGTCATGGACTTCGTGTCGAAATATTTGATATGTGCTAATGTGTGTTAGTGTGTGATGTGATAATGTATTTGCTGTGTTAATGTGGCTTGTTGTTTGGGCATGATGTGTGTTGCATGTTCTAGGGTTAGTATTTGCGCGTGCAGGTTGGTTAGTAGTGTTGGGGTCACGTGGGCAGAAATGACCATTCCTCACTGAGTAACCTAGTTGCTCACCCCTCTTTTTTCCTTTTTCAGGTGATAAGGTTTGAAAGGTTGCGATTCAAGGCGAGGATTGTTCGGGTGCTGGATTTTGAGAATGGATTTATTTTATGTTTATTCGGTTTTTGCTTAAGACGGTTTTGACTATTTTCGAATGATTTAATGCTTATTTTGGTCTTTCAGTTTAAATGGTTTTTTTTTTATGGATTCAAGGCGTTGAGTTTAAGTAATAAATATTGAATTTTTGGAGAATATTATTTAATTGAGACGAGGATTTTGTATTTAATGAATTACTTACCGTCTCCGTCAAGTTAGGGAGACGGTTGTTACAATTTTGGTATCAGAGCCTAGGTTAGCCAAGCCGGTTCTGACCCGGAAGACTGGTCCTGGAAAAGAGAAAATGTTTTCAAAGTTTTTGGGTGGGGTTTTCTAAAGTAAAAATAGCACCGACAATTTCGCGCTTGAATCGGTAAGTTCTAAGTCGTGTTTGTTCGAATAGTTTCTGAATTACCTTTTTGTTTAGCAGCATGGCTCGAGGTGGAATAAGGAGAGGTAGAGGACGCGGAGTTCAGGGTCGTGGTGACCGTGTGAGAGAGAATACACCGGCTGTCACTGAGGAGAGTACTCACAATGGTGGTCAAGCACCTGCGCAGGGAGTGGACCCCGCAGTGATAACGACAGCAGTGGTCGAAGGACTCAGGCAGGTGTTCGGACAACAACCGCCGCCAATCCCAGTGGCCGGACATATGCCGAGGGTAGCAGCTCAGCCTCAGGCTCCACCAGCACAGGTTCCGCCTCTGCCCCCTGCACCGCCTGTGCACGTGCCCGTTCAGGATTTGAGGCATGACTACTGGAGGGTTCTGAAGCTTATGAGGGAGTTGGGAACCGGGACCTTCAGTGGTGGGATAAACCCAGTTGTAGCTGAAAACTGGAGGAAACAGTTAGAGCGAAATTTTGCATCCGTCCGCTGTCCACTGGAGTATCAGATGGAGTTGGCTACGAGTTTCCTGCTGGATGAAGTTCAAGTATGGTGGGAGGGAATTGCAAGAGGAGCGCCGTTGGGTTATGTGATTCCTTGGAGCACTTTTTGGGACAAGTTCGATCGGAAGTACTTTCCGCAGGAAGCTCTAGATCAGCTGGAGATGGAATTCCTAACTCTCACTCAGGAAAACCGGACAGTAAGAGAATATGAACGTGAGTTTTGTAGACTTCGGAGGTTTGCTGGGAGAGACATGAATGAACAATTCCAGGTCAAGAAATTCATGACGGGTCTGAGGTTAAACATCCGTAAGATTTGTCAAGTTCGGGACTATGGGAGCCTTATCGATCTGGTGAAAAGAGCTTCTCTGACGGAGCGGAACATCGAAGATGAGAGCAAGCTCATTAAGAGTACTTCACAGAGGACTCCTAAGGCGGTGGAACCACTGAGACAGCATCAGGATCATCGAGGAGCAGCTATTGGGAAGGATAAGGGGTTGATGTGCACTCGGTGTGGAAGAAACCATAGCGGACCTTGCATGAAAGCCACTGGGCTATGATTCAACTGTGGACAGCCGGGACACACCAAAGCGACGTGTACAAGGTTCATGGGAACATGTCATAAGTGTGGGAAAGTAGGCCATCGCGCCATGGATTTCAGGGTGAGGCAATATGGACAAGGACAGTACGGGCAAGCTCAGACTAATCAGAATCGAGAACAATTGCCTCCGCCTCCGAAAAGACCAGCCATAGCACCGCGGGCATTCATCGCTGGAAATCACGTGGGTGCAGAACCAATTGCTGGTATGTTTCAATTATTCTTCATTTATGTCATAATTGCTAAAATGTTTGAGGAATGAGTGTCAGTCCTTTGTGTGGTGAAAATTGCTTAGTTAAGCATAAAACTGTGTAGGAACGGTTTTGGTTGGGGGAGTGGCGGCTCACACTCTGTTTGATACCGGTGCAACACATTGTTTTGTGAGCCCGGAATTGACAAGGTGTTGGCACTCGGAATTGACAAGGTGTTGGCACTTTGAAGGGAAAGTTCTCAACAAGCCGTGGAAGGTAGAGACGGCAGGGGAAGAGTTGGTGAAGTCTTCAAGGACTTTCAAGGATGTCTCAATTAAGCTAGAAGGCGTGGAACTTCTCGGGAATCTTGTAGAGATGAGGCTACATCGTTATGACGTGATCCTTGGAATGGATTGGTTAACGCATCACCGAGCTTTGTTAGATTGCCAAAGGACGCGGGTTACGTTCACCAGGCCGGAAGGAAGGCTAGTGTACCAAGGAGTTAAGGATCAGAGTGGCGTCCCCATCATTTCGATGACTCAAGCAGAAGAGTTGATGGAGAAAGGGAATGAAGCGTACCTCGCCACCATCACTATGGAAGGCGGTGAAGTAGGAATGGAATTGGACACCATTCCGGTGGTAGCAGAATACGTGGATGTGTTCGAATCATTGAAGGGACCACCACCCAAGCGAGGTGACGCTTTCACCATTGAGCTAGAACCAGGGGTCGCTCCGGTATCAAGGGCACCATATCGTCTAGCGCCAGCAGAAATGGCAGAGCTTAAGAAGCAGTTAGAGGATTTAACAGACAAAGGGTTCATTCGACCTAGTAGTTCACCATGGGGAGCTCCGGTGCTATTTGTCAAGAAAAAGGATGGAAGTTTTAGACTTTGCATTGATTATCGAGGTTTGAACAAGGTCACCATTAAAAATAAATATCCGCTACCACGAATCGACGAGTTGTTGGACCAGCTGCAAGGAGCAACGTGGTTTTCAAAGATTGACTTGGCGTCAGGTTACCACCAGATTCCAATAGCCGAGGAGGATGTAAGGAAAACAGCCTTTCGAACGCGCTATGGTCACTACGAGTTCGTAGTTATGCCTTTTGGATTGACTAACGCGCCAGCAGCCTTTATGAAGTTGATGACTAATGTCTTTCGGGAGTACTTGGATAAGTGCGTTATTGTATTCATCGATGACATATTGGTATACTCTCATAGTAAGGAGGCACATGCTGAGCACCTCAGGATCGTGCTTAATAAACTGCGAGAGCATCAGTTATTTGCGAAGCTGAGTAAGTGTAGTTTTTGGCAGAGACAAATTGGATTCCTTGGCCATATAGTTTCAGGAGCCGGAGTGGCTGTAGACCCTGAAAAGATCTCGATGATCTCAACATGGCCGAAGCCTACAAGTGCCACGGAGGTGCGTAGTTTTCTTGGACTGGCTGGTTATTACCGGAAATTCGTAAAAGGATTTGCTAGTCTGTCCAAACCGATGACACAGTTGACAGGTAAAGGAGTGAAGTTCGAATGGACAGAGCAATGCCAGGAGAGTTTTAAGAAGTTAAAGGATCATCTGACCCAAACACCGGTGTTGGCGCTTCCGAGGACAGGAGTGCCATATATAGTCTACACCGATGCATCAGGAACTGGACTAGGCTGCGTGCTTATGCAAGAGGTCCGGGTAATCGCTTACGCATCAAGGCAGCTGCATAAGCATGAAGCCAATTACCCTACTCATGATTTAGAACTAGCCGCAGTGGTCTTCGCTCTAAAGATTTGGCGTGCTTACTTGTATGGGGAAAGGGTTCAGGTATTCACGGACCATAAAAGTTTGAAGCATGTCTTCACTCAAAATGACCTAAATTTAAGACAGCGAAGATGGATGGAATTACTAGCGGATTACGACTTGGATATTGCATATCACCCCGGGAAAGCTAACCTGGTAGCGGACGCCCTAAGTAGAAGGAAAAACGAGGTGTTCGAGTGTAAAGAAGTCCAGGAGCTTACGACAACCCTGGCTAACCTAAGATTATGTGCCATAACGGTCGAAGAAGATACCACAGGATTGGAAGCAGTGAACCAAGCAGATATGTTATGGAAGGTTAGAGCGGCGCAGAAAGAAGATGTCTCCCTGAATAAAACGTTGGAAACTGGTGTGATCGGATATCGCACAACACTTAATGGGACAATCGTATACAGGGGTCGGGTGTGTGTGCCAGCGATCAAGGATCTAAAGGACGAGATCCTACAACATGCACATCAGTCTCGATTTTCGATACATCCGGGGGGCAACAAAATGTATCAGGATCTAAAGAGGTACTACCACTGGAATGGGATGAAACGGGACATTGCAAAGTATGTAGCTCAGTGCTCAATTTGCCAAATGGTGAAAGCTGAACGTGGACTCCCAAGCGGGTTACTGCAGAGTTTACCATTACCGGAATGGAAGTGGGATATGATCACTATGGATTTTGTTACGGGACTACCAAAGACGACGGGTGGAAAGGATGCCATCTGGGTGATTGTGGACCGACTAACCAAATCAGCCCACTTTTTGGCTGTTAAAAAGACGGATGGAGTGGGAGTCTTGGCCGAGAAGTATCTAGAGGAAATAGTTAAACTGCATGGTATTCCAGTAAGCATTGTTTCAGATAGGGACCCGAGGTTCACTTCGTTGTTCTGGCAGGCCTTCCAGAAGGCATTGGGAACTAAGGTACATTTGAGCACTGCTTATCACCCTCAAACAGACGAACAATCAGAACGCACTATACAGACCTTGGAATATATGTTGAGAGCTTGTATGCTAGATTGGAAATTAAGTTGGTTTCGTTATCTACCATTGGCGGAGTTTGCATACAACAATAGCTACCACTCTAGTATTGGGATGGCACCCTATGAGGCCCTTTATGGACGGCCATGTCGCACACCCCTGTGTTGGACCGAAGTGGGGGAGCGACGGGACTTAGAACCAGAGGTGGTTCATGAGTCTGAAGAGCAAGTAGCACTGATTCGAGACAAACTTAAGGAAGCTCATGAGCGCCACAAAGGTTATGCCGACAAAAGAAGAAAGGACTTGCAATTTGAAGTTGGAGATGCAGTATATCTGAAAATGAGAACGTTCAGGAGAACTGATAAGCTAAGGAAATTAAAGAAACTCAGACCGCGGTACATGGGTCCGTAAGTTATAACCGAAAGAATCGGTTCAGTAGCCTATCGGTTGGACTTGCCTCAGGAGTTATCAGACTTTCATGATGTGTTCCACATTTCAGTATTGCGCAAAGTGGTTAAGGAACCAGAACTGATTATTCCGCATCCACCGTCTGATATGGGAAGAAATTTGACAATTCCAGCTGTACCTGTAAGAATTTTGGACCGTAAGGAAGTCATAGTAAAAGGAAAAGGCTCATGGAAGGTGCAAGTTTGCTGGGAAAGGGATGGAATTCAAGAGACAACTTGGGAGTTGGAAAACCGGATGAGGGCAGACCATCTAAAGCTCTTTCAGGTCTAGAGCCAAGCAATTCGAGGATGAATTTCATTTAAGTGGGGGAGAATGTGTCATGACCCACCACTAGTAAAAGAAGAAAACAGAGTAAGTGGAGTAGGCAGAAAGAAAAGGGAAGAAAAGAAAAGAATAAAAAGGGGAGATCGTGGGAGACAAAGAGGAAGAGCAGAAAGAAAAGAAAAAGAGGGGAAAAGAAGAGAGAAAGGAGAAACGAGAAACGTGTGTGAGAGGCAGAGCCGTCGGCGGTGAAGGTTGGAGCAAGAGGAGAAGCCGACTAAAGGAAGAGGAGCCACTCACAGAGCCATCATAGTGAAGCCAATAAAGAAGGAGGAGGAGAACGGTGTGAAGACGGATAGGAAAAACATATCGGAATTTAAAGAAATTTTCTGGGTAAGTAGCCAACTCACAGATTTTACTATATCCATCAGCCGTTTGTCAATCGGAGTTGTGGTCTGAAAGTTATAGATGTTTTTCTGGGACTGATTTATGCAGAGAGAAGCTGCGGCCAACCGACTTTTCAGGCGTTTTCCGACCAGACCTAATGGATTTAGGTTATGATAATTAAATCCGTGGAAAGATCTTCTTGTCTAGTTTTTGGAGCACTTTTCCGTTCTGGAATCCGAGGTCAGGTTCGTCTGGAAATCGTTCTCGAAGTTGATCCATAAAATATTGTTTCTGAACCCAGAATTAACCCAGAATTTTCTAAGTATTTTTAATCTGTTTCCAGTTTCAAGTTCGGGTTTTTGGAGGCGATTTCCTGTTGTTACAGAAGGATTCAGACTACGATCTTGGTATCTTTGGAAAGGTATTATTGCAACGAATATAGATCAAGTTTACGATCTCAGATCCGATATAAACTCAGTAAGTTATATGTGTTTCTTTCTGGTCAAGAAACACTTTTTCTGTCAAAAACCCAGAAACCTTATTTTGGGCTAAAACGCTATTTTCAACCGCAACCGCCCGAAATGCTATTTTCGACCGCTAATTTCCGGACTCAATTTTTGGACGTGGTTGCTAAGGTGAGGGTGAGATCTGTGGATTCTTAACACTTCTAGTCAATTTGTAATCGTTAATGCTAAGTCTAGGAGATTAAATGATGATTGATGATTGATGATTGGTTGATGATTGATGATGATGATATGTTGAAATGATGTTAGTAAGATTATCTTGGTTTATGATTGGATAGTGATTGATTTGTGTGATGTCGGACTGAGGGCGAGGACATGGCGATCCCGCTAAAGCCCGTTAACCGGCTGACGAGGCAAAGGTGGCGTACGACCTTTCGAGGTGACGGCCAGCCTAAGCGTCATGGACTTCGTGTCGAAATATTTGATATGTGCTAATGTGTGTTAGTGTGTGATGTGATAATGTATTTGCTGTGTTAATGTGGCTTGTTGTTTGGGCATGATGTGTGTTGCATGTTCTAGGGTTAGTATTTGCGCGTGCAGGTTGGTTAGTAGTGTTGGGGTCACGTGGGCAGAAATGACCATTCCTCACTGAGTAACCTAGTTGCTCACCCCTCTTTTTTCCTTTTTCAGGTGATAAGGTTTGAAAGGTTGCGATTCAAGGCGAGGATTGTTCGGGTGCTGGATTTTGAGAATGGATTTATTTTATGTTTATTTGGTTTTTGCTTAAGACGGTTTTGACTATTTTCGAATGATTTAATGCTTATTTTGGTCTTTCAGTTTAAATGGTTTTTTTTTATGGATTCAAGGCGTTGAGTTTAAGTAATAAATATTGAATTTTTGGAGAATATTATTTAATTGAGACGAGGATTTTGTATTTAATGAATTACTTACCGTCTCCGTCAAGTTAGGGAGACGGTTGTTACAGAATGACCATTAAGAAAGTGCTAGTTCCTTGTATCGTCTTTCTCGGCAAGACCATCACTTACCCACTGACATCAGCAATCTCCCTGGAGATCCTCATCCTCTTGGTGGTTCCATTATTACTATATTTTCTTTATGTGTTAGAGTTGGATTAAGAAATATTACATTATATGGTGTTAGCAATATGTTAATGCTAATCACTACAAAAAAAACATGGCAATTTCGGACGGTCAAAACAGTTGGAAATCAATGAGAAATAGCAATTTATGACGGATTTCCGATGGATTAGTCCGTCGTTCTAGAGCGTCGGAAATTTCAAATCCATCGGAAATCCGTAGGAAATATCTCACGGATTATGGACAGCCGAGTTTCTTCGGTTTTGCAGTCGGAATTTTACCGTCGGAAAACTGTGTGAAGTTTTTCCTACGGATTTTCAACGGTTTTCGGATGGAAGAATTTCCAACCGATTTCCAACCGACAGGACAATTCATCGGAAATTGGTTGGAAATATAATACCCACCGATTTCCAACGGATAAGACGAGTCGTCCGAAATCGGTTGGAAATATTTATTTTCTATTTGAATTTATATTTATAAATACCATTATTAATTTATTTAAATAAAACTAAAATAAATTCAAATTTAAAAATAAAACTAAAAATAAATTTCCAAATGGTTTAAACATTTAAAAGAAGTAGTTTAGAAAGAAAAAAACATAATTTTAAAATAAAATTCACCGGAGAAATTAATTTTGCTAAAAAGTCTTCTGGAAATTTTGTCTTCGGCAAAACCCAGTATCTATGCAATCCAATACAATCGTACATGTGGTCCAAATACTGTAACGCAGACATCTTTTCGAAATCCACCCAAATGAGTCTCGTATGCTGAGGTTCCCAAGTGAACTCTTGCTATAAGTTAGAAAAAAAAAAAAAAAAAATATATATATATATATATATATATATAACATTAGTCATGTCTTTGTTATAATAACTAAATACTTTATTAAAATATATAGTTTTCTAACGATTACCGTTAAACAGCGGAACTACGTTTTTTTTTCCTCGGTTGGGAAATCATTCCATGTCTGATATGGATGGCGGAAGAATCCATGCAGCATCTTCAGAAATGACTTGGTAATACCTGGATGAATATCAAACCTATAAAGAAGATAAATAATAGGTTAAAAACAAATTATTAAAAATATAAATATAAATATTTTTACCAGGACGATGTTCCCTCGCGAAGTGGATGGAGCTTTGGGATAAACTCTCGGCTTGGTTGTTGCACAAGCTCCTCAACCGTCAACTGTTGACGCGATGCAGAACTATGTGTCTCACGAACACGAAATTGGTTCGGACTTGGGGTTTCGTCATTGCTCCTCGATGTACGTGAACTTCCCAAACCAAGAACATAACGAAAGTCTCTGATAGACCTAAACAATAAATAAAAGTATAGTACCGACATAATGTAAATAAATCAAACTCAAATTGATCAAATTTTATGTAAATTATTCAAAATTACATTTATAAACTAAATTATAATTATTTTTTTCTAAAAAATAAATAATTAAAAATACACACATATATATATATATATGTTTTAAAAATCGATTTTTAAAATTAAAAATAAATAGTTTCTCTAGATATAATTTCTAAAAGTTTTTTTTAAATTAAAATAAATATTATTTCTATATCTATTTCCTTAAAATGTTTTTTACATGTTAATATATTACATAGTATATCAAAATTTCATATATAATGTATTTTTAATATACAAAAAAACATTTTCAATATTCCAAAATCACGTTTTTAATATAAAAAACCGTTTTTATAATATAAAATAATAATTTTTTCTAATGAATTTGTAATCTAAAACAACAATCCAACACTAAATCATCACAAATCTCACAACCCTATCTAAACCACATAATCTAACAAAATCACATTCATAAACCTATAATATATCAAGTTATATATATGAACAAACAATTTAATTAATAAAACACAAAATACTTACATATTTTTGGAAGAATCTAGAGAGAGTGAGGAGGAAAAACATTTAGAGAGAGAGGATAAAATTTGAGAATGAAGCGGAAAAAATCGTCTGTGTATAATTTATTGGTATTTTCCAACGGATTTCCGACGGAAATTGCCGTCAGAAATGAAATCCGGCGGAAATTCGTCCGAATTTCTAAAATTTACCGCGAAATTGTAATTCATCCAAAAATTTTTGGCAGTTTTCCAAAAATTTTGGCTGTCAAAATCCAAATTTCAAAATCCGTCGGAAATCCATGGGAAATTTCCGACGGATTTCCCACGACAATTATTTTTTTAACAAAAAATATTAAGCCATTGGAAATCCGTGAAAATTTCCTAGGGTATGCAAAATCGATGTAAACAATGTCAACATACATTATACTGAAAGAACAATATCATCAACCAACTATAACATATTTAAACTTATGTATATGTAATGTAGAAAATATATATACACAAACGGAAATAACTCTAGTGATATATACTATAACTTAAATTAGAAGTTGTGAAACTCTATATGTAGAAGTTATGACATTCTAAAATAAAAAAGTTAAATATTTATCATATTATTTGATCAACTATATCTTATATATTACGTACTTTGTAAGATTAACTTTCTGAATATTAGGATTGAATTTTGTAACTCTAAACCACATTCCCTAGAAAATCCATGGGAAATTTTCCCACGGATTTCTTAGGGAATATGGTTTGTGGGTATATTTGCCATTTTTTTCTTTCTGATTTTCGACGGATTCAAATTCCCACAGAATTCCGACCGTTTTCCCGACTAATTTCCAACGGTTTTAATGTCCGTTGGAAAATTCTCACCGATTTCCAACTATTTTTCAACCATGGGAAATTGGTCCAAAATCCGCTTGAATTCGGTCTGAATTTTCCGACGGCTAAAAATTCTTCCAAAATGCCATCTGAAATTGCATTGTTTTCTTGTAGTGAATCACTCTATATATGTATATATATATATATATATATATATAGATCATATGGTCTTGTATTAATCAACAGAACTCAATAACACAACTCAATCATATATTATATTCTATAAGATTTGACATATGATTCTACAAAATCTAAACTAAAATTTCTGCAGTAAAGATTTTGTGACCAAGAAGAGATCATGAAAACAATGACCCTTGAAGATGATGAGGAAGGTGACGATGATGAAGCCGATGTGAAGTTTTTAATTTTTTTGAAAGATTTTTGGGGCGATTCTTTCTTAAAGAACATGGGTATCGATTTTTTTTTCCTTTCCTTTAATCAATGTTCTGGTTTTCTAATTAAGTGTTTTTTAGTGGAAGGATTAATCGGGAGGTTTTCTTTAATGACGGGTTTACGGCTTTTCACTTTTCATAGATTATTGATTCTATTCTTTTTGAGATTTATTCTATGTTAGAATATCTCAAATTTTATGTGTGTTTGACTTCTCTTATTCCGGTTCCGGGGAGTTTGATTATGAATTTTACTATTATAGGGGAGCTCATGTTTTTAGGTTATTTTTAATCCGATTTATGGACAGTCTGAAACAAGGACAATTGTTTGTGGAGTAACAAGATTTGCACCCACGGGATATTATTTTCCCATATTTTTTTTCTCAAAACCGAAGATGAGCTGAAGTTTCATCATTTTTTCAAGATTGAAGTCTCTTCAGGATTGTCGAAGAATGATCTCCGATCCTGCCTCAACTATTTGTTTGATTATCATCTAATAACATCCGAAGGAGTCTGTTGACCTGTTTTGTCCGTTCTCGACATGATGTCCACGACATACGTGTTTCGCTTGATGATTTCGCGTACCATGTTTGTCGTGCGGGGGAGTATTAGAAGTAACTTGGAGAGCAAGATGTGTATCTTACGAACCATCTACTTTGGGTCATCAAAACCTACTTTGGGTCATCAAAACCTAATTATGAAGTGAATCCCGTGAAGCCCGAAAGAAGAATATTCTAGATCTCAATATTATTCTTAGTATATTTCCATTATTACTATATTTCCTTTATGTGTTAGAGTTGGATTATGAAATATTACATTATATGGTGTTAGCAATATGTTAATGCTAATCACTATATATATAAATCATATTGTCTTGTATTAATCAACAGAACTCAATAACACAACTTAATATAATATATTATATTCTATATTATTTGATATGGTATCAAAGCCATCCGATCGTTGGGCCACCCCGTGGATGTTGTTCCCACAATTTCCCACGCTTCAGATATTCATGTCTGAGCGAGGAGAGGGGGGGGGGGGGGTTAGTAACATTGTCTCACATCGGAAGTTGGAGAAATAATACTTTAACTAGATTTTGACCCACACCAAGCGCGGGATTAAATGATTAAATAGATTGATGAATCGATTTTAACATATACAATTTTTTAATATTTAAACGTGTATAACAAAGCATATGATTTCTAATATTATAAAAGTAAAAATGATATATATATATTGTGCATAAATGTAATAAATTTAAATACTTTTGATAAAACATATGTTAATGCCATTAGTTTTAATATTTTTATGTGTAAATTGATTAAAAATATGTAAATGTTATTTATTTCAATATCTTTTAAGTGTAAAATTAATCTTCATTTTTTTCGTCTAAATTGATTTTCATAATAATAAAAAAACTTGTTAATATATCATAAAAAAATTAAAAATAGATATGGTAAGTCTAAAATATTATATTTAGCTGGGCTTAAATTTGTAAAACACGTATTAATAGGCTTATATTATAAAATTAATAAGAATATATAGAGATTTCCACATGGCATATATTTTTAATTGAAATATTCTGATTGGTTAAAATTAAATGACGTGTCCCTTAAATTATTCATTGCTTGACACCTAGAATTTTTTTGTGAATGTCTCCTCTATTAATATATATAGGATATAAAGGGTTATGGTCAATCCACTCATTGCCAATTGGTTTTGAGTTGGAAACCTATGATAAGCTCAAATTTAATATGGTATCAGAGCAGGCGATCGTTGGGACATCATGTGGATGTTGTTCTCACAATTGTCCACGCTTCAGATATTCATGTCTGAGCATGAGAAAGGACACGTGAAGAATTGAGCAAACATATGATGACGTGGAGTTTCGATGTGACACAAAGAGAAAATTATGCTGGAAGAATTGAGGATGACGTGGTCCAATTAGAGTGGAGCAAAACAACTTGGAGTGGTTATCAAGTAAAGATCCTCAAAGATACATCAAGAAGATTTGGAGAATCTAAATGATGGAAAGTGAATATTGACGACTTGTCGAAGTTGTGCAATATATATTGAAGGCTAAACTCGTGGTTAGGGTTAGCCGTTCAGAGAGAATCGATCAAGAAGCTAAAGAAAGAGTTAGGGTTCTTGGTGAGTTATAAACGAGTGTTACACAGCTGGTGCTGTGTGTGAGCTCTGGGTAGATTAGGATTTGGTCAGTGTCGAATCACCGTGTGATGTCGTATAATTCTGATTAAATAAGTCTTGTAAGATTGTTTAAGTGATTTCTAATAAAGCAAACTGTATTTGCTAAGATTTACCCTGTGTTACGCACTAACTCTTTTGTGTTACACACTGTCTCTATTGTTCTTGATTTTACATTTGGTATCAGAGCGGGTCACCGATGGAAGATCGCAAATGTATATACATGTGAGATCGTATGAGGAACATGGTGACAGTAGAACTAATAGCTGTCCAAAAATTGGTTACGTTAGATGAAGGTAATTTTGGCCACTGGAAGGCTCAGATGAGGCACATAATTCGTAGTATCGATGAGGATGCGTGGACAGCGGTTGTCAATGGTTGGGAGGAACCAACTATCCTCAACGATGACAAACAGAAGGTTTCCAAACCCAAGAACAAGTGGACTGATGCGGACAAGACAGCCTCCAAGTACAACTCAAAAGCTTTAACCGCTATATTTCGGCTGTTGATTTGGATCAATTCAAAATCATTCAAGGATGTGAATCAGCTAAAGAGCCTTGGGAGATACTTGTGAATCACTTCGTAGGTGATACGAGTGTGATAAGAACCAGGATAGACCATCTTGCATCACGGTTTGAGAATCTGAGAATGGGGAATGATGAATCTGTAGGTAGTTTTACAACGAAGCTAAGCTCGCTTGCAAACGAGGCATCAGTGCTTGGTAAGAAGTACAAAGAAAAGAAGTTGGTGAAGAAGCTGCTGAGATGTCTACCACAAAAGTTCGCAGCTCACAAGGTTGCCACAACTAGTTGGGATGCTAAAGGCAGAAGAGATGGAAGAATCAGAACATCAACCAAAGCTGCAGAAAGGAATAGCATTCTCTACTAATCAAGGATATGAGAGAGTTCAGAGACTTGAAGATAACATGAGTTTGATGGCACGAAATTTCAGCAAGATACTGAAACAAGTTGAAAGGGGAAAAAACAAGGCCATGAACCAATTCCAGAGAGATGAAAAAGACAAATGGGGGTTCAGAGGTTATAGAACTAATAGTGATGGATCGGGAAAGAAGAAAGATATGCAGTGGCATGAGTGTGAAGGCTTTGGTCACTTCAAACATGAATGTCCATTAGTCAAAAGGAGGGAACTAAAATGCACAGAATGCGAAGGATTTGGTCACACGAAGACGGAGTGTCCAAGCTTCAGTGATACCGAATTAGAAGATGAACATGAAGAGGAACTGCTATTGAATCTCGTAACATTGGTGTGTGAAACAGAAGCAGAGAAGTATGACACAAGTCCAAAATCAAAATCAAATTCAGAAGAGGATGAAGAGATTGATCCCAAGAAGGAATATCAGATATTGTATGATTGTTGGGTGAAGCTAAGCAATGAAAACCTACAACTCATCAAGGATAAGGCTATGTTGAAAGCTCAAGTCAATATTCTGGAACTTGGACAACCAACTAGTGGTGGAAAAGATGAGAATGCAACAAAATTAGAAGCACCGATCTTTGAAGGTAAGGATACCAAACTACAAAAGGAGTTGGTTGCAGGACAAGAGAAGAATAAGGAGTTAGAAGATAAACTTAGCAAGATGTGGGAAGTAGTCAAAAAGGAACAAGAAAAGAGCAAAACCCTGGAGTTGGTGCTGAATGACAATTACAGGAAGATAAGGATGTTGAATCAAGGGTCCGAGAACTTAGACAAACTCCTTACAATGGGGCAGCCACCAAAGAAAAATTGGGGATTGGGATATCATGGAACTACAGCGAGTTCATCGACTTGTCTAAACAACATGTCAAACTTTGTGTTAGGGAACACATCAGAGAACAATGAGGAAGAAAAGTCTCCAACCAAGATTGCAAACTACAGAGAAGAAGGCTGTTGATCAAGTGCATAAATTTAGAAAAACGTATCATGTGTCACATCAAGGTTGCAGTGTGTGTGGCAAGAGTGGGCATCGAAAGGAAACATGTTTTGTTCTTCAACGGAGAATAAACAGAGCTTGGAGAATGAACCAGTGCTTTTTGGAACCTAAAAGATATGGAAAAATGTGGATAGCCAAAGCTAATCTATATCCTAAGCGTGTGACAGAAGAGCATGTGGAGTCTAATGTGGTTTGCAATCTGAAAGAAGCAACACATGAAGAAGAGTGTGTGACACACATGGATCAAAGTGTAGAATCAGAAGTTCAAAGCAACAAAAAAGAAGAGGAGGAAAGCTTTAAGAATGTTGAATCGTCCATGATACAAGTTCACTGAAATCACTATTTGAAGATATCATTGGTGATATTCAAGAAATTCAAGAAGGAACGAAGACTTGCAACATACATAATAACTTCAAAGATATAGCAAATCTGAACAAGTGAGTGTGGTTGGATTAAGACAAGTGAGTGTGGTTGGATTAAGACAAGCTCCTAAAAGATGTTACATGTGAGACTAGCGCCTTGATCGCAGGGGGAGTAAACAACATGGTGTTTGAGGATAATCAAAGTATGAGATGTACTTCATTCTCATGATGGAGAGTGAACGCACAAATGCTAGACTATTGGGGAAAATGAGCATATGGTTTTTATATGAGTGTGCACTCAAGCACGGGGAGATTTGGAAGCTGAATGCTCATTGATACAGGAAGATCTGGAGAGTTACACTGATGTAGGAAGCTTGGAGTGTCACACTCAGATAAAAAGGGGGAGATTGTAAGCTCCAAGGTTTGGAGATTAAACAACAGAGTTTCAGTGTTACACAAAGAAAAAGCTGTGTGACACAAGGAGAAGGACATGTGAAGAATTGAGCAAACATATGATGACGTGGAGTTTCGATGTGACACAAAGAGAAAGTTACACTGGAAGAATTGAGGAGAATAGAGGATGATGTGGTCCAATTGGAGTGGTTATTAAGCAAAGATCTTCAAAAATACATCAAGAAGATTTGGAGAATCTAGATGATGGAAAGTGAATATTGACGACTTGTCGAAGTTGTGCAATATATATTGAAGGCTAAACTCGTGGTTAGGATTAGCTGTTCAGAGAAAATCGATCAAGAAACTAAAGAGGGAGTTAGGGTTCTTGGTGAGTGATAAACGAGTGTTACACAATTATTGCTGTGTGTGAGTTCTGGGTAGATTAGAAATTGGTCAGTGTCGAATCACTGTGTGATGTTGTATAATTCTGATTAAATAAGTTTTGTAAAATTGTTTAAGTGGTTTCTAATAAAACAAACGGTATTTGCTAAGATTTATCCTGTGTTATGCACTAACTATTTTGTGTTACACATTATCTCTATCGTAAACATCAGACGATGCAGCTTCATTTCTTCTGGATTTCTCTGTCGTGTGATTTTGGTCTATTTGAATTGATCAACCCTTAATAACCGACTCATGTTGTTTCTTCTCAGATTGTGGAGAATTCTGTGGAATGTTCCAGAAAATCTCTATTACAAAAACCCATGTTTAAATCATTTATTACAAAAGAAAAACTAAATAATAATCATCATCAAGGTACAAAACGAGTAATTAGTAAATGAAAAAGAAAGAAGAAGATTAATAATGAAGATTAATCATCTGGGGTTACAATACTTGGGAATTAATGTTAGACAAGGTACCTAAATAAGGTTCAATAAAATTGGTGATTGAAATTGAAACAAGAAATGCGTAATAAGAAGAAAGAGTAAGATGAATTGAGAGATTCAGTTTGTGATGCTCAAACTCCACTGTTACGTAAAGTCATTAGGCTTGAGATGGAATGAAGTACGGGGCTGGGGAAACGAGACTTCCACCAGCCCTAACATTATCGCCTACATTGACTTTTCCGAAGTCATAGCTGTCCACGTAATAGATGCAGTTTGGGGATAGACCATATAAGCTAGCCTGAAGACAGAAAGATTCACCTTTGGAGGAGAGGAAAAAACAAAGATCTCCAATGTCTAAAGTGCAGAGAGCGACTCCGTTATCGAGTATCTTGAACACCAAGAACCGCTCCCAAATTGCCCTCAGAGTCCCCTCGTGGCATCGTGTGTACCACTTAACCAGAAAAGTTTGACCTGTGGGTGACTCCACCAAGTGTTCGCTCCTGCAACGCATACACAACCGCTCCCACTCCGACTGCACAAACTCTTCATAGTATGGAAAGCGCAAGTTTTGCGGTATGTGTTTTTCAAGATCCCAAGATCCGGAGTGTGTGCCTCCAGACCCCGGCATAGAGAACATCTTATCTCTCTTTGAATACATGACTCGGGAGTAGAAGAAGCCTTGGTCTGTGACTCTGATGTTAACCCACTCGGGATCTTTCTGAGCAGGTCTACATAAGCTAAGCTGAGGCCCCACGAACTTGACGGCGAGAATGCAGTCCTCGTCCTCGGGAGAAGAGGACGACATGGCCACGTTGGTTACCAACTGTGTTTGGCAATGAGGCAGAGTTGCGAGACGGGGTAGGGAGATACGCTTCGGTTCTAAATCCGACGCACTCGGGTTCAGATCATCTTGAAGACACACAACACCGTCTTTCAAAGTCGCTACCCAGCCATGGGATGCTCCTATCGTTCCCGTTTCTGTCATCAAATCCATTGGCACCGTCTTTTCCAAAACCATGGTCCCACGACAAGGAGCATTTACATTGCGAATCACGAGTTTACCGATATCCCCATCCCTCGAAGTAGATCCACAATGTTCCGCGCCGACGATGTGACAGAGAGGGGTTTCGGACAAGAATCGAGAGCCACCGAGGTGTCTCTGCGGAATCATCATACATCAGAAGAAGAAGAAGAAATACAGAGAAAAGAGAAGATAAAGCTTACAACTACAAGCGCAGGTGGTTTTCTCAGACAAAGCCTGGAGAGTCGGCTTAGAAGGAGAGACCTCATAGTGTGTCCGGTGAAGACAGAAGATCATACAATAGTGTTTCCGGTGAAGACAGAAGATACAATAGCCTTATTGAAACATTGGTAATAATGGCTCCATTAATAAAGATGGAATAGCCTTGCCCACCAAGTCTTCAATGCCTCCATTAATAAAGATGGTTTCGCCTTGCCCACCAAGTCTACATTCTTAAAACCTTCGTTTCCTTTTTGTTCCTGTGGGCTGTGGTCCTCCGTTCTCGTTTCTCGGTTTCATTTATAAAAGATTTCACTAAAGATTCCTCTCTACACATATCAGTTAGTTAGAGCTAAACCCCAAAGCCCAGTGGCCCGTTTCTCTAATATATTCTGCCTTATATGATTAGTCCGTTCGGGTTAGTGGACCTATATTTGTACCAAATCCAAAAACTCGGAAATAAATTTTGATAAGAGTTTAGGTTAGGGTTTGGAGAACTGTGTTGTTTTTGGTAAACAGTCGTCCGGACTTTATCAATGCAATCCCCTTTGTGAGAACTGTTAGGTTGCATGGAAACTCCAAAAAAAGTCCGTTTTCCGTTTCGGAAATATTTTGGAATCGGAAATGCGATGAAAACGCAGAAAAACGCGATGCAAACGTGTTTCTTAAAATTTTTAATTTGGAAACGCGACGGAAACGCAATTTTTGATTAGGAAATAAATTAAGTAAATACTTTGAAAATATAGGGATCTATTTGTTATTTTTGATAAGTTTAAAAACCTAATTATAAAAGATTCATACTTTCTTTTTTCTCTAATCGCTTCCGTAACTTAAAAAAATTAGAAGAGTCGAAAAAGATAAGGAAGGTACTTTTTTCCAATTACAGTAGATTTGTTATTGATTGATTTGTTATTGATTGTTGAAGTCGTGAAGTCGTATACATAAACAAAGTGTTTTTTGTTGGAGTCGGATACTTTCTTCTCCTTTCAATTGAAAATTAAGTTTGCATATAGAAAATTTTGTTCCAATTGAAGTGGAATATCTTGTCAAAAGTCAAAGTTGTCGAGTTCTATTTATAAGTTGCTAACATGCTAATGATTTTATGAATATCATAATGAATCAATGATAGAACATAATGATACTCACCCGCAGGAAAACTCTAATAATATTTATACAGTAATCAGTTTCTATGGAATTGAAAACTTTGAGTGTTGTTTTTTATTTTTAGTTAAACTATTTAATATTTATGTATTTGATTTGTATTATTTAAAAAAAAAATTAATATGGTTTTGACTTTTGATATTTTTTGTTTTATGATATATATATATATATATATATATATTCACGTTTCCAAAACGTATCCGTTTTTTCTATTTTTTAAAAACTCGTTTCCGCGTATCCGTTTTCTCGTACCCATTTCCGATTCCATGCAGTTTAGGTGAGGAGACACCCATTCTCCCAAAATTACGGAACTCACGTATCGCTTTAATGGCCGAACAACCCAATTCTTGGAACACGCTATAGTTCTAGGTGGCGAAGAGCGGACTCCGTTACTTGAACAAAACTAAATCTTGTAAAATCATACTAAACATTCACTACAAACAAAATAATGAATTTGCGAGGGAAGAATTCCTAGCAAATCCTCTCTCGAAATCCGTTGTCCCAAGTCTACGGTCTTAAAACCTTACTAGTGTTTATCATGATTCTAATAAACCAAAATAATTAATAGTGTTTATCATAATTCTAATAAACCAAAATATTTTTTTTTGGGCTCAACAACTATTTTTCATTCACTCAATATTAATACAAAGATAGTTCATCAATTTCTACATAATGCTTTATCCAGTTTGGCACGATACAACTTAGAAACATAAGTCGCGAAAGAAAAAGACTCCTTTGCTACTTTATCGGCCATTCTATTGCTTTTTCGTGGGTAGTATACTACTTGGGACTCGTCATGGTACGAAAACAGTCCTCTAATATCACTATCGAGGGGTTTAAGCATGTGCCATTCCTTATCCTTCCAAATTGCTTCCGCCAGCTCCTTAGAAAATAGTAAAATAAATATTAGACTTGATAAAAAATTATAATAAATATTAGACTCAAAAGGTTGAAGGAGGAATCGGTTAGCCAAACCTTTAAAATTTTGATTATTATTATTAATATTTAACGGCAAAGTATTTAAATATAAATATTTTATTAAAATTAACAGTACATTGTACATATTTGAATGTTATTATAATCGTGAAAGTAGTGTAAATTGTAGTCCCAAGTGTAGGGTTGCGTTTGAAGAAACTGCTAGTGGCTTCTGTGACCCGAGTATTGGTGGAGCTGGAGAATGTGTTTGGTCATACATATGATTTCTACTTTGAAATATTTCATTTCTTCAAAAAATAAAAAAGTTGAAACATCCGAATTATGTATAATCAGTTTCTAGCCATTTAAAAGACTATTTGCTGTGCTGGTTTACTCTGAGCCTCATCTATTGTGAACGTTGAACCAATCTTAATATCTACGGCTCATCATCATAATGTGAAGCCGATGATGAAGGTAAAACGAAGATGGGTTCTCCGTTGTGTTGAAATTCACCGAGTAGAGAAGAATGGTCGGTTTCGTGGCTGAAAGCTATTCCCGGTCATGTCAATACGTTTGAGATCACCTGAACACAATCATCATACATATAGTTACACACAAAAAATCAGCATAATGTCCCAAGAATCAAGCTGAGGAAATGCCAGATAAAACCGGTTCCATAAAGTTATTACCTTTTGCATTTCTCAGGGAATCGCATAGCATGAGCAAGGATTCGGGTGGCATAAGATTGTAGGATGCGTCGAGTGAGACGAGTTTTGGTGCCAAGGGTATGAGCTTTGACAGGAATCTAGCGGTCTCTAGTCCTCCACGATTTTTGCTATAGTCAGAAACCGCAAAAGAAACCTGAGGAAACTGAAGGCGAAGCAATGCAATGTATACAGAAAGCAGAGGTTTGCTTCGAACCTTATATTAATACTCAGCAGCTTCTTCAGCCCTTTTTCAAGTTTTCTCCCTAGCTCAAGAAACCCACCAGGACCTAGTCCTATACCCGAAATGTTGAGAGACTCGATGGAGATTGTCAAGGAGTTTACTATAGCCTCTGAAACCTCACTGGAGAACAGATCAATAAAAAAAAAGACACATTTCATATCGGTATAAAGTGATATAGCGATTGTAATTTTATGAATACCTTCCGAGTGCATTATCTGCAACAGATAGGAACTTTAAAGGTTTCTCCAGCGTCGAGAGGGTATCAAGAAACTCGATAACTCCACAACATGATAGCTCACAGTTCTCCAAGTTCAAATCGGCTAAAGGAGAATCCGGATTATTTGTGAAGTAAGATATTAAGCTTCTGTACCACTCAATAAAAGCATGTAAGAGAAATGTAATTATTCTGTTGAGTTTCTCCAAGATTGCAAATGCAGGAACTTAGAGGACAAACCTGATCCCACCGTCTTCAATGGGGTTCCCACTCAGGTCAAGAGATTCCAAGCTGGGCATTTGAAGAAGAGCATGTGCAAGATTCTCTGCATCGTATCTGTCGAGTTCATTCCCCCTAGAGACACATTTCTAGCATTCCCCCTAAAGGAGAATCACCATCTCTACAACCTTCGTATAAAGGTTGTTTAGCAGCATCTAACATATCAAAAAACCTATGAGCTTCTAAATTAGGTTCCTCAACATTATGACCATCATCAACAAATCCCAGTAAATTTTCTCGAAACGCATCATTCACCATTTGAATAGTACCTACAAGTTCAGGTACCGTTGTATTTTCTTCCATCCTATCAGGTGTAAAATGAGCACTAGAACTAGCAAAATCTACCATTGACTCGTTCTTTCCATGCGCATACCAAATCTTGTAACCCGACATAAACCCATCCCTATACAAATGCCTCCATACACCGTTTATCGTACCAGATCTACGATTCATACATTTAGGACAAGGACATCGAATCTTACCCTTTTGCAAAGCTTTTTCTGGATTTTCGAAAAATTCAATGAATTGCTTGATACCATCCACGTACTCCTCCGTTAACAATCCAGTTGCTGGATCTTTCATAGGTTTGTCCATCCACGAACGAAAATATTTATAAGGATTCGAAGTAGACATTTTTAATATTTTTCGGTTTCAATATTGAAGAGAATTGTTGTGGATAAAGTGAGCTGCATATGTATTTAAAGGCATAATTTCCGACGGATTATGACGGATTTCCGACGGAAATTCAAACGTCTATAAAACGGCTATATAACGGCTACAAATCCGTCGGAAATTTGTCTGAATGTAGTCAGCTTGAATATCCGCCAAAATCCGTCGAAAATTCCGACGTATTTCCGACGAATGAATTGCCCGTCAGAAATTTCAACACAAATCTGACGGATTTCCGACGGATTTATCGCCGTCTTTTTATCGTCGTAATTCCGTCATAAATTTCCGACGGATCGTATTCCGTCAAATTTTTGTGTGTTTTCTTGTAGTGTAGATGAAGAAACAAAGTTTCCTAAATGAACATCTTAATTCAGCCAAACCCTGAAATCCTTTTGAAACTCTAAAACCCAATTGGAAAACTACTCAGACATGATAGAAATCAAATCAGAAGAAGAAATAATGAAAGACATGATGGAAATCAATAAATAAATAAGAGGGTTTAGAAATTTTCTCCAAATTGTCAATAGGGTACAAATATCTTCTCTCAAAAAGCTTAAAAAGAGTAATAAACTAATAGTCTGAATAGAAAATAAAATGTAGCCTCCACAATGGCTAAAAACTAGAATAAATAGGTCTAAAAACATTATGGTCGAAAATCTCTCACAAAATAAGAAAAATCCGAATTTTTTTTTAAAACTGGAATTGATTGAATTTGGCTTGGAATGATCGATCTGGCTAGGGATCAATCGATCTGGCTAGGGATCAATCGATCTGGTCTTTGGAATGATCGATATGGCTTGGAATGATTGATCCAAAATTTTACGGAAGGCTGAATCGATCGATCCAAGTGTAGATCGGTCGATCTGGCCTCTTTTTCTGCACATGCTCTTTTTGCTCGCCAGAATGACATGTGTTCACTAAAACTTTCATAACTTTTGATCGCACCGTTGGAATGACCTCAAGTTACTTCCAAATGAAAACTAACTCGATTCTCTAGCTTATGTCAAGATTTCAGGTCGATCATTGGTGGAAAGTTATTCAACGAGTGCCAAACTTCTGACCTTTCCGCACGATCATCCATCTTCACATATCCGTTTGCAACCAAAATATCTTGTTTTCTTCCAAAATAACTTAGAACTTGAAAAGACTTGATAAGGACTAAAAATACTTGATAAACAATGAATATTATGGTTGAAAACCGGTAAAAACCATGATATATCAATATGTATTGTGTGTAGTGTATAAAATTGAATAATTTTAATCAAAGTGTATGTAAATGCCATTAATGATCATCATGTCTCATCTTTCAATATCTTTAAGTGTAAAATTGATAATATGAATTTTATCTAACATAACAAATAGAAAAAATGTTATATGTTTTTCAATAATGAAATGCATAAATATTTGTAAATGTGACTAAATATGTATAATATACATCATAATAAAAATATATCTTATATAGTACTAGATTAGGACCCGCGTCTCGACGCGGGTAAGTACATTAAAAATTATTGATATAAATATTTAAGTTTTAATTAGTAACCAGCTGAATTACAAAAATAAATACTATTTAAACAAGGGTCTTAAATCACATGATCCTGAAAAAGACAAGATTTCCATCATGTACGAATCACCGAGAACAAGATCTGGTATAATAACCATGAGGGAAGGATTCAACAAGACAGTGGAGAGCTTACTCAATCAAGAAGAGATAGAGAACGTGGACAAACAACTAGAGAAGAGCAATGAAGCCCAAAGACATGAAGAATTACTCAAGACAAGTCCATATGCTCCAAATGTCGAATGGCCTCTTTCGAAGACAATTGAAGCCCACACTTTGTTTGTAATCACTCAAGTCCAAACTTGACAAATATCTTGTCTTAGAAGCTGTCCAAATCTGTGCAAAACCAAGGTAAGTATTTGAATTTATTTGGTTTATTATAACTTTCATTTTTTGTTTTGCAGATTGATTTCATTATACTTTTGATTTATTCCTTGTAATATTTTCTGTTTAGGATGCGTATTTTAGTTTCTTTTTTCTTGTTTTTGAACCTTGAAGGTCAAAGTCGATAAGCGGTTTATAAAGCTCCCTATGCGACATTGTAGAACACACCTTTTTGCCTATTATCAATAAAACAAGTATTTTCTTCAAGTCTTAAGAAACGAGATTTCTTCTCTATTCTTGAGTACAATTCGACTTACCACAGCTCTATCACAAGCTGTGTGGCATCCCTAGATCCATCTAGTTACTTCACAAACGTTTCATCCATTAGGTTAAATAAAGAGTGTTGTTTGGCCAGTTGTTTGATCTCCATCGGTCCATCAATCTGTCAAAGTAGAGAGTGCTTTGTGGCTAGCTACAGAAACTCCATCAATTTTATCCCTATAAGATCCCATCTTTGATCTTATATCAATGGCGATTCTAAAATTATTTTTTACCTGGTGTAAAAATTAATAAATAAATAATAGATTATAAAGATTATGTTATTGATAGAGCTATGATAAGTCGAGATTTTTTCTCTGTTCTTGGGTACAATGTAAAATAATATTTTACATGTTCGAAACCGCCATTAACACTTCACCCAGAGAAAAAACTGTTCAATAACCCTCGCGAAATCATCAACAATGGAGGAAGAAAAACAATTTAACCCACCAGCCACCAAATTCACCGCTAGTAGTATCGATTCCATTGCCGAAGTTACAAAAATTGCTAGGATTCATGGGTCGAAAACACCCAACTTGAATTTCGTACATAGTTTTGAAATTCGTTTAGTATATTGTATTGATTCTATTGGCACTACAAGAAAAGCTGCTCGTTGCCACGGATTTTTTCGTGGCTATAGCAAAAAATTGTGGCAAATTTACAATCTGCCACATATTGTCACGTGTGAAATCCGTGGCAATAGCCTTGTGGCAAATATGACATCTGTGGCAATCCGAGATAATATTGTCACGCTTTTGCCAAGCGGGGTTCCGTGGCAACAATTACCACAAATTGCCACAAATATTTACGTGTCAAACTGTCAAATTACCATATATAAATATGTTTGTTGCAATTTGCCATATATTATCACGTTTTTGTTTGTGACAACATTGCCACAAAATTTTATCAATTTTTGTGGCAAAAATTATTATAGTGTTTATCTCAAATATATGTGGCAATTTACTAATAATAAATTTAAAATATAATATAATTATTTAAAAGAAAAATTCGATAAAATAAAATAAAATAGATAACATTCATAATTAAAAGTACAATCCGATAATATTAAAATTACACCAATATGAGTTGATGGTGTTATACAAAAAACTAAGAGAAGACTTGTCTAAATACTCCAGCAAGTACAAAACACAAAGAACATGCCTAAAGAGTAAAGCCCCATTTCACCATTCCACACACGCGCAGGCGTCGCGTGTAATCATCTCCGGTAAATCCGCCGCTCTCCTCCACTCTCCATCCACCGTATCGTACAACAACACAAGGCTTTCTCTCAGCCCTCTCTCGCTCCTCCCACTCCGCCGGAGCAAATCGTCTATGCATCCAACCACCTGAACCACCGCTACTTTGTCTTCAATTCCGACGCAGCTAAACCTCACCGTTCCTTCTAATTGTACCTGTGCCAGCAACGACAGACTTTTCAGCCTACTCCATTCTCCAAATCCATCGCCATTGCATCTCCCGTCAAATCTCCAAAACGAGAGCTCCACCGCGTGGCTGCTGAGCACGAATACATGTCCAACCGCCGCGCACGCCGCCACGACGCATCCAACGAATTAGGAGAGAGCTAAGGGATTCATACATAAACGGCAAAACCAATTACATAAACGGCAAAACCAAAAGCGAGTAGACATAAACGGAGAGAGAGAAGGGATTCTTCGCGAAAACTATGAGAGAGATAAGGGATTTGTCGCGACTTGCCACAAATTACCACAAATGTCACATATTGCCATTAACCTGGTCGTGGCAAAGCGAATATATTCTTTCCCCAATAAAATGATAAGACCTATGTGTCACGAAAACGAGAGTGACAATCTGTGGCAATAACACACTATTGGTCTCATGGTTTATATGATTCGATAAGTAAAAAAAAAAGTTATTTGTCAGAGATTGCCACAACCTTTACCGTGACAATTTGCCACGGAAATGCCATACTCTGTAGTTGTGGCTACATTATCACGGATTAAATCCTAACAATGTCCTGGCTAAGTTTATCACGAAACAGGATATGACAATCTCTGGCAATAGTTGCCACAAATTATCACAAAACTATATACGTGGTAATGTTCGCCACAATTTGTTAGGGATTGCCACATATATTACTATTCAAAGCGTGGCAAAATTCTGGCAAATTTATGGCAAAAAAATTTGCCACGATTCCGTCCGTGGCACGTCTATAGCTATAGGCAGTTTTTCTTGTATTGCATGCCATTTCTTGTACATATGTTTGAGATTAACCTTGCAAATAAATCGCTTAGGGTTTTCTCGGGCCGATTAACTAGTTCTTGTTAATCGATTCATACTTAGCATGAGATTTGCCGTTATTTTCATCTTTAATTTTCTGTTTTTTATATTATGTGTGACCATATGAATGATAGGAATCGATACCATCAGACGTTTTAAGTTCCAAGGTGGGTTTTGAGCCACAAATGAGGCCAGCAAATGTGTACCGCAAGCAGAAATACATGGATGTTATAAATGCTTCACTTAAAACGTCTGAGAAGGAAGTAATTAGGCAATCACAATTCAGGAACTTGTTGGATAATGGAACAAAGATAAATTACTCAATGAAGTTCTTTCACCATATGTTATTCTGATAGCTTGTAACCAGTAAGAAGTACCAATTTTGTGTACATGTTGGTGGAAAGCTGATAGGAGGAAAACTACTACTAAGTTTTGATCCTAAATCTACCACAAGTGCATGAAAATTCGGTGCAATACTTATGGATCGAATTAATGAGGAAATGAGATGGTCACTAAGAATACAAGATATTTTAGAAGCTAAGCTAATTGATGTTTTGGGTTTTTATATTTATAAATAGCAATCCTAAATGAAATGCAAAGTAAATAAGCAAATTAGACAAGTCAATAAAATGCAAAATAATAACTAGGCAAGCAAACAAAGATTCGATGTAAGGGATTATGGATCATAGGCTAAGGTATTGGACTCGGGTTAATTATTCATTGGATCTTGGTGTTAGGCTCTAAACAATTCTCTTCCTTGGCAAGATCACTAACTCTAGACTAATTCATTTCCATGGTATTAATTGTTTTTCATAATCTCATAATCATAAACTATCGTTTGCAACTATGGAATTATGAAGCAATATTTACAAGTCCCTAAATCCACAAAACACCTTAATCATCAATGGCTAATTGGCTAAGATGTGATATGCTTATTTGAGATCCTCCTAAACATTTTCACAAACTTCTTATGGGCATGAAAAGAGACCTATTCTAGAATTTGATTAGCTACTTCAAATCTAGCCTTAAATACATATCAAATGAAGGATTATATGCAATCTAAGGCTAATACACTTTAACCCAGCTTCTAATCACCATAATCTACATAGCCCATAATTAGAGCTGTCAATTCGGACTAAAGTCCGCGGATTGTAGTCCGGTCCGTCCTGTAGTCAAGCGATTTAGGACTTCATTTTTCCTATCCGCGGGATAGTGGATTGAGACCACCGCGGTTCGCAGTCTGTAGTGGATTGGTACGTGCTGTTTATGGACTTTACCGCAGACTCATTAAAAAAAAAATTAAAACAAAAAAATATCTTTTGCAACTATTTCATTTCTAGGATTTTGACTTATGAAGTCATTTCAGGTGGAAAAATGACCTCTTAGTTATTTCTCTTGTTTTCAAACTCATGAAATTATTTCTCAGTCTGTTACTTGATACTTCTCCAGTTCTTTTAATTATGATGTTACTTCTTCAATTTTCATTACTGGATACCTTTTTAGTTCTCTTGTTTATGAAGTTTTTCTTTTAATCTTCAAATTATTAGTTAGTTTTTATTTATGGTTATGGACATTAAGTTATAGTTATGGCTCCTAAGATCAATTGAGAACAAAAAGTTTCTCGTTCCGATTAAAATATTAATCCGCGGATTGATCCGCATATCCGCCAACCTTAAGCGGTTTGGATTAGGATTTTAATGTTTAGTACCACAGTCCGCCGTGGACCAGTCCACCAAAATCCGGAAAAAACCCGCCGCGGTGCGGATTGATAATCCGCGGATTAATCCGAATTGACAGTACTACCCATAATCCATAGTATCACTACTCACACATGATAAATGCAAATACAAAGACAATTAAGGAATGGGAAATAATTAAGAAGATAAGAAGAAAAGATTAAGAAAATTTCAAATAATCATCAAGATCCATAGATCAATCCAAGAAAAGCATAAACAAACTTAAAAGAGCCTAAAAGAGTTTCTGCCTCTCATAACATATGTTGGGCAAAATAAATTCACTAGTGAAGTGCCAATGGAACAATGCAATATGCGAACATCTAAGTGGATGAATCTTAGAAAAAAAACCCAGTAGTTACAATTCCCAACATTTATGGGAAGTACCAACAGTTTCTTGAAACTTTTGTTGCTTCTGGAAGCTCCCATAAATTTTGGAAGCTCCTAACACTTCAAGAAGATTCTGACACTTCTAGAAGCTTCCGACACTTCTAGAAGCTCCCAACACTTCTAGAAACTTCTAACAATAATTGGGACCTTCGAACAAACAACCTGAAATCAAGAGACTCGCTGAGAATATCCCCTTTAATAGGCTTTGATTTTCATATAAGATCAAGTAAAATCAAATAAGATAAGGATTCGGGCACATAAATCCTATTCAAGGGGAATTAGAGTTTGAGAGGAGCTTATAAAATAGAGAGCTTGGGAACAAGCCAGAGGAGAAGGAAATAATCTACCAAAACACTCTATAAGAAAAACTCTCGCCGCTTCAATCAAGACCCCAAGGAGAACGATTTGAAGCGACGAGACCATCAGAAATGCCAAATATTTGATTGACGATGTTCAGATCTCTGAAGATCATTCTCTAAATTTTGCTAAGAACTTTCAATTTGTTGTAATTCAAAGTAGTGTTGATTCAATATTTTCTATCAATAAAGAATATTCTTTTTCGTCTTTCCTGAGAAATATCTTGGTTTGAACCGGTTAAAATTTGCCGAAACACTTTGGCGCTACAAAGAGATGCAGTTTTAACTATTTAAGATATGATGAACAGAGGACACAACACTAACATCCTTCCAGAAGGTACCATCCTTCACGATTCCATTATTCAGCTGGAGATTCTCACCGCACAGATGAAGTAAAATGAAGAAAAAATAGCATAACTCGAAGTGGAGAACTCTTCTCTGGTAACTGAAGCCAGGGGCACCAATGTCAACACATGTACCATATTTTGAGGCAACCATTGGACGAAACTCCACGGGCTAGAGGTACTAGGTTGGTGCTACAAGAAACGGGCATACCTGAAATAGACGTAGCTAAAATGCATGTCGCTCAATCATTGATCCAACCAAGTGATAGAGTGGCAGTCTGATCGAAAGATGATTCATACATGGAATCCTTGGTTTACAAGCGTTTGGAAGCCATGGAAGCTTTGATTAAATGACTTTCAGGAGTGGCTCCACCAATTACCAAGAGCGCTCCCAACTACTAAGCAGACACTCTATTCACAGATGCGGTTACACTCGTAGAGATGCCCAAGTTTGCATTCCCTTCAATGAAGATGTATGATGGGAAGCTGGCCCTGACAATCATATAGCATACTACAAGCAGTGGATGTTCGCTACCGTGGTTGAAAGAGAATATCGCGAAGATACCATGTGCAAGGGGTTTGGTTCAAGCTTTACTGGACCATCCCTCCAATGGTTTACAAACTTACTAAACTCTTCAATATACTCTTTTGCATTATTAGCATACCGTTTTGTTGAATAGTTTGCAAACAGCAGAAAATCTGAAAAAGACAGTTGATGATCTAGATGAGGTGATGCAGAAGAAAGATGAGTCACTATGCAGTTATGTTGGACGCTTCAATAAGGAGAAATTTTCTGATGGGGTGTAAAGTTTTATCCAAAATAATGCAATAACTTAGCTTCAAGTGCACAACAGACAATCATAGTATTTAGGGATCGAATCCACAAAGACTTTGAGCACACAGTAGTAGTAGTAATAAATAAAAATTACACTTAAAAATCAGAATTTGGGGGGGGGGGGGGGTTTAAAGCTAATAATAAAAAGCAATAAGATAAATCGATGTAAGAAATAAGAGGAAGACGTTGGGTTTTCAGAGATTTCTTAGGGATTCATAGTTCGAATGATTCATGAATTAACTTCTAGAGGCAATTGACATCAATCTTCTTTCATCCTAGAACTCAAATCACTAGTTTAAGGCTAACATATTCTCGCAGTGATAACCATCTATTTCAAAACTATATTATCAATCAACTCTCGCAGTCAATAACATAAATAACATACAATTAATATGAAGTTCAATTGTTCATCTAGAGCAGTAACTCGATCCTGGCATGCTAAAGGGTTAGACTCATCAAACATCATAATCAAAACAATAACTCAAGTGATGTTCAAGCCAAAATCGTTCTAAGATCAGTTTCTAGATTATGTGCATTGATCCCTCTCAGTTTCTCTATTTCCACCAACAATGCTTGATTCGAAAACCAAACCGGCAAACTCGAGAATCGATTAAACATCTCCGGTCATAATGAAGATTGGAACCGATCGATATAGAAACCACCTTAAGGACAAACTCATCACCACACTAATAATCGACGACTTCTTATCAACAACTTATACTTATCAACAAATAAAGAGATTAACAAAGATCCCTCGAAGAAGAAGAAACTGTACATCACGTTCATGTCTTTTTCTTCCACATTTCTGAGATATTGAATTTTTTATTTAGATAAAAATTAAAACTATAAAGAAATAAATCAGAATAAGTAGAAGTACGGCCGGCGTCGGCAGTGAAAGAAGAAGAAGATAACAAATCCAGATATATTATCTACCTTTTAAAATGTTTTTTTTCCTAGCAGAGATGTGGTAGTCAAGGTAGCCATCGGAAATTCAAACGATATGAGGGACAGTTGACCCTGATATTAATCTGTTTTTTTTTAAAAACATTTATTTAGCATTCTTCTCTAGGATGTTGTTACAAGTAATTAAACATAAAAGTTGTTACATAGCTAATCATAATGAAACATCTAATCATAATCGTCCGTTGGGGACCCGCAAACATTTATTCTTCTCTTGCCTTTACTCCAAGTGTGGACAAATATGGCTCAAGAAGTATTTCAACACGATTCATCTCGGAGTGGGATACCATTATCTCTCGTATAGCGCAAACAAACAATGATAAGGTACAAACGTTCACAGTCCGCTACGTCTTTCAAGCTACGCTGTGTCACATTTTGCGGGAAAGTTGAGCCATATTATATATATTGGGCTATTGTGTATAAAGCCTTATAATTAAATTAAGATTTTAGATTAGGATTTTGATTAAGTTTGTATATATAGATGTAGCCTCTTTTTACAAGGGAATAAGAGAGAATTATCTTTTCACGACTTTACATGGTATCAGAGCAAAATCGATCTCTAAATTCGATTTAGTAATGGGTGATGCAACGATGAAGAAGACGAATCCTTCCTCGGTGTATATTCTCTCTACAAAGGATGATCCAGAGAATGTCATCACCGAAGTAGCGTTGACTGAAAGAATTACGATGAATGGGCTCGTATAATGTGAACTGCTCTTCGAGCAAAGAGGAAACTCGGCCTAATTAATGGATCTGTGCTGCACCAGCCGCATGTTCAACTGAAGAAGAAGATTGGATGACCGTAAATTCCATGGTGGTTTCATGGATTTACAATACGATTGATGTCTCAATTCGCTCGACTATTGCGGATCATTAGATTGCGAAAAAACTATGGGATAGCCTCAAAAAATGTTTTTCTGTTTCGAACGAGGTTCGTGTACAACATCTAACAAAGGAATTGGTAAGCTATGTGCAAGGAACTATGACTGTTGAACAGTATTCTACAATGATGCAGAAGCTGTGGGGAGATCTGACACAGATTGAACCAAAATCAAGATGTACATGTGCTCACAGGGCTGAAGATGAACGATTGAATGAGAAGAGGAAACTGCATCAGTTTCTATTGGGATTGGATGGGTCAATCTACAGCACGGTTTAGATAAATACCATGAATACTGTTTCGTTACAAAGCGTAGATCAGGCCTACAACATGGTGATTCAAGAGGAACAACTATGTGGAGCTGATCATGTCATCGAACAGTGTACTGAAGCAACAGCCTTTGCTGTTAAACCAGTGGAAAACAGAAGACACAAGCCTAAATTCGACAAAAATCAGATATGTACCTTTTGTTCTAAAATATATCATAATGTTGATACCTGTTTCAAGAAACATGGTGTTCCTGATTGGTAAACTGATAAATATGGAAGTGGAGCTACGGGTTCTAGTCGTGGTTGTGAGGCATCACAGACTCTGCAACAGAACTCTGGCAGAAACTTCCAACAGAACACAGGATGTTGTCATGCTCAGAATGTCAGAACCAATATGGTGGTTGTCGGTGGTTGAGATGTAGGACAACCAGACAGCTCAGAATATCTGGCTTACACAGGACTCAAACCAGAATAGTGGGAGAAGCAAGTTAGATTTCTGGAAAGCGATACATCGACTCATCTTAGTGGTAAAAAATTTACTTATCGATGAGTTTTTGACAGTGGTGCAACAAATCATATGGCTGAAAAACGTGGTTTGTTTGATGTTTAATGGGATGTGACACCAGGTCTAGTGGGTTTACCAAATTGGTTCTGACATTCTGAACATGACCACATCCTGTGTTCGGGTTTGAGATAGTTCGGGTTTTATATGTACCAGAATTGGAGTGCAGTTTGATTTCTGTGTCTCAACTAGTGCGTGATCTGAATTGTACTATTCTGTTTGACACAACTACTTGTGTGGCACAGGACCGCATGTCGCAAACTGTGATTGGAAAGGATGAGCTGCATGAGGGACTGTACTTTCTTTAGGATTAGCAGACTGTGTGTGCCTTGAAGACTGTACAAGAAGGTGATGATGGAGTATTGTGGCATCAAAGGACGGGCCATCTTTCTGAGAAGATAATGCGCCAATTATCAGTGATAATAATTGTCATTTGAAGTTTTCGAATTGTGATATTTGTTTTCATGCCAAACAATCTCGGAATGAATTTGTTTCGAGTTCTAATAAAAGTGAAGGTATTTTTGATATGATTCATGTTGAACTTTGGGATCCATACAGAACACAAAGCCTTTGTGGATCTTCGTATTTTCTCCCAATTGTTGATGACTGTTCATGTGGTGTGAGAATCTACTTGTTGCGTGACAAAACACAGGTTGAACGCACACTTAAGCATTTTTTGCCATGGTTGAAAGACAATTTAATCGGAAGATACGATAGATTCATAGTGATAACGACAGCGAGTTTCTGTGTATGCGAGATTATTTTGCAGAACAAGGTATTCTGCATCAAATATCGTGTGTAGAAACTCCTCAACAGAATGGAAGAATGGAGCAAAAACATCGACACATTTTGAATGTGGCACGTGCGTTGATGTTCCAAGCAAAGTTGAGTGTTGAATTTTGGGGGTGAATGTGTGCTTACAGGTGTTTATCTTATTAACAGAAGTCCGACGGCTTTGTTGCATGGTAAAACACCTCACGGGATTCTGTATGGTAGTCCACCAGACTACTCCAACCTTCGAGTCTTTGGTTGTCTAGTCTATGCTCACAACCAGAATCATGGAGGAGATAAGTTTGTACCACGTACATGACGGTGAATATTTATTGATTATCCATGGCAGAAAAAATGTTGGACTCTCTATGATCTTGAGACACATTGTGTGTTTGTGTCTAGAGATGTCCGGTTTGTTGAATCTCAGTTTCCCACATCGAAATAGAGTCTTTCATCGAGTAAAGATTGTATTTCTAATAATTTGGTGTTAGAATCTGGGGAGGTGATGCGGGAATCAGAGGCAGTTCTGCGTGTACCAGCCATGTTACCAGAAACAACAACAGACACAGAGGCGACGGTAACAGAATCACTATCAAAAGCGATTGTCCCTACCACAGAAACATATAGACATGTGACTGGAAAAGAGATAGACACATGAACGTCTGTAACAAAAAGCAAAGATAGACTTAACTGGCACAACAACAAAAACAACAGTGGAACAAGCTGTGACTGAGACAGAGCCACAGGAGGAACTCTTAGGAAATGGTCATCGTACTAAGAAAAAATATGTAAAACTTCAAGGGTTGTGCTCAACACTTTTTGGAGTGGGTCTGAGCATCAAAACTCTGTAAAATCATAAGGTTGCTGCTGCAAAAGATTGAGAACTACATCAGACGGATGTTCACAATGCCTTTCTACATGGTGATTTTGATGAAGAGGTCTTTATGAAATTGCCTCCGGGTTTCACAGCCCATTTGACAATGTTGTGTGTCGTTTGAAGAAATCGTTGTATGGTTTGAAACAATCTCCTCGGTGTTGGTTTGCTAAGATGTCCGCAGCTCCAACAGATTATGGATTTGTTCAATCTGGATATAATTACTCACTATTTCATCTACCTCGAAGTGACTCTTCGGTTTATGTCCTGGTGTATGTTGATGATCTCATTGTTGCAGGGTCTGATGTAGTGGTTGTGACAACGTTCAAGACATACCTACAAAGTTGTTTCTACATGAAGGATCTAGGACAATTTAAGTGTTTTTCTTAATTTTCATTATACATTTTGACATAAAATATATAAATTAAAATAAAATTAATTAACAATTTTTTTTATTTACGTACGTATAATATTTTTTAATATATTTTATAAATTGTGTGAAAATCAGTGTGGTGTAGGTAGAATCGTCTGGCGTTGATCCTCATAAGACGGTAGAATTATCTGTTGTAGTTACGTCGATGTAACAATTTTCTTAATTTGCAATGGATAATAAATTAGTGTTTTAAAAAACAAATTGTGTGAAAATTGTATAAAGTGTGATGAGTATAATTTTTAAAATATACCGGTCACTCATTTTTATCAACTACAAAAAAACAATCTCGAACGTTAGAAAAAAACTACCTCAATCATACATGAAAAAAAAAGACATTCTAATGCTAAACGAATATTGTTAATAAAATATACTTAAAGCTCAACCAGTTAACTATTACATGATAAAGCAAAACATAATATAAACTTAAAATATAAAAAATACTTAAAGTTCAACCACTTAATTATTACATGATAAAGCAAAACATAATATAAACTCAAAAAAAAAAAAAAAGGATAGAAAACCCGCACGTAGGCAGGTAGTACAAATAAACTAAAGAGCCTTGGGGATAAGTCTATCTTAGGATATGAAAGAGAATCTGAGATCTGTCACTTTTCTTTCTCAAGTCGATAATCTTGTGAACCATAAGGGCTAAAAACTTCACGGAACAAATTGGGTTTACGCCAAGGCTTCAGATTCATGTCATTGCATAAATCATCAGCAAGGTTTATGCTAAACGTGGATATGCAATGATTTTTGTAAAATTTACTTGATTTTCTTAGAACGTCCATTTCTTTGAACACTTGATCTAGCATGTTTTCTTTATTAGGCAGTTTGAAGTTACCATCTAAGAGCCGACTGAGCCACATTGCACGTAACTCTGATGATTGCAGATTAGAGCTGCCTTGCACATATCCGATGAAACCCATGTTGGGTATCAATGGATGGATTGTTCCCCTGAAATTTAAGTAAATTAGTATCGTTATTATTTTTGCAACGGTCCAATTTCACACGAGTACAAGAATATAGGTTTTGAACTCGTACGTATACTAACGAATTAGAATTTTATCATCTATGTCAATCGGCTGATCTTTCTTTACATTCTTTTGTTACTTCCGTTTTAATATTTTGACAGATTTTTCAAGAATTTTTTTGTCGAAATACCAAATTTTTTTTTTTTGTAAGTAAACTCAAAACAGTCATTTTAACCGATTGGCAAACATTCTTTTACCCCAATTGGTTATTGTAAAAAACTTGTTCTAGACTTTTTCGGAATCTTGTGAAAACTTTAAATACAAAAATATATTCGTTATTGTAAAAAAAAATACATGTTTAAAATTCACATTTTTAAAAAATTTCATTTAGAAGCGATAACTTTTACATTGAAGTTTAATAACTGCATCGGCTACACATAAATATGGCCATGCTAAACGCTAGCTAGTTCTATATATACTACGGTTGACAAATGAGAAGATTATAATATATAGTTTTTTTTTGCTTAACAGTCATATATATTATAACAAAAAAATTCTATATATTATAATCTTGTCATTTTTCAACCGTAGTATATAGAGAATTAGCTATATAACAGTCATATATATTATAACAAAAAAAAAACTATATATTAAATATATTATATTTAAAGTTTTCACAAGATTCCGAAAAAGTCTAGAACAAGTTTATTAATAGTGTACGTTACCTGTACAAAGGCATGACGCCCCATGGAAACTCAAGCCAAGTTCCAAAAGGTTCAGGAACGATGGTTTTGAGCTTCTTCATGCCATCATAACCCGTGGCGAGTATCACAACATCCGCTTCTAGCGTAGTTCCGTCCTCAAACTCAACCCCATCATGAGAAAACCACCAATTTGTTGTCCTTTTGAAACGGATCATTCCCTTATCAGCTTCATCAAAGAAATTCTCTGGCATGATTGCCATTTGACAAGAAGCATAGTCTTCCTCAAAGGTATGATCCGGTTTAAGACCATATTTCTCTAAAGGAAGCTTCCACAAGACATATGATTCGATGAATCTGGATACTGCGGCACGCTGTTTGTCACATATATGGTTAGAAAATACACATGATCAGTGCGCAATCTCTAGAAGAAGAAATTAAGGGTTTGAAGATGACGAACCAGAGGAGCGAAGAGGAGACAAAAGAGGTCTCTTAAGAAGCTTTGGTTAGGCCTATCATGGAGGAATTGAGAAACTCTGGTCGAGTAGAACAAGAAGAATGGCAGGCCCCACACCCAATGATGTGGGACCACCCAATGTGGTGTTCTCACCACCATTGTGCATGTTTTCCCTTCTTCTCCTGCAAATTTAAAATATTTTATTTTGAAATTTAAATCATCATATTACATGATTGTTTGAAATGGGTCATGTAATATATAATTTGATTGTGCCAATGAGAATAACGTTCCAGCCCAATAGAAAAATAAAAATATAAAAAGAAAATCAGTAACTTTAAATATCTTATATTTTGACTTGATCCAATTAATTATTAGAGTGAGCTACTCAAGTGTTATTAACCAAAGCCTTTTTTTCTTAAAAAAAAAAAAAAAAAAAAAGAACATATAAATACTTCTGTATACCTTGATTGGCTAAAGCAGACTCTAAAGCCAAATCAATGGCCGATTTTTTGAATCCAATGATGGCCACTTTCTTGCCACGGAGGAGAAGAGAAGCTTCTTCTTTCTGTAACTTGGAGTAATCCATGGAATGCAACACTTTCCCTTTGAATATCTCCGGTCCTTTCTTCGCCGGAAACGCCGGTATTCTTGGTACGTCGCCATATTTTCCCGTGCACACTACCACGAACTCAAATGCATGCCACTGCACACACAAACACACATTATTAACAAACAAACAAATATCATTCAGTAATTCGAAAATACGTAAATTAACTTGGATTAATGCATGATGCATGCAATTATTTTTCAAAGCTTTTTACAAGTTTTCAATTATAAACAAACTTAATTCCGCAACAAAAAGATAAAATTACGATTCATATACATATCCAACCAATTTTCTACAGAATTGCAAAGCAACCGTACAATAAGTAAAAGTATGAGAGCCAAACATGTAAAAATATTAAGACAAATGAACCTGAATATCTCCATCTCCGGTCTTAACGGCAACTTTCCAGATAGGTTTTCCGGGCAACAAGTTGCCATACGCACCGAGGTCACCGATCTGCTGAGTTTTGCCATCACCGGTGAAGCTAAGTTCGACGACCTTACAGCCAAAGCTTATAAACTTTACAAGGTCAAAATGCCTCGCATAAGCGTCCAAGTAATCCAATATTTCGACGTAGGTTGGGAAGCTACTTTCGCCTCTGTTCGGCCAGGGAAAGTCTGAGAATTCATAGTTTACTCGAGCAGACTGCAACTTAGTCGTCTTGTACGTACATTTTCTCCAAACACCTCCAATCGAATCAGAGGCTTCGAAGACTTGTGGTTTGTGACTGGCTAAATGCTTAGCGGCTGCTAAACCGCTAACACCCGCACCTATGATGGCTACTCTCGAGGAAGTACGCATATCGTTGTTGGAAGCCATTCTCTGAGAGATTATGAAAGAGAGAGATATTATGAAACTGTTTAGGTGAAGAGTGTTTTGAGAGATTCGTCAGTCCGCATGGGGCATCTTTATAAGGTGATCTCGGGTCGGGTCGGGTCTTTTGTAGTCGGGTCGGGTATGGGTTAGTGAGCACGTGAGTTGAAATAATTGGTTTGTTTCGAAGTGGTTTGAAAGATCTAAATTGTTATACTGCGTTGAGAAATTTGGTGCTTATTGTGAGGATTTTTTTCGCAAGCGTGAGTTGTGAGATTAATAATTCATTTGGGGGTGTTATTGAATGATAGATTTTAATAGAGTTTAAATCTAAGCAGAACGCACTGTTATTCAATCAATGATTATAAATTATACTTTAAAATTTGATGTCATTGGATATGGTATTTGTAAATCATGTCTTAAAGATTTTAAAATCTGGTGTTATTTAATAAAAAATTTTAAATCCATCATTAAAATTCAGTGTTATTCAACATTAAAATATTAGAAATCTTTGTTTTTTAATGGATTTGAAATGACTTGTAGATGGAATTTAATGAACAAATGATTAGAAATAAAATACAAGATATACTGCAGAAATTTTAGAATCCACACACATAGACTCCATCAAAAATTAAATTTTTAAAGATTTTAAAACTATGGAATTGACTTTTTCTAATTGTTTGTGTTAAATTTATAAGTACTTTTCAGAATTCAAATGGAAAATTTTCTTTTAAAAAAAAATTAATTTACTTTGACTTGCTTTTTCTTTTCAAATTTGATTAATATTGGTTTTTTAGTCTATGGATTGACAATACTTTTTATATATATATGAAACTATGATAGACACAAATTCGTTTTAGGTCCTCATTTTTTTCTCTCAAAATATCATCTAATCATATGTAAATGTTCTCTCATTTTAAAAAAGCATTCGAATCTTATTTGGAATCATTATAGGAAACTAAAATGTTCGTTATAATTGGATACTCTATTTCTTAAGTGCTTTGGATATACTATTAATGAAACTAAACTAAAAAAATTATTTACAGAGGTAACCTCTGAGAGGTTGGTGGAAGTTGATTTTATTTAGTCTAGGAAATAAATGCTCTTACTCTATCCGTTTCTATCCTTTTTTGTTTTACAAAACTTAGATATGAGAGGTGTTGGGTTTTCGGTTTATTCGTGCCCCAACTCTAGGTACATGTGAAAATACCTTTCAAAATTCTGAGACAGTGCATCCGCATACCAAACTCAAAAAAAATTCAAATTCTTATACCCAAACTTATAAAAATAGTCTTACACATATATTTCGTGTTACGGTGTTAGTTTCTCTGTTAAACCTGCTGACTAGGATGCTTAGTCATCGGGGTTATGAATCAGATTGGAGAAACGGCCAATTCGTGCCCTAACTATTGGCATGTGTAAAAATACATGCCTGAACAAAGTAACAGTGCGTGCAAATACCTTAACTTCGATTTTTTAAAAATTTGCATACCCGTACTATAAAATTGTGGTTAATACCTACATTGACTGCGACATGGATGCCATGTCAACGCCACATCAGCTGAATTGTCAACAAGTATTAAGTTAGCTGCCACATCAGCTGCCGCGTCATTAAAAAGAATCAGTTTAAAAGAAAAATCAGTTAAAAAATATAGTATATAAATCTAATGAACAACATTTTTTATATTTTTCTTCTAAATTCGTACTATTTCACAAATCTCAATTATCCAAATTTTTGTTTTTTTTCTTCAAATTTTATATGTTTTGAATTTGCCTATAATCACACTGATTTGTTTTACCCGAACATGTTGTGGTAATGTCATCTGCCACGTCATATTTTTTTACCCAATAAATCGAACCAAATATAACCAAACAGATAAATAAAATGAACTAAATATAGCCAAATTGAAATTTGTCAATTTAAATCCGAACAACAAAATATTTTGACCTGAACCTATTTTCAAAATCCAAACTACTGAAATCTGAATAATTAAGATTTGTGAATAGTACGAATTTAGAAGAAAAACAATATAGAAGAAGAAAAATGTTGTTCATTAGTTTTTTTGTTTTAAATAATTTTTATTTATTTAGTAATGTGACAGCTAACTGAATAATTGTTGACAATTCAACTGATATGGCGCTGACATGGCATCAATGTCACATTTTGACTAATCCATGTCACAATCAAAGTAGGTATTGGCCACGATTTTATAGTTCGGGTATGCAATTTTTAAAAAAATTCGGAGTTGAGTTATGTGCACGCATTGCTGCTATGTTCAAGCATGTATTTCCACACATGCCAATAGTTGGGACACGAATTGGCCGTTTCCCCAATCTGACTCATAACCTCGTTTAGATGATTAAGCATCATAGTCAACAGGTTTAATGGATAAACTAATACCGTAACACGAAATGTATGTGTAAGACTATTTTTAAAAGTTTGGGTATGAAAATTTGAATATTTTAAATTTGGGTATGCGAATGCACTGTCTCAGAATTAAAAAAAAAATATTTTCATAGGTATCTAAAGTTGGGGCACGAATAAATCGAAAACCCTCAAATTATATTTTCTTTCATTCTTTTTGCATTCTTCCACTCTATTGTTTTCTTTGACCTTTTTCGTATTCTTGTCTATTCCACCTTCGTTCATTATTTGGTCTTGACCAGTCGCTTTTTTGCGGGCTTCATTCAAATAATTTTCGTTTCTTTCTGCCGTAGAATCGTTCAAACGGAAAACAGAAAAAGAGATGGTTAATTTATATATATATATGACACATAGATAAATTTCGAAAAGAAATTTATTACGCAGCAAAAAATCATGTATAGTAGTACTGGAAATTACGCATCAAAAAATTATTTACAACTTCAACGTTTTATCAAAAAAGAAAAAAAAATGAAACATGAAAAATTCAGCGAAAATGTTTCAAAGAGAATTGCATTAAGTATTTAGATAAATGATATAAAAATAGAGATTAACATAACTAACATAACTGGAAATAATTATTAATCCGTCAGCTTTACGTAATTTTAACGTTTGGTTTTATATATAATATTAGATGACAAAAAAACTAACATAAGAAAGTGTTCATGGTAACTCCAATCAATGCACAAATTCAATAGCTACATTTGATCGCTCTTTATCTTGTTATCAGGCTTTGCTTGAAAATTGTACTCACGGTAATTTTAATTTTAATGCCTTTGGTTGAGATGGATAAACAGTGTTTGTACTCACGGTAATTTTAGTATATGTAGTATCTTTGGGAAAAATGGTTGATTTATTCTTCAACTAATTGCAATTGACACTTTTATTCCTCAATTATAGGGGTTACACTTTTATTCCTCAATTTGTCGTTGACTTTATAAATTAAGAATTAAAAATTGTCAACGTTTAACTCTAAACAGAAAACGTTAAGTCTATTTTTCGAGGACGATTCAGAACTTCATTTTCCCCAATTCGAGAGAGAAGAAAAACCTTAGATCCAAAACCGGAAATCGATTTCCTTAACTCGATTCCACTGTAATCGAACTCAAAGCTCACCGATGTCCTTCATCGTCTGGCCAAGGATTCGTTCGTGGGAGAAACCTAATTAGTGGTTTCAAAACCGATTCAACGAATGATTAATGGAAAATCGCAGTCGAAGGAGGGAATCGTCGAGCGAGAATCGTGAGTGAATGAGTGGTTGATACATTGATCTTCATGTGTAATCGGTACCTTTTGATTGCTCGGTGAACGTTGACCATAGCCGAGACGAGGTGGCCGGATAATTGAGGGAGTAAAGAGACTTCGTTTCCGACGGAGATTGATGTGATGATTGTGTTCTTGTGGTAAGGTAAGATGAAATTTCTGATGATTGATTCAGCTTAGGTGAGATTTGAGGCAAGATTTGGGATCTTGTCGTTGGGGATACAGAGGGTGAGAGTGATTCCAGTGTTGGAAAAAGATTTGGTGATTCTTGGATCCATGTCGAAAGTTTTGACATGTTTGATTGAGAGATATTTGGCTAGCGATTGTATGGCTTCTGGTGGAGGAAGATTGGATCCGTAACGACCATAGTTGATTCCGACTACTGCACCTGGAATAATAACGAGAAAGTGAAAAAGAAAACGAACAAGAATCAATTTTCTCGGGAATCATAACAGAATGAGAAGATTACCTCCAAGATTGGATCCGTATCTTCCATAGTTGGTTCCAATTTCTGGACCTGGAAAACAAGCGAGAAAGTGAAGTCAACAACACTTGATTTTCTCGGGAAAATCCATGGTTGGTTCCGGTTTCTGTGTTTTTCTTTGATCATAACAGAAACAAACGAGAGAAAGAGGAACAAGAAATGCAATGAAGCAAGCCTCAATTTTCTCGGGAAAATCATAACAGAATCTCTAGATTTTTACATCCATACGATGAAATCGAGGAGCAAGAAGCCATTTAGATGGAACAAATCAAGAGAATCCAATGATTTCTGTTCGTCATGATATCCTTCATCGTCTGGCCAAGGATTTCTGGGCAAGGAATTCGAGTTTCTCTATGTGTGGAAGAACAACCGAGGGAAAAAAATTAAACGAAATCTCAAAAATTAGATTTTAAGTATACTTAACATTTTCTGTTTAGAGTTAAACGTTGACAATTTTTAATCTTTAGTTTGTAAAATCAATGACAAATTGAGGAATAAAAATGTAACCTCTATAGTTGGGGAATAAAAGTGTCAATTGCAATTAGTTGAGTAATAAATCGACCGTTTTCCCAGTATCTTTGAGTTAAAAAAAAAAGTGCTCATGGTAATTGGTCGACCATTGTGGGGTTTTGCTCTCTTCGGTTAGATATTATTTTGAATTCATTGTTCTGCCATTCTAAAAAATATATACAAAACAGATATAACACTACGAAAAAACCTGTGATTTCCGACGTTTTTTTTATCACGGATTAATCCATTAGGAACTATTTTCATGTATCTATAAGAAATCCAAAAAAACTCATAATTCTTGAGAATGGATGTACAATACGAGACAAGTTACAAGAGACTGACTACACGGAAGGACTTATCGAAGTTAATTTTTTGCCACCTTTTTGTGAGATATGTGTGCAAAGTAGTAAAATACTATGCACACGTATTCGTTGCGAATAATAGAAACTTATCTATATAAAATATTTATGGAAACACTTGTATCATTGAAATTGACGTTAATTATTTTGTTTGATTTGCCCATGGAAAAATTTAGTCACTTTACCTAGTATTAGTGAAACAGTTAATAATAGGTTAGAACAACCTATTAGGCGTAGCAAAAAAAAGATGTAAGATTGACATGGTGACATATATGTTTCTTGGAAATATTTTATTGTTTATGGAAGCTAGAAATGACGTAGAGAGACCAAATTTCGAAGCAAAAAACTTTATGATACACTAATTACAACAAACATCTGATATTTGTAAAAATAGTCATTCGTCTTTTCAGCTCCAACTAGAATGATGAACATAGAGACCGAGTATATTTAAACAAAAATTGTGTTCATGCAATTGTTGATTTTGTGAAAAAATATTTGCAAGAAGGAAATATGTCATCGGCTACATACCATGACGTGTCCATTGTCAACTACATGATTTATTGGAAGGTTGAATTATTGGAAGGTTGACACAAATCCGTTGGCATGGCGATTTTGTGGAAACCATAGTTTTAGATGATAGGTGGAGGAGTTCGAGTCTCGTATCAGCATTTGTGGTCTTTTTTCTAGTAGCAGAGATGTTGAAAAGGTTAGACAAATTTGAATGCAAAGCAGGATCTATGAGACGACATCTAGAGCATTCAACCGAAATAATTTTCTTGCACCTCTCAGATGCAAAAGAATGAAAACACTTTAATTTGGTATATTTAAGATATACATATGTGAGAAAGGACGCCTACCTTGGATTATGTACGAATGTCTAGTAGAAAATATTTATCTTGGCAAATCATCGTCAAACTTTACAATTTACCGTCAGCTTTGTGCATGAAACGAGAATTATGTTCATTATACTTGTTCCTTGTCTGAAATACCCGAGGTTATCTCTTGATGCGTAATTGCAGCCTGGATTCATGATCTAAAAGCATTATGGAATCATGGTGTTCATGCCTACGATATTTCAATCTAACAAAATTTTGTGATGCATGCGGTGATGATGTAGACGATCAGTGATTTCTCAGCGTACATAATTATATTTGGATGTGTGAAACATGGAAGATTATTGTGTCCATATTTTTAGGATAGTGCTGATGCAATCTCGATGAAACATAGATGGAAGACATGTTGAATTGATTTTCATAGACGATTTCTGTTGAGCACCCATCCGTATTGACCGAGCAAGATATCTTTTAAGAATAATATAGTTGTTCATGATATCCACCTTTTGATTTAGAAGGGGAATAACTAAAAACTCACCTGAAAAATTTCAATGCAGAAAGGGCCGTCGATTTCAGAAGAACCGAACAGTTTCCAGCTGATGGATATGATGAGCACCATAATTGGCAAAAATATAGTATTTTATGGGATTTGCCATATTGGAAGAAATTTATTCGGGCATAATCTTGATGTTATAAAATCGAAAAAAAATATTCCACAACATCATTAATATAATTATAAACGTACAAGACAATATGAAAGACAAAATTTGAAGTCCATATTAAACTTGCATGATATATGTGATGGCAAACAATAAAGGTTTAATCCCTATTTCCATATTAGATGTATACGAAGAACGAGTTCTTCCGATAGATAATCTATAGTGTTAAATTTCCTGACGGTTATGCATATAATCTCTGAAACTACATTGATGGTCAAGAGATTGGGTTCTTCAAGATGAAGATGTATGACTGCTCTGTTTTCATGCAACGCTTACTTCCATTCACCTTTGCTGAAATCCTACTAACCAACGTTTATGATGTAGTTGCGTGTATAATTTAAGTAAATCTCCATAACAAGACATTTTATTCTTTTGTTATTATATGCTCATGTGGTGTGCAAATGAATGCAACGATATGTGCTTTCTTTCGGGGCCTATGCAGAGGTTACAATTCATAGAATTGTAACATTATAGGAAAACATCAGGTGCTCCTTTGCAATTTGAAAAAAGTTCCACTGTCATTCTTCGATGTCATGGAATCTACATGTGCACATTTGCTATTGTCTTGAGGATCAAATGGGTAAGGAAAAACTTGATATGAATCACATGGTATGGGGGAGTAGCACAAGATATCTTCAAACGTGAGGATGCGCCAAAAATGACCCATGCTCGGAAGCACAACTAATAGGAACCTTCGTAATGGCCGACCCAATTGATGGTGAGACAGGAAAACCAACTAAAGATATTAGAAATAAAAGTAGGAAAACTTTTAATGAGAAGGTTAAGGCAACACAAAAATGGTAGTCCAAAAAAGAAAATTCAGAGGTCATGAGAATGTTACCTTGAATTTGAAGGTTTACATGGAGGAAGAACATGATAGCTAGCGTCAATATATCAGTGCACAACAAGAAGTTAACATCTATGTGATGCAACGAAAAGATGGTAAGGGAAAATAAAGGAAATGGGCCAGTAGGGTGGCCGAGTATCGCTGCAAAGGAAACAAATGTTAAAGAATCATTCAAGAGAAAAGGAAGGAGAGTAAATAATTAGATCCAAATTCAGATATTTCACGATGTGTTCTAAACTTCTCCGGATTCATCCATTTTTGAAAGGTTGAAACGTCCATGCATCCTCGCAAGATCTCTACAAGAAAAAAAACACATGGACGCATGGGCTGGGAAGAGTAAAACTAGACATGTCATATAGAACTTGGAGAGCCGATAGAATGCCTCACACAGATGGAACAAGATGAATGGGGGCATGTATAAACCAACTGATAAACTTTGACCAAAATTGAAGATAGTCGTTCCCGAAAACAGTAAGACTGACAACTGTGATAAACAACGATATGATTGGTGATATCCATAATATTTTACTGATTTTTATTATGTTTTAAATAATACTAAAACTATTTGACTTTAGCATTCCATTGTGTCTTTAATGTTTTCTTAGTCTCTGGTGTGTTTATAGAAAATTTGGGCAAAATCGATAAAAAGGATGCAAGTAACTATTTTGAAGATTGGACAACTTTCAAGCGTTAGGAATTTCACTCGAGATAAAGAACTTCATGTCAATAGATTTTGTTGTAATTTGTAGGATAGATATACGAGGATCTTCTCTTTCTTTTCTAAGTTGTTTGAAGCAATTATAACAATTAGATCTCAAGCTATGCTCATTTTATTGAAGACATGCCAATCTAGCGACGAAATGAAGCAAGCAGAAGAATCAAGACATGGATCAACCGATCCATATATGAATCAATCAATCCATAGCATCCTTAAGTCCATGTCCTGAATTTGGATCTGAATCAATCGATCAACCCCCCCCCCCCCCCCCTCTCTGAATTGATCGATTGGAATACTGCAAAAATTATGGAGATTTTGTAATTATCAGAATTTTTCCTAAATTTTTTGGAATATGTCATACCCGACTTTGACACCTATATATGCACAAAAGGAGACGCCAAAAATTTTGGTATAATCGGGCTACCAAAGAAACTCCCAAAACGGACTCCCACTTTTGCACCATCCTTCGTGGGAGAGTGTACTTCAGTTTGGTTTTGTAACGAGATGGGTAAATGACATAATCCTCAAAAGTAGACGGTGTTCCTGTTCTTATGACAAACATAACATGAACGCGTGACCATATGCACTAATTTTAATATTAGTTTTTGGATAATTTGACGTTAAAAACCCTCATGAAACTCCACTCTATCCTCCCTCATGCGGAAACAAGTGTGGGAACGACTGTTATAGGTTAATTTTTTACCATGTTTTATAAGGTAATTTATTGGTACACTACAAGAAAACAGATCCATTTGCGAGGAGAATTTGCAATCACATTATGAGGTCTCAAATTTGCGAGACATTTGCTACGACTTTGCGTTTGGGATCGCAAATTAGTCACAAATTTGCGTGGATAAATTTCGTCGCAAATTAGTCGCAAATATCTGCAAATTTACGACTAATTTGCAACGAAAAGAAAGGTCGTAGCAAAGACGAGGGATATGTGGTTTCACACTTTCGCAGTAATTCTATTTCGTGTCAGTTTATAATTTTATTTCTAATAATAATTTTATTTATAATTTATAATGTATATACTAATATTAAATTTATACTAATTTGAATTTTTATTTTTATAGCAAAAATACAGATGAGATGTCGAGATCACGGGACTGGTCCGGGATGCCTTCGATGACAAGGCGATGCATCGCCTTACTGATCAGGTCGGCCGCTGGAAAAAGAAATGGAAGGAGGACCCCGAACATGTGATGCCGAAGTGGTTTAACCCGACGGTTTGGGCGGGTCTCGTTGCCTACTGGCAATTGCCGACTTCCGAAGACACGAGCAGCAAGTGCCGGGCCGCGCGATACACCAAGGTTGATGGAGAGGGCATTTCGAAGCATGTCTCGGGGCAGTTGTCATTCTTAGAACAAGCTCGTCTTATTGTAAGTTGATTTCAATTTCTATATTTCAAAATTTAAAAATTCTTTAAGTTAAAGTATCTCACGAATTAACATATTTTTACCATTTTCAGGCACAGATGAAAGGTGCCCCGGCTACGATGCCCGAGATTTGGGAGAAAACCCACAGACGCAAGGACGGGATGTGGGTTGATAGTCGGGTGGAGCAGTTTCACGGCGATGTGACTGTCTGGGTCGACGAAATCACATCGCAACCCACTTCCGATAGTCAACCCGTCCAGATGACCCCAATGGACGTAAACCGCATCGCCTCTCAGGTAACGAAAACAAACTTTTATTACTAATTCATATATAATTATTTAAGTATTTATTTTTTTTCTTTATTAAATTTTATTTTACAGTTAGCTCCCCGTACCAGAAAGGGGAAGATTGCTTTCATGGGAGCTATTCCGACGGATGACGAGGGAGTTCCTTTTTACCCAGTTTCGACATACGTCCCGGACCCGATTAGAGATAAGAAGCTAGATATCGCAGAAGCAGAGACCAGATCGCTGAAACAGCAACACGACGCCTACAATATGATTTTCGAGTTACTTTGAGATTCAAACCCGGCGATTCGGGAGATCCTGAGGAAGAAGAAACATGGAGAAGCTGGAACATCCGATGATGACGTTATAGATTGCCTGGTGGTCGGCTACAGAGAATTCAACGATCTTGTCGACCCCTCCAGCTTGTACAGGTCGTTTGATCGCTCCGATTGTCATCGTTCTTTCTCCGGAGAATCCAGTCAATGGCTTTGGGGTAGCCACTATGTCTGACAGATTGATGTCCATTCTTTTGAGAGTCTCTTTGAAGATTATGTCCACCGTGCTGCCCGTGTCAACCAACACCCGGGCTACATCATAACCACTGATGATCAACTCGATCACGAGAGGATCTTCATGCGGTTTATCGATTCTGGCTGTTTCTCTTTCTTCGAACGAGATTACGTCGTCTGGAAACTTGGAAGGTGTGGACTACTGCTTCACAGTCCCGTAACTCTTATCGGGGCGGTCTAGGAATTGCCAAGCACGTTTCTGGCCAAAAATCATATTTGTGCGTGCAACAAGAATTGGTAAAGCCTTTAACCTTCCTATAATGTTTTAAACTGCATCTACTTAATATGTATTTTAATATGTGTACTATATCATCACAGGAGGAGGAATTAAGGCGTCCGGTTTCTTATGGAAAAGTGTTTATGAAGATACATACAAGGGCAGATGGGACTTTTGTTGATCACAAAGCCAAACAAGTAGCTGATGCTTATGAGAAGAACCTAGCAGATGTCATGGAGCAAAGGCTGGAGGATGGCCCAGATTGCTCAGACGATGCGTCTGAAAACTCTACGCATCGGACCCTCACCATTGAACAAAAGAATGAGATCTTTCTTAAGGTAATTTCCTTTACTTTCTGGTTTCTTAGCATATGATTGTCTTTGTTTTGCTGTCTGGTTTCTTATCATAGGCTTCGCTGCTATTTTGTTCTCAATTTTATTTCATTTTATGTTGCTTTTTTGAGTCACTGGTATTCTGAGCTTCAATGATACTTCATGTATTTCTTTGGTGAGCATGAATTGTTAGCATATGAACATTTGGATCTTCTCAATATAGTGTTCTTCTTTCTACTTTTTGTTGTGCATCAGTGTGAAATCATTGTGAAAGTTGTGAAATCATTCATTCTGATTTATACACTTGTAATAGATGTGAATCATTCTGATGGTTTTACTTGTACAAGGTGTGAATCATTCTGGTATATAATATTTATGAATCATACTGTTTTGAATAATTCTGATATATGTATTTGTTTTTTCCTTCTTCTTAAGCATTCTATCTGTTTAGTTTCACAATAACGTCTCTGTTTTGCTTAACTATCAACATGTTTTATGTTGTTTTAGTGTACTCAAACAGATCAGAAGAGGAACCCTTTTGGACTTGGCCAACTTCGAGAGCTTATCAGCAAAAGGAAAAGGAAATAAATCTATGCAAGCTTTTCTTCCTCAGCACTTTCAGAGATGCATGAACAACTTCAAACAGGTCGTCACAAGATAGATGAACAAGAAGCATAAAATGCTCGGCGTGATGAGGCACAACGACAAGCTCAATTGTGGATCACAACATTGGAGAAGCTGATCTAGTACATGAAAAACTCAGATCCCGGCCTCGCAGCTTACTTGACTGATCAGATCCATGTCTTGGATACTTCCCCAGCACTCGCTCCTACCACTGCCCCAGGAACCGCACCACCTACTGCAGCAGGCACCACACCTGCCACTGATTCCTAATCCTTTCATCAGCCCTTCTTTTAAAACTATATGACTTATCTTTTTAGGATATTTAGTTTATGTTTTAATACTTGTTACCTTTGTTCAAGACTTAAGTTTTTTTGTCTATTAGTATTTTAAAATTCGGCTACTTCCATTACTTTTAGCTTATAAATTACGGATTTTAACAATTATATATATATATATATATATATATATATATATTTCTAATTATAATTAAAAAATATGGTTGCAAACAAGTTTCAAATTTTTGACTGATTTCCCACACAAACACAAAGGAAACAAAAACAGGAGTGGCATTTTAGTTGTTAAAAAGTGTCGATTTCGTGACTCTTTTGCGACCACTAACGTTCATTACCCTCTACCGTATTAGTCTTAAACACATCGCAATTATACGACTACACTAAACGTCACAAATTAGTCTCCATATAACGACTACCAAACTCGGTCATATAGTAGTCGCAAAGTTTATATCGTCACTATTTTGTCGTTAATTTAAGACTACCATACACAGTCTCCAAATAGTCGTTAATATACAACTGCTGAAAACAGTCACAAATTAGTCTCAAATTAACGACTAATTTGCGACTATTTTGTTTTGCGACGAAAATTTTGCGACTACTTATTTTAGTCGTTAAGTAGTCGCAACTAGAAATTTTGCGACTATTTTGTGACTTTTGGGGAGTCTCTCAATAGCTGTTTTCTTGTAGTGATTGTCCAATGCTTTTGTCTTGTTCATCTTCTTGCATTTCACTCTCTTGCATTTCTCATCTTTTAGACCATTAAAACCCCAAAAATATTTGCTATAGCTTAGTTTGTGTCTCGCATCTCTAGTGTTGCAATCTTTAGTCTCTTGGGATCGACCCTTAAGTACTACCTCGGTGCACTATGCACTTGTGGTTTTATTTGAGGCTTTATAAATGTAAAGTTTCTATCACCTATTGGATCTTCGCTCTCTAACAAAGCTGAAATAGTACGCATCACTGGCGAGACGGTAAAACCAACTAAAGATATTAGCAATAAAAGTAGGAAAACTTTTAATGAGAAGGTTAAGGCAACACAAAAATGGTAGTCCAAAAGAAAATTTAGAGCTCATGAGAATGTTACCTTGTTGAAGGTTTCCATGGAGGAAGAACATGATAGCCAGAGTCAATATATCAGTGCACAACAAGAAGTAAACATCCATGTGATGCAACGAAAAGATGGTAAGACAAGATTAAGGAAATGGGTCAGTAGGATGGCTGAGTGTCGCTGCAAAGGAAACAAATGTCAAAGAATCATTCAAGAGAAAAGGAAGGAGAGTAAATCATTAGATCCAAATTCAGACATTTCACGATGTGTTCTAAACTTCTCCGGATTCATCCACTTTTGAAAGGTTGAAACGTCCACGCATCCTCGCAAGATCTCTACAAGAAAAGAAACACATGGACGCATGGGCTGGTAAGAGTAAAACTAGACATGTCATATAGAACTTGGAGAGTTGATAGAATGCCTCACACAGATGGAACAAGCTGAATGGGGCATGTATAAACCAATTGATAAACTTTGACCAAAATTGAAGATATTCGTTCCCTAAAACAGTAAGACTGACAACTGCGATAAACAGCTATGTGATTGGTGATATACATAATATTTTATTGGTTTTTATTATGTTTTAATATGTTTTAAATAATACTAAAAGTATTTGATTTTAGCATTCCATTGTGTCTTTAATGTTTTCTTAGTTTCTGGTGTTTTTATAGGAAATTTAGACAAAATGGATAAAAAATGATGCATAACAACTATTTTGAAGATTGAACAGCTTTCAAGCGTTAAGAATTTCACTTGTGATAAAGAATTTCCTGTCAATAAATTATGTTGTAATTTGAAGAAATTATATACGAGGATCTTCCCTTTCTTTTCTAAATTGTTTGAAGCAATTATAACGATTAGATCTCAAGCTATGCTCATTTTATAGAAGACATGCCAATCAACAGCGAAATGAAGCAAGCAGAAGAATCAAGACATGGGTCGGCCGAATTTTGATTTGAATCAATTGATCAACGCCAAAAAATTTGGTATAATCGGAACGCCAAAAAAACTCCCAAAACAGACTCCCACTTTTGCACCAAGCTTCATGGGAGAGTGTACTTCAATTTGGTTTTGTGACGAAATGGGTAAACGACATAATCTTCAAAGGGAGATGGTGTTCATGTTCATATGATAAACATAACATGAATGCGTGACCATATGCATTAATTTTAATATTAATTTTTTGGATAATTTGACGTTAAAAAACCCTCACGAAACTCCACTGTTTCCTCCCTCATTCGGAAACAAGAGTGGGAACAACTGTTATAGGTTAAATTTTTACCCCGTTTTATAAGGTAATTTATTGGTAAAGAAGCCAGAATTCGATGCTTTGGGATGCACCTAAGTTTTGAGAAGTCGACTAGCGAGTAAAATGTCATTAAATACACACGCAGACTACTCATCGATAAGCATCAAATGAAGACATGCTCGATCTATGACATATTAAATGTGAGAGTGCGGAAGAGACATATTGGTTATCTCAGAGCCGGCCTTGTAAAATAAAAAGCCGCAAACCCAAGAACAAAAAGGTCTATAAGTTAGTAGAAAATGAAAAAGGTAACTGGCTTAGGTAGGGGTCTAACCATAGATCTCTTCCCACATCAGAGATACTCTACCACTAGATTACAAAGACATTTTACCAAAAAGACCGAAAAATTGATATAGAAATTCAGCCCACAAACCCAAGCTTGGTATGCTTGGGCTCAGTACCGGGCCTGATTATCTCTGATTCCATTGAAACAAGCGCATCATGCCAAAAGAGAATCTCCGACCATTTCAAAACACCGCAATTCAGTTTCACCAACCAAATCCAACATAACACAAAAGGGTCGATCGGTACAAACCCGACAATAAGACTGGTTTAGGTGTTCCTATAAAAACTCACCAACCCCGAAAATTTAAAGGATCAAACTATTGATATTCTAAGGCCATCTCCAAGCTGACAGTATATCACCATTTTGACTTTAAAACTTGCTCTAACCGAACGTTAAAATTTAGACTATTATAGTGTGATGTTGATTTTTGCTACAGTGGCACGCTATATTTAGTGTAACATTATAGCAACGGAATATATATTTTTTTGGTTTAACAATTATTTTGTATTAAAATAGTTTTTTAAGTATAATAGATTAAATATGATTTGTATTTTTATTGAACAATGTGATTCAGATTTAAAAACAAAAACAAAAATCTTTGTGTCTTTAAGTTTCAACTAATACAACTAAAAATTAAGTATATTTTGATGATGCTCAATTTCAAGAATTTTTAGCTCGACACAAACAAATCAAGGATCGAAAAACTCATATTGAACTTCGAAATGCATTAATTGAACACTTGTGGTCGGAATATACTTATTCTGAGAATCAGTATGATGTAATTTACTTTTCACTATTTTTTAATTTTCCGATTGTAATTTTATATTAATTAATGAATTAAATTTAAGCATAATAAATATTTATCAAAACTATTAAATAATAAATAAAATCATTTATTTTAATAATATAATAATAGAGAATATTTGTTTTAGTGTGATATTTGGTGTTGTGGTTGGAGATGGAAAATATTTTAGTGTTAAAACTACACTAAATATAGTGTAATTTCAGCACTAAAATAGTGTTGTGGTTAGAGCTAGATGCCCTAAACAACATATATATAATTTATTCAGAACTTTGTTCAAATCAACTTTCTTTTTGAATATCCGAAAAGATTTGTTCTCTTCTTTGCTCTTTAAAGTGCAAAATAGGTCGCACATTATTTCTAACTCGACCAAGAACATCATCCGCACATTGTTTCTTAACCACTATGGTGTTAAAATTCACCCGCTCTCCGGATTCATGAAGAGAACGACTCTTTTCGACGTTGACTTGCCACGTCCAACGAACGAAAAATCCACGCCAACAGTTACTATTACCATTCTTGTAAGAAAAATCCACGACGTTGCTTGTAAGTTTTATGTTTTGTCGTCATTACGATTCTTGTCAGTTTATTATTAGTCATTGTGGTTTACGTTATTTCCATCAAGTTTATCACATTTTTGTTTTGTTTTTGTGGATCCACAGGTTAGGTATTACATATTTACATGGTTTCTGGCTAAATGATAAGAAATATACAAAAAATAAAAGAGTCACTTTTTTTTTCCCAGATAAATGTTATCCTATTAATGGTTGAATTATGCTCTGTTTTGTTAGTTCACACCCTACCGGGTTGTGTCGTGCCACGTGTTTCGTGTGTTCTTTATGGACTCTTGTCCGTTGTTTTCGTTGGGCCGGGGCACCTTTTGGAATTACCTTGGACCTTGATCTTTAGAAAGTTTGATTATGAGCTGATAATGTCAATATATCACCATATATTTTCCTTGGTGGCTCCACTATAAGTTCGTTGGATATACACGTGTCATCCGTATTTTTACTAAACCTCTATGGTTTTCAAGTCCATGTCCCGAATTTTGATTTGAATCAATCGATCAACCCCTGATCGATCAATTGGAATACTGCAAAAATTATGGAAATTTTGTAATCATCAGAATTTTCCCTAATTTTTTTGGAATATGTCCTACCCGACTTTGACGCCTATATAAACAAACAAAAAAATAGACGCCAGAAATTTTGGTATAATCGGAACGCCAAAAAAACTTCCAAAACGGGCTCCCACTTTTGCATCAAGCTTCGTGGGAGATGGGTAAACGGCATAATCCTCAAAGAGAGACGGTGTTCTTGTTCATATGACAAACATAACATGAACGCGCGACCATATGCAGTAATTTTAATATTAGTTTTTTGGATAATTTGGCGTTAAAACCCCTCACGAAAATCCACTCTTTGTTATATAAGATCAAAGGAGATGATCTTATATTTTGGAAGAGTGGCGGATTGATGGAGCTTGAACAAAGGACCAAACGGTTCTCCTTGCTTAAGCGGATCAGTGGGAAAATGATGATCGAAATGAGAACAAAAGAGAAGGCCACACAGCTCCTTCTTCTTGTTCAATGGATGGAGATGGACGAGAGAGCTATGGTGGATCGTGAGACGCCACAAAGCTTGTGAAAGAGCTTTGATAAGTCGGGTGAACCAAGGAATCAAAGGGAAACCGCTTTTGATTGAAAAGCTCAAAAAGATGAAGAAACTACAATTTTATTACTTGATTGAATGAATATTACAGACTACATAAGGAACCTTATATAGTGGTTCTTCAGCTTTGACCTTCAAGGGTCCAATACAAAACAAAAGGAAACAAAATAACTTGGCTATAAATCCAAAAGATACAAGAAATAAAGCATATGCTATTTTAGACTAAAGGGACGTGATTCTCCTGCAAAACAAAAGGAAAGAAACTGATTACAATGTATTTAGATACTTACTTGGAGTTGGTTCATGCCTTGGTCCCCAATTTTCGGTTAAAAGTGGCTTGATCATGAATACGGTTGGGCCGAATTTGGTCATGATAAGTGGCCACTCTTCTAAGTTTGAATCCTCTTTGTTATTAGGCCTTGATGTGTCTTCTTTAACCTCTCTTTGGTTGATCAAACTCTCTACAGCCTTGTTGAACTCTTCCCTCATTGTTCTCGAGCTTGATCTTGTTCTTGGTGGTTCATACATGACTAGAATTTTGATGGGTTGTTGTTGCTCTAAAATTGTGTCATCATCAGGTTATTATTGCTCTGAACTTGTGTCCTCATCATTCCCTCCCTCTTAAGAAGGTTCTGACCTCGGAACTGTTTCACCTGCATCAAAAGGAGCTAAGTCAGTAACATTTAAGCTGGAAGAAATGTTTAACTCACATGGAAGCTCAAGTCGATATACATTGTTGTTGATGCGTTCCAACACTTTGAATGGACCGTCTCCTCGTGGTGCTAACTTGTCCTTCCTCTATTTTGGGAACCTTTCAGGTTGCATATGTAACCAAACCCAATCGCCTGGTTAAAAGATGACTTCTTTCCTGCTTGTTGCTTGTATTGCAATGTCTTATTTTCCAATTTCGCCCTTGCTTTCTGATGTAGCTTCTTGATCAGGTCGGCTTTGGTCTCGCCATCTTGACTTGTGTGGTCTATTGGCGGCAGAGGTTGATATACTCTATATTTTACTACTTTTCATATGGATTTTATGATATTTTCAATGCATTTTATTGCTATTTTCTACCAAAAGAGGTAGTTTTCTTGTATATGTAGGTTTTAGAGTCTTAATATGTTAAAACATAAAAAAGATGCAACGGATGGAGAATCAAATCAGCTTGGAATTCAATACAATTTGGTGACAAGATAGACCTTTGAGTTAGATTTCCAATGGAGTTAGAATCATGTCATTTGGAGCTGTGGTTGAAGAGTTGCACCCGATTTACCAAAGACATGTCATTCTGCCTCGAAGCTGAAGCAGGGCCAAGGAGAGGCCAATACCGGTCACGATCGAGACCCGGTACTCCAGGCTGATATCAGCACTCTAGAAGACCCTCCTTAAGACTCCAGTATGGGTCAAAAATCCAGACTGATATCGTGACCCGAACTGGACCAGATTCGACCAAAGTTTCCTTTTTGCCCTGAAACACAATCCTAGCCAACTTAGGACTCTTGTAAGCCTATATATAGTTGTTTTTAGCCTCTTTAGGAAGTTGAGCAGAGATTCAAGATACACATATCATTACCCAAAATACTTTTAACGTTTTCATCTTTGTTCCTCATTGAATTGTTGATTTTAAGAGCTTCCGGGGAAGATCTCGACTTGTTCTTCAACTTAGAGAATATTTCTAACCCTATACTCTTTTATATCAATCAATTTATGATATTTATAAACTACTCTTGTTGTTGTGTGTTTGTAATTAAACATGTCTGAGTAGTTTTCTTGTTAGATTTTAGGCTTTTCAAAGATTCCATGTTTATACATAATTGAATATCGAATTTGGTAGGGTTTATCTAGTGGATTCTTCACTTTTACTTGTGTGCAAAGCTTATGCTGGAGTAGCTAACCAGTGATTGATATCTAGGGATTCAGAACCTCGAAAGTGCTGCATCAATTTCTTTGAACTAGTATTTGGTGAGCAAGCGTCAGAACCAGTCGAAAGCAGAGTTATGGAGTATTGTGAACAATTGAATCTTGAATGAGCTAATGCATGTTTTCATCTTGTAATAACCTACGATAGTTGGGTGTATTAGGATGTTAAAACATAGTGATCGGAGCCACGACAGTGGAAAGATTATACATTCGTGATTTGAGTTCTAGAATGGTCCTTACTAAAACCATATATCGAAATCTTTTTGTGTTTCATGAGTTTTTACGAATTGTCTAATGCCAAATGTTTGTTTCTTAATAATTTATCTTTGATTTTATTTTATTTGCTTACCATGTTTTCATAAACCACAAAAACCAAAACGGGCTCCCACTTTTGCATCAAGCTTCGTGAGAGAGTGTACTTCAGTTTGGTTTTGTGACGAGATGGGTAAACGGCATAATCCTCAAAGAGAGACGGTGTTCTTGTTCATATGACAAACATAACATGAATGCGCGACCATATGCAGTAATTTTAATATTAGTTTTTTGGATAATTTGGCGTTAAAACCCCTCACGAAAATCCACTCTTTGTTATATAAGATCAAAGGAGATGCTCTAATATTTTGGAAGAGTGGCGGATTGATGGAGCTTGAACAAAGGACCAAACGGTTCTCCTTACTTAAGCGGATCAGTGGGAAAATGATGATCGAAATGAGAACAAAAGAGAAGGCCACACAGCTCCTTCTTGTTCAATGGATGGAGATGGACGAGAGAGCTATGGTGGGTCATGAGACGCCACAAAGCTTGTGAAAGAGCTTTGATAAGTCGGGTGAACCAAGGAATCAAAGGGAAACCGCTTTTGATTCAAAAGCTCAAAAAGATGAAGAAACTACAATTTTATTACTTGATTGAATGAATATTACAGACTACATAAGGAACCTTATATAGTGGTTCTTCAGCCTTGATCTTCAAGGGTCCTATACAAAAGAAAAGGAAACAAAATAACTTGGCTATAAATCCAAAAGATTCAAGAAATAAATCATATGGTTGGGTATACATGTGTCATCCGTATTTTTACTAAACCTCTATGGTTTTCAAGTCCATGTCCCGGATTTTGATTTGAATCAATCGATCAACCCCTGATCGATCAATTGGAACACTTCAAAAATTATGGAAATTTTGTAATCATCAGAATTTTCCCTAATTTTTTTGGAATATGTCCTACCCGACTTTGACGCCTATATAAACAAAAAAAAAAGAGACGCCAGAAAGTTTGGTATAATCGGAACGCCAAAAAAACTCCCAAAACGGGCTCCCACTTTTGCACCAAGCTTCGTGGGAGAGTGTACTTCAGTTTGGTTTTGTGACGAGATGGGTAAACGACATAATCCTCAAAGAGAGACGGTGTTCTTGTTCATATGACAAACATAACATGAACGCGCGACTATATGCAGTATTTTTAATATTAGTTTTTTGGATAATTTGACGTTAAAACCCCTCACGAAAGTCCACTCTTTGTTATATAAGATCAAAGAAGATGAGCTTATATTTTGGAAGAGTGGCGGATTGATGGAACTTGAACAAAGGACCAAACGGTTCTCCATCCTTAAGCGGATCAGTGGAAAATGATGATCGAAATGAGAACAAAAGAGAAGGCAACAGAGCTCCTTCTTCTTGTTCAATGGACAAGAGAGCTATGGTGGATCGTGAGACGCCACAAAGCTTGTGAAAGAGCTTTGATAAGTCGGGTGAACCAAGGAATCAAAGGGAAACCGCTTTTGATTCAAAAGCTCAAAAAGATGAAGAAACTACAATTTTATTACTTGATTGAATGAATATTACAGACTACATAAGAAACCTTATATAGTGGTTCTTCAGCCTTGATCTTCAAGGGTTCTATACAAAAGAAAAGGAAACAAAATAACTTGGCTATAAATCCAAAAGATACAAGAAATAAATCATATGGTTGGGTATACACGTGTCATCCGTATTTTTACTAAACCTCTATGGTTTTCAAGTCCATGTCCCGAATTTTGATTTGAATCAATCGATCAACCCCTGATCGATCAATTGGAATACTGCAAAAATTATGGAAATTTTGTAATCATCAGAATTTTCCCTAATTTTTTTGGAATATGTCATACCCGACTTTGACGCCTATATAAACAAAAAAAAGAGACGCCCGAAATTTTGGTATAATCGGAACGCCAAAAAAACTCTCAAAACGGGCTCCCACTTTTGCACCAAGCTTCGTGGGAGAGTGTACTTCAGTTTGGTTTTGTGACGAGATGGGTAAACGACATAATCCTCAAAGAGAGACGGTGTTCTTGTTCATATGACAAACATAACATGAACGCGCGACTATATGCAGTATTTTTAATATTAGTTTTTTGGATAATTTGACGTTAAAACCCCTCACGAAAGTCCACTCTTTGTTATATAAGATCAAAGGAGATGATCTTATATTTTGGAAGAGTGGCGGATTGATGGAACTTGAACAAAGGACCAAACGGTTCTCCATCCTTAAGCGGATCAGTGGAAAATGATGATCGAAATGAGAACAAAAGAGAAGGCAACAGAGCTCCTTCTTCTTGTTCAATGGACAAGAGAGCTATGGTGGATCGTGAGACGCCACAAAGCTTGTGAAAGAGCTTTGATAAGTTGGGTGAACCAAGGAATCAAAGGGAAACCGCTTTTGATTCAAAAGCTCAAAAAGATGAAGAAACTACAATTTTATTACTTGATTGAATGAATATTACAGACTACATAAGGAACCTTATATCGTGGTTCTCCAGCCTTGATCTTCAAGGGTCCTATACAAAAGAAAAGGAAACAAAATAACTTGGCTATAAATCCAAAAGATACAAGAAATAAATCATATGGTTGGGTATACACGTGTCATCCGTATTTTTACTAAACCTCTATGGTTTTCAAGTCCATGTCCCGAATTTTGATTTGAATCAATCGATCAACCCCTGATCGATCAATTGGAATACTGCAAAAATTATGGAAATTTTGTAATCATCAGAATTTTTCCTAATTTTTTTGGAATATGTCCTACCCGACTTTGACGCCTATATAAACAAACAAAAAAAGAGACGCCAGAAATTTTGGTATAATCGGAACGCCAAAAAAACTCTCAAAACGGGCTCCCACTTTTGCACCAAGCTTCGTGGGAGAGTGTACTTCAGTTTGGTTTTGTGACGAGATGGGTAAACGGCATAATCCTCAAAGAGAGACGGTGTTCTTGTTCATATGACAAACATAACATGAACGCGAAACCATATGCAGTAATTTTAATATTAGTTTGTTGGATAATTTGACGTTAAAACCCCTCACGAAAGTCCACTCTTTGTTATATAAGATCAAAGGAGATGATATTATATTTTGGAAGAGTGGCGGATTGATGGAGCTTGAACAAAGGACCAAACGGTTCTCCTTGCTTAAGCGGATCAGTGGGAAAACGATGATCGAAATGAGAACAAAAGAGAAGGCCACACATATCCTTCTTCTGGTTCAATGGATGGAGATGGACGAGAGAGCTATGGTGGATCGTGAGACGCCACAAAGCTTGTGAAAGAACTTTGATAAGTCGGGTGAACCAAGGAATCAAAGGGAAACTGCTTTTGATTCAAAATCTCAAAAAGATGAAGAAACTACAATTTTATTACTTGATTGAATGAATATTACAGACTACATAAGGAACCTTATATAGTGGTTCTTTAGCCTTTACCTTCAAGGGTCCAATACAAAAGAAAAGGAAACAAAATAACTTGGCTATAAATCCAAAAGATACAAGAAATAAATCATATGCTATTTTAGAATAAAGAGACGTGATTCTCCTGCAAAACAAAAGGAAAGAAACTGATTATAATGTATTTAGATACTTACTTGGAGTTGGTCCATGCCTTGGTCCCCAATTCTTCGGTTAAAAGTGGCTTGATCATGAATACGGTTGGGCCGAATTTGGTCTTGATAAGTGGCCACTCTTCTAAGCTTGAATCCTCTTTGTTATTGGGCCTCATGTGTCTTCTTTAACCTCTCTTTGGTTGATCAAACTCTCTACAGCCTTGTTGAACTCTTTCCTCATTGTTCTCGAGCTTGATCTTGTTCTTGGTGGTTCATACATGACGGGAATGTTGATGGGTTGTTGTTGCTCTAAAATTGTGTCCTCATCAGGTTATTATTTCTCTGAACTTGTGTCCTCATCATTCCCTCCCTCTTAAGAAGGTTCTGACCTCGGAACTGTTTCACCTGCATCAAAAGGAGCTAAGTCAGTAACATTTAAGCTGGAAGAAATGTTTAACTCACATGGGAGCTCAAGTCGATATGCATTGTTGTTGATGCATTCCAACACTTTGAATGGTCCGTCTCCTCATGGTGCTAACTTGTCCTTTCTCTATTTTGGGAACCTTTCAGGTCGCATATGTAACCAAACCCAATCGCCTGGTTAAAAGATGACTTCTTTCCTGCTTTTGTTTGCTTGTTGCTTGTATTGCAATGTCTTATTTTCCAATTTCTCGCTTGCTTTCTGATGTAGCTTCTTGATCAGGTCGGATTTGGTCTCGCCATCTTCACTTATGTGGTCTATTGGCGGCAGAGGTTGATATACTCTATATTTTACTACTTTTCATATGGATTTTATTATATTTTCAATGCATTTTATTGCTATTTTCTACCAAAAGAGGTAGTTTTCTTGTATATGTAGGTTTTAGAGTCTTAATATGTTAAAACATAAAAAGGATGCAAAAAGGATCAAAGGTGTATTAACTATGCTACAGATATTTACTCAAGTCAAAAAACCAACCCAAGTCACAATATCTTCAAGATAATGCAATTTTCCAAGTTGGACAGAACAGATGCAACAGATGTTTACCAACGGATGGAGAATCAAATCAGCTTGGAATTCAATACAATTTGGTGACAAGATATACCTTTGAGTTATATTTCCAATGGAGTTAGAATCATGTCATTTGGAGATGTGGTTGAAGAGTTGCACCCGATTTACCAAAGACATGTCATTCTGCCTCGAAACTGAAGCAGGGCCAAGGAGAGGCCAATACCGGTCACGATCGAGACCCGGTACTCCAGGCTGATATCAGCACTCTAGAAGACCCTCCTTAAGACTCCAGTATGGGTCAAAAATCCAGACCGATATCGTGACCCGAACTGGACCAGTTTCGACCAAAGTTTCCTTTTTACCCTGAAACATAATCCTAGCCAACTTAAGACTCTTGTAACCCTATATATAGTTGCTTTTAGCCTCTTTAGGAAGTTGAACAGAGATTCAGGATCCACATATCATTACCCAAAATACTTTTAACGTTTTCATCTTTGTTCCTCATTGAATTGTTGATTTTAAGAGCTTCCAGGGAAGATCTCGACTTGTTCTTCAACTTAGAGAATATTTCTAACCCTATACTCTTTTATATCAATCGATTTATGATATTTATAAACTACTCTTGTTGTTGTGTGTTTGTATTAAACATGTCTAAGACGGTGTTCTTGTTCATATGACAAACATAACATGAATGCGCGACCATATGCAGTAATTTTAATATTAGTTTTTTGGATAATTTGACGTTAAAACCCCTCAGGAGAGTCCACTCTTTGTTATATAAGATCAAAGGAGATGATCTTATATTTTGGAAGAGTGGCGGATTGATGGAGCTTGAAAAAAAGACCAAACGGTTCTCCTTGCTTAAGCGGATCAGTGGGAAAATGATGATCGAAATGAGAACAAAAGAGAAGGCCACACTACTCTTTCTTTCAATGGATGGAGATTGACAAGAGCGCTATGGTGGATCGTGAGACGTCACAAAGCTTGTGAAAGAGCTTTGATAAGCTAGATGAACCAATGAATCAAAAGGAAACCGCTTTTGATACAAAAGCTCAAAAAGATGAAGAAATTACAATTTTATTACTTGATTGAATGAATATTACAGACTGCATAGGGAACCCTATATAGTGGTTCTTCAACCTTGACCTTCAAGGGTCCAATAAAAAAGAAAAGAAACAAAATAACTTGGCTATAAATCCTAAAGATACAAGAAATAAATCATATGTTATCCTATCCTATATATATATATATATATATATATTAATAGAGGAGACATTAGCAAAAAATCTTAGGTGTCGTTCAAAGAGCGTTTTAGGGGACATGTCATTTAATTTAACTAATCAGAACATTTCAATTAAAACCATATGCCATGGTGAAAATATCTACATATTCTCATTAATTTTATAATATAAGCCCATTAATACATGTTTTACAAATTTAAAAAAATGAAGATCAATTTTACACTTAAAAGATATTGAAATAAATAACATTTGCATATTTTTAATCAATTTTACACATAAAACTATTAAAACCAATGACATTAACATATGTTTGATCAAAAGTATTTAACTTTATTACATTTATGCACAATATATATAATTTTGTACGTTTATAGATATTAGAAATCATATGTTTTGTTATACACGTTTAAATATAAAAAATTGTATATGTTAAAATCGATTCGTTAACCTATTTAATCATTTAATCCCGCACTTGACGTGGGTCAAAATCTAGTTTTAGACTAAAGAGACGTGATTCTTCTGCAAAACAAAAGAAAAGAAACTGATTATAATGTATTTAGTTGGAGTTGGTTCATGCCTTGGTCCCCAATTCTTCGGTTAAAAGTGGCTTGATCATGAATACGGTTGGGCCAAATTTGGTCTTGATAAGTGGCCACTCTTCTAAGCTTAAATCCTCTTTGTTATTGGGCCTTGATGTGTCTTCTTGAAACTCTCTTTAGTTGATCAAACTCTCTACAGCCTTGTTGAACTCTTCCCTCATTGTTCTCGAGCCTGATCTTGTTCTTGGTGGTTCATACATGATGGGAATCTTGATCGGTTGTTGTTGCTTTGAACTTGTGTCCTCTTCAGGTTATTGTTGCTCTGAACTTGTGTCCTCATCACTCCCTCCCTCTTGAAGGTTCTGACTTCATAACTATTTCACCTACATCAAAAGGAGCTAAGTCAGTAACATTAAAGCTGGAATAAATTTTTAACTCACCTGTGAGCTCAAGTCGATAGGCATTGTTGTTGATGCGTTCCAACACTTTGAATGGTCCGTCTCCTCATGGTGTTAACTTGTCATTCCTCTATTTTGGAAACTTTTCAGGTCGTATATGTAACCAAACCCAATCGCCTGGTTAAAAGATGACTTCTTTCCTGCGTTTTTCTGCTTGTTGCTTGTATTGCAATGTCTTCTTTTCCAAGTTCGCCCTTGCTTTCTGATGTAGCTTCTTGATGTAGCT